>OW445481.1:11473158-12673158 GCA_918226075.1 Microctonus brassicae | reverse complement strand
CATATATATATTTTTATTCAATTTTCGTTTTTGCTTTTTGATATAGGCAAATTGTCACAAGGTCTCTTCATCCTAAAGCAGTTTACAAACAAATTGCATTAGTACGTCTTGTCGGTATGATGCTAATAGTATTTTCTCAGGAAAACCACATCCCATTTATAAAAAGTATATCCGTTGACACAGTTGGCACAGGAATAATGGGAAAATTGGTGAATATTTACAATATTATTTCATTCAAAGAAAAATGAAAGAATAGAATATAAAATTATTTATATATATTTATTCGATAAAAGGGAAATAAAGGTGGGGTTGCTGTTAGTTGTTCAATTCACAATACGTCAATTTGTTTTGTGAATGCACATTTGGCAGCGCACTGCGAAGAATTTGAACGACGTAATCAAGATTATGCTGATATATGTTCAAGACTTTCATTTTCAGCTCATATGCCACCAAAGAATTTCAAAGATCATGAGTAAGTTGAATAAACATTCATTTAACAAAACTGTGAGAAAAATAGTTTAGTTGTCCAGTTGGAAATATTTATCATAGTATAATATATGTATTTTTTTCTAGTCAAATTTATTGGTTGGGTGATTTGAATTATCGAATTACTGAATTAGACGTTCTTTCTGCAAAACAACATATTACAATGGGCAATTATCCACCCGTATTGGCACTCGATCAATTGGGACAACAGAGGCGGCTCGGTCGAGTACTACAACAATTTCATGAAGCTGAAATAACATTTAAACCAACGTATAAATATGATCCTGGTACAGATAATTGGGATTCAAGCGAAAAAGGACGAGCACCAGCATGGTGCGATCGTATATTATGGAAAGGTGATACAATCACATCAATTGCTTATAGAAGTCATCCGGAATTACGAATATCTGATCATAAACCGGTTAGTGCTATTTTTGATGCACAAATTCGAGTTATTGATATGACAAAATATCGAAAAGTTCACGAAGAAGTAATGAAAAAATTAGATAAATTGGAGAATGAATTTTTACCACAAGTGATGGTCGATACAACTGATATAATATTTGATGTATTGAAATTTCTTGAACCCAACAGCAAAGAACTTATTATTGCTAATACCGGGCAAGTTCCCGTACAATTTGAATTTATTAAAAAATTGGATGACACTAATTACTGTAAAGATTGGTTACATATTGAACCATATACGGGATTTATAAAACCAGGCGAAAAATGTGATATAAAATTAGAAGTTTATGTTGATAAGAGATCAGCATGCAAATTAAATTCTGGCGAAGATAAACTCTATGATATTTTAGTATTACATCTTGAAGGTGGTAAAGATATATTTATCACTGTTACCGGTACTTATGAAAGAAGTTGCTTTGGCTCATCGATGGAAGCATTAGTTCATATTCCAGTTCCAATAAGAGAAATTCCAATAGGACGTATAATGGAATTGGAAAATAATAAAAATCCATCGCAAGAGCCGTATTCAGTGCCGAAAGAAATTTGGTTACTAGTAGATCGTTTATACCGTCATGGTATTAAAGTTCCAGGATTATTTGAAACACCTGGATTGCATAGTGAAATTATAGCAATAAGAGATTGGTTAGATACTGGCACTCAGGATCCAATACCTGGTAGCATTCATTCGGCTGCTGAGGCATTACTTTTATTATTAGAATCAACGGCAGAGCCATTGGTGCCGTACAATTTACACAGTGTTTGCCTATCAGCAGCCACAAATTATTTACAGTGTAAGCAATTAGTGATGCAATTACCGGAAATTAGGAGGACTGTATTTCTATATATTTCTGCCTTTTTGCAAGAATTATTGAATCACTCGCAGGAAAATGGCTTGGATGCTAAAACACTTGCGACACTTTTTGGATCAATATTTTTACGAGATCCGCCAAGAAGTCGTGACGATCGTAATCAACGAAATCGTATTACTCAAGCAACATTTGATCGTAAAAAAGCAGCGTTTGTCTATCATTTTTTAGTTAATGATCAGAGTGATTTTCTTGGACGATAAAAATAATTATTCTATGGAATTATATAATCATCCCGATATTTTACTCAGCATTTTGCACTTTTCATCTGAATAAACATGTAATCATCAAATGATTATTAATATTACTCGTAATAATAAGTATTCATTTAATGCCACACGTTGAAACAAAAAAACTTAAACATGACAGTCAAATTAACGCGCTTTGAATTATTTTAAGAATAAATATATTTTAATTGAATTTCACAACTCAAGCATAATTTTCTTTTCAATATATTAAATATGCAAGAAAGTAATTGTCTAACAAATGAACGATTGTGTAGTAATTCACATTCGTATACAGGTAAAATATGACAGCGAACCGCTTTGAATAAATATTAAATGAATCGGAGCAGTTAGTAGCAACGAAAAAAAAAAACAAAAAAAAAAAAAACAAAACTTATGACAATGATACTGAGATGATGTTCTATCGTGGAATATAGATAGTTCTGCATTTATATAATCTACACTTTCATTAAACATTTTCTTAATTTCTCCTCAGATGGGTCGTCAGTTAATATCAATACTCTTATTATAATTATTTTTTTTCATAGTCAATGAGATGTAGAAAAATGCCCATGAATTTTCTGTGTTTTTATAATTTTATATGAAATGAAAAATGAAATAAAAAGTATTTGTCGTGAATTAAAAAAATATTTATCAAGTGACAAATGAGATCTCTCAAATAGAATCTTCACTGGGCAATACATTTTTAATGAGATTACACAGTACAATATGCAATTATGTAGTTGGTTACACAATTATTATTTGATTCAATTTTAATTATGCATAATATTATTATAATGTATACTTCAATGTAATACGTTGGATAGTTTATATCAAAATAAGCATAGACAATTGAGCAGCTTCTATCATTGCAATAATTGAGCTTGTTAAATTTTATTTGCGTAAATGAAATTAAATAAAAGGATATTCCGAATTACAATTATAATTATTGTCCAAATATACACTATATTAACTAAATGTGAAAGCAACATTGTATATGAATTATTTATTAAACGTGAATTGCGAACAATTGAAATAATGTAATTTATTGTTTATGAACATAAAAATTACATATGAACACAATTATTTATTTTATATCAAAAACTTTATTATTTGAAAAATATTGAAATTTATATAGATACACAAGAATATTGTGATACAGATTTATGATAGATACATGATTTGCCTTATAAAGCTGTATTTCATGAATTTTTCACAAACTACACTGCAAATAATGAAATTTAAAATTGCATTACTCAAGAAAATGAAAATAAGTTATAAATCAATATTAGAGTTTATAATAGTAAATTTATACACCAAAAATAAACCCACAATGAATTACTTGAATAAAAAAAAACAAGAGAAACAGAACTGAATTTGTATTGTTAATCTATCATACACAATTATACTTCTCTAAATTCATAATTATTGATGGTGAATTACGATGAAAAAATGTAAAAGCCCAGTAAAATTATCAATTAAGGCCTATCACTTATAATGAAATGATTTTCTTAAAATTTAATTATATATTAAACAAATATTAAAATCGGAAGCCGCCTTGAGGAGCTGAATCTGACGCTTGGAATTCAAGCTGATCATTGACTGTAGCAGGGGCCATGTCCGGATTTCCAGCATCCTGCAATAATAAATTGAATGTTAAAAAAAAAAATGTTATGAACGCTATTCCAGATTATTTGAAATGCATTGATTGAACTATACATACCTCGTCATTGAAGAACTGATCAATCATTGCCATGGATTTTTGATAGATCTTTTCATTTTCATGGTTTTGAAGGGCTTCCAATTTATCAAGTCCGCCAATTTCTTCTACCATAACAGCAACACGCTCAAGTTGACCCATTTTGTCAGCAGCATTTAATATATTTGCCAAACCATCCAGTACAACGATAACTGTATTCCAATCTTTTGCTTCCAAAAGATTACAAAATGGTAACAAAACACCATTCTGAACTAGCAGTACCAATTGCTGAAGTGATCCACCCGATGTGAGATTAGTTACTGCCCATGCTGCTTCTTTTTGTGATTTAGGATCACCCTAATTTGAATGTAAAATTAATTACTCATTTTAGTTGAGCTTAATTCGAATTTATAGATAAAATAATAGTTAATCAATTACCGAATCAAGCACATTAATAAGTGGTGGTAAGACACCAGCGTTTATTACATGCTGAATTTGTTCTTGATTTCCTGCAGTAATATTGCTGATAGTCCACGATGCTTCTTTCACAATATTCACACGTTTGTGAGATAATAAACCGATCAAATTTCCGAGACCACCGGCAGAAATTATAGCATCTGTTTGCACATCATTTCCGGTAACAATATTACCCACAGCACGCAATGCTGGTATTAATACTGACACCTCAGGTGAACGCAAAAGTTCAACGAGTTTTGCAATCACACCAGATTCTAATACCGCTTGAATTTTTTCATCTGTGCCATCAGTTAGATATGAAAGTGCCCAGCAAGCATCAGCTAAAATATCTTTATCATCACAATCAAGCAAACGGTTTAATACTGGTAATGAAGGTCGCACCATATCAAACGGTGGCGGTGGATTTTTATTTCTGCACAAATTCGAAATTGTCCAGACAATATTGCGTGTAAATGTTATCTAGAAACATTGAATTATGTCGAATTAATAAATTAATTTAATAAAAACATAATATTGAATATAACTTTGTGTGTATACCGAAGTTTCAGGTTTAATCAAATCGAGTAACAATGACATGCAACCGTTTCCAAGGACAAGATCACGTGCTGCCGGACCATCACCAGCAATGTTACCTAATGCCCAAACAGCTTGTTCAGCAACATTTGACGCTGGTGATTTAAGTAATTCAGTTAATTTCGGTATAGCGCCATTCCCAATAACGATTTTCGTTTGCTCTGATGTGCCAGACGCGACATTAGTAAGTGCCCAAGCAGATTCAAATTGTAATGCTGGATTATGATGATAATCCAAGAATTCAACGCAACGTGGTACAACTCCTTTAGAAATCATTATGTCAATTGGCGGATGTTTTTCACGGCTCAACATTTTTCTACACGCTTGAGTTGCTTGTAATTGAATTATTTCATCAGCACAACACATTCCAGCTACAATTTCATCTATTGACATTAATATTGGGGATTGAGTTGATTCTTTAGGTGATCCAATTGTTTCGGATTCGTCAATGGCCAAATTACGACGTTTAAGTAACTGTTCATCTCTACGTGCTTTACGAAGTTCAACAGATACTTCATTTCTACGTCTTCTTGCATCCTAAAAATTACAATATAATTCAATTGACGTCATTGTTAAAATAATATTACGTAAGTATTTATTTTAATATAAATTATTCTTACGTCAGATTTATTGTTGAACTTGAATTTGGCCAATCGGCTTGGATTGACTTCTGGAGCCGGCATTGTATCCTGATAAAATTTAATACCTGTGGTATTCACACAATGCAAATATATAATGAAATTGAAAATGTCGGCCATGAGAGGTTAGGGTAACATCGCATTATACAAATAACAAGCATGGAATGAGAAAAAAAATACCTACCTACAGTTCAATAATAAAGTGAATAAAATTCAATATATTCAACGATTCAATAATAATTCTACAATAATAATTAACCTAGCCTTACTTTGATCGTGCAATTTGATTTTTTGCGAAATTAAATGCATTTGTAAAATTATTATCACACAATATAGAAAATTAACAATAAGCCCATTGTTATAATTTCATCATCATTGAATAAACGAATAATAGAAAAATGATATTGTGAAGTATAAAAATTTCAATGATCATTATAAATTCTAATATTTCGTTATATTCAATGCTGAGGATTTAAATCGTATAACGGTCAAATTGAAATTTTCAGGCATTTTTGTTTTTACATGAGTACATTCTATGTATGAATTTTCAAATAGTTATGTGTGCATATGTATTGTTGTTAAATAGTTTTGATATTTGAACTTACAATTATTGATGAATAATTAATTATGGCAGAAATTTGTAGTTTTTCGGATGACACAATCTGCGCGATAAAATACAATACGAATAATTTCGTGATCGCAAATGGTCTCAATGTATAGATTCACAAAGTCACAAACTGTATAACTTGCAGTCTGCACATAACCATGACCTGTTGATGCTACTGGAAGAATGAGTGGGGATAACTGACTGTGAGAAGGAGGAAAAAAACATGTATATATATATATGATATTTGATGAAGATGCCAATCAGTTTTGAGTATAATAATTCTTGACTAACTCTTATTGGCTGAAAATTCTCAATGACTACCATTGGTCACATGAATTGTAACGTTCATTATTTTAAATATTTTGAACTGAAAACATTTAATTGTTGCTTTAAATTAAATCACAGATTAATTCATTCTATCAATGTATTCTGATGATTGTATTCAATCGATTTATGAAATAAATAAATATTTAATTTTATATTATTGTGAAAATCTCGAAAAAATTTTATTCGAATAAAAAAAATATCAATGAATTTTCAATATAAATTACCATATAAAATGACTTCAAAAATTTGAAATATACTTAAATATATATATTTTATTTAGATATATGGTTTAATGAATATGGATCATTATTATTGGTTGAAATTAGTAGAAAAAAAAAACGCTTACAGATATAATTAAATAATGTGAATTCCTATTTGATAATTAATATCATTTTCTGCGTAATTACACGAAAAAATATCTACATATATGTATATATTTTTATGATAAATTATTCAAGTTTTTAATTCAAATAATTGTTATATATGTTCAATATTTACATTTCGACGTGTCTGTAAGGCACATTATTTTCCTAACGTTTTAATACGTCACTATTTGAACTCAATTATGATTCACGTAAATTGAAATGCTATTTATGTTTGCCTTATTTATATAAATTATATATGACTTTGTGCACATGAATGAATTAAATATATTGTTTTCTTTTTTAAATTATAATTAACTATAAAGATACTATTTCAATTCCATAGAATTGATATATATTTGCTATTGTGCTACGATAATCATTTGATAATTTCAATATTTATTTACAATTAGTTGAAATATTTAAAATAAATGAAATGCAATGATTGTGTTGATTATTATCTTAGTGTAAATAATCCATAAATTATATGAGCGTACTTATTATCCTATTTATTTATTATTAATTCCCCTTTCATTCTCAAGATATCTTTCTGAGTGAGTTTTTTATCCATTTTTTCGTGCTCACGTGATACACGACTCAACAGTTTTTTTTACAGCATCTCGTGCATAAGGTATATACGATAATGAATACCATGTCATCGATAATGACTGTAGAATAATAAAGAAAAGTGCTAGTCCAGGCTTGCCAAGCTGTAGAAATTATCAAAATAAATTAGTATTGATATCAGAATATATATCTCACTATGAAATTATATCAATGAAAAATTATAATTTAATTTACTTTTAATGCTGCCAATAACGTTAATGTAATTGATATGAATACCAAAAACGTGGCAATAATTCTTGTTGACGCAAACATTTTTTTTATTTGCTTCACTGGTCCCATTAAAAAACATGTGCTGTAACAAAAAAAGAAAAAGAATTATAATTCAACAGAAATATTAGTACATATAATAAAGTTAGTATTTGTTAACGAATGTATATAATAAATAATATATATGTAAAGTTTACCTCGCAAGAGATATAATATTTCCGAGGGTATAAAAAACAGCAAAGACAGTCAGGCCTTTATTTAAAAATAAGGCGAATGAACCGAGAAATGATAAAAGAATTCCAATAACAAAACATATTGCAAAACCTTTTATTCTTGTCGACCAACTCAATGTTGTTTCATCCATAATCTACAAATTAAATATTCGTTATCAACGTAATTATCGTAATATATAACACATGATAATTGGAATAAAATACGTAAACTAACACAATTTGACACAAATTTTTTATCAATATATCGTCTTACCATAAAATCAACTTCACCCTAGCAGCATGAAATATAAATTCAATTAATACGTAAAAATTTGTTCAATATTCTTTAAATGATGATAGTTTACTTTTTATCATTACTTTTAATCTTTCTCTTTCTTCATTAACAACATTATAAAATAATTGAAATATAATTACATATGTATACCTGACTCATAATTCCACTTTCTTCATCGCACTGATCATTGCCACTTAATGCTCTTCTCAATTTATCCATAATGGTTCATATGAATAATACTTCTTATTTTTCAGTGATAAATAAAAATATCCGCCCACAATTATTAAAAATACGTGGTTATTCACGTCGTATGGATGCCTGTTTCAAAGAGATTAGTGATTGTTTAGTGATACTTTTGACAATTAATAAACGAATTAATAATACACATATAAATATATGTGTATTTATATACTAAATATTTTATAAAGTTTAATTGTAGTACACCAGATAAGATACCTATATGAATGTTGAAAAAATATACATGGATATGATTCATCAACTGGCGACTTGTTGCATACTTGCATAGTATCACCTTACGCGTGTTATATTTAAAATTTTGGTTCCTTTATTATTTTTATATATTATCAAACAATTTTTCAGCTCTAATTAAACATTAATATAGAATAATTTACATGAATATAATCGTATTATTTACCTTTTTTTCACCTTTATCAACAAGAGTCATACAAAACTCTTTCTGTTCCATTAGAAATGTACAACGTGAAGTTAGGCACATTAATTCAGTTAAATATGTATAAAACTGGCAAACTTCATTATACATATTTTCGAAAATATCACTAGCGACGACGGCGTGTGCACGCAGTCGTACGAATTTTTTTTTATATATTAATTAAAGCTGAATACGCATGCAGCGAATGTAGACCGTTCGATAAAAAATTTGCTTCACATACTGAAAAAAACGGTCATAAATAAAAGTAAATAAAAGTAAACTGAGAGCGAAATAGCGCATGTACATTGTGTGATTCGCAAAATAATTTTCACTGAGAAAACTTGAGGACATAACCTAAAATATATTGTGCACATCTATAATAAGCGCACTTGAGCACGGTGCTGTGCTTTTTTTAATTCATTCAGGAAGTTGTTTACTGAAGCCATTAAAAATTTACATGTTGAATACAGCATTTTGTGTATTTATTCATAAAAAATACTTTATATATACGGATGCATACAAATAATCATTTTCCAAAAGCAACAATGGCACATCATTATGTAGTAACTGCACACAAACCAACAGCGGTTAATGCCTGCGTTACCGGTGAATTTTTTTTTCACTATCTTCAAATTTTATTAATGTATTTACGTATAATATTATTATTGTTAACATTGAATAATTGACTTAATATTCAGGTAATTTCACATCCCCGACGGACCTTAACCTAATATTGGCAAAGAATATGCGATTGGAAATATATCTTGTAACGCCTGAAGGTTTGAGACCACTCAAGGAAATCGGTATCTATGGCAAAATTGCAGAGGTCAAATTTTTTCGTCCACCAGTAAGAATTTTTGATTAAATGATTTATAATATTGAAAACATGCAGATTAAACAGTAATAAAACCAAATTAATCATTACATTTAATTTCAGCATGAGAAGAAAGATTTATTGTTTCTTCTTACCTACAGATATAATGCAATGATTTTAGAATGCGTAGGCGAAGGCGAAGATATTGAAATAATTACAAAAGCACATGGAAATGTTGCAGATAGAATAGGAAGACCTTCCGACACAGGAATAAAAGCAGTAATTGATCCGAAAGCACGTGTTATCGGTTTGCGACTTTATGATGGTTTATTCAAAATAATTCCGCTGGAAAAAGATAATCCTGAATTAAAAGCATCATCTATTAGAATGGATGAACAGCAAGTTCAAGATGTAGATTTTTTGCACGGTTGTGCCAATCCGACATTAATTATAATTCATCAAGATATTAATGGACGTCATGTTAAAACACACGAAATATCACTACGTGATAAAGAATTCGTCAAGACTCTATGGAAACAAGATAATGTTGAGCGAGAAGCAATGATGGTTATCCCAGTGCCATCTCCAATTTGTGGCGCAATAATAATTGGCCAAGAAAATATATTGTATCATGATGGTACAACGTATCATACAGTACGTCCGCCAATAATCAAATACAGTACTATTACTTGTTATGCTAAAGTTGATGCACAGGGTCTGAGATATCTTTTGGGTGATATGGCTGGACATTTATTTATGTTATTTTTGGAGCAGGAAAAAAAAATTGATGGCACGACTGTTGTAAAAGATTTAAAAGTCGAATTATTGGGTGAAGTTAGTATACCAGAATGCATAACTTATCTTGATAATGGCGTAATTTTTGTTGGTAGTCGAATGGGCGATTCCCAATTAATTAAATTGATAACAAAAGCCGATGAAAATGGTTCATATTGCGTGCCAATGGAAACATTCACGAATCTTGCGCCAATTGTTGACATGGCTGTTGTTGATTTAGAGCGTCAGGGTCAGGGTCAAATGGTAACATGTTCTGGTGCATTTAAAGAAGGATCATTGAGAATAATTAGAAATGGTATTGGCATCCAAGAGCATGCGAGCATTGATTTGCCGGGTATAAAAGGTATGTGGGCATTAAAAGTAGGCGGTAGTAATTTTGATAATACACTTGTATTATCGTTCGTTGGACAAACTCGAATTTTAACATTGAACGGTGAAGAAGTTGAAGAGACAGAGATACCGGGTTTTGTCGCAGACGAACAAACATTTCATACTGGTAATGTAAGCGATAATATTTTCATTCAAATAACACCTACTTTTGCACGTTTAATATCAAACGTAACTAAAACTGTTGTTTCTGAATGGGAACCGGACAATAAACGTACAATAAGTGTCGTTGCGTGCAATAGTCGACAAGTATTGTGTGCAACTGGTAATGATTTATATTATTTGGAAATAGAGGGTGACAAAATAGTATCAAAAGGTCTTGCTACACTTCAACATGAAGTTGCCTGTTTAGATATATCACCATTGGACGGTTGTAATGATGCAAATATCGTTACTGTCGGTCTTTGGACAGATATATCAATTAGAATATTAACATTACCTGGATTAGAAGAGATCAATAAAGAATTGCTTGGTGGTGAAATAATTCCACGATCTGTTCTCATGACTTGCTTTGAGGGAAATACATATTTACTTTGTGCTCTTGGCGATGGCAGTATGTATTATTTTACGCTACAAAAAGACACTGGATTACTGTCCGATAAGAAAAAAGTTACGCTTGGCACTCAACCAACAGTATTGCGAACATTCCGATCGTTATCAACAACAAACGTATTTGCTTGCTCGGATCGTCCTACTGTTATTTATTCATCAAATCATAAATTAGTATTTAGCAATGTTAATCTCAAAGAAGTTAATCATATGTGTTCATTAAATGCTGAATCATATCCAGACAGTTTGGCCTTGGCAACTGATAGCACTGTGACAATTGGAACGATTGATGAAATACAAAAATTACATATTAGAACTGTACCATTGGGCGAATCACCAAGACGTATTGCGTATCAGGAAGCGTCACAAACATTTGGTGTATTATCAATGCGTCTCGATGTACAGGAAAATAGTGGTGTGAGTATTGTCAGGCAATCAGCTTCAACTCAAGCTGCATCAACGTCATCCAGTAGCCAAGTTTCATCTCATAATAAACCTGGGCACACGGCGTCAAATGAAATTGGTCAAGAAATCGAAGTTCATAATCTATTAATTATTGATCAACATACTTTTGAAATTCATCATGCTCATACATTGATGCCGAATGAATACGCATTGTCACTAACTTCAACAAAACTTGGTGAAGATCCAACGACTTATTATGTAGTCGGTACAGGTCTTGTTAATCCTGATGAATCAGAGCCAAAGATGGGCAGAATATTATTATTCCATTGGAACGACAGTAAACTTACTCAAGTTGCTGAGAAAGAAGTTAAAGGAGCATGTTATTCATTACTTGAATTCAATGGAAAACTTCTTGCCAGTATCAATAGTACCGTACGTTTATTTGAATGGACCGCGGAGAAAGAGCTCAGACTTGAGTGCAGTCATTTCAATAATATAATTGCATTGTATCTTAAGACAAAGGGAGATTTTGTATTAGTTGGCGATTTAATGCGTTCAATTACGCTACTTCAATATAAAACAATGGAGGGTAGTTTTGAAGAAATAGCAAGAGATTATAATCCGAATTGGATGGTATCAATTGAAATTCTTGATGATGATACATTTATTGGTGCTGAAAATTATTTCAATCTATTTGTTTGTCAAAAAGACAGTGCAGCTACGTCAGAAGAAGAGAGACAGCAGATGCAAGAGGTTGGGCAGTTTCATCTTGGCGATATGGTTAATGTATTTAGACATGGTTCACTTGTTATGCAACATTTAGGCGAGTCAAGTACACCTACACAGGGATGCGTGTTATTTGGTACTGTTAGCGGCGCTATCGGTTTAGTAACACAAATACCATCAGGTTTCTATGAATTTTTACGCAATCTTGAGGATAGATTAACATCAGTTATCAAGAGTGTTGGTAAAATTGAACATCATTTTTGGCGAAGTTTCAACACGAAATTCAAGGTTGAGCCATGTGAAGGATTTATTGATGGTGATTTAATCGAGAGCTTTTTAGATTTGAATCATGATAAAATGGCTGAGGTAGCACTAGGACTTACGGTAAAAAAAAATTTTTTTTTTCAATACTTTTTGACACCTCATAAAAGTATTCTTCATGCAAATAACTATAAATAACAATATTTTTATATATCATTACAGGTCGATGATGGTAGCGGCATGAATAAAGAAGCAACAGTTGATGACTTGGTGAAAATAGTTGAAGATTTAACGAGGATACATTGAACGTTTCGGGATAATATTAGAAATTTTGGAGCGCATCGAATTTTCCAATGTTTATTCCGGTGGATTCGATCTGATGATGATAAACTTATGCGTATACGTGAATGTACTTTTGAAAAAATAAGATACAGAAGTGTGATAGTGAATGATTCATTCTCCTGTGTCTAAACATAATAAAATTGGAAAAAAAACAAGCATGATCAAGAATTGGAAGAAAAGAAAAATGAAACTGAAATTTATGATCGTTGTACAGCCGTTTGATGTGGCATAAATTTAATCTTAGCTTTATACCTTTCTATAAGTTGGATTGTAAAATAAAGAATCACATTAACTCATTAAATAATATATTAATGTTTTTATTAAGTATTTTAATTATCATGATTAAACACGTTAATTCATTTTGATGAAATAGTTGCATTTGCTGCAGCGGCGGCAGCTGCTGCATTTCCTGTTGAACCAACTGCGCGTAATGTCTCTGGGTCAAACAACCAATTGCGCAATTGTTCGATCCCTTGACCTTCCATACCACTGGCTTCTATTACAGTTATATTTTGGCTCACTTCCCGGTTTAATCGAGCAAAATGAAGCATAAGTAAAGCCTCATTTCTCATTTGACGATACGAAAGATCCATTTTACCGAGTATCAAACATATTTTAACGTGCTGGAGCTTTGGTTCAACCAATAATGAGTATAATAAAACACCAGCTGCACTTATTTGACAGAGATTACTTGCATCAACTACATAAATAACTTTACGCACCTGTCAAGATAAATTTATTCTAATAATACATTTATATTATTTTCATATATAGATAATTATATTACCCTGTCAAAATAATGTTTCCATATTGGGGCCATACTTCCACCAATTTCTCGCACTATCATATCAAAATGTCCATCTTTACTGAGAATTGTATATAAATTAACGCCATTTGTTGGCACTGTTTGATAAGCATCATCGATGTCACAATCTCCTTGGAGCTTTTTCATTAATAATGTTTTACCAGATTTAGCTGGTCCAAGACACAGGCACATATTTTGTTTGTTTGCTTTTTTTGTTTAAATATAACAATTTACATTCGTGATTAAACAATGACGAAAAAACTTTTATGAATTGATATATTGATCAAACAATATGTTGTGCATATGCATATGTAAAAAGGTATGATTGGATATAACAAAACAATAAAAATACTCATAATTTAAAAGACAATATTTAAATTAATTTACTACTATACGTGTTAATTGATCTAGCTGATTTAAAAACTACATTTATCTTACAGACAGAAAATGTAAATTAAAAAATTTACATATTGTGGACAATAGTGAAAAACAGTGACATTTATAACCATTAAACATTGTTAAAAAACGCAATTACCCCTGATTATACATATGTATATTATGGAATAATAGTAAATAACGATTATTTGATATCAATACTGCATAAATCGAGCGTACTGATGATAAAATTCTGCTAGAACCACTTTCCTACTCCTCGGAATACTTGTTTCGTTTTTTCTTTTTCTTTTTTTTATACATGATCTGTACAAAGTTTCAATATGTATCATTACTATGTGCACATATATATGAGTATATACTATATTACATACTTTTTTTCAACATTTTATATTTAATTATGCGGAAATATTGTCTTTATCATTTATAGCGAGACTTCATCGATTTTTGACTAGATGTTCCAGGCACTTTGATCGGTTTACACACTTTACACATCACCTTTAATTTATGCTCTTTCGGCAAGAATTGTTCTTGCTTGGATGGGCATTTGCCACGCATGTAGTCGCCGATCTTTACTACCCGCTATGATCTAAAAATAAGAAAAAATGTTAAATTAGAAATATATATTTTTTTCTCATTTGTGAATATATATAATTTATTTGTCTAATATAATTAAATACTTTATCGTCGACGATTTCCATGCTCAACAGCATATTGCCAGGTCCAGGAATACTGCATACTAATTTTGCATTCTACAATTGAATAAATATAATGAATATGAATTAAGTGGATATAAGTGTGATTTCATTTAAATGTAACCTGAAAATGCAAAATAGTACCTTTGTATCGAAAACATAAATATTTCCATCATAGCAACCGGCAAACAATAATTGTCGATAGAGTCGCATACAAACGATTCCGACCCCGGCAGTGTACTGTAAAACTTGTTCTCCACTCTGAAATTTATATTTATAACCTGTAAACAAATGAAATAATAATAAAATAGCGCAATTACTTACAATGAAGTCAAAGACAGGAATAGATGTACTGCTGGTACCGCAATAAACAAGATTACGATCTCTCATCAAACTATAAACTGTATGAGTCCTTTGACCGGATATTGTACGAAGATACAATCCATTTTGTGCATCTCGAATAGTGATTGGTTGATTGCGTGATGCAACAATAAGAACTCGTCTAGCACCTTCAGTGGATGCACGAAGTGCCAAAACAGGTTTGTCAGAAAAATCTAAATTATCTTCTCTGAGACAACCGGATTTTATATCATAACGAGAAATATGACCGGACTTTGTTCCAACAAATATCATTCCCCATGCTTGATCCATACATTGAATAGGACTTCCTACATCGGCAATATGCCGATCTAGAGAGCCATTCACAATGTCATAACAGCGTAAAGTCGCATCCAATGAACCAGAAAAAAGATTCCAGCGTGTATTGCCACTATCAGCAGTTCCAGGTACTTCATGAACATACAGACAAGTCACTGCTGCATCATGTCCTTTGTAGATATTCAATATACCATTGGATCTTTGACAATATCTGTATATTGCGCCGTCTTCGCTGGCAGCCAAAAATGAATCACCAAATACCTAAAAAGAGTTTTATTTTTTCGTGAAGTTATTCTCATGAAAAAAAATTTAAACTCGTGATAAACTCTAAATGAGCCCAAGGAAATGATTGATTTGAACATCCGAGAAAATTTGATTGTGTGGTGTGGGTTAAAGTGTGCAATAATAAAAAGCAATTTAACTCATGATATAATTATGTAGTTTTATTTACGATCCTCACTTACCAATATGAATCGTGTATACATAATACAAATGAAAAGATGAGAAGTAAAAAAAGAAATAACCATGAATATTAGGAATATATAAGAAAATAATAAGGAAAGATTTTGTTACGTTACAATATTGGAATGTACAAATGTATTTGATACAAAGTCATATAGCACCAATTAAATAACTATTATTTGAGGTTCAACAGCCATTACAAGAAAAGAATACTGATTTGCATAAAGATTTTTTTAAAAACTTAAAAATCATAATGATAAATTTTTCATCTAATACTTTTTTTTTTCCGCAAAAAATATGTTTTTTTTACCTTAATGTCGAGAATAGGACCCTTATGCACGGTATATTGCATTATTTGTGAATTAGTGTCATGATTTTTTTCTGATGTTGATGGAACGTTCACTGGTGTTAATGTGCGTATTGCTAACACTTCAATATCATCAGATGCAATATCTTTCTTTTTTTCGTGCTCATTTTCATTTTCAAGATCGACAATTGTTGATGTATCTTCATGGCGCGGTGAGACAATATAACCTGGACTTGGCCGCGGCGTTAATGATAATGGATCTCTGACAATTATATTATCTGTACTTGATTCAGATGATATATTTTGAAGATCTATGCTCTCATCAACTTGAATTATTTCCATAGATTCATCATCACTTCGATTTTTATCTTCATCAATTATAATAGATGGTGTATCATCCACAGATTTTTCGGACGTAGTTTCATCAGGTAATAACGGTGTCCAACCATTAATTCTTAATATACCGAGGCGTTGAAAAATATCAGAACGCAAATAAAGATCTCTACAATCGACTAATCGAACTTTACAATTCATCATTTGTTCGTGTGTATGTTCCAAGGAATAATTTTGTCTTCTTCTTTTTCTCGTTGAGTTATTTTTATCCGTTGTCGTGTTGAGAACATTTACAGGGGTCGTATTTGATTTTCTTCTAGAACTAATGGAGCTCGATGGACTACCAGAAACCGGTCGTGATTTATGTTCAATATCAGGTGTCGATCTATCATGTGCGCTTGGAGATTTATTCATACGCTTTGAATGTGATCTGCTTCGGGACGTGATTTTGAAACTGTCATTAGATTGTCTGGAGCTTCGACGGCTCGATGATTGTCGCCCACGTTTCGTCGTTCGACCGCGTTTTCTATTCATTGATTCATTGTCTTCATCGTTATCATCAGGTGAATCTATATCATCCAACTCATTTACCGATGACTTCGACCTTTCAAGCTCCATCACAGTAGATTTCGGTCGTTCAAGCTCTTTCACTGATGAATTCAATTGTTCAAGTTCCCCCACTGTCGACTTCGATTTTTCGAGTTCTTTTGTTGTTGATTTCGATCGTTCAAACTCTTTCACTGTTAATTTCGAATGTTCTAATTCTTTTACTGATGACTTTGATCGTTCTAATTCTTTTACTGTTGATTTTGATCGCTCTAGTTCTTTTACGGCTGATGTCGGTCGTTCAAGCTCTTTCACTGTTGATTTTGATTGTTCGAGCTCTTTCACTGTTGATTTCGGCCTGCTAACTTTTTCTAAATGTGATTTCGATCGTTCAACATTTTTAACTATCGATTTTGATTGTTCAAGTTCCTTTACAGCTGATTTAGATTTGTCACGTTTCGCTGAAGCTGTTTTAGAATGCTCAAATTCTTTTCCTGTCGATTTTAGTCCCCCGATTTCTTTTATCGGAAATTTTGATCGTTCAAATTGTTTCCCAGTTGATTTTGCCTTTCCAACTTCTTTTTCCACAGATCTTGATCTCTTTGAATTATGATCACGTTTTGTCATGGATGATTCACAATCGCGTTCATTTCTTGAATCTTCAATTACATTTTTTCTACTAATAGAATCATTCCATAATTCCTTTTTTTCATTGAGTTTCGTCGACACATTTGTTGTAGAATCTACTGCAACAGGTTTTTCAATCACAAGTAATGCATCATTCGGCTTTTCGATTTCAGAATTATCTATAGCGGATGCTGTTGGAAAAGAAGTTATTTCCTTAGAATTTTTTTCTTTTTCAATCACCTCGGAGTTGACATGAGCAACCATCGATTGATTGAATTCAGAATCGGAAACATCTGGAGAATCTGACCAATCTTCTAAAATAGTTTTTTTCACATCGCTCTCTTGTTCGTGGCTATTTTTACTTTTATCAAGCTCATCTTTATCCTTTGATGAAATTATCACCGAATCATTGTCAATAATTTTCGCGTCTTGTTTCCATTCAACTACAGATGAAGTTGACACATCGTCTTCCTTACTTGTCACCATTAAATATTTTTTTAATGTATCACTATGCTTTATTGCTTTATTTTCGTTATTCTCACTATCATGGTCCACGGTGACAAGTATTTTTCCTTTATTTTTAGTCTCCTCATTAATTGTCAGTTGTTGATTAGTTTTTTTTGATGTTTTTTGTTTCTTTTCTGGACTTTTAAGATTTGTGTACAAATTATTGATACAATTTTTGGCTACAGCATCAATCACTTCAAGCACATGATTTTTATTCTTTTTTGACAATTTAATATTTGTATTCTGCCTAAGTTTTTTGTGCTGTTGTTTTTTGTTTGATGTTAATTTTGATGATGATGATGATGATGATGAGTCTGCATCTGTAGTCCCTGGAAAAGTTGTTGAGACATCTCTTGATATTTTCAATGGTAGTTTCTTTTTTAATTCACTTGTCATGATTTTTTTTGCTGCCATTTCACGTTTAATACTTCGTTCCAATAATGATAATCCAGTTGATCGTTCTTGTTTATTATTAAAATTATTGATGACATCCGAACTACTTTCATCCGAATAAATTATTTTATCATGATCTTCTTGTGATAGAGTATTTTTTGGCGATGAAATATCACTAGAATCGACTTCATTAAATAATTCATCACTAGTTGGTGATGCTTTTGTCATCCCTGCAATAGTAGAATGCGTGTCTATTCGTTCGCTGTCTAAACGTGAATTTGACCGAGAATTATCATTAACCATAGAGCTTTCAGATTTATGCTTTTCTACAGACTCTTTTGGTTTGAATTCTCGTGCAAGTAATTGTGACAATTTTACTGGTTTACGCTGGCCACTTTCAGAATTTTTAATTCCCGTTTGTGATTTATTTTTTTGTCCTAATGATTCACCAGTGGGAAGTCGTTTTTTTATTATAATTGACTCATCAATTTTTATTTCTTTATTCTTATGTGAATCTTTTCGATCGTGATGATGCTTTCTTTTCTTCGATATTTTTGGCAAAGCTTCAGCAACATTTTTCAAACATTTATCATCACTTTTACTAATAACTTTCAGAGTTTTTGAAGTCTCATTTTTTGGAGCAGTTGAAATTTGCGATTTTGCTGTGGGTATTTCACTTGTTGTGGGTCCTTCAACGTTTACGGTTTCAGTTGAACGCGACACAACAATTCGTGGTTCTTTTGTTAATACTGATCTGTCTGATGACAAATATGGTATTTCTTTCAATTTCACTATTTCACTTCCCGTATCTTCATTTTGACTTATTGGCCACTCATCAGTCTGCAACATTTGATATAATCTCATTTTTTCATTCATTAATTGTTGAATGGCAATATCAATTTCTTGCATTCTTGATATAACAGCACCTTTAGTCGTTGGTTTAGGAATTAAATTAACAACATTGGTGACAATTGCATCTTCCACATGTCCCAATGTTAATTTATGCATTTTCCGATCACGATGATGTCTTTTATGTTTTTTATGACTGATTGCACGAGTTGATGATTTACTACTTTTTCGTAACGAGTCACGATTGATATGCTGACAATTGGCCTTTGGTGTACTGGATTCAAACGATATTTCACGTTGCATTCTATTCGGTTCAACCGAACGCGCTTCCGATGAACTTCGTTCACTTTCATCACGACCAGATGAATTAGTTTCGATGTTACGTGTCGTAGACGTAGGAGATTCTATCACAAATTGATTTGAGTTAATTAATAATTCATTTGTTTTAGAAAAATCAAGATTTTTTAACACTACTTCATCATCAATTTCACCTGCATTATTAACTGCTGATTGACAATCAGTATTTTCTTCCTCAGTAACTTTTGAAATATTACCATTTGTATCATTCTCAATGGTTTTATCAGCATCATTAATATCACCACCATCAATATTATTTCCATCATTATTATTGGATGATTTCGATGATACTTGCAGAATCGGTGATGATAATCGTTCTTCTGTTGACGCTTTGTCGACAACTTCAATTAACTTTTCATTAAGAACTGATGATGAACTCTGAACAATATCATCATTGGAGAATGATGGTGGTGGCGGTGGTGGAAAATCATTCAATGATATTGGCGCAAAATTTTCTGTCTCTTTTTTTACCTCAACAATTGCATTAATTGTTGATGCAACGTCACGTGAATTATTATCTTCTGGCGTCTCTCGAAGTTCATTTGTTTTATTATGTATTAACTCTGTCATATCATTATCGTTTAACACAGGCATTTCAATTAATTTCGGTGTGGCCAATTTGATTTTTGAAAAAGATAATGAATTATCGTGAGGAACATTATGTGATTCTTCAATTGATGAAGTGCGACCAAGAAGAACAATTGGTTGATGAGAATACTCTCGATCATAATGATCGTTTGACTGTAAAATGTTTTCGGTTATTGAATTTTCATTGCAAGGTGACGCTTGATTTTTGTTTGTAGCGTGAATGATAGAATTATGATCTTTATTGTCGTCACAATCTTGACAATCATCAATTTTCTTTTCAACAGACGGGACTACGTCTTTGTCTTTATCCTCAGGAAATGGTGATGGATTTTTCCCCAATAAATTAACTATTGCTATGTTATTTTCTGCCTCTGATAATAATTCAGTGTTCGCTTTAGATTTCTGTGGCAATTCTTTCGAATTACATATTGATTCGTCCATGGATATATCAGATAATTCATCAAGGGTTAATTGATCATAATTCTGCGCTTTGTTGGAATCAACATGAAGAACATCATGTGTACTCGATATTGTCGCATCTACTTTAGATAATATTGAAGTGCTCAATAACTCTGTTGATTCATTCTTATCCGTAGTTGCATTTGATCTAAATGAAATGAGTTCTGTTGCTGTTCTAACTGATAGTGGTGATGGAATATTTTTGTCAGAAATAATTGGCGTCGATTGTTGTTCATGATCAAAATCATCTTTTAATAAACTTGGAACATCCTCGGGTGGCATCCTAACTTCCAATAAATTTTCAGTGCTATGAGAGTTACTTAATTCATCAATTTTAACTGGAATATCTTCTGCTATAATAATTGGAATCTTAGTTTCTGATATTTTATCTGTTGGTGTTGCTATTGATATTTTGTTTGTTTCATCTTCGTTCTTCAGGATTGATTTACTTGATGTTATTTGTTTAATATCCCCTTCCTCATCTTTTACATTTTGAATCATCTCTGATACTTGAAATGGGCTTATTTCCAATTCCGTTCCTTCTTGTGGAATTGTATCTGGCAAATTATCACTAATTAATCCTCTTGTGAATTTGAAATAATGAGAAAATATTAACATTTCATTTTGATTTTCTACATAATCCAATTTATTTTCAATTACTTCTGATTTCACGCGCAAAGTTTCTACAATATTATGGTTTTCCGTATTTTTTATTGGATCAATCTCTTGGGGTAATTTTTCATTAGTTATTATGGCATCATTGACTTGCAGTAAAGACTCGTTTGTTTCAACCACGGTTTTTTTTTGTACTATGCTCAACGCATCTGTTTCAATATTATCAGATGAATTATTATCTCCATCATTGTCTTTATCATTATTAGATTGAATATTAATCGATAATGGTGAATTATCAATAGTCATTTCAATATTGTTAGCACTCGGCATTATGGGTCTTTTTGGTTTATTTCGCGAATTCACTTTTTTTAATGTCTCCGCAGTTGTTGCAGTCAATGTTGTATTTTTTTTCGGTCGTTTTTTCACTTTTTCTTTCAATTTCAGTTCTTTTCCACCTTCCGATTTGATATTGATGAATTTTTTATCCACTGCTTTGACATTGTTCTTGGTAAGCTTTGCGGTTACTGTACTTGATTCAGATATTTCATCATGCTGCTGACAATCTGATGTAACGATCATTTTTGAAAGCTCAGTTGGATTTAATTGATTTTGATCAATTTCTTGTGAATGTTTATCCACAGCGTTCAATTGAATGGAATTTTTCGCTGACATTGATGCACACAACACAGGCTCATTAGACGAAAATTTCATCACAACACAATTTGGCTTATCGATAATATTTTCAAAAGTAGCATTTGCAGATATTTCCGGCTGATTAGCAATGCCACTAGATTCACCATCAACAGTTGGCAATTCATTTTTTTGTACTTTGCTTGTTAGTACAAGTAAATTTTGCGTGAGTTGAGTTGGATTTTGCACCAAATCGCGAATTCTGTTTTGTTCCTTGAGTTTACGTTGAAATGCACGTTGATGATAAGCTTTTATATCTAATTTTTTCGATCCAGTTTGTGTTGTTGTCACGGCCGCTGTGGGAATAGATGATGTATTTGATGACGATAATGAAACAGACTGTTCAGAATTTACTATTTGATTTTCTGACGTCGATGATACAGGTTCTATCAATTTTTGTTCGTATACTTTAGGGTCTATTGTTTTTGAATCTTTATTTTGATTGAGCCGAATTGTTTCTGGCATTTGTTTCAGTTGTGCTTTCGTTTTTAGGTGTTGTATTGATGATTGCGGGGTCATACCAGAAGGAAGTGTTACAGCAGTAACTGTTCTTAATGTTGATGTGACAATAGATGACGAATTAGAAACGCAAGGCGTTGCCGCACTTGAGTTTGCAACATTTGTATTCATCACTGTTACAATCAATGACGGTGAATTTAACATGGGATTTGTTTTAAATGTTGATGCAGTTGAATTTGATGTAGGAATAATAGAAGATACACTTGGCGTTGGTGCAATAGTCAATGAATCTTGAGGAATAGTTATTGATGCTTCAGCATCAACAGATTTATTGAGTAAATTTGATGTTGCAACTGCCGTTAAAGTTTTCTTTGCATGAACTGATCGTCGAGGTTCTACTGTAGCTCTTGGCACTTCTTGAACTGTTTTCGGTGGCTCTTCATTACTTGGTTCACGTTTAATCTCATGCTCATTCAATAATCGTAATGGAAGTTCATTTATCTCCGCGACATCATTGTCTGAATGTGATACATGATAGGATTTATGTCGTCGTTTTTTCTTTGGTTTTTTCTTTTTAATTTTCTTTTCTTTTTTCCGTTTTTCACGTTTCTTTGATCGAGTTTTGTGTGATTTGTGTTTAGCGCTTTTTTCTCTACGACGTTTATCAATTTCCGCCGTCACCTCATCTCTTATTTCTTCATTAATTGACTTTTTTTTCGCCATTTTTTCACGTTCTTTTATAAATTTCAAAACCTTTGATACGTCAATTAGCGATGATTCAACGTCACTACTTAAGTCTGAACTACTTGAACTACTTGTATCACTATCATTTTGACTGTCACTTTCAACACCATCTCCTTCTGTTTCAATTAACATATTTTGTGATGGTGCTCGCAACGGAGAATTAAATTCACATACCGTAGATTTGTCAAGATGGGTTGTTGTTGTATGGCACACAACTTCGCGAACGGTGCCAGAAACTTTACGTGATCGTACAGCGGAAATTTTTCTGTATTCATCTTCAAAAGACATATTTGGTGATGATGACTCACCATATTGTGCTTCATATTCCTCTTTTGTTAAATTACGATATATATCCGCGTCTTCAATACCTTTTCTCGACCACGTACTTTCTGTTATGTCACCACGTTTTGTTCCACGCTGCATAATTTGACGTGTACGCGTATCAAGTATTGTATCATCGATTGTTGAACCAGCATTAGTTTCGTTTACAGATCTACACACGGCTTTTGCTTTAGAAATACCAGCAGTAAATAATTTGTCCAATTCTATAGCTTGACGCGCTACACGCGTGACAATCGGTGTCTCTATTCTTGGAATCACCGTTGCTGTTGTGGTGGTGGTAGTCGGGGTGTCCACCAGTGATAATCGTTCAATAACAACTGTAGAAGTTGTGTTTATTACTGAAGGCGTAGCCGTAGTAATTTTGGTATTAATTTTTAATGGTGATTTTTTGCTTTTTGTTTGTGACGCATCCTCTACAATCATAACATCTGGATCATCGACTTCTATTTCATTGCCATTTCCTGCTGATGCCAATAGTACTGATGTCACTTTACTTTGTTTATGTTGATTTTTTGTTTTATTAATTTGGCCGCGTTTTATTCCTGCGCGAGTACATGCAGTTGTTTCAACCACTGTACTCGATTCATTTTTTACTGTGTCTTTACTTACTCTGTTATCGATTTTCCACGACTTCGACATGTCATAAGTGGAAATAACAGGTATATTTGTTTCAACGCATCGCGACGACTCACTCGACAGTTTCGGATCGATCTTGGATGATGTTGACGATTCTTGAATGGATGGCACAGAATGCTCATTATTTTTATCGCTTTCCACAGCATTTGGTACGTTTACTCTTGGCAATGATTCCAAATGCAATACTTCACTCAGCTGATGAATAAAATTAGTTGGTAAATTTGTTACATCTACAGTCGCTGCAGGATCTAGTATTGCTTGTAATTGACTCATAAAATCTTCATTGTCGTAAGTACTTGTTTTCATTTTTTCATCTTCATGGTTACGCATTTCCATTGATAATGATGATTTTTTTTCTTTAACAAGATGTTGCATTGCAATATCAAATTTACGCAAACTTGAATTATTTATCATATTTTGAATATCATTCTTACTCATTTTTAAGAAACGACCAATCACACGATCCTTCCACGAAGACTCGTTCAAAGAAGTTGGTGCTGTTATCTTAATTGCTGATTTATTTGAAGGTGATTGTACTTTTGATGCATTATATTTTTCGGTATTAACAATATTATTATCAGCTTTAGTTTTGTCCCATTTTCGAGAGGTTGGACTTGAGGGTAAATTTTTCTTTGTGATGTTATTACTTGATGACGATTCAAACTGCTTGTCCATTTTTTTCTTAGGTTCATATCGATCTTTGTCATTTGAACGAATTAAATCCGTTCTTTTACGATAATTATTACTTTCACTTTTATTATCGCGCTTCAAGTTTTTTTCTGGCTCTTTAGTTTTTTTACACTCTTTAGTTCTTTCGGGTTCTTTATTTTTTTCACGCTCTTTAATTTTCTCAGACTCTTCAGTTCCACCGGTCTCTTTAGTTTTACCGGACATTTTATGTTTTTCAGAATCTTTAGTTTTGTCAGATTTTTCGATTGCTTCTGATTTGCTATCGCTCTTTGGAATTTCATGTTTTTCACCTATGGTAACTGGTGATAGAGGCCTCAATTTTCTTTGCATCACGTTTCTCATTTCTTCTCTTGATTCATCCATCCATACATCTTCATTTTTATTTAACACTTTAAATTTTGAATTTAAGTTAAATACAATTTTACGACGAGTTGTATCGTCCGCTGTTTGTCGATTTTTAATCGAATTAATATTTGTTTCAACATTAGCATTCATACTTTTTTCTTTTGCTTTCGCGATAGCTTCTAAATGTGGCCCAAACATTCCCTGTTTTGATTTTTTACATTTAGCAATTTTTTTAGTAACTTTTGGATTTTCTGGCGGTGCTGTTTCCGGCATTATAGGCGGTAGATCAGGAAACGTTGGAAATCCAATATCTTCCTCCTCAGCATCATTGTCATTTCCCATAATCATACACTGCTTAGCGAATTCCATCGCCTCTTTTAACTCATCAAGCACATCGTTGTCCTCATTTATACTCGAAGCACAAACATCTTGCAAAATTGGTGGAGAATGTGGCAGAGGCGGCGGTAATGGTGGCACAGTTTGTGTTGACACATATTCTAACGCTGAAACAACTGGTGGATACGCCAGCGATACTCCGGCGGCATAGGGTGCCATAGGAATGTACCCTTGGCCAATTGAATATCCGGGTAATGGCGCTGATATATTTATTGATGAATTCACAACAGATGTGGTTGATATATTTAGTGGTATCACAGGAAGATGAGAATCAAATGTGGAAGATGGATGAAATGTGCCACAAGAACTTGAAATATTTGATGGATTTATTATTGAATTATATTCAGGTAAAATATTTCGATTTGATTCTGTTGATTCGTATGATGGCTGTGGTAATGATGGTGGTAATGGTGGCGGTTGAAGTATATCCGATGGTTCAGAAAAATTGCAGTTTATTATAGTTCCACAATATCCTGAACTATTGTCTTGATTATAATCTATCGATGATTTTGAAATCAATTGATTATTCTTCCCCTGTTCATTATTCACCTTCGATTTATCTGCTTGTTTTTCAAGAAATTGTATTAGGTTTAAAACCTTTTTTTCTGGAGGAATTTGGACGGTGAAATTAGATGAATAGGAAGTTTTTTGTGTATTATTATCACATGATATATTTTTATCCTGTGTTGTTTGGTTATCATTAGCAGCATGTAATGATTCTGTTGTTGATGAGTTTGTTACCGTTAGGTCAGGTACTTCTGTATTTAATAATTTATTACTATCCGACGTATCGGCAACTGTTGTTACAACATTCGGTGTTTCATCAATAATCATTGCTTGTACAAATTCTTCATTTATGTCAGAGGTTTCAATCACAGCTGTTTCTGCCACTGTATTTGAAGTTACAGTTGTGTCAACATTAAGACTCTCAGCTGATACAGTATGCAGAACTGAATCTTCAGAATTCTTAATAGTATCTACTGAGCAAGTTGTTTGAATAACTTGTTTTTCAATAATATTATCACTTTTATCACTTATATTTACATTTGTCGTTGTTATAACTATTGAATTTGTATTAATATCGTCATTATTATGAATTATATTATCATGTATTGGCATTACTGTCGTATCACTTGATTTATCAGCCACATTACAATCGTGCATTACAATCGGATCAATTGTGTTTTTGTCATTTAATTTTCCAATATCTTTCAAATCATTGGGAGTTAAATTTAACTCTGGTGGACCATGCTTCAATTCTGGTATTAATTCTATCGCATTTGATTCGTCATATTTTATTGATTCAGAATGTGGATCATCGTCATCCCAACGGCCAATACTGACATCGTCATTTGTAACGGATGTAAACAATAATTTCCGTTTCAATTCGTCCGCTGCTTCTGTTATTTTTTGTTGTCGTTCTTCCTCTGATCCCAATAGTGGGGTTGTCGGTTCCTCTAGTACTACTTCTTTACCATGTTCATTACATGCATTATCTCTATATGGCGCTGAATAATACGGAGAAAAAAAATTCTGCGACCCTCTTAAACTTGGGAACCTGTAACCGCCATGTGAAAAGAATCCACGACCACCACGATTGTAATAATGGTGTGAATTATTGCTATATTGGAATCTCACTGATTTATTTTGATAGTCTCCATGTTGGTTTTGTGACCATGAAGATGACGAAGAGGATTGATTGTGAAGTGCTGGTGATGATGATGTAGAAGATGATGATGGTGATGATGTCGATTGTTGATTGTTTGATGATTGATCCCATCGTGAAAATGAACGTGGGGTCGACCAATTATCATTTTGTGAACGTCTATTGCATCGTGATAACGAGGAATTATCAAAGTTTTCATGTGAATAATTTCGATGGGGTCGATTATTTCCTCTTGATCTTCCTCCTCTTCTGTCGTTTCTTCTTCTTCCATCATTTTGTCCATCAGATCGCAAATTATTATAATGTGCTCCGCGTGGTCCGAAGCTTTTCCCACGATAACTACCACCACTCATCGCATATCAATAAAACTTTTACTCATCGGTTTGTAGAATTTATCCAAATGATTCATTATATTCCAGTTTTATTTTTCCGAGACACCAGTGTAATTGTACCTACGAAAAATAATAAAAAATTGAATATTCGAATTTTCAAACTAGCAATTCAGCATGAAGAAAATTGTAAAAATAGTGAAACTTTTACTCAAAATTATAATGAAAAATATTTATAGTTTTGGAGTAACTATTGTTGTACCAATTTTTGATACTAATAGATCAGTCAATAAATATTAATGTTATTCATGCGTCATAGATTAATGATTGATCTGCAATATTTGACTGTACATATTAGTAACATCAATTTATCACACGAACGCCTAAGATTGACATTTATTGAAACATCAAGATGTAACATATATTAACCTTGACATGAAAATATTCGGGTGTGAAAGTGAATCATTCTTTATTGCAGTTATACTCAATATGAAATAATATAATTCATTCATTTATTTATTATTCCATATAAATATAGCGTACCTTTTTAATGATTTTCAAATATACATATGAAATAATGTTTTTATAATTAATTTCCATGTATTTTTATGGAGATTGCATATCTAGGGTTTCTGAAGCACACGCAACGCCACGCAAAATGAATTTATCAAGCAAAAGATTAAAAATGGAACAATAAATTCACGTAATATTATATTTTCCATGTAAAATTATTTTCCAACGTTAAATCTTGATTATTATTAATCAAACCTTTGTTGTTATAACGATTAACACTGAAACAATATTAACTATTTCATTTAATTCATACACATAACTAATTGAGTAAATGTACATCCATATGTACATTATAACCTCTAAATTTACAATGTTAGATGTTCTCCTTCGGCAGACTCACATAATCCTCACAAGTATAAAATATTTGTTTGATTATTTTATATCGACACTATTAATTTTTGTACCATATCACAGTATATAATATATTCATATACAACGCATGTACTTACCATTGATTAATTTTGATGAACTGAAGCAACACGTTAACTTAATCATTTTTGCATTATTCAATAATAATACGTGAGAGTAATTTCATCCATCAAATAAGAATAATTATTGAATTATATACAAATACATATAGATGAATGTAAAACTAAATTGCAAATTACGTTATTTTAACAATAACTACAGAACCATTGAATATCGAAATGTCACAAATGGTGAATCAAGAATATTGTTTTCTTTACTGTTCCATAGTTTTTTTTTTTTCATTTTTATAGAATAAAGTATTACACATATATTTTTGTATATATATATATATATGTTTCGTATATAATATAATATACATTATTACGTGGAGATGATAAAGAAGTATTTTTTATCTCATATTGGAATTATGCAATGGCGCCAAATATACGCCTACAGTTTTGTACCTGTATTAAAATTGCATGATGCATATATTTTTTCAATATGTATATATATATACTATATATTGTATTTTATTTTCTGCGATAAGTATTGACGATGTACGATTATACATATAAAAAAAAAAAAGGAATTTATTATTCCGACAGTGATCAAGTAAATTTATCGACAATAGATATATAAATTATGATCCTAATACGATGAGTGTTAAATTATAGTTGGAATTATTACTTCAAAGATGTCAGTGTACGTACTGTTTGACAAGGAGTGTCATCTAGGGGCTGATTTTCGCAAAATTTAATTGAAATTAAATTCAAACGTAAAATCACGATAATAATTCATAAACAAAAAAAAAAAAGATATCTCATTTTAAAGTTGATTAAATGAACTATTTCGCTTATATAACTTTATATATTCTGTTATAATTTTCAATTAGCAAAAAATATATTTCAATAATTATGATCATTTTTTCAAATTGTTATGCATATGTAATTTAATGCGAATTATCAATTCATATTTAAATGTGAAAAAAAATGTATTTTATTTCAACTAGACATATTCTAAATATAATGATGGTCCTTGTGATATTGAAAACTAAAATAATGGAATATTGTAACAAATACAACTAAACGTGGGCCAAAGCCCTCAATGCGGTTTGGTTGATGGTATATATAGGGGAGGAGAGGAAGAGAGGAACCACACCCGCTCGCAAATCACCCGGATCTCCCACACGTTTCCTTTGTTTCCCAGTTGGACGTATAGCTCTGTGTTGCACGCGGTGGCCATCGCTAGACGTCCATTAGACGCAGAAACGCGGCTTCCAGGCGCGTCCTGAACAAGTTCAAACCAGATCCGCAAAGCGAGAGTGGTGAGCAAGAGATGCGACGCGAGAAGGGAGAACGAAGAGGGAGGCGAGGCGATTTTCGCTTGGACGAGACGGGGCTGAGAGCGCGGCGAGGAGGAAACAAGTGGTGGAGTGAATGAGAGAAAGGAAGAGGACAAGAGAAGTGAGAGGAACATCAAGGGTCAGAATGGGCCGCGCGTTTAGTCGAGGTCGCCCTCGGGCTCCAGACCATTAACAAGGAGCGCAGCAATTTATGGACGGGCTCTCCTCATTTCCACTTTATTATTATTTTCTCATCTCATAGATGGTATTTCACGTTGTTTGGGTCCCGTCTCATCTTCAAATTAATACCCAAGCTGAAGCATAAACACAGACAGAAGTAAAAATGAGTGAAGTAGAGTGAGAGCTGAGAGAGGCCAGCGACTCCAGTTGGATCATCACCATAATCTACTTGTATGTTATATATAAATAATTAAAATTTTTTTTTAATTTCGATTATTCAATTTTAGTTGTATGTATATATCCCGTTAAATTATTTTAGGAGGATTTTTTTCTTAATTTTATCATGTCTCATATCTTGACGTGAACAAAAATAAATTTACTAAATGTAAAATTACACTGTAAAAGTTTGATTGACAGTATCTGATAAAAGTTGCAAACTTTTATAACGTGATATCCAATAATATATTCAGTTTTTTTTCCTATTTAAATAATCATCCTCCTGTCTACAGTTATTTTATAAATCAATATTTAAAATAATGATAATTAATAATGTAACTATGCTATTTAAATGATTTTCAATGCATTCTCATTATCGTCATGTTTTCAGTCTCAGATAATAACAGCACAAACTTTTACGATCGTTCTTCCCACACCCTTGAGAAATATTCGCCATTCGTATGCTAGCATATATAAATACATATACTTGGGTAGGTTATTTTATTTGCTGTGAATTTTTTTTTTAACTCCCTCCCTCACACACTGTGGGACATTCCTTTCGCCGGGTCCGATACGAAATAAACGTGAGCGCCCATTGGTGCAAGGGCTGTTGTTACGAAAATTAGCATGAGCGATCAGACGTGGCCGCCAGTAGGTAATCGTTTCGTGGGCATCACGATTGGGCGGTTGTTGTGAACCCATCTAGGTTATGCCACCAATCCTATATGAGAATCAAGTGCATCTTATTGGTCGAAGAATTTATGTTCATCGTATAAAATCTAAAAGAATATACATTAAAGAAAACAAGAGAAAAAAAAGCATTAGCAACTTTACAATATTTTAAAAGTAACAAATTATGTTTTATTAATTATTATATCACTTCAGGTATTGTCATTGAAATTAATTTGTTTAGTATTTAATATACATGCTGATTCATGTATATATATTGACAGATTAAATATATAATGTTGCTATAAAAGATAATTGAGCAGATGTAATCTTATAAAATAAAAGAAAAAATTGAGTAATAAAATAAAATGATATAAAATGCGATATTGACTATTAAGTAGCAGTCAAGTATGAAAATATTTTACATATTATACATATATATATATTTATATAAAAACATGTACAGTTTTATTATACATTGGTTAAATTATTTGACATTTGACACAACACAAAGTGACAGAGGAGAGTTGTACAACATGGATTGAAGTGAACGAGCATGTGGGCCTGACAGGTTATAAAACGCGCAACCCGGGCTTTTGGGACCCGCACATTCATTTCAGAATGGGAAATCAAGTTAAATAATTCTCACACATATGTACATAAATACAATCAGATGAAAAAAAAAAATCGCAAATTAAAAAAATTTTTTTGATCTTAGTTTGAAAAATAAATAAATAAAATGTTAAAGGGAATAAAAAAATAATTTGTTATCTGATAATATATCCTAATAAAGGATAATGTAAAAAAGAAAAATGGACTTTGAAATCAAGACGTCTCTATATACTCTCACCTCTTTGGAATTCCAAAGGGTTTTCGAACAAAATGACGATGAAGTTCCATTGTTCGTTTGTCAGTTGATTTTAAAATCTCCACCCAATCTTTCTTTCTTTGATGCGCATATATATACATATATATACATATACATATATACATGTATGTCAGGGTTTAGAGCACACACGTAGATGCGTGATTGAGTCAAGGAGAGTGAGAAGAAAAAAAAAAAAAGTAAAAGATTAAGATGAAGAAAAAGAAAGGAAAGAAAAAATAAATTAAAAAAGAATAAAGCATCAGAGGCGGTTCACGATTGACGACGTGAACGAGCCGTTAGAATCCGGCTTCTGACAGCGTAGCTTCATCTAGGCTTATCGCTCTCATGGGACTTGCGTTGAACGCACGCGTGTGCATGTTATACAAACGATTTTAGGTATATATGAACATCATCCTCGCAGCACATGTATGAACATCAATCGTATATCTATTGTACAAAGATTGATTGATTTTTAATAACTCGAGATAAACTGGCACAAACAATTGTTCACTCTGTTACTCATCACTATCGCCATATTATTCTTCATCAACTATCAGTATAAATATATAAACATATATATTCAATTGATAATTAAAAAACAAAATCTCACAACGTTAAATTATTTCAAACTGAATTTTAGTCAAGACTAAATTGATGAGTACGATAAAATAATTCAAGAACAAAAAAATATAACAAATTTGAATCAAAGTTAAGATACCAATGCGAGTGAAAGAGTGAAAGATGTAAGTGGTGGCAGTAGTATAGTAGTAGCAAGGTCAGTTTGGTTCTTGTCACATTCTTGTCAACTGGGACAGCGTGCCACGTCAATCTTTTCGACGCTGTACACACACGTTTCTGGTCTCTCATTCTCTTATTCTCTTTTGCAGTATATCTTTATATACATATATAAATGTATCTTAGTCCGGTGAAGCTTTGTGAATCTGTTCTCTCCTTACGTCGTTTCGTCGTCACGTTTAGTATATAGGTACACATATATAAACTTTGTATTGCAAACAACCGAACGTTTTGGACGGATGGATGGTGGGACAGGTTGCGACAGGTCTGTAGGGATGCGTCAAAGAGAAATATAACCTGCACTGACGCCGGGCGAGCTGCCTCATTAGCCCACGGCTATTCGCGAATGTAACTCTCTTTCTTTGCACTGGTCACACAATCCCACAGCTTTATTTATCTTCTTCATTTTATTTTATTTATTTATTTTTTTTGATTATATATTTTTGTCGTTTTTTTCCCCCTTTATAAATATATTTCTTCGTCTTTTCTTTCGATCAATGGCGCGTGCATGAGTGTTCACAAGATCTTGATGTCTTGTCCACCATGTTTACGGTTTACGATAAGCCATCAATCTCCATCGTGATTTTTGACCAAATGAAAAATTACTTTCGAATTTTTGTATACATGAAATCAGAAAATATAAAAAAATGAATAAACGACAATTTAATAAATATGAAAAAATATCAATAATTATCACAATAACATTGATTGATAATTGACATTATGCGAAATATGTTGACAACAATAGTTGCCTTTTACACATCAACTAGTGAATTTATGAACGTATAGAAACGGATATAAATCAATGGTGGCCACGAGGAGTGGCATGGGGCGCGCGGGTGCAGCGTTGGTTGAAGACAGCAAACGACCTAGTATATATATTTTGTGTATAGGTAGTAGTAGCTAAACTCCCTGGTTGGATAGAGACTTTCAAAGTCCTCTCTCTGCCATACTGACTTTCTAAAACCCCTCGTTTATCTTGTGCACTTCCGACAGCGAGGTGAGGAAGCTAATCGTCCGGACCGCCGACTCGATGCGTCATCGAGAAAGAGCAGAGAGAGATTATACAGTAGCCTTATTCACATTATATACATTTATACATTATATACGTACATAAATATAAATATATGTACAATCATAATAAATCTATAAATCCAATGCTTGAATAAGTTTTCAAAAATTTTTTCTGTTTATAAAACAATTTTATTTGTCGTACAAGTTATTTATTAAAGAAAGAAAATATGGAAAGTGGATACACGTGCGACTCCAATTTATCGTGTTGTACCATCGATCAATCTGTATAAGAGCGTGTTGCATTGGTAAAAGATACACATATATATGTATACAAATGTATATATAAAGAGAGACATTAATTGACACGGAGGAGAAACGAGCTGGACAAAACAGTTGGTGGATATACTTCACAATATGTGGGACTTATTTTGGCGCGTCGCAAAAAAATTCCCTCACTCTATGCAACCATCTTCTATACACAATTTCTTTACCTATACATGTATTCAATGTTAAAGGATGAAACGTGTAGAAAGGTAACAACAAGGGAGCGGATAAGACGGATGGGCGACGACGATCGTCCTGTATATAGAGGCGGAGTTGGTCGACTTTGCGTTGTTCGCCTTCACCGCCCTTGTTGTCATTGGCTCTCTCACAGCTTTTATATAAACCCTTTTCTTTTTGATATATTCTCTTCATCCTATTCCCGTTTGTTGTTCTCTTGTTTCATTACCCGCGCACTTGCCGCTTCTTCTATTAGTTCTTTTAAATCAAATGCGCTTTACTTTCACATCCATCAACAATTATATACCGCATTTTTTGTGTACATATATTACTATGTAATAAATTTATGTATATTGTTAAGTTTCTTCTTTAAATTTCTTTTTCAAATATTATGCATAATCAGTATATTCCGCGCATGATTGAAAGTAATACAAGAAATATTACCTGAATAAATATTTTCTTGAGAATAAATTATTCTCAAGATGAAGATAAAAAATAAATAAAATTTGTAGCATTGATTTTGAGTAAAATAAAAATAATAGAAAATCTTCAGAATTGGTAGTATGAGAAAATGATGAAGATGAGACGAAAGGAGAATGTATGCGAGAGGCCTATTTATTTTTCTAAATAAAATTTAAAGAATAAAAAAAAAATTAATAATTGTGTGAGCCTGATATAGGTCTTTGTAGTGGTGTCTCAGTTCAAATAACACGTTCCCATTTAATTTAACTTCACTACTGTTAAATTACACTGCAATAACAACTATCGTACCTTCGTCCGGGATAGAAGAGACGTTCAGATGGTGCACGTGTAATGACGGTGATCCGTCCCGGTTCTCCTATACACATATACAAATTTACCAACACCATATCCTTGTGGTTTGTGCGGTTTCTTCTTACTCTTGCCCTCCATCTACTGTCGACCTTGCCAACCACGCATTCCTGAATTGTAATAATCCATGTAAAGTTACTTAGCATTGGGCTTTATTTTAATGGACAGAAGAGAGAGCGCGCGTGACTAACGCGCAAATATTCCACACCACCCATATATGCATGAGCATATAAAATTGCTCACGGTGATATTGCCGCAATTTCCAAGAATACACATACATGTATGTGTATACATCATTGAATTTATATACTTGATATATAAAAATCAATTTGACAAAGGTGCAAAAAAAAAAAAATAATGTTAAATGAATAAAAATAAAAGTTAAAAAAAAAATCAGATAAAAATAATTTGAAATGTAAAAAAAAAAATTGAACTCTGGAACAAATGAAAGGACGGTATTGAAAAAAAAAAAAAAAAAAAAACAGATATTATACATATATAAAAGAATGGAGAAAAAGTGGTTATTAATTCGTGAGTAGGTCCTTTTTAATTCGCTCCCCCCGGGGGTATATCTGTAACCGTGCGCGGTCGCACCGCCTTATACGATGCCCGTCATCGCCAATCAATATGCTAACGAGCGATTTTGGGTCCGAGGTATAGATATAAATATATATATATGTATAAGCAAAACAGAGAAAGACGAAAAATGAAATTATTCCGATGAGATCGTATATATATACACTCGTAGAGTTGTAGTCAGCAGCCTTATGTCTTTTCTTTCCTCTTCCTTAGTATATTCTCAGCGCGGCATGCAGTCGCGCTCTATCTTGCATAGATATAGGTATATTCCCTGATGCATGTATATAAGTCGCGCGGGATAGCTTCTTTTGAATGTGCGCCGGCCAATTAAAATAATTAGCGACGACGAGAACCAAACGAGAAATTCAAAGCGCGATTATAGATATATACAAATGCGCACGCCGCAAGGATTGGTAGAGCAACGCGATGCATGGATGTAAAGGGGAAAAAGAGCATCAATGAGTATCAGCGAAGAAGAAAAAGAAATGAAAAAAAAAAAAAAAAGAAAAATGAAGAAATCGAGTGAGAGGGAATGGGATTTATATATATTTACGAGGGGACTGATTTAATAATCACGAGTTGAGCAAAGTCCTCCGGGAATTGAAGCAAGTCGCGCACCACGAAATACTCCAGCAGCGTTTATATTTTTTTCACTTCGCCTCCAGACACTCCATGCCAATTGCGAGAGCGATTTGGAAGTGATCAAGATTGAATCTCGTTGACGAGTGGTATATAACGATGAGATAAGCCATTCGTATGGGCAGTCAGGTGATTATTTCGCTTTAATGATTCCAATTATATATTCAAAGAATTGCGAATAAGAAACAAAACAAAATAAAGAAACAAAAATAAAATAAATAAAATTGAAGAGAGAATGAAAGACATGAAAAAAAAAAAAAGACAAGAAGTAAATGAACAAATAAATATATACTGGCACAGATAGAAAGGCTTCAGGGATATTTAATGGAATTGGTTCAACATTGTACAGGTAAAATAATAAATCTTCCATGTAAAGATACCTTGAGACACAGAGGAGACGTAAATAAACGTTGACGTACGAATGATACTCCTGTTAAGACATGGGTGACGCCCGTCGGAGGCAAAACACAGAACGTTAAAGCGAAGAAGTTAAACGTGTGTCCTCATTGGCGTGTTTATAAATGCCGGTGCACGGCTCCATACACACAATGTGTATATAGACACTGCAAAAAGTTTATGTATATGTATATAGTGAAGTTAAGTGCAAGGCAAAAGCGAAATGCAAAGAGCGAAAAATGAATGAGCGAGATAGAGTAAAGAGACGGGACGTGGATAGTGACTCCTGGGGGCCAGTGAAAAATGTCCACGGCGTCGGCGTTCGTTAGCGTGCTTTCGACTTGTCAAAGGTAGGCTTCGTTCTCTACCCCCATTGGATACAATGGGGGCTCGAATATCCACCCGTGCAATGGACGGACTTTGCGACTGCGTGAAAGATGGCCCTGGCATATCGTAAATTTCACGATGCCGGTGGAGGACCCGCCGTAACTACTTCTCTACCGCGCGCAAGCTGCCGCCTGTTTAATATATACTTGCTATATACGTATATACATATACTTAAATAAATGGATAATCAAAGAATATATTCAATCGTAGTGATTTTGTCACGGATGACGAACACACGATGAATATTGTTCGAATTCTTCTCTGAATAAAAATGAATAAAAATATTGATGAATATTAATTTCTTTATCGTAATTAAGTTCATTCAATGGATGAAAATAAAATTTTTTAATCAACTAATATGCTATATAATTGTCTGTATAATCATTCGTTACATTTATTTCGTGATTTACTTGAGATGTATAATATTACTTATGTCCTATTTATTTTACTTAACGTGGTATCGTTGCTGATGAAAGACAGGATACAAAGGTATAAATATTCTTGAGAGAAGCACATTGTCGTTGTCACAGTCCAATGTCGTTTGTTCAGTCAACTCTACTTCTAAACATCGTCCTCTGTTGAGGGAATGCTCTTCCCTCTCATTCTCCAACATATCTCGCAAACGCTGCTGTAGCTAAACAGGCGCGCGGCACGTTTCATTTATTCAAAGTAAGTTATTGCGATCGAACTGGCCACTATATTACGTATAGAAACGAAAGAGCCGCCAGTGTGCGCGAGGGATGAGTATCAAGAGGAATGAGGAAACAGCAAAGAAAGAGCATATTGGATAGAATATACATATACATGTATAATCACCCTTGATTTCTAGGTAAGATATTCATTTCATTCTCTAAATTATATTATAAAAAATTTCGTATTAATTCCTCTTGATAATTTTTATATTTTATTTTGTTTCAAATATATCATCAATAAAAAAAGTGAATTAAAATGCTTTTTAATTAAAAAACATACAGTTTGCTAAACAAATGATAAAATAGCATTACTCTATTTGAAATTCCATAATAAAATCAATAAGAGAAAAATGTGTAAAGCGTTAATTTGATGTTTTATGTAAAGTGTCATCCTACATCATTCCCATGGGGTCTCTGTAATCTTGGTATGTGATGTGGACGCGTGGTCTACTTCCACGCCAAGATGCTAGTCCAAAAGAGAGGGTTATGTTAGCCCTCTGGGAAATTTCTCGAGCATGAAAGCAGCGTGAGAATTATTTGCAGGTGTGTCTCTGTTACCCACATTCACATATTGGTGCATATACATATATACTAAGGGTTTTGGGCTTGCATGTCTCTTTGGCGCGCGCGAGTCGTAACATTCCCGGACCAAACACTCACATATCGGTACATGTATATATGTACATATGATGTCAACGTTAAGCTTATATACATATACAGATGTATATTGTTCTCTCATCCTCTCTGAGCTTTGTTTTTCTCTCGCGTTCTCCTTTCCTCTTGGCAAACGATTATTTCAGAAGCGTCTGGTAACTCTCTATGTGTATACACAGATATGTACATATGTATATATACAATGGTCGTTCCCTGTGACGCCAAAGATGTCAGTGTGGAATCCTGGAATTCGCGTTGTCGACAAATTCCACTCTCTTGGTCTGTTATACATGCCGTAGCAAAATTCATAGCGTCCTTGTAACACGCGCCATGTCAAAAGGAATATATGATAAGTGTTGATGCATGTCATATGACAGATAATAATGAATATAATTATTTTGTTCATTTGTTTTTATAGATAATAATTTACTGATGTCAATAATTTTTATTAGATTTTTTTAAAATTGATAGTTTGTTTTAACGAGTATCTGATGATTCTTGTATTAGAGACATTGGTGTGCTTGGGATATATTTATTTTCGTTATGGTTTGTTTGGATGCACGTATATGGTGGTGATATTCCCAGGGGGGAAATGAAGTCACAAATGCTCTGTGGGATTATCAAAAAAGAAAATAAATGAATAAATAAAAAAAAATAAACGTTGCTAATAAAATGTTATGTCCAGTGACGTGCTCACTGTAGGAGTCTGATGGTCGCACTCTACGTTTTATATCACTTGGTATTGATGTGACTGGTTTCGTAAAGAGACACTTGAGATCTCGTCCACGTGTGTATATAGTGTACGTTACTTTTACACACTTTCTCGTGTCTTCGTCTGGGGAATATCACGATTTAAAGCTGACAGGATGAGCATCAGAACGAATCACTTAACAAATTGGAAGACGATGACCGAATTTTATGTGACACTTGCAATAATGTTTATAAAATTGTTCGGACCAATTTATTGTATACATTAAAACTGATGTTTCCATTTGCTCAATGACAGCATATTATAGATGTATAGATTATTATTTTTGAACTGTCGGAAATTTTAACAAGTTTATTTAATACACACCTTCATTTTTGTAAATGAATAAACAGTATAAATGTATTAAGTAACGAAGTGTTTACTAATATCGATCGAATTTTCAGTTGCTATGCATCACCGAAGAATTCGCGGTCGCTTGAGCGATTCGCCAAGCTATAGCATAAATCTCATTTTTTCACGACCCACTTTCCGGACGGACACGTATTTATTGCCGCTCGTTGTGCGGTTGGAATGTTGTTTTTATTTTTTTTTATCATTCTGTTCTTTCTCTTTAGATATATAGAATGAAAACAAAACACGTAAAGTCCGTAAAAGTATTGATATTAAAAGTTGAAAACCTCCAACAAAAATATAAAAAAGAAAACATCTTTATTATCAATAATAAATCAATACAAATCACAACTTCATTCATTTCAATTTTATTTCAATGAACATGTCAATGATAAAAATCAATTCATACAAAGCCTAAAATTTATTACGACAATTAATAATAAATTAAAGGTATTAATGAACATCTTCAAGTACACAGAAATATATATCACTATAAAATCCAACTAAATCTAGAGTGGTAATAATTAATTAAAAAATATTTACGTCCAATGCACTTCAACCTCCGCATTCTATTCTTACTATTTACTATTTTTCTGTCCGCATTTTATTTCACTTTGTCAAAATGAACACGCTTTAATTAATAATAACCAGTCACAACACGTCTTTTATTTGCTTGTAGGTTAACCAATTTACTTTCATACAGTCAAACGCCAAGACACCATTAATTCAATTATTAATTGCATAAAGGGATAAAGTTGATACCCATGTATGGTATAATTGCATCGGCCGATGAGACGATTCACCAGTAGGATATAATGATACTGGTTAATATACATTACAACATTACCATATACCCACCGACGATTGGACACCGGTTGCACGCAAAGACAGCGCTATAAGATCATGAGACAAGTTTATACACAGAAGAAGAAAAAAAAAGAATAATAATGAATGAATAAATTGTGTGAGTATGAGAGGCAACATACGAAACCATTATACTTTATGAACACCAATACAATATATATGTACATTTGTATATGTGTATATGCGTATATACATATGTACTATGATAGTGAAGTAAGAGAGATCACTGCTGAATCGCCGTGGGCGTAAGTAACGTGTTTGAGATTTCATTATGCCGTAAGGGCGGTAAGATTATTTTAAAGAGATACCAAATTACCTGATTAGGAGGGAAAAAGTCATTAACTTGAGCAAAACTAATTAACGTTGGGCTTGAGGCGGGTTTCATCGTGGTAGGTGAGGTGCACAAGCAATAATGGAGTAAAAGTATATATCTGTATATGCATTTAACATAGATATATACTGTGTATTTATGGGAAAATGAAGGAGAAAAGGGTCGAAGATCAGGAAGGAATAAGAAGTCGAGTGTAAACAATAAGAGAATTAATCTTGTTAACGATTATGAATCGTTGAACTCGTACAATATAATTCTAAACTTTTATTTTTGTCTGTCTTGCTTACACTTTATCTACTTAAATATTAAACGTTATAATGCAAGCTTGTATTTTTGTGTTCTTTTAGTCACACCTCTTTTGCCACCTTATATAAATTCTTTTTTGTTAGCTATACTCATCTTGTCTTTTCATTGTTATATTTTTGTGACTATGTGGGTGAATGTACGTGTCTGGTACGTGAAAATTGTGTGTGAGTTGTGTGAATTGTCTGGAAAATATTGCGATGCCCAGAAAGTCGAGGCACGTGCCCAGGTCTGCTGCTAGTCTTGAGAGACGAAGCTTTTTTTTTTTTTTTTCCTTTTATATGTACTATACACATTGGGGGCAAGATGAACGGCTGTACTTTTTATCGTAGCCCGTTTACACTTTCACGGCTGAATTCTTTCAGAGCCCGCGCGTGCTTTTGTGAGATGATTCAGTCTCTGACCGTGTGATACGAGACAGAAAAATTATTTTTATTATTACTGCTGCTTTTTTTCTTTTATTATCTTGGGGTATACAAGACAGCCCCGAACACTTTGTGCATACTGAGTAAAATAAATTCCAATTTTACAATATAACTTTTACATTTTATTCATCAAATATTATATTGTATACTTTTATTAAGAAATGATACTCATGATCCGGTATATGAATTTATTTTTACTTCTTTGTAACAAATATATGCAAAAAATTTGGATATTTTCTTATATAATAAAGCTGACGGGTTTAAACCCAACGACAAAAATCCCCGAAATTATGGCGGGAGATATTCACGAGTTGAATTTTAGCATCACCGCAGTCATGCACTAAAGTATATGTATACAATATCACCACGCAGTATCCAAGGCAAAGGTTTCAAGTGATGCATGAGACAGTGTGAAGAGCAAGAGTAAAAAAAAATATATGTACGTATATATACACATACATGCAAGTGTATGTACATATCGTAAATGTGCAAGAACGACCGCCTTCGCTGTAATTCCCATACATATCTCTATGCTTCTTTATGACCGACATTTTTTTCTTCTCACTTTACTCTTTTACTCCCTCTTACACATATGTATATACATGTATATACCACCAACGTCGTTTCCACTGCGCTTCATTCAACAAAAAAAAATAAATAAATAAATAAATGAAGTTGATGAATAAAAATAATACATATGGTAAAGTTGTTTGCAAAAATTTATTATTTCAAGAATAACAAACTTGAATTCTTGAAGTTCATGAAGATTATTATCATCAATCAACTATATTAATATAGTAGCTCATGACGAGATGAAATGAAACTGGCGTAAAATGAAAGAGAAAAGATGAACGAGAGAGTGTAACAGTGTTGGAATGGTATCTGGCAATCGCTAAGCTTCGTTGAAGCGACCAACCACGTCGTCACTGTCAACGCATAATGAACAATATACATAAGGCGTCATGAGAGAGAAATAGGGCAAGGGAAAATATATAAGAGGGTGTGAGCGAACAACGGAACACTAAGAATTCAACATGGCCAACAGACTTGCAAGAGGATCACTGGGGAATCCTATGATTACATTCCAGTCTTGGTGTTTCTCTTTCTCTTACTCTCTACTGATACCGAGGTTCGTGTGTTTGCGTTTTAACCAGCTTTGAAATCCGTCCAGCTCTGCAATTCGCAACGTTGTCGTATAGTAATCGTGAATGTCGGATGACTCGGATAGTTTCTGTGACTTTGGTGAAGCTTATTATCTTGAAATAGTGACATGCCAAAATATATCAAGATGAGGATTACGATGGGAAAATTATTTAAATACATGATCTAAAATCAATTTATGAAAAAAAATATCATCATAAAATTGATATTCATCAATTAATTATATAATAATTTTACGCAATAATTATCTCATTAAAGTTTGAATTGAATAATATTCAGAACTTAACAAAAAATAAAATATATATAATTTCATATAATGAACGCAATGAAAATATTTAATTTATATTGTATGTTATAATAAACTGTCAAACTGTCATGAATAATTAATTTATTAATTAATTAATTTCTATCAGCAAGTCATTATATAGTCTTCATATCATCAGGAAACTGATGTAATATATTATTTTAGAGCGATTCGCTCCGGATTTGTGATACAACTATCACATAAATGTTTACTTCACCCGGTAACATTATACTCCATATGCATCTGCAAAACCATTACCGGCGCGTAATTCACACGGTTATCATGTGTATAGACTTGCACACACCGCAAGTATGTATATATGTGTATACATATACGCGACAAAACAAAATACGTTGGTAAGCGCGAGCACGCGCGTATTCACGTACATATACATATTTATATAAACATGTTCATACATGTATGTAGATATCTATACAGTGTATATTGCGGTATACACTGTACACCGGCTGTCGCCGGTTCTCGGTACAACTATATATACGCCCGTGAATAATCGCATACTCAACAGCGACCATTGTCTTTTTTAATTAAAATTTCGTTACGACCAATTTGCCATACAATGGAATACTAATGGAAAATGGGAAATGTTTTACTTCAAAAATTTTGTATGTGCACGCACAAGCCTGCTCCATTTTCCATTTAGGAATATTCAATTTATTGTATGAATCTATATATTTACAAATGTATACAAGGATTATATATATACATATATTTATATACTATATACATATTATTATATAATCACGACTTCTGGGTGGGGGATGCGAGTTTTCATTACGTTTATACCTGATAAGTTAGGTACATATATATTTACGGACGAGGTAGATAGTCACTTAGTACTATTATACTCTTTTTTTTTAATTTTAAGTATACATATACAGACATATACAGATTAAATTTGATTTTACGAGTAACCTTGTGAGAGAAATTTGGAGACCGCCGATCGCAATGATATGTTATGAGAAAATGTTGTGTGTTCAAGCGTGTGTATATATGGCCATAGAAGTTCATCATCATCAAATCAGGCGTGGCGCGCGAATGTAGGTACATAAAGCTAATTTTATACTACATATATATGTACATGGAATTTTATTGCTGGTGAGTTCGTTAAGAGACACAATTGGATACGCTTTTATGCCATAGAAATTCATATTATTATGGTAGTTTTTATAGAAAATTTTGAAAGCATTATGTCAAATTAAACTTCGTCAATTTCTTTAAACAATATATATACTATATGTATCTTCTATATATATTTATGAATTATAATTTTGTTGTTGCGGTTGTGAAAAAAAAACTCTGACTGAATGCAGACTGCATATGTATAAACGCTTGACCTAAACGAAGACTCAATTTCCTCAAGACGCCTCTTATGGGTTCTCCTTTTCTTCTTCCTCTTATTTCTTATTCTTTTCTCATTTTCGTTTTGTTATTTCTGTTATACTCTCTTATTCTTTCTCTCGCTTACCTTGTATATACGGCTGTAAAAGAGCTCGTCCGTTGCATACTCAGTTGAAATGCAATCAGCCCTCCATAGTTGTTGCAAATATGTTCGGGTATATAAAATATATATGTACGTTCTGGTAGCTGTGCCGCGTCGGTAATTATTCCCGTTTGCCCTCTCTACCCAACTTCTTTTTCACCTTACCCATACCTTCTTTGCGCGCTTTAAATACAGTAATCTTTGAGTTTCTTCTTGCGGGGCGTTGTTTATGGTAATCCACCTTGCCGCTATAAATATTCCTGCAAATACAAAAATTGTACCCCTTCGTTTCAGCGATGGCTGCCGCACACGCTACGCTTAAATGGCTCTAAAGAAATAGCATATATACAAAATACATGAAAAAAAAAAAAATTCTAAGTGTATGTATTCATATATCTAACTATGTATTTATAAAATAAAATAAAACATTCATTACTTAAAGATAATAAACGAACGTAATAATAATAATAATAATAATAATAATAGTAATAGTAATAGTAATCGCAGTAGTAATAGTAATAATGATATTAATAGTAATATTAATAGTTATAGTGATATTAATAGTAATAGTAATATTAATAGTAATATTAATAGTAATAGTAATAGTAATCGCAATAGTAATATAAATGGTAATATTAATAGTAGTAATATTAATAGTAATATTAATAGTAATAGTAATAGTATTGGTAATAGTATTGGTAATAGTATTGGTAATAGTAATAGTAATCGCAGTAGTAATATAAATGGTAATATTAATATTAATAGTAATAGTAATATTAATAGTAATAGTAATATTAATAGTAATAATAATATTAATATTAATAGTAATAGTAATAATAATATTAATAGTAATAATAATAATAATATAAAAGGAAGAAGGCAATATTAATTTGATAAGTCTCTGTAATCAAACAAACTGATTCTCATAATTATTTTTTTTTTGCTTGTTGATAACTACCATAATATTGAAAATGAGAAAATAAAAAACATGGAAAATTTTAATGCTGAAAAAAGCACAGGAAGATAATGATGGATAAGATGCTGTGCAAGGGTGAACAATGCGATGACTCAATCGATTTATAATTGATTGGTTTGTGGCACGCAGGTTGATTTGCTTTAAGCTTATACATATGTAGATTGTAGATATATATTATATACGTATATGAATCCATTCAATGAGTTCAATTAAGCATTATTACCATTGGTGAATATATATATTTGGAAATAAAAAAAATATATATGTGATAAAAATAGTTTGTTTTTAATAAGAAAATAAACTCTGGGTTTTCTTATGGTGTTATAATTTTTATGATTTATTGCCATGGATAATGTAAAAAAAAAAAAATTTGTAAGGCTTGTACATATAAATATATTTTACACATTGAAGTATACATTTTTTTCAAAATAAAGATGAGTATTGTAAACATGGTGAGAATGTTGCAGTGTAATTATAAAGCGGCGATTCACATTGGGAGATAAGCACCAACCAAAAACACCATCACTACCACTACAACGTGTACACAGTGATGGATGTTTTCAGCGTCTGATCGGTGTCTGATCTGCATTGGCTGACTTTCAAGGAAGCGCGTTTGCCACGTACTTATATATATATATACATTATACATATATATCAACACAAACAAACGCGTCGTGTCCTAATGCGGCGCTGCAGCACCATTCTATGCAAATTCACATGGGGTTATGTATATATACATATACAAAATTTGCAGGAGCTGCGAGAGATCCACACACAATAAATAAAAAAAAATAAAATAAAAAATACAAGTATGTACATACAATAATACACCCCTCGTTTCCGCTTTTAAAATCTCTTCAACATACTCTTGACATTTCCTAAATGTCCATTAAGATCAATCAGTAATATCAACAAATCATCAAAACAATTATCTTTCTAAACGTTCTTTAATTCTTTAAACAAAAAAATAAGGCGATATATAAAATATAAATATCATTTAAGAAAAAAAAAAAAGCGACGAGTCGTTTATATCCATACGAGAGGAGGAGGATTCAGCAAGACATTTAACTTTGATGCGTAACACATATAGAGGATACCATACAAAATATATATACACATATGGCGAGTTTGTAAATGTGTATTTGTGAGTCGGCTGAGCGTGTAGTCCCGCCCAGGTCTGTTGGCCAATAGTCATTAGCTGGTACCATTAAACCAAGCAAGCACGCACTGCTCACGCACAGCTTTTTCTTCTCATCCTCGCATACACATAATATCCATCCATATATACATATATATGTATATGCAATATATATATACACGTACAAAGTACTTGCCAAGGTGGGCATCAACATTTCTCTCTCCCTCTCACCCCCATTCAATCCCTTCTGAATAGGATACTCTCTTATATGATGGTGGTTACACTATACACTGATTTCTCTTCAGTGGTAGCTTACTCGTGAGTATATGGTAGCGATTGTTCGTTTCAAAGACGAGAGTGAAGTATATATTGATGTTGAAGGGAATGATCGAGACAGAGGCCAACGCAAAATGAGATATGTATACATATTGTACATATACCAGGTACATGCATGTATATGCGTGTGTATTTACACACGTGTATCGTATCCATACAGATGTACATATGTAGAAAGAGAGAGAGAGAGAGAGAGGGGTACGCGGTGTGAAACGAGGTCGGGGCGTATCCGAGAGGCGGCATTAACGCCGCCTTCTCAAGGCTTTATTGCGGTTGATAGTGAACACGTAATCAAACGGCACTTGCTATTTATCCAAGTCAGTGGCGCTCTTACTGCACACATACACTGCACACTAGACACTTCATCTAGATATCTGAATATTCATTTTATTACACATATAAGCATGTATAATATGTGTATATTCGATAGATGAAATTGCATTGAGTTGATTTGTCGCATTAAATGTCATGTAAATGAGAATAACAGTTTGAGAAATATAAATTCTTTTATATATATCAATTGGATAATGTGAAAATTGATGTTAATTTGATAGGTATTATTTTTTTCTTAATTTAATTTTGATTTAATGATATATTTTGTGAGAATCAGGTGTGTATAAGAGAATTGTTATATTGCTGATGATTTTTCTTCGTGTCTTCATTGTCAAATTAATCCAAGTGATATTACTGATTTATTTATGATGAAGTGGAAATGACATTGAGAGAATATATGGGAGAAATATATGTATAATACATTGTACCGCGACATCTGATCGTGACACTGCTAGACATATAAATACAATGCGGTTAATATAATTGTATTAAAATTTATTTTCCGCTAATTTGTCGATCACTTTATTTAATATCTAGATAATAACAACCCACATATATTACGTAAAAGTTATTAATGACAAAAGTGATTTTTTCATTGACATTAATTATACACATATATATATACATTTATTTATATATTTAATATGTACACTTATATCCCACTTATGTGTCTCATTATTGAATTAATTTATCGATTAATTAATGATAATCGCACTGTGATTATCACTTAAATATATACCTTTACACATATCCTCTTTTTTCTTTGCTTCTATTCAAAACTCTCTTTACTATTTTTACATTATGAAGTGATTAATTTATTGTTCAATACTATTTGCGGAATTAATAATGTGCGATGATAGATATTAGATAAGTACACATAGCCTTTCGGGAACGAATGAACAACTGAACAAAACTCGCGCGGTCCACGCGAGGATCTGAAACACACGTCAGACGAAGAAGTAGAAGGCGAAGAGATTCAGTTGCGGTGTGGCCGCGCGTATAACCCGCTGCGATACGGGGATTATATGTTTGTCCATTAATATGCGCTGGTGAGACAAGACAAGGTCCAACTATATAGCATTATACACACATATATGTAAACACTTTATATAGATATATATAACAATGTATATAGGTATTCGTTTCTCTCAATGATGTGCTCTCTTTGGGTCGCTGGGTCTTTGGGTCTAGGGCCGACGTGGTAACCACGATGTATAGTCCTATCATTTATCATGGAATTCACTGCCGCCCTCTTAGCTTGCGGCTCAAACTACACCACAACATATACACATTACACCCATAAATATGTAGATATATGTCTGTATCTATACATACACATTTATATGTTGCAATGTCAGTTGTTTTGTGTGTTTCCTCTTTGCATTACATATTTTGTTTTTTCTCTTATTCAATTTTTCTTCATGTTCTCATTTATTTAACTCTCATTTTATGATTGAAAGTATTTAGTTTTAATTTTTATTCAGCCAAATAGTAGTTATTTTTTTTTATTGCCTGTCATTTGTTTTTTTTTTTCGCAATTTATAATTTAATATTTTTGCGATCGTAAAAACTCTCTGACGTCATGTATTACTTATGAATGTATTACTAAATGTAGAACCCTCATCGTCAACTTTTTGTTCATAATGTGAAACCTTAAATAGGAATTTTTACAACATTAGTATGTATAGGTGAAGTATAGGAAGAGAATAAAAAAAAAATATAAATGAAATGAAATAAAAGCCTCTGTTACTCATTCTAAGAAATTGGCTAATTTTAGTGTATAGCTATATACAGTATATTAACGATGAGAGAAGCGACATTAAGACTAACGAAGGTGGACTTTGGCGTACATATCAGCGCGAGTTCTCAATCAGGTATATTCGAATATAGGCGGAGTATTAATTTCTGATGGGGCCAAAAAAAAAAAAAAAAAATTGTTATTAGTATAGATATATAAAATTGCGTGCGCATGACGAAGACTCTCACCATCAGTTATATGATTTAGTAACTCGTACTCTTTAAAAATATTTTTTGAAGCCCATAGTCGCGTCAGGCATATGCTCCTATATGTTAATCCACAGCTATAATATATGTTGAATGTGTGCGTCAAAAGATATGTGAAGCTTATACCAATATACCATCATCAAATATAAATATATATTTATTTATATGTGAGGATATATACGAGATGAAGAAGATCATTAAGCGAGGAAATATTTTGCTGAGATCCTATTTCGTATATTGAACCGCGCAACATCGTAAATATGAAATATTAAAAATAACATTTAGCGATGTCTACGTTTTTTTTTTCTTGTATTTTGAAATAATATTGTATTTTTTAATCACTCGAATTAACAGATAATTAAAGTAAACTTTCTGATAATTGTCGTCATTTACTTATAATTTAATAAGATAAAATAAAATTATAATACTTGCAACCGAATATATTAATTCAGAAGAATTATTTGGTATAATTTATTTTAATGAAGTAACGTGTTATCATGTATAAGAAATAATTTTGTTTGATATATATAATGGTGAGTATATAATATAAATGTAGTGTACGTGTATCGTTTTTCTCAGTGGCAGATGCTCAAAGGCCAGTGAATTTTGCGGCAAGATGAAGAAATTTCTCTTGGACACTTCTCTGTGTCTTCTTGAATCCCTGGAGCAAACGGATGCGCATCGATCACAATGAAGAGTTACTTGAAAAGCGCTTGAGGCGACGGCTGGTAGCACCACAGATATCTATACATTTCTCGTTACATTTTTATCTCTTGAAGTTTTAAATACATTTATATTTTTTTATTATATTTAATTTTTAATTTTACTTCATTTTATTTCCTCGCTTTGCAGTTGTTCTTTGAATTCATGCATGTAGAATAAACTGTTTATTTGTTTGAAAGAGTGAGTCGATTATCGTTTACAATGTGTCGAAAGTCAAAGGGTTTTTGAATGTGTACAGGTATAATAATATGTATGTATGTATGGCAGGTGCGTTGCGATACCGACGGAACGCCCCGGTGATGAGAGCGAAGATTTAACTGGCGTTTGAATAAATGAATAGACAGTTAAAAAAATTCAAAATCAAGAATTAAAACGATACGAAAAAGAAAAAAAAACTAAACACTTCTGATTATTATTGATGTGAATAGGGGAAAAGAGTTGTTTTAAAAGTGGGAGGAGAATTTTCGAAACAGTTGCCGGACGTAGAGAAAAAAAAAAAAGGAAGAATAAAAAAAATATTTATTTGGAAGCGGAAATTATAAAAGCGAATTGGAAACACAGAGGGATGGCAATAAAGAGGGATGTTTATGTGACGTGTGGCGTTGCAGCCATGCATATATGGGTTTCTACTCTCTTCACGGCCCCCATGTGGAATGAAGTCCACGAACATCCATGATGTTGTTTATCGTATTTCGGAATCCCAAGATAATATCGTTTGTGCGGTTGGGATAGTTGCCGTTGTGTTCGTCTCGTCTGAAATTGCAAGGAATTTGTTGAGAATTTGATATTCTCCAACGACGACGACGACGATCAAATATTCATGGAGAAAATAAACAAAAAAAAATTATCATCAGATAATTTCTTCTATTACGTCGAAATATAATATAAAAAAAAAAAAAAATAGTGAAATAATATAATTCGAAAAAAAAAAAAATGAAACAAATGAATCTATAAATATTTTATTGTATAAAAAAATTTCTTGATAGTAAAAGACACATTCGTTGACGTCAAACTGATGGCTAATATCTCTTGCTGTGTCTAATTGAAATCGCCATCTTGATTTACGACGAGGCAAGAGGACACAAAATTTATTCGACTATCGATCACATAGAACCATGTCCCTCTACTATATAAAATATATACATACATATATATATCTATTCATACATGTGTCTATATACTCAGAACCAATTTCGCAAAAGCCACTGGTAAAATTTTTTTATTCTCCCTTTCACACACATATATAATGCCATATTTTTTTATTAATTTATTATTTGATTTTTTTATTTTTTATTTTGCAACAGAGTGTTATTTCACCTGTCGATACATTGCAAATTCCGAGAATTTCGCATGCTCGCCACGAGTGGTTGATATGAAAACACCGTTTTCCTCTTTTCGATGCATACATGAGTAAAATGCGAATATAAATTCCAAATAAATGTCCACTATCCACATTGCATTATTTTCGTATATCTCAACACATATACCTTTGTATTTATATCATTAATTTATATCTAGCTTTGCATAGATATTCACTCATTTATTTATTTATTTATTTATTTATTTATTTATTTATATATTTATTGATATATATATGTGCATCAATAAAGATATGTTTATTTTTCTTTCACAATTTATCAATTTATATGTAGCTCTCTCATTCTGAATCGCATTCTCTTGATCACCCACAGGTGTGAACACATTTGAAATAAGCGGCCATCGAACAAAATCGTTTTAACTTAATGTCATTGTCACCATTAAATACTTCGTTAGTCGCTCGTATCTCATCCATTATATCCGCTTATATGAGATGCACTGCGACAGACTCATATATACACATTTATTTATATACATCACAAATTCACATGCCTATCGTGATATTCATTGAATATTTGCACAGTTGTATACCAAGAAAAACGAAATATATAAATGAAAATAATTTTTTTCCTCACATTTTTATTAATATTCATTGCTTTAATAAACAAATGATAATAATAATAATAATAAATATTTTTTATATTTTTTTTTCAATTATTATTATGCTTGATAATGAAATAAAAAATTTGAATTGAATAAAAAAAAATATTACAAATATTTCGTGATAATGGAAGATGCGAAATGTGATCATAATGTGGCGTTACGAATTCGTAGCCTGTGAGAGAAGAAAAAAACAAGTGATTCTGGATATGGAAAGAGCCAGAGGGAGAGATGAAGAGAGAAAAAGAGCGGAATAGCGGTGTGGCGAAACGTTCGCGCGCCTCAGTTGATTTAGTGTCAGATTGGTCACGGGTTGTCGCCTTACCTTCCAAGTCTTGAGTCCATATAGTGTCTCGATGTTGGGATGTGGTATATAATATTTTCGATTTTTTTCCACACGTATTTCTTTCATCTCTGTTTCTACTTTATTCTTATTCTTCTTTCTTGGTGGAGAAACCAAGAATATATATCTTTGATCCCCCGCCGCCGGCAACCACCTGATCATACGCATCATCTCTTTCTCTCGATTATTGTTTTTTTCTTTTCTTTTATTTATTTACTCTTTTTTTACATTGAAAAGAAACCGATCTTTTTTATCGGCGAGCACAAATATATATGTGTATATAACGATGAAATGTATGTTTGCCTTTACAATTTTGCAGTGCAGAGGAAGTTTTCTTGTTGAGGTACGAAGTTGAGGTACGAAAACAAGAGTAAAAGCGCGATCGAACATCGCAACAAACATCAGAGAGTTCAGGAAATATATGTATATATACATGATACATAGTTATATATTTATATATGTATTATACATAAAGCGATTGTACAATGCAATCGTGAAATCTTACTATCGTTTCGCGAGAAATTTATGATGAGAGATTGCAGAGTTAGATGATCATAGAGATAGAATTCACAATAGCCTCGTTATCGATTATTTGTCGTAATAGATTAAAAAACAACGAGCTCATGAGAACAAACAAAAATTTTGTATTATTAAGCTTTTATCACATATATACATTATCTTTTAGTCCTGTTAACACGTTCTCACATTAAATATTACATATGATTATACATAACGCACATCTAAATGTTTATATTGAACTTTATTCGATGCCACAATTCATTTCCACACCCACGCATTATCGAATTGAAGGACAGAGGAAATATATATTATATGTACATGTATATATACTAACATGATACGCTTGAGGCATGAGTGCAACACATACGACTGTATAATGTGTATATATTTTTGTTAAGGGACCAGCTGTGCCTTCCAAATTGCTCTGGTTCCGCGAGCACACTCCTCGATCCCCCTTTTTATAATCATCCCTAACTCTTCATGCGCCTTGCAGCCTCAAAATATTTCAACGTTTTGATACAATAATAACAAAAATTAATAATAGGTCGAGTGTGATGTTTTCAGTGGCAAACCCATTCATTTAAAATTGCCAACTGGTCGTCTAATCGACTTCGTTTTTCTTTTTCTTTCTTTTTTGTTATTCTTCTTTTTCATTTCACTTTTTTATATTTATTTTATAGGTAGAGATATATATTTTACGGTTGCCCTTATATAAACTGTAAAAATTTTTTGCTAATACTATAATCATAATCATCAAATTATTACAAATATATTTAATGAATTGTTTCAAATAAGAGTGAATATAAAAATATATAATACAAATAAAGAAAAAAACATTTTCAAATTGTTCAACTAAGACTATCACATCGGACTTGGATATTGTATGTTTTTGTGGGCGTATCTTCGATAATTATGTGGCAGGTAAGAGGTACGGGTATGGAATAAAGAAAAAAGAAATGTCGACAGGGTCGTCGTGAAGATGAGCAAAGGGAGCATGTATATAGAGAGGAATAAAGTTGGATGAGCGTGGACGGACAGGAGGCGGTGAAGGCGTTACCGTTTCTCTTATGGGTCTCAGGGAATATCCATTCGCCGTATGTTCATTTCTTCTCTCTCATTATCACTCTCCTGTATGTATATATATGTATATATATGTATATAGTCATAGCATATGGTCGTGAACTTGGTGGAAAAACATTGACACTCACATGTATATATTTATTTCATTTGTATTTTATGATTATATAATACATCTCTCAATTTATTTATCAATTATCATATAAAAAAAATGATCGATTAAATACGATAAATTTATGTTTCTATTATGTAAGTATAGGCTTTTATTTATATTTATTATTTAATTACAGTGGAATAATCAGGATAATTTTATGAACATTAAACATTGGAAAAAAATTGTAAGGGGACAAGTGAAGAAAAAAAAAAATTTTTTTTTTTATACAAAAGCAAAATAAAAAGTCTCGGTGCATATGCAATTGGTCATGGGTCTTGGATCTATATAGTGACTCATATATTTATTTATATATAAGTATATGTATATATTATATGTATACTTGTGCGTACTCGGTGACGTGAGTAAACAAGAGTTTCGTGTCTGACAACTGCGCGAGGGGTGAAAGTCGCTTTGCTAGCTATATAATATTGACTCTGATGAAAATAATGTTTGATTCGTCATGGACATCGCAACATTGACGTAGTAATGCGCGTGGTATAAATGCATGTGATATTATATACATAGTATGCATTGAAGGGGAGGATGCCGGATACAATTAGATATATAAAAATTCATTTGAGAATGAATAAAAGAAATCGCCGCTGTATTTGTAAATTTCAATATTAAATAAACGCAGAATAATGCAAGTGTAACTACATTTACATCGTGACATTTCGTTAATCAATATAAATTTTTATTTAATCTTGCATTATATATTTAATATCGTCTGCCACCATGCAATCTACATACAGATAAAAAAATATATTTGATATAAACAAACATTAAAAATAATTTTAAATCTTATACATTAAGATATCGATAATTAATTTCTACACTCTGCATTGATATAATTATTACTTATCACTTGGGTATGTATAATTTTATTGATAATTATTCAGTGCCATTGCAGAATGTATATAAATAATAAATAAAAAAATATTATCAATGAATATGATTATTTGAAAAAAAATAAATGAGTAAATAAAAATGTGTATATTTTTAAAGCCATCGAGGAATTGCATGAAAGTTGGCTATCAAACAATTTATACGAGGCGCATCCTACCGTAATTGATACTCATATCACCATCTACTTTTCAATCGAACGACGTTAAAACACCGACGCACCTCTCGCTTGCACACCCGTACAGTAACCGTATGGTGAGCTGACGTCGCGGAACCTCCTTCTCCCATCGCCTTTTCTTTTCTTTCTCCTCTATATATGTATACAATTCTTATACACCAGATATATTCTCTTATTTTTTTTTATTTTCCCTTCTCTTCTGTTTGCTCACTATATAGGCACAAATATATACATGTATACTTATATGCACATGTATATATGTATACTTCTCCCTGGATGCGCCGGCACCTTCTTCGTCCTTCTGGTCTCTCGCTCGCACTCTGGGTTATCCACGAATAATTTATACGTCGGGGTCTCCTCGCATCGTAATTGACAATATCCAGCGGCGAACCGCGCGCGCGGCCATTTCGCCTTCGCCATTCTCTCTTTTCCTCTCTTGTATTGTGCGCTGTCACGCGTTTGGGATTTTACGCGCTTCGAAAAAGCCCGCTCCCAATGAGACCCTGAAAATCCCTGAATCCCTTTCGACAACAAGCAAAAAAAAATAAATAAATGAATAAACAAACATGTATATATATTTATATATACCTATATGTATATATATGTAGAATATATATATATATATATAAGATAAAATATACATTGAAACTCATTTGTGGTCTTTCAATTCTTGGATTTTATTATTAAAAATTATCGTGGCAATTGGCAATATCTGAAAGTGAGATTGGCCCTTTTATATTTCGCCACTCTCCATCTTTTTTCTCGCGGTGACTCCGATCGGCAACATATCATGGGTTTTACGGGTGTCTCGTGTGCGTCTGTGTGTGGAGAAACGGAAAAAAATAAACTGCAACGAAACACAAACGGAAAAAAAAATATGTAAAAACAAGTCTAAAAAAAAAAAATATATATGACGACTGGGAGGAGACGAAACTATATACTTACACACCTATATACTGGATGCATGTATATATTCATATCTCTGTGTATATGAATAATAAGGAAGAGGGAAAGCACAGGGGGTTTATATGTATATATACCTATTTCAGCGAGTATGCAATATTATATGTATACATATATCCTGAAGATAGAAACGATTCTCGAAGGTCTGAGCGCGAGTGAACTCAACCGACGGATGCCAGGGGGCTGTTGAAGAGGGCCATAGTGTGGTGGTGGTGGGTATAGGTTGGTTCTGCTTTATGCCTCCCTCTTTTTTTCTTCCTCTCTATTCTTTCGTTTCGTTCTTTATCTCTCCGTCCGTATTTTCTCGTATATGTTTTTTTTTTTACGTTTTTATACCCTCTCTGTTTTTTTCGACATTGCACACAGGGATTTTTTGAGGGTGGGCAGAGACGCACACACACACACTGACGGCTGCAAACTACGGATGAAACGAGATTGGGCGAGGTTCACTCTCATGGTGTAATTAAAATACAGCTGAGCTCCAACTGCCTGGCTGCTGCACATATACATTATTATATGTATACCTTCTCTATTTTTTTTTTTTTTTACATTTTTCTCTTCAATCTCTTTTTGTTTTTTTTTTCCTTGTTTACTTTCGCATCAACTCACGCAGTTTCTCGTTCAATAATGATTAGTATTTAAAAACTGAACTATTACATTCTTCAAATATGTGAAGAATTGATAATACAAAATTTAAAAAAAAATGAACTACGAGGTTTAAGAATATTTCTTGTGCGAGAGTACATTCTTCTTCAATAATTATAATTATCTGCAATCTAGTCAGATTTTTTTAAAAATAAATATATACAAGCGACTGAATAATAATTATTGTTATTAATACAACACGATACAAAGTTCTCCTTAGCAATTATAAAATTATACATATTACATATACGAGAAAAAAAAATAAATTAAGAAAAAATGTAAAAAAAAAAAAAAAATTGTTATCATAAATTTGAACTAATTTCTATACGTGACACGCATACTTAACAGCTTATGCATACAGGATTTCGTCGTGTCTGCGTGCCATTGATCGATACAAAATGTTCGCGTCCCTCTGTCTGTATATATACATGTACAATATACCTATACAAAATATATAAATATATATGTATACCTGTATACATTTTAATGCACATCAGACGAATACTTTTCTACCAGGCGGATTACAAATTACAATACAGCCTGATGGCACGCTCGTCGGCGAATAATTAATATTCATTACGTATTAACGAAGCCATCGCATAAATTACCGGTGGGTTGTGCCAGTAGAAAAATCGCTCGATAACGGATGGTAAAGCGACGACGAATAACGACGATGACGACGATGAGAATGACGACGGCGACTAGTGAACGGTGAGTTCTCGCGCGTCCCAGAGAGCTCGTTTGTTCAATTCACAGTATGATAATTCAGCTGAATGCCGTTAGATGTCGCGACATGTACCTAAACTTTTATAAATTCAACTAAAATTCAAACAAACATTATAACTATTACCAATATTTTAATACTTATTCTTACACACTATCTGTCAAAGCATATTTATTTTTTCCATATTTTTTCTATCTCACATACATATATGACAATAATCGTAATATCTACTCAACATTTAAGGCCTTACGTTATCTCATACTCATTTCCTTCACCAATTCATTCACCAAGCATTTACTCACGCTCGTAGATACACGGCTATTTCATTTTTGATGCTATAAAGAGCCTTTTTATCGTCACGTTTAAGGGTTATTGTACAATAAAAGTGGCATTATTATCAGTTAGCTCACGGCACGGGCCTCAACATGAAGGGGATAGAGGTGAAGGAAGTAAGAAGGAAAGAGGGAGAGAGATAGAGGACGCAAAGACTTGAAAATGAAGGCAGTAAGAAAAGGGAGATGAGACATCAGACAGAAGATGAAGAAGAAGAAGAAGAAGTGAGATCGCAGAAACGAGGCCGGAGGTCGTGAGAAGCACGACTGGTTTTATGAATCGTAAAAGCACGAGACATCTCTACGCGCGGTTTTCCAAAGACACAAATATATATACGCATATATAATATATATTATATACATGTATATACATATTTCTGTTGATGTAGTATGATCTGTATACTCAACAATATTCTGTGAGTGCTTGTATGACGTTGGTTATGTCTTTTACATACTGTTTATATTGCAATATGCTTTTGAGTGCATTGGTTAAATTATATACTGATTAATCGATAAATAATATTAATATTAATAATGATTATGCAAGAAATTATTTTATAAATGTTACGTGACCGAATCATTGTTTGTTTTCATTTCATTGGACAACAGCGTATGGATATTTAGATATGTATATGTACAATCTCTTTGTCAGAAGCATAAATTTGTGAATGTTTGTACGAAGAGGGTGCGAGAGGTATTATATAGCCAGGAGGGATATGTATATATACAGTGTGAGGGGCGTATAAAACTGTAATCGACTAATGAATAACGAACAATTCGTGCGCGGGGTTATCGACTCGATAAATGGGCATCATTGCATTTTGGAGGGATGTTATTGGACATTGGTATGTCGAAAATATACGTATGTATGTATACATAGTTTGTGATTGTGAAATATACGAACATTAATGTATATAGACAGTGTATGAAAATAAAAAAATTCAACATTGTTATGTGGATTTGAAAAAACAAAAAAAAAAAAATAAAATAGAAAAGAAAATTAAATGTAATATATTCTCTTTTGACAGTTAACTGATTTTATTTTTTCATTTCCAAGAATTTAAACCATCAAAATACACTTAATAAAATATATATATACATGATATAAACGTGATATAATAGTTTTACGATGCTATGAGAAAAATTTTCATAGCAGTTTTGGCATAGTTCGCCTTATGGGCAAATAAAAATAAAAATCTTGGTGATCGGTACGACGTCACGCTGTTTCTCTTGTGCACAACACACTGACGAGGGTGGGTCAAACCCCTTGATGCCTGCGCGAGAAGCAACAGTCGTCTTATTTTTTCTGCTCAATAAAATTCTACGAGGGCGCTCCTTTAGTTAAGTACATCCATATACATACATATATACATATACACAAATAGCTGAAGAGTCGTGAGATCTTTGTCGAGTACAAATGACCCGTAAAAAAAAATAAAAGAAAAAATTGCAAGACAATTATCTGAGAATAACAATTGTGAGGCGTTGATGCAAATAATTATTTTACTACTTTTTTTATCTCAACTACAGTAAAAATAAAATCAAATTAATTGTTTTTTTTTTCTTCTTGTTTTTTACATAAACGTAAAATATATATGTTTACCAACAGGTTATCCGTTTTTATGGTGGCCCATTGGGTGTTTTAGTACTACTAGCATCGTTATACCGGAAGTGTTTATGTATATAAACCATGTGGGATTTTCAGAATGCGCGATACGAGTAGATAACACTCAAGGTGTATATATACCAGAGCTACTCTTGCCACCATTGCGTTTGCAAGTATACACAGTTCGGAGGCCGCACGAGCAAACTTCCTTTCAGCTTGTACCGGAAACTCATTGTAAATCTCAGGAGTCAGCAAGGAGTACGTTGCCGCAAGTCTCGTCTCTCCTGTCTCTCTTTTACTACCTCTTTATATACGTATATACATATACATCTATATACTTTGGCGCAGTTTCACTGGTGTATGTACAGGCTTCTGGTGCTCAGAACGATAACGCGTTGAGAGAATGAACCGAGTTCAAACATTGAAATTACTCTTAAGGTGAAGTGAAGTCTCTTCTCTTGTCCATCGTACCATCTCTCTATAACACACTCTCGCCTAACAACTTTTGCAAAAACAAACCAGTTTCATAGACATGCACATACGTATATAATATTTGTTTATTATAATAATCCAAAAATCGGAAGATAAATATATATTTATAAATATTTTTTTAATGCAATTTAATATTATGACAAGCGATAATATATAAAACTGACAATTATATATATACTTAATATGAAATTATTGTAAATTCTGTATATGGTAAAACAAAATTGTGTGTCGTTTTGCATTATGATAAAGCGTAAAATATTTACTGTAGGTATAATATATGAATAAATATATTATGATTATATATACATATGTATATCATTGCTGGAGTGTGTATATATATATATATATATATATATATACACAAGTCTGATATTCTAACCGACATCAACTATATGGAGTCGCACACCATTTCCGGCGTTGATTTTTTATTTGTAACATTGAATTTGCGACGTTGTATATACGAGTGGGTATTTATAAATAGCTGACACGTTGATGAGTTACGCATAACGTCGCAGCAAGAGTTCACCCATAACCATTACTATATACTTAAATATATATTACCGATGACGTGGATAATATTTATATACATTGTATAGGTACAGTGAATGTTAGAAAATATAAGGAAGATTGAAAAAGGAAGAATACAACATTCGTAAATCGTGAGGTTGAAATTTTTCCTTTGAAATACATATTCACTATATGGGCTTTGACTGCAACCCTTATAAAGACGTGCGACTCTGATGTCAACCCGTATTCACGTTATCTCAAATGTGTACGAGCAGAAGCGAGTATATATACAAAATTTTGCACACTCTATTTGCAGCTATTTCAGTCCGAAAATATACATTTTACATTTGTTTATTTTTCCCATGTTCTTATTTTTTATCATTCTATTTTTATCTTATTCATTTATTTTTCATTCTTCTACATATCTTCCATTCTTTTATTTATTTCCTGTTTTTTTTTTCTTCATTCCCCTGTAGATTCTTTCGAGTCGCTTGCATTTACCACGATAAGATCTCGAGTTAGATCGAGTTCTATGTGACTTTTCCCTCTCAGTTCTTCTCTCATTTTCTCGTTCCGAAGACTTGAGAATTCGCTTCGTTGACTCTTCCTCCTCTCTTATTTCTTCTTGTTCTTCTAACTCTTGAGCTGCGATTTTACCTCCGCCTTCATCGTGTTCATGGAGCTTTCTACAGTTTCCAGCTGGGAAAACGTACGATATCTACCTCTTTTCTTTCATCTAGACATACAGATATTTGGCTATGCATACATACAGTATGATCTGAGCAAATAACAGTCAACTCCCTTTCTCCATCCTGTTCATTCTTGCTGACTCGAATGGATCGCTCTATTCCTCCAGTTCTTATTTATTTATACAGACATAAAAATATATTATACATTTATTTAATGCACGCATCACTGGATGACTTTTCACACTTTCGTTATAATACAAATATATATTACGTACGAAAATTTTGCCTATACATATGTAAGCGTCTGTCTGCCTGTGCAGTATCATGATGGTTACAATTTAAATGTATTCACGTATAATACATATATACACGCAGTTTAAGAGACAAGCGAAAAGCGTCGAGCCATGTACACACTCGACTGATCGCCCGCTTTTGCTTTTTAACACATTCAAAAAACTTGCGGAAAATCAAATAAATATTTATACAAATATTTCAATAGATAAAATATTTTTTAGTGAATGACAAATGTATGAAAAAAATATTTTCAACATGTTTTGTATATTTTTGTAATACAACAAAGAAAAAAATAATGTACATAATAAATTAATGACTCATTTTAAATCTTATATACTCATGTACGTGCATATATATTCAATCTCGGTTGAACATGCGTCGCAGGCAAATCCCTCTGCGAGGCTTCTCATGTAATGTCACATCCCCGTCGTTCTCATCGTGTAACTCAACGTACCATGTGACTTATACTCATGCATCGAGGGACTTGCGTTTCGCGCTTAAACCGCGAGAGCCTTGTAAGCAAACATGATGCCGCCATGAACTATACGAATACGTTATATGCTAAAACACATACTCAGATATATATGCATGTATTTATATACATGTATATGTACATATCAAGTGTGTATATAGTTTGCCTTTTGTATGGTTATATATGGGATTAAAAAATATCGAGTGTTCAAGCAGGAGTATATAAACTGAGGGATTTTTTTTCCCTATGGGCTTCGAGAGACTGCAAGAAAGAGGTGGAGAAGCCTGTCAGAGCGAATAAGAATGAGAAAAGAAGGTGGATAAAGGAGTAAGAGAGACTGTATAGTCAGCAATCTGCGGATAAAATCTCGCAGCGTAACGGCGGCGGCTGATGTTGCCGGCTTCAGCATCAGTTTTTCTCTTTCACTCGATCTCTTTCTCCTTCTCCTCTCTCGTGTGCGGCTCTCTTCGTTTATGCTATAATACCTGAGGGGCTTGGAGAGTGTTGTAACTCAATGCACTCACGAACTGCCGACCGTGAACTAACTATTCGACTTCGATCCACGCCCTTATATATATTAGTTTTTTTTTATTTCTCCTTCACTTCTGTATCATATACATATCTATTTGTTTTAAATTTTGACATTTATAATATTGACAAAATAAAAATAATTAAATCTTATACATGAATTTATTTACGAGTTTTATTATTATAATGAAAAGAGTATGTGATGAAAAAAATATTAAATTTAATAGATAATTGCATGCGTCCATTATAAAAATTTTAAATAAAAAATAAAAAGAGAATATAAAATTTTCATGTTCAACAGAATTACAATTGCTTAATGTAATAGTATTCATTAATATTTAATGTTATGTTAATAATTAGGAAGGCACCCCGCTGTGGTCGCATAGCGAGGAATAACGCGCGCTGTATATATAAAAGCGTATGTTTGAAACATTGTAACCCACTTCCGAAGCACAAGTCAGTGGCTCCTACTGTGACTCTCGAGAAAAAAAGGGACGTTAAAACATATAAGGGACGAATAAGTAAAATTTTTATATATGCTTATACGATACATATATGTATATGTACAGAGAACGACCTTTTGGCCTGTGTTACATCTTGTTATTTTTGTATGTATGTATGTATGTATGTATCTTTCCTAACTTGTTTTGCAGCAAAGTTGTAGCAGAAACTTTTAATTGGTTATTTCCATGGCCGACAGTAGAAGAGATAGCATCAAATATTTTTGCGAGCATAAATATTTTTGTTATTCAAATAGAGTGCCTATATGAGTAAGAAAAAAAAAAAAAAAATAAGAGACATACGCGATTTGCAGTCGCGGAAAATCTACAAAAAAAAATTTGTCTTGTATCATCAAGCCATTTATTTATTTTTTTTTTTGTTTTACTATTATATATTCGAAAACCTTTTATATATTTACATGTGTATGTAAATGTATATGTATAACTTACATCCACACATACTCATCGCATCCCTTTTCTTATTCTTTTTCCGTCTTAATATGGGAAAACCCTCGAGGGGTCGATCGGTCTCTGTCGCTCTCGGTGATTCGCAGAACGTACCATGCAAAAATATTCACCGTCAAGATCGGGGCTCTCGAATTCAATCTACCGAATGATTAAACATGCCATCCTTGGCTCGACGCGGCGCCATCGCATCACTACCACCACCACCACGGTGAAAGACAGAGAATAGAAATCCTCCAAGAAGATACAGCTCAATAAAAAAACCAAAAGAAAAAAAATACGTACATTTATATATATTTTTAAAATAATCTATTAGTCTTTTTTTTCTTGCTTTTTTTCATGATACAGTGTAATAAAATAATTCAACTCATAATAGCAAATTGCATAAATTATATTTTATCGTTGAATTTATTACATATATAAAAGTACAAATACACATAATATTATTGCAGTATTAATTAGGATTAATTACATTTGTACATTTGCAAAATGAATTAACATCGACGCGAGTGCGCGTCGGGTTACGTAATTTCCGGTTGAATATATTCAACAAAAGGTGTGAAAATGAACTGGCATTATTGCCCATACATACAAAATATATAATAAATATACATGTAAAAATTAAGTGACGTAGTGTAGATTATATTTTCCTATACATAAAATAAAGTATAAATATATATTCAAAAAAGGGAGTGGGTTGGAAGAAAGGGTTGCTTTACAACACTGCGAGTATATCCTTATCGCGTGCAATCCGTATGTTGTTGAGTTACAACACGCACTCAGAATTTCCTCCTTCTTTCTTATATACATATACCTTTCGTCGCTGAGGGTGGCGCATGAACAAGGTGAGAAATGATCAATATATACATTCATAAACAAGGCAAATAAATCCATACAACAACATCACACTAACAGAATGAATATCAACAGATTATAATCGCATTGACCTACATAAAAATAATACTTTTATAATTTTCAATTAAAGCATACATATCATTTATTTTATTCAGCATAATAAAAATATATTATCATCTAAAACTTTAATGATGTATCTATCGTCATTTCCACATTAGAATTATAATGATATTACTCTCTGACGGGTATATAATACGTCCAGTGGGTTACAAACCAATCAAAACTAGAGCCATTCCCATTCCGGAAACCGGAACTAAAGGAATCTCCCAGGGAGAGTGAGCCAAAGTGAGAGAGACAGAGAGACCAAGCTAGAGAAGTCAACTAAATATACATACACGTATTAGAGTAGAGTGGCAAGTGAGGTATAGTTTAGGATATTGAGAGTGAGTCGAGTTGCACTGGACATAATTTCCGCCCGACGAGATCGGAATTGCTAATGACGTCAACTATACTGCCTCGGCATCATTCACGTTTGGCCACGCGTTTCGGGTTTTCTATCTCTCTATACATACAAACACATATACATACATGTATAAACATGTCTTTGTCTCTCTGGTTGTTTGCGAGACAACCGTTGGGTTTGGACAAGTCCGTTACGGGTTACTTACGGAGACGACTGACCACCCAACATCGTGCAAAGGGTTGCGTTGTCCACGTGTACATATATATTATGCATATATGTGTATTTCGAAAGGAGAGAGGACGCAATGATGCACTGTCGTTGTGCTCGCACTATAACCCTCGATCTCTTGTCGTCAGTGACACGTTTGTAACTTGACGGACCATCGCCGCTTGCCATGTCTTGTGTCTCATCGCGCGAATTGTTGTCCACTCAATTTCCTCCTAACTTGATTACGTCACATCATACAAGTACCGACACGCATACATATAAAACTCAACATAAAATCATTTAAGATTCAAATGTATTTATAAATAAATATGTGTGTAATGAATTTATTTATATATTCATTTAATACATATACTATAACGAATTTTATAATGAAGAAAATACTTTATGAAATAAATTTTGTAAATAAAAAGATATATCGTATATTTTATAATACAATTATTCATTAATTTATTAATATAATTGAATGAATTATTTTTTTTACGCTGTCATATTTAATCAATGACGATTTCTCATTGCTGATATTATCGTATATATATATGTATATACATAATTTCTATGCCTATATATGTCTTCTTTCTCGTTAGCGTGTGACGCACGCCAATGAGGCTTTTCATTAGCTATACTTGTGCAATGCATTTCAGTGAGACAGCTCTCTCGCATGTTGTATGTCCCTGCGCATCGTGCGAGAATCTATATATGTGTGTAGGGAGCATGGAAGAAAAGGCTTGGGGATGGTATGAACAAGCAAGAGAAATAGAGAAAGGGGTCGGGAGACATTTTTAATTACCAGCCGGAGGTACGCGCGCCATATCAGCTGCCAAATATTTCCGGCCGTTGTCACACTGTACAGACGTGCGAGTGGAGAAATCGCAAGTGTAGATATATATGTATGAGCACAGTGTATGTGTAAATGGAAAAAAAAATAAAAAAAATAGTGCATTAGTGCTCGCGCCACTCATTATTATATATTTACCAACGTCGTCACAGTCGTACGTATTATGCAGTCTTCATGCTCGATATTACTTTTAATTCACAGCCGCTTGATTTCCTCTCACGCGTAAAGTAAACATTGCACGCCTGATGGTCAATCTAAAAAATATAAATGACCTTCATTTAATTACGAAACTTTATTTAAATTAACAATACTCGAATGATAATGAAAAATATATATATTTAATTGATTCAATTCAATTTAATGTATTCAACCAAATATTTGTTTCATATGATTAATATTTATTTGGATTAAATGTTATTTATTTGTTTATTGGTTTATTTGGTGCCTACGAATATTTTTTTCTTTCACTCTAACACGTTTTTGGGATTTTCTAAAATATTTATCTCACACATATGACGAGAAATTTTGGGAACCGCATGATCAGGAGAGTATAGAGAAGAGTATTACACACGTACGTTTGTGATGTCGTAGACATGATATTAATATTTGAAAGCTGCCTGCTCTATGATGCTCTCCCAACGTGTCTCGCTTACCTCTATTGTATTCGGTGATAGTGAGTGGCCCTCTTGCGCACGCTCCCGTCCTAACAATGTCAAGTGACACCTCAAGCGCGCGGATATAATGCTGGTAGGGTTGAGAATACATACCTCTATCTACTATTCTATTCGTGCACTTCCAGATATGCGGCAATATCTGCGAACCATTATTTATTCATGGACAAATGAAGTGGAGAAGCCACCCACGATGTTAATTGATGAAGCTCTCAGTAGCCGCCATCGTGTGATGTCATCCAATATGTGTGACGTCTATCATTTTAATTTACCAACGTATTATTAAATATCTTACCCTCGTCGCCACCTCTATATAATGGATTGCGAGATTAAATGAGAGTAAATGAGAGAGTAAAAAACAAATTTTATCTCAATGTGATGAAACAAAAAGTAAGAATACCATTTTTTTTTTAATACTTTTCATCTTTATTAATACACAGGAGATCGAATTATTTTTAGTTTTCCAATGTGGTGATTGACAGCTTGCTGTTAATTATTTGGCCAGACTATGACGCCGTATAGCGCACACAGTTTGACATGGAATGACATCCATCTGATATCCTCTTTTTTTTTCTTTTTTTTTTTTTTTTTCAAATAGTGTGGTGGTATATGTTTTGAGTATATTGATACAGATCGACCAACTAAGTAAATATTCGTGGATGCGTTGAGTGTAAGAATAGTCATGAGTGTGTGACAATGTTATACTTGGAAAGAAATTAAAAGAAAAAAAAAAATGATTGAAAGTAAAATGTAAGAAAAAAGAAAAAATGACTGATAATATTCTTTACTTTTAATTCACACCTGTAACGTTATCGGTTTGCGCAGATGTTTTATTGAAAGTATACACAATTTTTACAGACTATTGCGTTAGTTAAATATAAATTAAGTATATAATTCCTAAGAAACCCGGAATTATATCTTAAATATATATATTTAATAAATAGAAAAATTGGGGACACATAATAATTTGTTTTCTGAAATAAATCGCCGATAAAAAAAATTTCTATTACTTTCACCTATTTCTTTTCTATTCTTTCTTTTTTTTTTTTTCATATATAAATACAAGTACTATGAGACACGTGCCATAACGATAAACTAAATTGTTTTGAGCTCGTTCTACTATTCATCCATCAAGTGTACGCACACAAGTTTCATATACGAGAAAAATGAAAAAATAAAACTGCTAAAAAATATACTAATATATACATAGCTATACCTACATGTATATGTACATATACATGTACATATTTATATGTACATATAGAAGTGCATGAGCGTGGCCACTCAAGTTCAGGCTTGAGTAGGGTTGCCGGTTGTTTTAATTACTTTTTAATTTGTTTCATAATGGCGAGAGGCCCACCAACGCGTGGCTTTCTCTCTTTTCTTCTTTTCCACCACCGCACCACCCTTTCATTTTCTATAATTTGCCCAAACATTTTTTACTTTTTTATTCATTTATTATTATGTATTTTTTTTATTTTTATTTTCATACAGCAAGCTAACGCGCGCAACGAATAAGTCTTGCGCGAGTTACTATATACACTAGTGCAAACGAATACTGCGAAAAATATATATATATCCACTTTTATAATATGGAAGCGGCACTCTGGGGGCGAGTACATCACCGAGAAGTTTGCACGAGCCACGAAATTAGTCTACTGCTGTTGCTGTAGAAAAAATAAATACAATTATAAAAAGAAATGAAGTAAAAAATAGAAACGAGATGTACAAAGCGGGAGAGAAAGTGGAAGAGAGCGACAGTGAGAGGGTTAAGAGGGAAGAAGAGAGGAAAACGAGCATGCCTTTACCCTTGCGTGAGATACTTAACCTTCTCCCGGTTAATAATTAAAGAAAAATAAGAGGTAATAACTATAATTAAACTAAGAAAATATTCCAAGTGGAGTTTAATTGAAAAAATCTTTAATTTCTCTTCAACCAAAATTATTTATATAAACAACTAATATGTCGATGTAAAAATAATTTGTAAACATAGTTTGTCATTATTAATTATTACATCTTCAACATTAGTGTTAAAGAAAAATATCAACAATATCCAAAAGTTCAAAGAATTCTGTGAAGTGTAATCAAAGTCGTGGTGATTCTTAAAGCGATGTAATGTTCTCAAATTTCTTACTCTTTATTTTAAGAAGAATATATTTGCTAAAGCAAACAAATGTGACGAACACGTTAATATGTATATGCATATATATATAAAGCCATTCACGAGATGAAAATTCAATATATAGATATATTTATCACAACAAGAGAGGCCAAAGTATACGACGTTGTTGTTGGGTTATATTGTATTCGTGGATGAAAGGAACGAGTGATAGAGAGAAATAGCTGGAGGACATACTCTTCGTTGGTGCGCCAGTAAGCTCGGGATTTATAGTTGCGTCGCGACGTCCATCTTCACTCCGCCGTGACGACCTATACCACCCACTCGAAAAGTCCAAGAAGCAAGAGTGTGTATAAATAGTTGTGGCGACCATGATACAAAAGGAAATGCTACTGTTTCGAAGTGACTTCACGTTTCTCTAGACATGGATTCTATCTTTTTGTGCTGCGCTTTCACTTACATATCTATAGATTCATTTATATATACATATATGTTCAGAAAATATAAATATATACGTGTGATTCAAAAATTCTCTATTGATCAATGATGCCTTATTTAAAATTTTTTTTTTTCAACTCGTTTTCACAAACAAACACATCGCTAAAACGTTTTTACAAATTTTTCATCCAACACATTTCATTCGGCATATCAGTTACATGGACAGCTACATATATAAGATGAGTGTGTGAGCAGCCTGTCTTTATTTATTTTCTTCTCTCTACCTCTTTCTTTACCTATCTCTTAGTTTATTTCATTGGTACATGAGATAGAGAGAGAGATAGAGATAGAGAGAGTAAACGAGCAAAGCAGTATAGTAGGAAAACGATATCAGTATGCGAGGTACGATTCGGCCACATCTCGTGCTCATCCCTCGACTTATTGCGGCTTAACTCTCCCTTCACACCTCGGACCGAATCCTCTTTCGTTTCTCTCTACCCATACACGTATATATGTACTATACGTATACAAGTACAATTTCTGTGTCTATATCCTTTGCCACAAGCCCGACGAGAGAATCACTATGGGCGACGACGACGACGACACATTCTCCTCTCTTATAGTATATACGTCTGGCCATGCTCTCCGAACAGGCTTCTGCGTGTATATACCGACCTTTCTATATATATGTACCAAAGCCTCTAAATTGTTTCCGTCATAAGTTCAGATACTCTTAGCGCATATATAGCCTCAAGGGATAACCCACGGGAGCCTTGTGACGCGAAAGGTGAGTATATATGAGTATAAAATATATACGTGAAGCCTCTTGCGCCATTAACTCGCACGATGATAACCTTTCTAGAAAGAAAAAGGAGGATGAGTGTGTAGGGGGATGAATGGGAGAATATGAAGGCGTCAGGTGATGAAGAAAAAAGAGAATCTACGCTGTATTTATATACATGTATATTACACAAGTAAAATGACAGAAAAAAAAAAAAAACATATTGCAGAAGAAGAAAATGAAAATATGTAATAATGTATACAGAAGAAATTTTTTATTTATATTTTCATACTTTTTCATTTTTATATAAATGTTGTATAAAAATAATAAACAAATATAAATAGATATAGATACATATATATGTATATATGTATGTATTTATATAGGGATATTAATTTGGGGGAATAAATATGAATAAGTGTATATTAAGGTATTTGGATTTTTATTGAAATTTCAATAGTGCACTCTGGGCGTTAAAGTGTCGCATTGCGGTACACATACAATATTTCTTACACGTGAATTACGGAATGACGATGTGAATAATTGCGTTGGTAAATACAACGAGAAGTTTTGAGATAAAGTTACAGAAAAATAAACGAACGTGATTAAAATGAGATGAGTTCCTGATTATATTTATGTATTTACAGAAGAGAGAGATTGAGAGAGTGGTGGCGCGCGGGTATGAACGTGCGGGATGTCGGAGTATATAATAATATATATACGTATACACACACGAGTGCCGTGTACGATAGCGCGTTCTGATTACGTATTTACTACGAGCGAGCAGAACGGAAGAGCAGAGAATTCGCTCGGTTCCGCGGTTCCACGGATGGTTGTGCGACTATTTGAATTATGCATGGACACGGCTTGCCTACAACGTGTATTGTTTGCCGTACCCGCGCGCGCGAATCTGATTCTTGAGATCTTTCTCGTATGACGTTACATACCCTCCTTATATACTAGTATATACAGTATACACATATATATTTTTTTCTCTTTTTCTACCTTATTCTCTTGCTTTTACTTACTCACTTACATACAATATATGTATGTATTTAATATATTCTTTATTTTTCTCCCTGCAATATATACGCTGAATTGTGCTGCAAATATCTCCCACGCCAACTCGCTCTTGTATGCTCAAGACGTGAATGACGTTTCGGACTACTCTTCAACATAAATGCATATATAAAGACGTACATTGTGGATGCGCTCAGCAGAATGTCTTATTTGTGTTGTAATGAAAATGAAGAGAAAAAAATGTACGAATTTAAAATTAATATCTATAAATATTCTAAAAGAAAAATTTTACTCTTTAAATTGAAATAAATATTTCTATTTTATCTAATATATTATAATATATATGCTGGAAAAAGGGATGATGTAATTTCATAGGATATCATTATAAAGATAATAGTTAAATTACTGAGTTCTAAATCTCATCAAAATGCGTAGTAATAATAGTAGTAGTAGTAGTAGTAGAAGAGGTTGGGGTTTTTAAAATGTGACTCTCGGGGAGAATGAGAGTTAGCAAGAGAGTAGAGAATGCTCGCCGGATGGTAGCTCGCGGGTGCTGACTGCAGGGATGCCACCCTAATTACGTCGAGTCCGATGGGAAAAAAGGATAAAAAAAAAAAAAAAAGGAAAAAAGGTAGCGAGCAAAAGAGAGCAAAAGAAAAAAAATGAGAGTGATGCAAGAGCTCTCTTGGAGAAAAGAAGGAGAATACGAAAATAAAAAAAAAATTAAAAAAAAAAAAACGAATTAAAGAAAAGAATGAGGCGGGGCAAGGGTGGGCTGTTCGTGACAGCCGGCTAATCGGAGTGTTTAAGACTCTACAGTGATCGTCCGGGCCTCGTTAAAAAAAAGGCGGTGGATGGGGGATAAAGGAGAAGCGAATAGAAATATATGTATACATGTAGATATATATATATATATATATATATATATATATATGTACTCGTAGTGAAAAGCAAGATATAGAATAGAGCTAAAAAAAAAAAAAAAGGAAAAACAACGAAGTATATAAAGGCTTTGCCTTATTTTTGCCCAAGCGCGATAATGGGGTTGGATAGATATACGGAAAAAGGAGCAACGAGTAAGGAGAGTGCAGGGTTGCTCGTCTTTTATTGAGCTGCAAAAAAATAAATTGTCGAATTGTCGAGTCTATGATTTATAGTTGTATTTTTGTTTTATTTTTCTAATGCATCTTTATATAATATTCTTTTTTTTTTTTTTTCTTTGTTTATTCTATTTTAATCGGCGCCCACTTTGCATACCGATCTTTTACTCGTGTGTATATGTATGAGTTTGTAAGTGCATGTGTAATTATACATGGTGAGAGGCCGTTAACGTGAAAGCAATGTATATATAGAGATAAAAAAAAAAAATTGGGGAGAGAGGTGTATATGATGGTATAATATGCATCGTTATCGAAGGGGATGCGGCTCGTTCGCGCGAAGCGATATAACGAGCTCGCGCGCACGGATCTCTACGTTCAGAGGGGGTAAATGTGAAAAAGCACAAGGGTGTGAGTGTGCGCTATCTATATTCACTTCCTCAAATTTTCAGTGTACACAATTTATTCATTTAAGTTTATATTTATCTGACCGGAAAACATTTATATTCATCAGACATTAAATATCTTCTATGTATTGGAGTTGAATTTGAAATGAAATATATGATGGAGAAGTAAACTGAGAATTAAATTAAAATTTTTGATAGAAAAAATAATAAGATGTCAAGGGATGATAATAATCGATACATGTAATTAAATAAAGTCGTGTGTTTTGTTTTCATTTTTTTATTTTTTTTTCTATTTTATCGTTTAATGTCACTTTTATCTGTTGGTTGTACAGATTGAAAATAACTCTGACAGCTCTTTGTACAGATAGATATGTATATGTATATTTGTTTATTCTTCTCTTCTCACTCTTTCTTATTTGAAATGCCAACGAGGATTTTGATATTTTATTTATTCAGATACCAGAAGGAGAAAAAGTAATCAAGGGTGCGCTAATGGGAAGTACATCAAGGTTGTGTTTTTTTTTTTTTTTTTCAGTAGTATGGTACGCGTGAAATTCTCAGTTCTGGAAAAGTAATTTTTTTCTTTTTCCTCGTCCTCGGTTTTCACCCTTGCGTACTTTTTTAAAGATGAGCATCAGAGACATGCGGAGAAATAGAAGGGTATATGATCTTCTATAATTACATTTTCTTATTTTTTTTTCTTTTAGTCTCGTTTGTTACATTAGATTCTATATAGGAAAACTAGAGTTTATTCTGTTCGTCTCAAAATGATTATAGAAGATCACAAGTTTATGTAAATATTAAAAACAGAAAAGAGACCAAAAAGTATAATTTCTTTTGGGCAGTAATTATTAATTATAATTATTTTAAATTAATTGATTTTCTAAATAAGTATAAATCCGAAATATATTATGCTATTTAATATTAACTGAACGTTTAAATTGCAGTACTTATTTGTACATATTTTCATTTGTACGTATTTCTTGCATTGATTTATTTTGCTGTATTTTTTCTGTATGGCTTGATTTTTTTTCTTTGGAAAAAATAAAAATTAAAGGCAGAAAAGGTTTTTTTTTTTTTACATTCTCACTAAGTGTCAACATTACTTTCTCATCCTCTTTTCTTTTTTTTTTTTTTTGGTTTTTCTCGGTGTTCCATTCTATGCCTGATGGTGCGAGTGCGGGGTCATCAGATTGCCGCCTCAAGGAAATTGAAACATCGCAGCGCTTGGAGGTAAAGCGAAACCATGATTTAGAGAACGCTTTGAGTTATGGTAGTTCTCTTATATTAAAGTATTTCAAATGCAAAGCTATTTCGCCATTATTTCCATATCCAATCGTCCTAGCTGTACTCACTTTCAAGGGAATTCTCGTGGTTTCGTTTTAAATAAATATAAATCTATATACGAGTTTATTTTGTTACCGATTGCAATCAATAGGTTTTCTTATAACATTTAAATAGATTAGAATTTCTAAAAATTTAATAACTTTAGTAATAATTCATCATGAAGCACAATCATAAAATCTATGGATTTCATTTATTGAACTCTTTTTTTTTTTTTTTCATAAACCGTCACAAATTAAAAACGAAATTGATGAAATAAAATGAAATAAAATATTGTGAAAGAAAGAGTATTTGTTCCAGACAAAATTCACGAGAAACAAAAATGCAAATGAGTCACAAGAATACAAACATAAAAATTGCATACTTATATTTACACATATATTATCCAATATCTAATATAATTATCTCTCACAAAATAAATAAAAATAATTTCATAACAAATAAAATTCTGCCGAAAAATCAATAGCAAACCAAAAATAAAATTTTTACATATTACTTTACGAAATTTCCACTTATATTTTATACACAACAATTCCGTCGATCAAATCCATCAAATTCCATTATAAAACTAATAACAAAACAATTTAATCCATGCACATACTTGCAAATGCATTCAAACTGCACGAGTGTTCGTATATATAAAGTAAACTAATTAAATTATAACAAATGGAAATTCCGCATTGCGATGATTAAGATTGCAAAGTGTATGTTTGCTTACATATCAGTATGCAAAATGCGCCAACCAAAATACAAGAACATCCAATAGCACTTTCGTTCGCAAATGGATTTGCGCTGAACTTGTGCGCGCGTTGTTAGTATAACGTTGCTACTCTAAATCAAATTCGTCTCTTGCGACGATCCATTATTGAGGGGATTCTCCAACGTTATGGTATAGTGTTGGATGAGAGTACGAGCAATACGAGTAAGAGCAGGCAGACAACGAGAGGAAGAACGAGACAGATAAATATACATGTATACAATCACATGCATAAATATAGTGAGGTATTTCATGATGGTGTTGTGTGTATATAACGTCAATACATGTTAGCGATATTACACGAGCACAGGTAGCACACGCCCTGGCTGGAGATGGGCCATGCATTATGTATAATACATCACGTTATTGGTTCCCTCAGTGATTCCACCCTTGCCATAGCGTTATCGTGTACCGCGGCACGGCCCCGGTCTAGTAAAACATAAGCATCGGGAAACGATAAATAAGGGAAACGTGGCTCGCATGCTACACCATCTTTTTCTCTCTTCTCCTCTTTTATGTATTCTTTCATTTTCTTTGTCGCGTCTCGTAAACTCATGCGCGCAATTTTTTCTTCTTTTTCCTACATTTTGACGAACCAACATATATTGAGGCCGTGCCACAAGCCTCGATCATTTCTATACTTCTCATTCTCCCTATGTTCTTGCTATTTCTTTTCTTCAGTTTTATTTACAATATCCCGCACCCTCGCACCCATATTTGATAGATTCACACATACATCCCCTGTATAGTCAAGACCCATCACGTATATGCGCTTTCAAATGACACAAAATAACCCCTCTTTGAATAACATTATCTAACATTCTCGCCAAATTATTTAGCTTATTTATACGGATTTGTTGGTATAAAACATTCAATGTATTTATGTATACAATTGATTTGCTATGGATTCCTATCAATAATCAAATAGGCATCAATATATATAAACTTACAGGCGTATCAAAATTGTGACAAATAGTCGGATTGAATTCCATGGATCGTTTATATATAAAACCGAGGGTGAAATTCAAATTATTCTGCTTGAATTAAATAAAAAAAAATGGAACTTATATTATTAGTTATCGGTAAGTGTAGATTTAGACATTAAGTAAATTGCTTAAGTTTTTTTACAGTCGTTCTAATAATTATTTCGATGTTAAGAAAACAATGCACGGCATATTGAAAAGTTAATGATAGAAGAGACGTTATGAAGAGTTGTATGGGAAAATAAAGAGATTGATATTGAATAATTTTCGAAGTATTTATCATATTTTGTTATCAATTCGTTTGCACACTTCTCGTGTGTTGATTCACAATTATGCGTCGTAACGTTTCTCACTTATATTATATATTACCATCCCACTTGTCTTCTATATACAATCACTATTATATATTATAGATTCAAATGTGTAGTATATCCTGTTGGTTAACCTCACACAACAGACCACTAACTCAGTGATCCATGACACTGTCTAGGGACCAGAGTTAGGGAAATAGGTTTGGTAAACTTGTTTACTCACGTTATATGTATACTTACCTCTCGTCGCTTCGGTGAAAATACACAATCGCTCGACATGTGAGATATGTTCAGGGAAATTGCCAAGAGTACTATGTCCATCTTATTCACATCTACTATATTTTTATTCATGTAGTTTCATTTTTAAAAATAGAAATAAAAAAGTATTTGAAAGAAAGAACAAAAAAATGAATAAAAAATATTCATAAATCACCTCGGAAATTGCATTAAATGACAAATTGACAAATAAATATTAATACAGAATATGTGTGACATAACAATTTGAGAGTTCTTCTCCAAGTGACGGCGGCTAAACTCAGAAAATATTCTGAATCGCTATAACATTCCTGCAAGATGTTCTCTGTGCATCACAATGTGATTATCTCTTGGAATATATATATGCACAAACATACATATATTACTGACGGTATATTTTGTATTCATCGACGCATTCTCGTGCCCCGCACCATGTTTCCAACCTCTACCATCAGACATATCTGCATGCGTATACCAACCTGACGAATTTATTGCTCTCGAACCAGGCCAAAGATGCAGATGCGAGTTTGAATAAGAGAATAGAGTTGAAATAATCGTGAATACCTGCAACAGTAAGAGAGAAAAAATATTCTTTTATCATACACGCATACATATCTATATAAACCAACTTTATGAGATGAGAATAAAGCGAGAGAAGAGAGGAGAAAGAACGCACATAGTCTCATTGAGAATTCATGCGGTATACGAGATAGAATATACATGAAAACGTATATAGGTATGGTGTACAAAGTACCAACATTGGTGGGTGGTTATACGTATAGTAGAGCCGTGGGTTTCCTGAGAAGGTAGTATGGAAGTTGTGGGTGGGCATGTGCACAAGGACATGAGAAAGAGTGAGCCTGTGGTAACGGGGTAGAGAGAAAGCTGTCGGTGGAATTAGAGCGATGGTAAGGGTGGAGGTAGAGAGTGAACAACGCCGCGCGAGAGCGGTGACACTCTCATTTCGGAGAGAATTTACACGAGCAGCTCCCTCGCGTGCCTAGCATAGTCAGTCCTAGTCCAACCCTTATATATAACCTCCTGACGTAGTCGGCAGTCTGGCATAGTTAAGTGTGCTTCTACTAGATGTACCCGACTGCGTGCGAAATTCATCGACTCTCTTACCCTTCAACTTACTTCTACCGTTGGTTTCGTGTATAGTATGCTACAATATAGCATCGGCCAGCGAGGTGTCTCGTGTCTTGCTCTCAAAATTCTGGAATGTGTATGAATATAACGTGATCGCAATATTACATATTTTCTACATTCTATTCATGCTCTTTATAGTCTGAAAAATTTTGTTTATTTCTTTTTATTATATATTATTTTAAGTTGAAGATGGTAATAATAAAATTAAATGGCATTAAACTTTTTTATCAAGATCTTGAAAGTCTATAAAATTACGTGAATATATATCGCAACCCTGACTTTATCCTTTTACCCAAGTTGAAAGTACCTCAACATAGCGTGATGTCCAAGCATGGAAGGTTCGTACGTTGTTGATATCGTGAGTAAAGCTTTTATACAATGGTACATATATATTTTATAGATTTAAACAACCCTGCACACAAAGCGATATTGCTAAGAGAGTTGATGGTACCACCCCGCGCTGCCTTCTCTTCGACACCCTTGCATCCACCACGATCATTGACTTTGGGTGAGGCTCCACCGCGTGGAGGAAGGGAGCTTTACTCATACCGCACCTCATTGCTTTTGAACACGCAATCATTATACTGTGCTCCGCACAATGTTTCTTTCTCGTTTATTTCATTCACTCGCTCACGTACTATCCCTCTTTCTCTTTATTTATATATTTTGTACTTCGTTTCGTATAGCATTTCACCCCGGAATCGTTGCGCCATTATGGAAGTTACATGGGCGTGCACGATTGCAGTTTGCCCCCTTTTGCCAACTTTATTTACGAATCGGATTGTACCACGACCGCACTATCATATACACACACGCACACAAGTATGAACACACTGGATTGAGAGAATTTATCCGAAAACATTGATATTAAAATACTCATATAATGTATACAAGAAGATAAAATATTCTGTAATGCAAACAGGAAATTTGTGTAATTTTTACAGTGTAGATGACAAAATTTTAGAATTAGCCTATTTCTGTATACGAAATATATGAAATTAATTATTTTAGTTTAGAAAATTCATAGCAATTGTAATATTTACATCACAATGACAATTTTCATCCTCTATTTTGTTTTCTCAATAGTTTTCCAATATTTATATATTACATTTGTCATAGTACATACATTATCACGAAAATTTTCAACAAATATATATCCTGTAAATATAGGTATATCTATCTAGTAGGTAGTAAATACATTATTCTAAGGAAAAAGGAAAAAAAAATGAGAAATAAAAGAAGAAAAAGCTCCAACCAATTTGCAGTAATTCGTGAAAGGTAGTGATAACTCGTGACTTGGCGAAACGCCGGAAGGCGAATGGGTGGAAAACTATATGTATACATCTATGTTCCATATATAGACATAAAGATACTGCAATAGAGAAAGAGGTGAATACGTGTATGTCTATATGCGTGAAAGTATATGACATCCTATAGGATATGATAGGATAGGACATTGCGGAATAGCTTGGTGACCGTCACGAGGGTAAACGCGACGAAGTTGAGCAAGAGAATGCTGTAGTAGTGTAGTGGGTGTTAGTGATGGTAGCAAGGAAGTAGCGAAAGCGTGTCGCCGTGAGCAAACTTACGTGCATGTCCTCTTCTAGCTGTTGGTAGACCTCGTCGGCGTCAGACTGGTATAAGGGTAGAAGAAGTTACGGCGTCGCGACGCGCCACTTCCTAAGTCTGCTCTCTAACATTACCCGCACCCGCCGCACTTGTCGTGCATATTCTTGCATAGACTGAGTAGTAAACTCTTCTCATTCTCCAAAAGCTCACCTCCACCATCTTCGCATCATCCTTTCTAAGTGCCAGGTGCGCATCTACATTAAATATATTCGTGTTTAAACGTGTATACACAATAAGTTACTTTGGATTGCTGTCAGGTTAAAGGAAGAAGCGAGACGATGGAGGGCTTGATAGGTATTGTCCTTTTTTTTTTTTTTAGTGTATAGTTATATCTATATTCATATCCGTGATGAACTCCTTCAGGCTGATCAAGAATTTTCCTCACTTCTATCCACTCATAAACTTCATGAAGTTACCAAAGTTTTCAACGTTGTAGAATAATAAATATTCAAAGTTATATGCATACATTTATCTTTCGTTTTTTTATATTTAAATAACAATTATCCAATTAAATTAATAAATATGTATACGTGTATACATAAATATCCATTAAGAGCCGGATTTAACTGGAGGAATTGATTGAGTGTGCGTTGATATCTTTATTCGTATCAATTACTCGGGTCGATTAGATGTAAGATACAATCTGCTTGGCATAGTCGTGTCATTGAGATGGACTGTCGAAAGACACGATGGCAATGCAGGAAGGGAGAATTCAAACGAATAAGATGTTGAACGAGGAAGAAAGCTTAAGAAAGAAATAGATATAGAAAGTGAAAGAGATGGACATTAGTGCGTGTGATTGACAATACGGCGGCAGTGGTCTGATTGTTGAGTGAGTGCTGTCGCGCGAGAGATAAGACTTCGGGGGAATGAGTTGAAGTAGTGCGGGTGAATAGAAAGAGAATAAGAAGTGAGTTGGGTAGTTAAGACGGAAGAATATATCTTAATGAGCGAAGGAGTTGGCGATTGAGAAGCGACGCGCGAGTCACTTTCGTATGTACAAGTGGCTGAAGGGATCCACTTAATTGACCTGCGTGTTATTGTTTGTATGTATGTATTCACCAATGGCGAAGAACTATTTACACCGAGAGCGTGGGCAATTTAAATATACACAGGGATGAATAATGTCAATGAGTATATACAGATATGTATGTGTTTGTATGTGAAGACATCGTGAAGATGGTATGTGAAGCTATAGAAAAGAGACGAACTGCCAATTAACCGGCACATCGATCTTATTTGATCGCGCCAGGTGCACACACTTTTCAACCCTTTATAAACAAGATTTTTTTTTTTTTTTTATGGATTATTCAATCAATTCAATAGTATATATTATTTTAAAATACCAAGAAGAAGAAGAAAAAGCTCATAATATTTCGTGCCATTTACAGATTTATTTTATCTTATGAATTATTCATGAATACATTTTGAATGAATTTTTTTTTTCTTTATGCAGAAAAAAATCATTCTCTTTTACGTTGATAGAAATGAAATGTGTTGAGCGTTGTTTCAACGTAGGATTACATACTGGATATATATAGTGGACATGTAAGACGCGACGTAATCTTGTCGATCAAACAATTAACAATGCCACCGGAGGCCAAGGGGGTTGAATTGTAAAAGCCGAAAGGAGGCGGCACATAAACGAAATGGGTTTGAGTGCACATGTATATAATAAAGGCATACATATACTAAAGCCAATCGAGTGATCAGCTATCGGTTTATATACATTATATACGTATATATGTATATAGGAAGAAGGTAGAAGTGAGATTGCGGTATGGGTGAATCACTATATGTATATAGAGTGATCGCTGTAGAGCGGCAGTAGTCTTACACAGGATCCGCCTGCCCCCCACCCAAATGTCTCTTTTTCGCAGTGTCACTCGTTAATTATCCGTTAATTAGCCGAGTCTTAATTGCCAGTGCGGCGAAACGACTGAAAAGGGGAAAGATGCAGCGCTTCTCTTATTTTACCATCGATTCCAGTTTTATTTTTCTTTTTATTTTTCTGTGCTATTTTTCTTCTCTTCATTCTGATGTTATTCTATTTTGTATCCGGATGCCCACCTTCTCCTTTCATCTTCATCTTATTCTCCATCTCTCTTTTAGCATACGATGAGTCCCTATGTCACTTTTCTCTTCTTATTTAGCTCCAAATGGTTTTCTTCATTTGGTTTTTTATTTTTTCACGTTTAAACTTGAGCAGAGCATACATGCGTGACAGTATCTACTTGCAGTGTGTGCAGCGAAGGATGAGGAACAGAAAGACAGTGACAGAGAGAGAGAGAGGAATGAGAAAGAGAGTTAGGCACCTAAGATCCATGGAGGCTGATGTATTTATAAGGAGGAAGATTTGCATTCGATGCAGCAGATCGCCGATAGCGCGCAAGCAGGCGGCGCGTTGAGAGATTCAAAGAGGCTTTGTGCCATTATATATCCGTTCCTCTCTTTGCGTCTTCTCCACCACTGTCTTCTTTTTCTCCTCGTCGTCGTCTTTCTCGTCGCGCGGATCGTCGTTTCCCCTTTAGTTGTCCCTTATACTGACTCTTTCTCATCGTCCTTTTCATTTTGTGTCTACCACCATCGTGTCCTCATTGCCCCGTATATCCCACGCACATAAAAGCATTGTTGACTATTGCTCTCTACATCCTATACATTCACATCGTTCTATATTCATTAAATAGATATTCTTCTATATGACAATTAAAAATACATGATTATTTTTTATTTAAGGATTGAACGACTCAACTGGATTGTTGCGAAATTAATCTACAATTTTTTTTATTTTAATTTTTGTATTAAATTTTTATTGTTACACATATTTGTGAGATAAAATTGATGATAAATCGTGATGGTCACTTTATTGACAGATAATATTTGTAAAATATGTAAAAAATCACGACCTCCCGTGTTGATTACATTGTCAATAATATGCAAAAAAGATATAATGAAAATGAGGACCACCATGCTAACATCTTGATTAGATGAATTGTCATGTGATTGTCGCGATTATAGGTGGCACACGATGTCTATATATAAGTTGAAAATGTACAATAATAAAAAGAGACTATATAGAGAAAGTAGAGATTACTGGAAACGTCAGACATAGAATATAAAAGAGGTATGGCGCGATCGCGCGCGCCAATACAGGTATATATACACTCGTACGTAGCGAATTGCAATTTCCTCATCTTCTCTTTGGTCTTGCAAAAGGTGTCGTGCATTTTGATTGAAAGCCACGACGACAATGAGACACGTATCATTCTTATCTAGTGGCGCATCTTGTCACGCAACAGACGTACTTTTTAAGCAGTTGCTTGTCCTATTAAATCACAATATATTTCTTTTGTAAATACATACATAATCATTTGAACGTTTGAATAATGCGATATCGATTTAGAATATAGAAAAAGAATTAAAAATTTTCAGATAGTATTATTTTTATATTTAGAGCTTAAAATATAGAAATAAATGAATGTAAATATATATGGCCATATGTAAAGCATGTGTTTATAGTTGAGAGGTCACACGATGAGGTGGACAAGTGTCGTTGATATCTCTCGCTGTCACTTCTTCTTCGTATACTAACGTCAATTTCAATTTATCGCCCACAACGAATCTGTGCATAAAATTGACTGACACGTGGTGACATGATTAAAGATGTCAACCAATAAATATACATACATACATACATACGTATTTTCATGTGTATGTATAGAATTATTCACATGTATACATCGGCATGTATAAACGAAAGTGCGCAAATCTATTTGCAAAAACAAACCGTCTGACGATTTGGATAAATTTATTTCTCTTATTTATATATTCTTTATTTTTCTCTTTTTTTTTTTATAAAGGTGAATTTATCTTTGTTTTTGTTTTTTATTGATAAAGGATCAAGAAAACAAACAAATGAATAAACTTCCTAACATTTTTAGTTTCCTTTGTTCTCAATTATATTGATTTCGAACAATGTTTTTTTTTTTTTTTTTTCGTGTGCTGCTGACTATATACAGCCCACTGTACCATCAAAATGGTACGAAGAATCATTGAAGTAGCACACTGGACGATGCTCCTCGATCCGGGCGGCCATTAGCTCGCGAGTAAACAGAGTCGTACTTTACTCGAAGGGGCGTCACTCTTCCTTCGCCGCAGTTCCGCTTCTTTGCTTTCCAAACTCACCCGGAGTCCTTGCACTCCCTCCCGTTCACTCTCACACTTACTCTTTTTCTTAAACCACAAACTCGTCCTTCTTCTCATTCGTATCCTCTCACCATGCTTAACGAATACATAAATTTGCGGATTCTAACAAAATGAATATTTTTTAAAAATTTTATTAACGCAATAAAAATTAATATTTTATATTTTACCAAAAAAGTCTTTATTTAAATGTAGCAGCATATAATAATTTATGAGATAGTGATCGAGGTCTTGCACATAATATTGACATAAATAATTACAATGTAACGAGCACATGCATGAGACGTCACTTGGGAAATAAAGTCACGTGTGCGCCATATAAAAAGAAAAACTTATAGAATAATATATTTAGTAATAAGTTTATTATATTACGTAGGTATTGGAAAATGATACTATATATTGTAGATCGATATAAAGTTTCTATTTGTCATTCGAGATACGTGCACACCAGACCAATTGACACTGAATTCATTGTTTACGCGTCACGTGAGGTTATATACGTGCGGTCACACGAGAATTTCCGCGAAGTGTGTACAATGATGCGTGCTAAGAATGTAACTAGATCGACAAGGTCGTTTGCATTATACATATACATTTACCCTCTGAGTTCTATGCACTCAAGTAAAATCGTCTGGATAAATAGACGTTACGTCCGGCGTCTGATTAACTTCCGCCCAACACTAGACACATAGACGGACTTTTTTATATAATATATATAAATTATTTTTAAAAGAATAGACAAATATTAATTGCATAATTTTCATACAGTGATCAAAATAGAGGAAAGTGTTTAACTAATTTATTTATTAATAATATTGTAATATACTTATTGATACTTGGTGAATTTTCTATGGAATAAATGAGGACAAAGACGTAGAATAAACGAGTGGAAAAAGAATTTTATTGTGGGGCGTTTACTGGCGAGGATGCGGCAGTAGATCTGGTCGGTAGGTGATCGGCGCCGCGTCAGCGGGGGCACCATCAACTCTGCGCCAGTCGGTTTGCTCCCAAAATCGGGTTTTATATACGTATATATATGTTTGGTATAGAAATCCTCGAGACTTTCTTTGAGTTCGAGGAACGATAAATTCCCGATTCCAGTCGGACCCGTCTTCTCTCTCAGTTCCCAATCCGTTCTCGCGGTCTTGAAGGAGGAAAAAAAGAACATGAACAACAACAACTGAATGGCAACAAAGTTGAAGAAAAAAAAATGAGGTAAAAAAATAAGATAAATTAAAAAAAAAAAATACTGTGGTAAAAAAGAAGAGAAAACAGTAATAAAAAAAAAGAAAGGAGTGTACGGGATACCACTTGAGTGTTCGTTAAATATACGAGTGTATTGAAATTCCACCATTGGAAAAGAGAGAAGTATATGTGTAGTCTCTTTGTCTCTCCACATCCCTATTCTTCATTCTCTTTTTGAGAGTTGAAGAGGACGCGAGCTCATTGTGGAAGGACAAGATCGCATGACCGTCAACATTCACTGTAGTTCTTCTTATTTTTTTTTCTCTTTTGCGCCTTTGACTTTTTGTCTTCATTCTTTATTTATTTTTCTCCTTGTTTTTCATTTTTTCTTTTATTTAATTCATTTATATACATTCACTTTTTATTTCCTTTTCATTTTCCTCAGTCTTTTTGTACCACCCGCTGCTTGGAATACGACAATCTGACGCTGTCGACTGTGGCTTTCCATATGGATGCTTCAATAGGTGCGTGGTTTGTTCATGAAACCAACCTAACCAACCAACGACGCAACAACGTCGACAAGTTTGAACGCGCAACGCTCACAATGCGGCTACTGCAACGCGCATATAATATCGTCCACTCTAATTTGAATGTAACAACGTTTTACCTCCGTGCAAGCACCCGATACAATCTCCAACTTATTGCAATATGAGAAAATATATACATTCATACATATAGTCGCGGGCAATGGACTCACAACTATAAATATAAATACATGTTCCTTCATACCTTTCTCTTTGTACTTTCCGTTATGAACTCTACAAAGACAAAGGAAATTATTAGTAATGGCTGAATCATTTTGCTAACATCTCAGCGCAGTGAAATAAATTATATTTCATTGTATTCAATACAAAACTTAATTATCGATTAAAATTAAAAACAATTTATTTGAGTTATTTAATAAAATAGGCAAAACCATCAACAGAGATAAAAATAATTGCTAGAGTTATGTTGAATACTGTATCGTGTGCATGATTGACTTATTGTGAATGTAAACACATCGTTAATGCAAAACACATTCGTATTCTCAGTAGCAAGAACATGAAGCGAATTATCAAGTTTTAATTCTCTACCATTGGAAAAATGTATAAGTAGTTGAGTTCATGAAAGGCAAGGACGATCTCTTATCGCTCATACAGGTCGTTGGTTCCACGTAATATTGTCGGCTTCAAGCCAAATTACTATAAATAGATGGTATAGAGTATAAGTGTATGGGAATAAAGGGAGAGAGATGACAGTGCGCTGTTTTAATCGATGCAGTAAATGAAAAAATAAAAGAAACAATCGGACGTTTATCGAATGCACGAGAACTGGCATTTCGAGCCGAGACTATCCAATGAATTGAAAAGAATACACAATGTATATATACGTATATTTGAATGTATGAGGACAAGAAAATGCTTTGATCATCAGTGATATTAAAAAGTGTATGTATATAAATGATAATACTTTTTATTTTATTTTTTAAATGGACATTGCCGGACCCTTTAGAATGTAAATCCACCCACGAGACAGCTGTCGTTATGATATGGAGAACGGAAGGGCGTTGGTTTTTCAATTTTCCCAAGAGGAAATGTGAAATTCTCTCTATATACACAATTTTTATATACACATGTATAGATTTATACTCGTTTGTATAGTTTACATTCCGACTTGATGACAATATGCGGACAAACGTTGCATGTATGTCCTTCAGAAAATTGTTTTGTCAAAGATGAAATTAATTCCGTATCGTCAAACGAGCATTTATACGTATATATTTACGTGTCTATACCTGTAGATGGACAGATATCTGCCCTCAGAAAATGAAATTATATAGTCTTTTCATACACAGACACGCCTGCGATTTAGGTATATCAAAAATAAATAAACACATTTTACAATAACTATGAACAAGATCAAAGTATAAAATTTATTTATTTATTTTTTTTTGTATATTCTCTATTTTACTCATTTTTTCGATAATAATTATTATATCTGTCCGGATGTCTGTCCAGACTGTCTGAGTATGGAGATATCAAATATGTCCGAAATTTAAAAACTCTACAACCATGTACAAAAAATGATTGGCGACCGAGTTCATTTTTATTCATTGCTGCAGTTTTCGTGACTTGCTGAATATTAACGTACACACGCCAAGTCCGATATCTCATTGGGTGAGTTATATCTTTTATATTCCATTTTAATATACAGGTTGGTATAAATATATATGTATGAATGCCCCCTGGTATGTTTCATATTAATCGTCGATACCTTATACAACCAAAAGATACGTTATATGACTTTTATTAACCCGTCTGCACTTTGGGATTTTGTGCGCTGATGTGGCGTGAACGATTCGTCTCAATGTGAGAATATTATTAAGCAGCGCGTGCTCAACTTTTTTGCGTTATATTTATATGTATACAAATAAGCGTTCAAAGAGAAATCGTGGACAAATAACTCGACACAGGGGGTAAAACGCGATATCTATGTTGAATAAGCATGACGAAGAATTCTTATTTATCCATCATGATATTTTTTTTTCTTCATTAACGTTGAAAGAATTATTCATCGATATTTATTATTTTTTTTTTTTCATCACTTATAATAAAATTAACTGCTTGATATCGTGATATTAAAAACAAATGTATATACAATTAATCGCGATGGCTTACTTTTTTTAATCTCTTTGAAAATAATTGAAGTTTTTTGCATTTTTATTCTTTTTCTTCAAGGACTTTAGTTCCCAACTATTAATCGACAGTTTCACGGTGATAAATTTTATTCATTCGCCATAACTCTTAAACGATCGTACACTAGGATAGTTATTTGTTTTCTTTTTTTTCGTCTTTTAGTAAAATACCGGCGACTTTAATTACGGCGAAAAACGATAGAAAATAGCCAACGTCATCCAGAAGAAAAAATGAGAAAAAAGAATCGAAAGCCCAAAAGCAAAACCACACAACAAGTCGTGCAAGAACGTGCGCCAGGGTGCGTTATCACTGACGTCGTATATATCCGTCGCACTTGGACGTAAATTTGTTTAGGGGTGGACACCTCGGTACGTTACCTATATACATACACATACATTCTATCCATATGTATATACTAGTATGCCAGAAGGGCACTGGTCGTTTTGCCGTCACGGGACATTTGCCACGAAAGCTCCTATCGCTATATAAACGTACATACATCTATACACATTATGTATAGCGGTTTCACGTCTTCGAAAGCTTCTCGCGCGCATATACTTTGTTCCATGGTGTCTACTCCCTCCTGCCACAGCGATAAAATAAATTGTTACACCATACATATATTATATTCTAATCCTGCTATAAAAATAAATAAAAATACAGAGGAATTTCATCTAAAAAATAATGTCAATGTATTTTGTAATGACAAATTGTATTATGTGGTGATCAATCGAAATAGTTTTTGTTTATAGAGGTCAAGAGGTTGCAGGTTATATGACTGGGTAATAAACTAAGGGGTAGTGATGGTAGTATTGGTACTCTGTGGATTCTACACGAAACACATCATAACGAGGGATCTCTCTTCAGTTGAACGGGAGAAAGATGTTGCTTCGCGAAAGAGGGTGAAATAAAGTAGATAGAGAAAGACGCAGTGTGCCGAGACAAAATCGTAAAGACCGTCCATCCAAATGACGTAAATTCACGACATAACGCACGACCCACAGTCGCATGTATAAAGAGAGGACGAGAGATGCCCGACGGCCAATGTGATTTGATGGTGAATGGCTGCAGAGAGTATCTACACGATGACATCACTGATGGTAAGTATCCAACAAACCCATAGGCCATATGTCGTTTTATGGCGACATTATACGGATTTATACTTACTCAAAGAATCACTATAAAGAAAATGTTGATACGTGCAGCTTGAAGACATATCTCATGTTCAATGTGTATTTTATTCATAACGTACAATAAAAAATATTTTTTTCAATCATCCCTTTTCTATCTTTTATTCCTTTACTTTTTTTTTTTCTCCTTCAATATTCGTCTATTTTATTATTGAAACAGACAAATTGTCAATATATTTAATTATCTACATTATTTTCACGAATGCATGATAATAAAATGAATTGTAGAAATTAATGTGCAGTTAGTATATTATTCGAAATAAAAATGTCATGCACGATTAGTAATTGAGGAAAGAAGGAAAAAAAAATTAGCGAACAAATGTACTGAATTGATAAGCTACACGATTTTTAAGAGCACGTGATTGTTCATTCGTAGATGTACAAACATCTATATTCATGTATATATATATATGTATATATGATATAGTTTACTAGTTATTTAGTGGCTATTGAGGAGTAGAGTGGGTAGCCATTAGCTGCGATCACATTACCGGTCGAGTGTTTATAATGGTCTGAGCTTTTCTCCATGCGACACAATCTCTTTCCATAATTCTCTAATAGTCTATTTCTCTATCTTGGTTTTTTGTTGTCTCTCGAAAATATAATACGAATTACATTATTGTAAGTCCTACAACAATTTCATCTTAAAATAAATGGGCTAATAATAATTATCAACATCACTAGTAATAGTAATAGATGATTTAATTTGAATATTATATAATATTGTTTCAAGACGAGCACATAATAGAATTTAAACTCGAATTATGCCTATCAATTATTCGTTATAGAGAAAGGTGAAATGCACAGTGAGATGAGAGGATACGATTTGTATGTGGGTGGATGGTGATATCAGAGTGAACGTAAAATCGCGCGTTGGCGACGGCCGTTAATTTCGTTCATATAAAAATCAATGAACTGGCCATAAACAACGAGCACGCTACGTGTTTTATATATATATTATATACATTGCTCCACAAATACTGGTTCTCTCTCTTCCATTTTCCAATTTGCAATTGCGAATGGTGTTTTTAATTATAGCGAATACAATGGCGCAATGGTGTATGCAACGCTCGGACTCTGTAGTGGCATAGCTCTATGGCGGACAACACAGCCGAAATGGCATCCGGCTGCCACTATTCCACCCTCTCTCACATCTCCTATATCCTCTTTCCACGTATTTTCCACCCATCGTATTCACCCAGTTTATCCACCCTCTGTATATACATATATATACGATTCCACTCGTCGAAATATTCCATTTTCCATGATAATTATTGTCACACGATTTTTGTACCACGCCTCGTATTGTATTACACACTCGTGCGTAGAGCATGAACCCAAAATTTTTTAGATCTACATTTTCCACCATACAATTATTGGCACTTCCGTTTGAATTACAAGAGAGCGCTTGAATCCATTTTGAAATTCGTTATTATATTATAATTCACTGATATACATAATAAATAAAGGGGTGGTTGAATTTGCAATTTTCATTGTTAAAAAAAAAAATATAATATCAGTTCAATTTATTGTTACCAGTCTCATTGGACTATGATGACAGTAAATTATTAATATAAATGTTTAAATTATTAATGAGATAAATAATGAATTTTTAAAATTAAATGTTGATATAATTTGTGTTAAAAAAAATTATATTGGATGATATTAAAAATATATCAGTTGTAATATCTGGTTTAAAAATTTTCCGTCATATCTAAATTCCTCAGGGAAACATTAAACTCATTATAAAACAAACACAATAACATTTTAATGGTTTAATGATTATGTCAACCATAATAGATAATCGTCTGGACGATTTGAATCTTTGTAATAACGTCGAACCCACCGGAAATATTAAAATCTCAACCCTCCACAATACATATACACATGTTCCCTTTTATACAGCGCAGCATCAGTGAGGATAATACGAATAAAATAAGTACATATGTATCATCATTTTATTTTTTCACTCCACCTGACGTATTTCCTCATGAGTCGTCAATAAAATCCTTAGAAAATCTAGAGCAGGATCAGAAATCAGTATCACGAGCATCAAAGATCGAAATTCGATCTGCTTTCAGGTAAGCCATTGTCTATAGATAGAACATATACTCTAGGTAAGAAACGACATAACGACAACGCGTTGCCTTCGACGTCGTACTCTCATTTGTTTTCTATATTTCTCTCATACCGACACGAGATCAACTCCTGAACGTCGACTTTCCTCTGACGCGCGTCCCTCGCGCGCAACCTTCCCGGAGCGGGGTAATCCCACTAGGGGTTGCACCACTGGCAATTTTATATATACAGTAATACACTCGTGCAAAAGAAGAATACGAGGGAAAGAGCGTCCATAGTGCGGCCTCATATATAAGGATTTATCGTGGCTAAAGTTTTCGTTATATTGGGCTGTGCCAAACTCGTATTATTTTTTTTCCTTTTCTATATTTATATTTATTCATTCATTTTTTTCACTCTTCATATTTTTCATTATCACCTTTATATACAAATAGTAAAATACTGTAAACAACCATCGTGTATATGTAAATACATACAGATATATAATATACTTAGAGGATTTTACACTGGTTATATATAAGTACATATTCTTACATTCCGTATTTGCCATTCCGATTATCCGTTGGAACGCGTTTAACGGAACGTGGAATTTTGTCAAGGCGGAGGATTGAAGATGGACGAGCTGGGAGGTCGAGAGTGCGCTACGTGTACACGGGAAATCGCAAATTCCTCGTAGGTGCGGCACCACTCTCTTGCCGTGCACGACGTCTGCACTTTGACATTCGCACGAGATAGAGCAAGAGAGAAAAGAGAATAGTGTGTATATATGCATGTATAATACTACATATAAGTGTATATAATACACATTGAGGATCGAAAAGAGAGGGGGAAAGTGAGAGAGAGATGCCAAGGTAGACGTATGCATACTCGGGTGCACATTAAACTCCGCAGCAGCGTCGTTAGCGGCATACTTTATCGTTTCAGGCGCTCAAAACATTTGGAATGTGTATATAAACATATAAATATAACTAGGTATATACATACATATTACAGGATATAAGAAAGACAACTCATATCCAGTAACTTTAATATATATGCGATGTATATGCATACAGAAATATTTGATTGAATACATTGAGAAAATTTTATATTTATATTTTATCTAATATGTGATGAAAAATATTTTCATTGACATTAAAGCACTTTTATCATTATATGCAAAGTGAATCGATGAGAAGTTGTTTTTTTTTTTTTTCTTTTGCTCTTTCTTGATGTTGGAACGGGATGATAAGCGGCTGCGCAACAGGAAAAATAAGCACAGTGTGATAGAAGGAGAGAAAGAGCTCACTGTAAAGCGGCCTTTAGTCAGAGAACTGGCTTCTATATCGCAGTTCGCGAATTCCGTCCTGTCATTTGTAACTGTCGGGCTGCTCATTACAATTCCCCATTCCTTGCTTCGCTCGCCCTTATTCTCTACTACTCTTCCCATCCCTCTATGACTCCCTCGGTGTGTTTCGAACTCACGTCTCTTTGCTTTAGCTCGCACTCTGTCTACTACCTCTCGGCTTCTATTTCTCTCCCCTCTGTGTGTATATATAAGTTTAGATATGTATATACAATTGCTCGCGCACAAGAGTACCGAAGGGTTGTTGAGTTCGCATTTGTGCCAGTGTATATGTATATATGATGCAACCCTCTTCTAACAGCCTTTACCGGATGCCACAAAAGACGCAAACCTAATAAAAGTATTCAGTTTTTTTTTTTATTCTTAATTCTTTTTTGTAATTAAAACCCCACTAATTTTATTTTATAATATTTTTGTTTATTTTTCACTTACTCTGACACTGTTGGGTTTTTTCATTGAAATTTATCAGTTTGTTACTTCATTGCGACATTGAATAAATAAATAAAAAAAAGTTTTGAATCGAGGAAGAAATATAAATAAAATATATATATCGACAATTTTTTTCATGAAAAAAAAAAAAAAAAAAAAAAGAATTACCTCTTGATACTCCTTCATTTTATGTCTCAGGATTTTTTTTTCATTCTTTTATATTTTTTTTCCTTCTATTTCCCCTTCTAAAAACACGTACAATTTTTCCCTTTTTCATTCTACTCTACTTTTCTCTTTCTCTACACCCTCGCCCATTTTCTTTATTACATTCCTTATTTCCTATCCACCAGACTCAGTAACTGTAATACAAATTCCTATTGTGATTTATGTTGGTATCAATGGTACATAAGACCGTGGCCATTTCCCCCCTTACAAGCACCAACAGCGCGACATGGTCCAGATATTATATGCTTTATTGAATGAAAGTTGTCACACTTCTGTTATTGCACATGTCTATATAACACTGATATCTTCCTTTCAATTTCTCACTTGTTCTCATTCTCTCTATGTTAAATCTCTACTCATCCCCTAAACACTCGTGTCTCATCCACTCGCCCCAAACAATTCACCTTGCTCGTTGAGGGTAAAAGCAGTCATACCATTGACGTGTTCTATGAATTTTGATTAATAAAACAAACGGTGCGAAATTCGACAAAGCGACGAGTGACAGCTCTTTACTAATATCAAAATCAAAAGGTATGTGAGATCACAAATGCACACAAAGTCGTCAACTTGTTCACCTGTCTACTCGCTTTACCTTATTCACAAAGAACCTATTCTGAATATTAAACAAATGACATTTAAGTTCCATTTCCATCGACTTATGCAAAACCTCTCGTTATTTGTCTTTGTATAAATACATAAAATATATTTGTTAGACGCAATAATATTATTATTATTGATACACCAATTTGAAAATACGTTATCTTAGCTCCGGGTATACATGTATATAAATAATGTGAAGGAGTCTATTCTTCGTCTCATACGCGTGTTCATTTTTGCCAGGCTCACGTGGCATATAGCGCAGTGACTTGCGTCGTTGCGACGCCATAAAAGTGATTAATGGTGGTCACGTCGCTTACCATTCTGATACTCTCTTGTCTGCAACCGGAATAACAAAGTGGTTTATTTCCCTCTTCTTGTCCCAGCCAACGTCGCGTGTGTTTATAAATATACATAGATATACCGTCTTCCATATATATATACTCCCTCTCGTTTGTCTCGTCAACAATTTTTTTTCTCTTCTCCATTATTTTTTCCATTTTTGTTTTTCTTCTATTTTTTCTTTTTAACATTAACCCGTGCTTATTGTATATTCTCCTGTCTTTTATTTACCCATGTTCTACTATTACCCTTGATTATAATTTTTTTTTCTTGCATAATTGTAGTGGAATTAAAATAAAAGAAAAGAAGAAAAAAAATTCAATCATTATATATTTCTTATTGCATTTTTAATTGCTATAGAATTTATTAATAAATATTCTGTATTAATATCATATTCTGTCTCGTGTGTTTTAATATTACCTATCATGATAATTTTTTTTTTTTATAATTATACTGAATTTATAATAAAAAAAAAAAATATTGAATGATATTATATTTTTTTCTTTAATATATTTTTGATTACTACGATATTTATTGATGAAGATTCAGTAATAATGTTGAATTTTCTATTGCATGATTGAAATGAGACACCATGGCAAATATACTCAACTTATTTTCCACTGATTTTCCATTATCATCCCGAGGGAACACGTATGCGATTACACACCAGACACGAAGCGAATATACAAATACATATATCTCTATCCATACTTCCAACCCTTTACTGTATCCCATTCTCTCGTACTCCAAGAATTGAAATCAATATCTATATACATATTTGTACAGTACACATATACCACATACACATGCAAATACATGTAGACACACATTAGACAGAATCAACTGGCAATGGCACTAATAGCATTAGTTGCTCTCGAGTTTGGATATACGTTGTGTGGCAGGGGTGCAATGAGGAGAAACTACCTCACCACATTGTATTATATATAGATATATAAACACGATTGCCCTTTTGCTCGTACGTCACTTGTGATTTTGGCCGAGTCATGTTACAAATGACGCGGACCTCCCGCAGTCATTCTCTCTTGTCATTCTCGTTATCCATTTGACGTAATCATCTGTAGAATACGACTTATCTATATAATAACTCCATCTTTTACACATTTATCAAGTGAAAAGAGATTTCATAGCTATAAAATGAAGAGAAAAAAAAAACAACTGGAAGTAAAAATTTACAGTTGATTAAAAAATTTCAATGAAATTAATTTTTCATGTTTTTTAATTTATCATAGACATTTTATATTTAATTAATTTATTGTTCATATGAATGTAAATTGGCCAAAATATCATAATATATTGGCGAATTGAAATGGAATATCAATTAAAAAATAATGAAAACAGCGATTAAAGTAAAAAGATGCAATTGGACTATATATAAAAATAGGATAGAAAAAGATGGTTGAACGAGCTTCATCGCCCAAAGAGAGAAGTGTACATATAATCCACGCGCGGGTTCACTAGATCCCCGCGAGCTTACATCATTATTTATCGTTGCGTAAGAATCGCGAAAGGGCCTTGTGTACGCTGTTTACCGTCCTGAATGGGATTACATGTAACACTCGTCCATTAATTTACGCGTCGCGCGATCTCTTCCCACCCTGCGTGTGCCAACTCGTGCATATCCATTCCAATGTTATATCCGTACCTATGTATATATCTATACATATCTACGGATATACTACACACACATAGGGTGTCGTTATATACATGTAATATAGAGGGAGTCAAAATAACGAAACGAAAATGAAAGGGGTTTGTAAATCCAGATAGAACATATGTGATCCAAGTAATTCCGTGGCGCATTAAAATTTTGAATGTCCAATATTACGTCAAGAGAGAGGGCGTTGTTATTTTTTTACAATTGGAATTGTGAAGAAATAAAATCTGTCTATTCATTTGTATATTACTACAGTCACGCATAAAATGATTTAGTAATGTATAGGGTATTAATGTATGTTTGTATATACACATATGTGTGTTTGCATGTATATATCTAGTCTCTCTTTGAAATGGTGAACTCAAAGGCGTTGAAAGGTGTTAGACACCTGCTGTTGTTTTAGCAAGTGCTGTTTGGAAAAGAGACTTTGATGGAGGTTCACATTCTCACTCTCACTTTGTATTTATCCCTACCATTTACAGCTGCTGCAGATTGCGAGACTCTCTCTTTCTATATCTGATATATATGCATGTGTTTGTGTGAACAAGTGGAGCCAAACTCTTGTGGTATACACACAGCATCTGCGCCAATAGCGGTTACATTTTGTATATACAGAGAAATCAGCTAAAGCTGTATACATCTGTGTATAAATAGTATTTCTCGCTCAGTTTTGGATGTAAACCCACAAACACCCCCACCCTGCATCAACTTCAGCCCAACTGTACTCTCATATCCCATCCCTGTCATTTTCCTTTCTCCCTTTTCGGAACTCGACTTTCGCCCAATCGACCTCCATTACTCATTCCGGGGGTCCTTTCAAATGCTCATGCGATTTACGTATGTGTTCGTATGGAATATTCGGACAAGAGAAATTCACTTTTGGGCTTTAGAGGAAATAAAGAAAAAATTTATCGATTTACAATTTAAAGTGTTAAACAGTGTTGTAAATCTATTCATAGATAAAATCCCAAAAATGTTCCAACGATGAAAATAAAAAAAAAAATATAACTAAAATGGAGAAAAGTAAAAAAAAAAAAATATTTTTGTATATGTTGATATAATAGAAAAAGAGTGAATGAGTTTGTGCATGTGCTCATGTAATGTTCTGCTATTAATTATCCAGTATCCACGCATATATATTGTAGGTATATATGCATACGTATGTGCACATACGAGCCCGCAAGTTGTAAGGCCATTTATGGACGAAGCCATTGACCGTGTAAGCGTGCGAATACAAATTTGTTCGCACTTAAATTCCATGCGGTGGGATATTTATTGAGGCCCCGCGCCCGCGCGCATCCCCGTCGTGACACGGTGGAATCGCACTCTCGCACGGTGCTCTCTTGCATGAATGCGTCCTCGACGGAGGTTCAAGTGTCTCTTTTCCAACACGTTCTTCGCGTATGTATATGTATACTCTTTCTACTCTTATTTCACCTCTTGTTTCCTCGCGCATTCTATCAACTTTTGTATACCCACACTGTACATGTATATGTGTTCAATTGCGATGAGGTCGTGCAAGTACTCGTGAGTATCATTTTGTGATGTCTTGAAGCTTGTTGACAGTATTGTTCAACGAGGAAAAAAAATTCTTCAATCCTATTGCACATATCAGAATTATATTTTATATAAGAAAAAAATGTTAATTAATTTGGAATAGTTTTTTGTTAATTTGCAAGGCAATTTGCTTCAATAATGATGTGACAAAATGTAGTGTCAAATGAAAATATTATTTATGATGAAGAGAATAAAATAAAAATTGTATAACCCATATATGAATTTTTTTTTTTTTTTTTTTTCATAAATTACTAAAAAGACCAAAGGACACGTAGAGTCATCGAACGCAGTCTGCAACGAGGGTTGTAACGCGATACTATCGTAATTCACGTTGGTTTTACGCTTTATGCGACACGCACAACATGTGCGCGCACGCGCTTGCATTGCGCGCGGCCGTGAATTTATACTGGTAGTATTCATATATGTATCCTTTACACACATGCATACGGACATGCAAGTTGTGTTTTATACGTGTGAGAGAAACGTTCTGGCCTTTGGGACAAAACCTTCGCGTCCTGACTTGATGGACGCCTGGCCGGTATTGGATTAAATGCTACAATGAAAAAAAAAAAAAAAATAAATAAATAAAAAAAAAATCATGAAGGAAGAAACAAAACGACAGAGATGCGGGTGAATGAGAGGGACAAAAAAAGAGAATGAGGATAAAACACAGCGGGAATGGGAAAACTGCCTAGTCCATTGCAATTTCCAGAAAGAATTTTGTGTGGAAATTAAAAAATCTCCCTCAAACATTTTTTTTTTTAGACTATATGCTCGTTCATCAATTTTTATTAGACTCGATAACATTTGCCAATATCCCATTAACTTTTAATCGTAGTTGAATCGCAATTGAATACAATGCGTATATACACAGATAGAGAGATACACAAAAAAAATTCGAATTTTTACAATTATTAGTTGTTAATTTTCCGGAAAAAGTCCCGCATATTAATATCCAATAAATATATATTTTTTTTAAATAAAATTTGGGTACAACATTTTTTATTTTCCAAGCATACCAAAGAACAGTATTTAGACTAAATGAAACAAAGATGGTGACAATATGTACATGAAAGAATACAGTTTTGGACACTCAAACGCGCAATCAACAAAATAAAACAAGATGAAAATTCGAAAATAAAAGCGAATCAAAGAAAAAGCACAGAAGATAAAGGCGAGAATGCTTGAACGCATTGTATCGCATAGCTTTTTGAGTGAGGGCGCTTTCTCGCGGGTTTGGTCGTGGGTGGTAGTAGTCCAAGGGGTGGGCGAACGTCTGTCTGTTGGCTGCCAGCGAGCCAGTCAATCATTACGAACCGCGCCTGCGCCCGAAACGTACGCTCACCCCTCACTCATACATGTATATACACACAATTGTACCTCACTTTCTCCCTCTGTTTTATGTATAACACACTACTATTCTCTTACTCTTACTCGCCCTCAATGCGCGTCAACTCCCCCTCTCATTTCTGCCTCAGTTTCGAGTTTTACCCCTTGCTCTCCGTGGTACAAGCACGCTACAATGCCGCCTGCTGCCGCCCATCCTGCATATTTAAGCGAGCTGTCTTGCTATGCAGTCGTTACACCCACGTACATGCGTGCATAAGTATTCAACCGCTACTGAGAATGAGAAAGAATGGAATAAAGGTAGCCGTAGACGAATAGAATGAAGCAAAAAATATTGATGTAGACACTGAAGTTATCTCTTCACCTCACTTGTTCTGTCATCCCCCTTATTATCCACCCATAAACGCTGTTACCTCGCGATAAAGAATTTTGTGCTTTTCTCAAATAAGACAATAGCATTTTCATATGCATATATGCAAAAATAGGCTCGGATATTTAACATGCTTTCATCGATGACTCAACCCAAACTTATCGTATTCCTAGAGAAACAACATTCAACGACACAAAAAAAAAAAATAAAGATTACTAATATAAACAACAAAGGTAATTTTTAATTTCTAAATGTCTGACCAATCTATAACTATTTCTACTCGCGCATGCATAACGTATATTTATTTAAGTATACGTGAGCGAATATTGTAAGGATGAACAAACTCATGTGTCACCGCGACTATCGATTCCATTTAGACAATGAACTTTCATTCCATTGGGAATTTTATTCGTTCAATTTTTTTTTTTCCTTTTATTTTTTTCGTTTTTCGCCCATAAAAGGATGAAAGAAAAAAATACACACATATATATATACATATCCATACATCCATACACACATATAAAATCTGTGTATGTAGAAATGGGGTAGTCGTGTGTGGTTGGGTGGTTGATTATATATATTGTAAAGCTTCGTCCTGAGGCGCCCTCAGGTCTGACAACGTCGTTTGGCAGAAGCTTGAGAATAAATAAAGCGCATGCTCGAACTCGTACACAGAAAGAAACATCATTTATACATATATACATCGATTCATGTATATATATTTATTTGTATACTGTATACATGCAAGTTGAGTTTGATTGTGTGTGTGTGTGTGTGGTACGTAGAGACAGGGTGCATGCGGGGGTAGCGACGCGTAAAGCAACCCTCAGTTCTCTCTTTCTCTCTTCTACATTCCCTCCCTTGTCAGGGTGTTACCATGGCTACGGCGCTCGCGCCTTGACATTGACAAATGGCCGGCCGAGGGTGAGCTGAACAGCGGTACTTTTACATATGCAGGGACACCCATTTGTCCATTCGGGGTGCGAGAAGATCTAATACTTTGTATCGCGCTCTAACTCTCAGTGGTATACGTATATATACAGTAGTCGTTGGCTGTCAGCAGTGCCTCTGGCCTACTGATGGAGCCACAATGACGATCGTGTCTCTTCACAACGAGATTGTTGATATTGCCACGAACATATAAAGCACTATTTTTATTATTATCTAATGCATGAAGTGCAGAGTTAAATGCGCATAAATGAATAATATAAAATTGCAAATGATATATTCTATTTCATCAGAAAATAATGAGATAAAATGCACGTATAAAAATCTTATTTCACTAATGGAGGGTATTAATTTTTTGATTGAAATTTTTTATGAGAATAATTTTGGGTTAGTATTAAGATGGAATGCTATCCGAATGTATAGATATTCATGGTTATAATCATGTCCCTAGAGAGGAAAAGTGATATTCTTAGTGTAGTATTTTGAGAACATCCTTTGCGCGCGTGAAATAACCGTAAGACATTCATTGGGAAGAGTAGAATGTATTTTGTTTTCTTTCTGTTTCTCTACATATGTATATATCCTAATGTCTATTACTTTTCCTTTTTGTTTCTGTTGATGGGTTCAAATTGTATACGAGCACTCCCTTGAGCTAGCGCATCTAATATCTCATTACTGCGCTCACCACCAGTCAGTCTCGACCATTACGCGATTGTTTACTCGTATAGGTATCAACAGCGTGATATATCGCTTCTCTCCCATGACCTATTAATATTCGCATGGACTCCTGACGTTCATTTAATTTTCGCTCCTATTTTCTCATCATTTTAATACAATATTTATACTGTATTCTACAAAATTTGTTTTTATCGTTATTTATTTCTTGCAAAATAATTTATTATTCATATATTTTATTAAAATATTTCTTTAAATTTGCCGACGAACTCATAATATATTTTTTTTATAATAATTTTTGTTTTATTTGTAAATTTAGTATATATACCGAATCGTAAACAATCTTTGTTGTTTCTTGACAGTTGGAAAACTATGAAATATAAAATGTACGATCGTTAACACGGAAATTGACACACGGGCCATCGAGACGGCAAAAATAATTGGTGTCTTTCCCGATTCTTGACTCGACTAACAAGGTCCATTTCCATGGAATAACCATCAACGGTAATTGGCACCTACGGTCCCGAGTAACGTGCGCGCCCAGCCCCTATACCCAAACTATCATATTTCAGAGTCGGGTGGGCAAGACAGAGAAAGAGACAGAGAGAGCAGGATCCGCTATATGAGTGTAGAGGATGCGTGATATGCTCACAAACGCGCGTTTTATACAGCCACAATACCCTTTTTTTTTTTTTTTCTTTTTTAGTGCGTTCAACGAATGCCAAGGGGCGCATTCGACGGGGATGGATAACAAAGCTATAGCAATCGACAATTCGCTAACAACCCTCCGCCCATTTATACAGATATCTCCCTCGAAAAAATGTGAAAAAAAATAAATAAAATGAAAAAGAAAATGTAATAGAACGTATTAATTATTTTCTTTTATTTTTTTAATCTCTATTCACTCGTATAAATAAAAATTTTACTAATTCATTCTTTATTATTACTGTTAATAATATTATTTAGTAAGAAGAGGATGGAAATAAATTTAAGACAAATGGTAAAGCGGTTTTGATTATACAAAGCGAAACAAAAAAAAAAAATTCATTTTTCTCATATTTTTTTTTTTTTTTAATTTATTTGCCATTCTTTACTTAGGTGTCAATAGTCATCAATGCGCAAACAGTGGAAAAAATCTGATTCCATACCGATACAATAAATTTTAGCTTATTATACATCATCGTTATCATTATCATTTATCATTATGATGATAACGATAATAATAATCATTATCATAAACGCCATAATCATATTATCATCATTCGTAATTATACAATAATTATTATACATTACATTTTTTTCTCCCTCTCTCTTTCACACTATCTCTCTCTCACACACACCACTCTCAATTATCATCTTCGCACAAGCATATTTTTTATTTTTCTTTTTATTTATTTATTTTTTTTTATTTCCTTTTTATTTCGTAATATTTATTTATTCATTTACGCTTCAACATACATATACACATATACATTATACATACAATATTCGTGTACAATCATTCATGCCTTTCATGCTCGTATCGCTGCGCATAAAAACTCGGTTTATTATTTTTTTTTTTCTTCATTATTTTGTTTTTACCCTCTAACATGATTATTACTTAGATACCTTACTGTTACTTCGTATACATTTTTTAAGGCGATGATTCAATCGAATGAACTCATTTCTCATAAACGAACAGCCAATGTGTCTCTGGGTCATCGATATATATATATATATATATATGTATATATATTTTTTTATTATTATTTCAGTATCATTTATCGTATCGCTATACATAACCAATCGCTTGCCCCTTCATTTTTTACAAATTAATTGTGCTCACTGCTACTACTATATCGTTTATATAATGCTAATAACATGATCGTTAATCAAATATATTTATATATTTATCATCATACTTATTTATGGTTAATAGACGATTTCTCTCACATCATTCACATCGTTAATTGCACAAAATCCGTCAACGCACTCTCGAAGACTAGTATATCCAAACTAGAATCGATCGTTTAACATTAAGAAACAAGAAAAATAAAATCAATCAATCTGAAATCAATCGGCCATAAAGTTATTATAAATAAAAAAAAAAAATGTTAAATCGTAATAAGTGGCTTTGAGGATCGTAATAAGTGACAATCGTCAATACATAACAACGGTTTTTCTCTTCCCGTATTTTGCATCTTTCTTTATATGTGAATATATATTCACATATATTTATCAATTTGTTTTGATTAACGACCATACAATTGAATTATGATGAAGTAGAGTATTAGTGGCTACATGACGATGACAGGTTTTTTTTTTTTTGTTGTTGGTAATCGATTTGAATTATTAATGATGATCACCGATCAACAAGTCTTGTGTCATTGCACGAATATTAATGCAAGAAAATTGACTATCAACAAAATTAAACAATTTACTGGTCAACAAATACATCTTGTAAAAAATTTGTCAATTCTCAATAATTACTCGGCGATAAGACAAAACTTATTGCATTAATTTAATTTAAATTAATTTAATTTTAATTTTTTTTCTTTGAGCTTTTTGAGTGATGGATTAAAAATGAGAATGTTGAATCACAGTATAATTATAAAATTAAGAATTTTTTATCAACCTATTAAAAAGACTTGGAAGATTGAATTTAATTTAAAAAATGTATGCTACAATAAATACATTTTTTTTTTATTTTTCCTCTTCTTTTATTCTTTATGTCACATCAGTAAATCCGTCGCCAGTTATTTGCACCCACGACGTTTCAACATTATTGGGCTTTGCACGGGGATAAAGAGCTTTTCAAAATGTAGCGAATCGGTATGTGTATAGCGACGCGAATGACGGACACGATTTATGCCAATTAATCAAAATGATGAACGGTAGACATTCGCACCTGAGTCTTTCGGTATACGTGGGTATTTTTTTTTTATTTTTTTATTTAGTATACTAGAACACCGATCGGCTTCGCTTGAACGTCACAGCATTGTCATCAAGATGGATCGACATATTGAGTAGCGGACAATTCTGTTAGCAAACAATATTGGCGACATTTTATTTATTTTGTAATAACAAAATAGAATGCAGTGACTTTCCAGCTTTTAAGCGCCCATTCGTCGGTGGTATAAATGAGAAACACTTGTGAATTTACACAATGATTTTTTTATTATTCTCTATCCATTTATTATTTTTCATTCTGTTTGTTTTTATCATTGACGTGTGTATGCAGGCATATTTAAAATATTGATAAAAAATTTCTCTTATATTGTTTTTATTTCTTCTCGCCGCGCGCGAAGTACGTGACGATAATAATTTTCGTCAACATTGAAAAAATACGCATAATATATTTATTTTTGCGATACTTCATTATTCTTTGTCATTTCTTTTTTAATTTCATATTAATATTTATGCGTGTATAAAATCAAATTATCACCGTTTGATTTATATTTTTAATTTTTTCATTAATTCAATTTAATAAAAGCATCATCAATTTTTTTTTTTTTTTTTTTTTTTCATAAACAACACTCGAAAAATTTTTATTTTTATTAATTATTTTTTTAATATGTATAATAATATGTTATTGATTTCTCTTCACGTTATCGCACTGTGATAATTTGTTATATTGTATTTCGTATTTGTTTTCTTTAAAATTTTACTTTTTATTTTTTCTATTTATTTTTTTATTTACGTATATCAGCGTAGCACGCGCGGGAATTATATGCCTCCACAAAGATAAATATATAATTATTTTTTTGTTGTGGAGTGAGAGAATAAGAGACGATAACAATCGCGAAGGAGGAACGGATTATATAGTTGTGCAAATGTGGGAATTTTTTGTAATTGTTTACATATTTGGACAGGCGCTGGACGTACGGTATTCATTTTTTCATCTTTTCTTTATTCATCATGGAATATTAAACCATTTTGTCTTTATTCGACTATTTGCAGTTTATTATTCAAGATATGCCAATGTTCATTTAGTTATTTATTTATCATTTTTTTTTACCGTGATAATTGTAACCGCGCACGAGGTCCCTTTGCTGAAATATCGAGGCACACAGACCAGAGAATTTTTGCAATGTGATAATCAGAGTGAGGAATAAAATAGATTCAAACAAAAAATTTTGTGAAACACGTCACGATTGTTTTTTTTTTTTCTTACCAGTTGTGAATTGGTGCATTGATAATGAAAATCGGTGGGTGTGTAATTGGTCTGAATAAAATTAGAAAAACGCTGAGAGACATTGAGAAATATCATAGGGAGATTAAGATGAGTATGAAAGAGATAAAATTTGCTTTTAAATATGCAGTTGTGTAATTCTTGAGCTGATGATATTTTTTCTTATCATTTTTCGAATTGAAATTCTGATGAATGAATTGAATGAATGAACGGTACTTTCGGGCCCTAATTTCTACTACTCACATAATGTATATATATTTTTTTTTCCTATGATACATCATTGCTTTCCCTCGTTGCATCATCATTCATTTCGTTTAATATTCTTCCTCCATATATGAATTGTTTTGTACGTTCATTTCTTTATTCATTCGTGTTCAAATATTCATTTGATAATCGTTCACTGTTTCCTTTTTTTTTTTTCATACAGACACAAGTATACACACTCTTACATACACCCAAACAAACACACCGAGACAAAGTTACATATATGCACACGTATACACTTGTTGTTCATACTCTTGAACTTTTTATTTTTTTAATTATTTTTTTTTCTTTACATGTTGGTATTCATTTCTCTCTTTTCGTTTACTATTCATTCTTCGTCGCACAATCTGCTTCGCACTCAATTGAATTAACTATTTATACACAATATATTATAGTAAATTGTAATTATTAATTTTTAATTATCCCTAGTTACCGAACGATACATGGTTTTCTATCATCCTACACCGAGCGTTTTCGCAGACGCTTAAGATGATTGAATCCACATTTGAGACTTTATTATTTTTATTTTTTAACACACTCATTGTGTCCCCTCGTGTCTTTGTTTTCCCCAACTTACTCTGTATTATTTATCCAAGCATTCCATTTATTTTATTCTTTCCCACTTCATATCAACTCTTTTTTTTTTCTTTTTTTTTTTCCATTATTCATTTCATTATTATATTACAACGAGGGATGAGGATCCTGCGCATTATTTATATATTTATATTCTTTATGTATAATATTTATATATTTATAATTATTTCGTTTTAATGATTAAAATTATTAATAATTAAGAACTGTACAAATTTAAATGTCTCCTAAAGTCGAGAATGTCAACGCTCGATTCGGCACACACACGTGAATTATATTGCGTACAAGTTTAATCTTCGCAATCGTTTTTATTAAAAAAAAAAAATTTATTTCTATCTTTTCATTACATTGATTCATTTTCTATATTTTTTTCCTCACTTAATAATTTTCCTTTATTATTATTATTCCTTCTTTCAAATATTTTTCTCATCTGGCATATATATATATAAGCATATATACATATGTATGCATATACAATATACATACATAATATATATATACTGGCCGTTCACAAATAATAAGTGAAAACAAAAAAAAATTAAATTCTCACTGTGAAAAGTCGTTACGAGCGCAGACATGTCCCACGCGAACACCAGGTAATGTACATGCCCGCTAAATTGCCTATATCACTATATTTTCAATTTATATAGTCTCTCGATTGCGATCGTATTAAAATTTAACATTTATATCTCAATCACTACAATATTACACCGCAGTATTTTTTTTTTTTTTTTGTACAAAGAACAATCACATGAATTTTTTGCCCCTTATCACGCGACCTTGCGTTTTATTTTTTTGTTATTATTTTTTTTTCTCACTTTTCTCTGAATCCTTTGGCCGCGTATTTTTATTTATTTTTTTTTATTTCTCATCAATCGTTATTTTTTCTCTCTCTTTCGATCTTCCACACACACGTACACATACACAAACGCACGCACACACACACACACTCAGGCGCGCGTTATTTTTTTTTTTTTTTCAAGTTCATATACCTCTCTGTCCTCGGGTTTTGGGTAACTGCTACTGGGAGAGAGAAATGAGAATTCTCTGTACGGCTCGCACCGTGTGTATTTTGTTTGTGAGTGAATGTATCTTCCACGTCTGACTCTGAACGCATTTGTCACTAGGGCACTGCTCAAGTGGCTGGTCTCGTTGTCCGTTACCACTTTGTCTTACTGCTCCTGAAGAAGATTCGTTTGTGACTCCAAACTTACACCAATCCAGAGTATAAGAAAATCGGAAGTTTCTTTTTCTTTAACTTCTTTGTTTCCTCTTGTTTCTTCCGCTTTTTCTTTTCATCATTTTGTTGTATTTTTTTATTTGTTGAATGGTGGTGTTTTCTCTTATATTCTTTTTATCCGCCAAAGTTTTGAGCTGCCTGAGAGACGTGCGTCATTTCCGATCGATCGATAGATGCCAGGTTTCATCCCATTAATTTTTTTTTTACTTTATTCATTCCTTTCTAATTTTCATTTCTCACACAGTTACTACTCCATTCAGCTAGGCGTTTAGCTGAAATACAATTGTTTTACATTAATTATAATTTATTTGAAAACAAAAAGAATAAATATACCAATAAAAATAGAAATTTATTTGCGAAAAAAAAAACTAATTACAGGATTGTTTTCATTTTTTATTTTTTTATCGGAAACTCACCTTTATAAGTGATGGCCATAGTATTCTGGAGGATAATGGTACTGGTTGTGGAAGGTGGGGTCGCCAGGGGGTCGGTGCATCATGCTGGCCGCTTGTCCGTCCATCATGTAGCCCATTGTCGCGTCTGGACTGTAGGCCCCGCTTGGACCTGCGGACAATGGCGGAAACACTACACGTTACTATGGTAGGAACTCTGTTCCATAATTGGCAGGCGAGTAGTGGACAAGCTTGTCGAGTTACTGAGCTTCCCAATGTTTCTCTCTTCCTTTCCCACTCACCCCTGTCTTTTTGTCCCATTCATCACCATTAAAAGTTACAGAGTAGGACATTTAAGACGAGAGAGTTACATTGTTGACTCAACATCAAGACTCGACAAGCTATGTTTCTGTTCATGTGTGTGTGTAAGAGTTTGTATATATATGTATGAGTGTGTATTAATATGCCCATGAATATTAAAATATTTTAAATAATAATACCATAAATTACTTTAATTGAATTAAAAAAATCCACAGTGAAATTCAATTTTCATTGGGAATAAAATTGGTTGTTTGCGTAAAAAAAAAAAAAGCTAGATTGAAGTGAAGTTGAGAGAGGGCGAAGGAAAAGAGCAGCTTTTCTCAATCGATCGTCGACTCTGTCATCGACAGGGCGGTAATGGAGCCCGGCGGCCGGTCCACATTGGAGAGCCGAGGGAGAATGTCTATACCCCGGTAGTTTTAATGTTGGTATCTTAATGTATATTGCCTCGATAAATCAAGGGCACTGATTGCGTCTCACCCTACTCACTTGGAAAAAGAGACCCCAATGCTATACAGGGGCTCACACACAGAAGAAAAGGAGATAGAAATTGAAAGAGTAAGAGAGAACGAAGATATTGCCATTGTGCAATGGCGTTTCAAGCCTTTCTTATGCTAAACTTCTTCTCGACCTCGATCAATCGCTATCGACTGCTACTACTACTACTAGCATCACCAACCTCCCTCCCACATATATCAACGTACATTAATCTGTAGCCTGCATAATTTTATACTTATGATATACATTGAGGACAATAAAAAAAAAATATGAATAAAAAAATTCGTAACGTTGTGAAGAATTTTACTGATCTTCACATAGACACAATGACGCTATTTTCCCCAATGTCTTTATAGAGAAATAAAAAAAAAATGGAGATAAAGACGGAAAAAAAATATAGAGAAAACAGAAATAAAAAAATAAATAAACAGAAGTTGAGCCAACATAAAAGAAAAAAAAATATTAGAGAGTACGGGTTTAAGCTTTACCCGCTGGGTCCTCAAGCAGTAAATCACAATTATTGCGAGTGTTCTCTCCCTTAAGAGTGTTTTTCAGGAGCATTCCATGAGGTTACTATTGCCCTCTTCGCATTCTCTTTCACTCACTAGTAATAATACAGCTATACCATACAGTGTATAAAGATTGTAGATCATATTGCGGCGGAACGATACATGAGACACGCGAGTAAAGCTCAGAGAGAAGAAGTAGTATACACATACAATAATACGTATAGATGTATGTATGTACGTATTATAGAAGATCGGGAATTATGAAATAGAGAAGAGGAAGAATGAGAGACAAGAGGATCGAGATTGAGCGAGGTCTCAGGTATCGCGATGGCTTCTTCGGCGAGTCTCCACACACCATGGAATGTAGTTTCGTATTATATAGCCACTCGAGCGCGATATACCACTAACGAGGGATGCGCTTGTAGTGTGATTAAACCACGCTGTATAACGCAGTAGGGAGTCTGAATTGCCGCGTGACTATATATACTATGTATGCTTTGTATATGTGTACATATAAATTTAACAAGTATAACCACAATATAGGAAATTAAGGAATTACCATGATGCAATATTCTTGATAATAGATCTAATCATATATAAATCATATAACTGAATAATTAAAAGTAAGATTAATATCACATGATGTTTAAAAATGAAAAATAAAAATGAAAATAAATAACATAAAATAAAAATAAATTTATTTCATTCATCTAAATTGCATTTGTATCTTAACTGAGTATATATTTATACGCAATTCTGTTTGAACGATGGGTATATATACAGACTTGATACAAAAGTGGGGTCAATTGGACGAGACTAAAGCCGACTTGACAAGTCCCCAGGTTAAAGTAACATAGAGCGATAGGAAAAACACAGTGTAATGCAATAAAGCCGGTGGGTAAAACGTTGTCGTCGTAGTCGCGATGAAGAGCTTTACGTTTGCTTTCTCTCTCTATCGCTTTTCCTGAATCCCTCGATCCCTATACATGTATATACATATATTCATATATTATATATATACACCACGGGACCTTTTGGTTATATCCACATATACACTCGCCATGTGTCTATGCCTTCGTAATTTATTTAGTGAGTGAATGAGGCTGCCGTTAATTGCCATTCGCTAAGCTGCGAGAAAGTACACCGTCGGGGCCTTTGTATGTATATAGTGATATACATATGTATAACTATATAAAGAAGAACGGGCGAAAAGGGAATATAGTAGGGTGTCTCTCGTTGCGTTTTGGCCGATAGACGAAGCATTTTCATGGATACACGCGCTCAACTCCCATTTACTAACGACATTTACCGACACGTATAGGTATATTATATCTGTATATATATATATGTATATATAGAAAGTTCGGGAAAATGGGCAGAGAGGAGACTCTGAGGAACGATTTTCGTGCTTGGAATGGGCGATAGAGGAAGAGAAAAGCCGATGGCAGAAGATTCATTTTCGGTAAAGGCGAGTTACGGTTATGCGTTTGCCAACTGGCTCTGTCCAAAGGGGATATTTACCCATCGGTTGGTGATGGTAGTAAGTTAAAGCCGTATATATAGCTATTTTTCGAATATATATATGTGTATGGATAATTTAAAGTGACAGGTAAATTAAAATCTTTTCAATAAATTTCGTTAAAATTGTTTTATATATAAACTTTGTCTTTAATATTTGACCAAATTTATTTTTCAATTCTTCGTCAATATAACATCATTGATGATCAAATATATGTATAAGTTTAATAAAGTAAATCAATTTGGTTGTCAACGCGTCCCCTTTATTTTCAATTTAGAGAGTCATTTCGAGTCGTCTCATAAATTAGTTACGGTAAAGTGATCGAATTACAAAAAAAAATGACCGCAATTGTCACATATTCACCCCAATCTAAAATTATATCGCATACATATACACAAGCACACTTGCTATAATTTTTGTATTTTGTATTCTTTTCCATCTTCAAATATTCCCAACCAAATTCTCACTCTTGAAGAAAATAAATAAATAATATTTATTCTTCACTCGCCTACTTTAACTCTATCTCTATTCGATCATAAGTTGCATGCTTAGCGTGTAAATACTTGTTTTAATTCTTGGAAAACTAAATTAACCAAGTAAGTAAATTTTTTTTTTTATTTCACTAAGATATAGAGAGTGAGAGAAAAGGAAATCCCCAGACTGGCTGACTCTTACGCTAACGTTGAACACGAGAACAACATTAGTAGTAACTTATGGTTGTGGCTTGTGGACTCGCGCGCGCGTTGTTGAGGTAAGACGAAGAGGTGAAAGCGCCGCGTAACTGAAGGAGAACTCACGCCTTGGTGAGTAAGAGATGAAGGGGGGTTAGTCGATGGTGTGGCCGCACCACTAGAGACTTCACTACACATACTTATACATATACAATATAACATATATGTGTATATAAGTGTGTATAAATCCATTGAAGCAGGGGAAGAGGATTCTCGCTTGCAAGAGTAACTTGGGGCGCCATGGCTCGTTCTCTCCAACTTACACTTGGCGACGACACACCAACTGTTATACTCTCGTTGGAGTTGCTTTGCTACGCGAGTTTTCATCTCGCTCACATCGCCAGATTTCATATATATAGAGAAGAGTAAAGTGAACTTTGTTGAGTTTACTTCATCCAACGAATGAGAGAGTGCGGATGAGGGTAAGCGAGAGAAATGAAAGTCTCGGAGGGTTGCTTAACCGCGAGCGAATGTTATAGATACGAGCAGTCTAAATAACAACCATCAGTTTCCGCGGAGTTAATATATATAAGCGTAACGAAACTTCTATCATGAGATTTGAAGGAAGCCACAGTGGGTTCCGCCGTTGGCGATTCAACAAAATTGACGGTTTAATTAGGAGGGGAAACATTGTATGATAAGGATATAGTAGGACAGTTAATGTCGATGCGTCAAGACGTACAGTGAAATGGTGTTTTGCATGGAATTGCTTTGGGCAAAAGATATAATCGATTCCTAAATTATTTTGCACATTTAAATATTGAATTCACATTATTTTACAATTATTTTATATGTATAAATATTTTTTTCTTTCTTTTAATTAAAAATATTGATTGAAAGTAATCTTAGTGAATTTTATTGTCTACTATAGCAATTATTTGAATTTGCTTATAATATCAATAATAATAATAATAATAATAATAATAATAATAATATAACAGGGCGATGATGGTTTGCGGAAGTCGTCTAGTCGCCCTCCACGTTCATCCTCCTGAGAATATCTCCCGAGAGTTTCAACTTCCCTATACTCCGACAACGTCGCGGTGGTAGACGATGTGAACGGTGAGCGGAGACGATTCGCCAAGCGGAAACCGGAAATGTGCACCGGAACCTTCAACAATCCCTCGATGAAACTATTGGTCATCCGCGACGCAATACCGGAAACGTCGGATCTAATAATTCATCTGTACTACTGGTATATATATATATGTATGTACCTAAAATTTCTCCCTTCATTCGTATTTTCGTTCATGTCCAATTTCTGTCGCTCTTTTATCACTTTCATTTTCTCATTTTCTCTCAATTGTTTTTATTTCCTTGATTTCTCCATATCTCATTTTTTTTTTATTATTTTTCTTTCTTGCTCGGGACCTCATATGTGTATATAATACGAGTTTATATATTTATATATGAGACACAAAATTTTCCATCAACATGATATTGAAAAGCTCCCGGTACTGGATGATAAACGACACTCTATATAATTGTACGAATCTAATCAATCAGCTTTATATGATATATAAGCAAACAATCAAGTAAAAAAAAAAAATAGAAAGAGGATTCACGAAAATAATCAGTGTTAAATCCCCGGTGACTTTCATTTGACTTAAACCTACTTTTCTTTCTCGTCTTAGCACCATCATCATATCATCACTATTACGGCAGCAAGTATCAACGCGCAAGAGTGAAAAGGATAACATTTCACTGACCATTTTCATAAAGAATGATGAAGCATATACTCTGTGTTTATCCCCTCGCGATTCAACGATCTCATCTCCTTTCTCTTTTGCTCTTTTATATACATTTCTCGCGTTACGTTTTTTTCATCACTTCCCTATTCTTGTCCATGTGCCCACATATCGTTATATATATGTATATATCCATTCACGTTAGTTCTTTTCTTCTCTCTTTCTCTCACAACCCCTGTGATATATAGCCCCTTGGAGGTCGATGACTTCCGCTATTTTTCTTCCGCTGTCTCCAGCAAGCAAGTTCCCCTTCCCAAGCTCCAACAGAGCCAACGTTTCGTTCTTATATTCCATACCTCCGTTCTCTTTCCACTCATCGTCCTTTTTCCACTATATTTACTTCTTTTCTTTTCTTTCGTCCACAACGATTGGCCGTCGTGCAGCACACAGTTTGTCTATACAGACATATATCTGTATATGAGAATCATCGATCGAAATGTCGACGACGACCTGGATATATACCTCAGTATCACCACGTTGACCGTATCATCTCATCAACTGGGTAGAAAAATTTTTTAAATTCATTTGTATATATTCACGTTGGTATGTATTAATATACATATGCTATTTTTCAATATCATTTGTGACAAAATAAATGAATGTTTATGCGTAGACGCATAAAAAATTGTTGAATTTATGGATGATGGACTTTCAATGGTTGAAAATTAATTTTATAAAAGACGATCGAGTCTCGCGTCGATCGGAATATTTTAACCCAGTTCTTCAGCCTCCATTTTATATATGTATACATGTAGAATTCGTATTTTTATTTTAATCAATCGTCACATAAATACATCCTGAACAGACGGATATCGTATTGATATGAATATATACATATATATTTACTAAAGAGAGAATGAGAGATAGAAAGAATGGATTCACTAAAATCCATGAGTGATGAAGCACATACAAATAAAACAATACTGAGATAAAGAAGGCCACAAGTTCTCTTTAGTTGACGCGATAAATAATTAATGATTGAGAGGGACGAACGGACAGTCTATAAACCACTTAATATTTATAAGGTATGAGGCACATATATGTATATATAAAATGAAAAGAGGCGGGGAAAGAGTGACAGCGAAAGTAAATCCTCCCTCTCTCATGGTCTTATACGACGCGCGCGTATATAGTATTTAGATATTTTAATTAACCGATCGGCTATAAATTATGATAATTAAGGGGGGCGTCCTGAGCTGTTTTGTATCAACAGAGAAAGGAATATTCGTCATCTGCCTTCGAGCGATTGGTTGCGTATATATAATATATACAAGATGAAAAAAAATTTATATAAATACATAAATAAATAAATAAATAAATGAATGAATAAAATGGCAAGAAAGTCAAGGAAACTTTCAAGGAGCAATCCAGGATTTAAAGATAGATTAACGCGTGTCAGTATATTATTGGTTTCGTTGTATGATCGTCATTGTTTTTGCACATCAGCGCTATTTAATATGTTTAAATCTAAAAATTATTTGGAACTATACGCAAAACGAATTATTTGATTCGTTTATGGATAAGATATCACAATTTTTTTTAAAATGACCATTTCGTCGATTTAGATATAAATTCGAAGATGAAACTACGAAGAAGCTTGGAAGCGACGGTCATCGTGTGCTAAGAGATGAGATAGTGTAAGCCATTATGCGGAGCGCGGGTTTATTACGATAAGATAGAGATGTCCGCACCCTTACTTTCACATTGCTGGACCTGCTCTTCCTTTCTATAATATATACTTCTCACTGAAAATACTCACGCGATGATGGAGGAAAGCCAAAGATACACTGGACACGATTTACACCGTGAAAAATCATGTTGCCGGAGATTTGAAGCAGGATGAATATAGTGTATGGAAAGAGAAAGAATGCGAGATTGAGAGAGGCAATACGACATGACAACATTGGCAAGAATGTATATTATACGTGGTGGTTATATACATTTATATTATATAGGGTGGTCAATGTCCACTGTAGACTCTTGAGAAACTTGGTCTTATCTCTTCATAGCGATCATGACCATCCGAGACTCCATTTCCGCGGCCAAGGAACCCTGCCCACCAATTTATATACTCCCTAACGAGATGGGCATGCCGCTCGTTTACATATACGATATCGAATGGACATGAGGATGCAGGAGAGAGTTGGACTGAAATGATGGTGCGAAAAATCGATACTGGCTGTTTGCAACATAACATAACCCCTCAGGGTATATTCCAGTGTCAATGGAAGCGATAAGTCCATGTTTGTGGAATAAAGTATGTCTATCGTGAGATATAATATTTTTTTTTTTTTGCTCGTTGGAAGTGTGGGATGTGCGGGGTGGCTCGGTAATATAGGGTATATAAACACGTGAAGGCGACGGTAATAGGACGGGACGCAATTTCCTGGGTAAGCTCAGGTTGAGACTGCCGATTCTGTTCGCTCTCGCTCTTTCATATAACACTTTTTTTCTTTTTCCTTACCCACTCCTCAGCGCGTGTTCTCTTATGTCGGGGCAAATAATAACGTTTCTATAAGTCGGTCGTTTGTATTCGACGACTGGCGTTGGGGCGCCCCATTTCAATTAACGTATGATCTATGCCGTACAAGGGCCCAAGTGGCAGGCACCTTTCAAACGCGCCCGTCGGGCGCCATAATGCGCATGGGATCGGCACTCTAAGTAACTCTACATCATTGCTACGTGACAAGAGTATGTCGGGCAATATTCTCCGTGTCGAATCACGAGACAATGTCCTTCTCTACCCATAATATCCGTTGACAATAGTCGTCCCATAACGCAAACTCATAAAAGGAAAGAAAAAAAAAAGGAATAAAAAGAAATTAATCTGATATAAGCTAAGTACCACCCTCATCATTTTATGATTTAGATTAATCTCGATTTTTTTATTCCCTCCTTCATCACTTCAATTAATGCTATATATATATTTTTTCAATAAATAATTTCAGTTTTTTTTTTCCTCTACGTAATAAAATTTCATCAACGTAAAGTATATTGAAGAAGACTCATGGGAGAACAATTCAAAAAGACTCTCTTGGGATATTCAGCTCTCGCTTCCTCTCTTTTCCTTACACCCACACGTCAGGTAGAAAAAAGAGAATATTCGCTCAATATATATACTCTTTTCTTCCTAAACTCCCTCTGAAAACGACCGCTGGCATCGGGCTTCGTATCTTCATCGTCTTCGTTGTTGCAGATGTACGCGTCACCTAACTTTACTCCTGAGCAATTTTTCCCAATTTCTGACCCCAGCACATCTATTTTATTTAGCCCGAAGATATTGAGGACGTTAAACTCGTCTCGGTAGCAAAAGCAACCAAAAAAAAAAAAAAAAGAAAAAAAAAAGGAAAAATAAAAGTAGAACTAAAAAGACTATAAGAGGGACAGAGAATGGAATACGAGGCTTGTCCGTTGGCTCTACGTTGATATCCCATCAGCGTAGCCGAAGGGCCGTTATACAGTTCTATATATAAATACATACGAAGCAGGATCCAGTGGGGAAAAGAGAAAAAAACTGCCGTGTGACAATTATGTGTGTATAAGATAGAGAGAAAATATTGTAAGAGCATTGGTGAGTCGAAAGGATAAAAGATGAAAAAAGAGAGTGAAAGAGGGATATAAAAGAAGCAGAGGGGTGTTGAGAGTGTCTGGATCCATTCGAGATGGACACAGAGAATCGCCATTACAAATTGACAAGCTTGATTGATGGTCTCCGCGCGAAGGGACAGAGTAAAAGAGACAGAGAGAGAAAGTAAAGGGATCTTTTTTATACACATATACATATATATGTATACATATGTATAGTATACAGATGTATAATAGTGGGAGAAAAGGGAGCAGAGAGTCAAGTGAGATGGAGTGGATGTGCGTTAGCGATAGAGAGAAAAAGAGGAAGAGAATGTGAGGCTATTGCCGGTCAACGGTAGATAGCATGACCAGTGGACCCTGACAACGAGAATCGCCCTTCTCTTATTCTCTCTTTCTGCTGGTATCTGCAATTCCGCCCCTTTTGAGAAAGGGATCGCGGTACGCGTTATCGAGGCAAGGCCTCTCAACGAAAGCGTGACGAATGGTCGCGCAATTGTGGATTCGGTTGGGGATATACGTTTTATACAGGGTGTATTTGCGAACACTGCAGTAGATCGAGACAATTGGCAATTTATATATTCAGTTAAATTTTATATTTGTATATATATATATTCATATAATATTGATATTCAATTGATTTAATGGAAAGAAATGATTGAGGAGACACATTTGAAGATATATAATTGAAGGCGCACGATTTATTGGCAAACTTTGCATGTAAGTATATTCTTTTGTATACGAGAATAAAGTTGATGGACTGAGGTAGTTAAAATATTCGATGGAAAAAGTTGTTGTAATGAGAGAAGAAAAAGATAAATAAAAAAAAATATGTAGTTTCGACTAAAAATATTTGTATGATTGGATTGTATGTGGATATTTCATTTGTTTGATTACTTTGCGGTTATTATGAGTCAAAAAGAATAAAAGGATTTTTATGAGTTAGAGTTAAAATGCCACTGATGAGTAATGAGAGAAGCCCGTAAATGACAATCAGACTTCCATGAAGTCAATGTTAATACACAATGAAGCATTTTGATGGGAGTTGCATACTATTTATAGAAGACACATAACAACAGTAGAAATGTGGTCGCGCGCCCATCACATGATCTACGACGATAATATGTCCTTTATGTCATGACCTTTCAGGCTACCGCACACACATATGTCCGTTCAATATGCAAACGGAATACTGAACGCGGGATATATAATAAGTAAAACCCCGTAGCAATTATGATGTTCCGTTATGTGGCAGATGGTGAGAGATGTTGGCCGCGGTCAGTATAGTAATATCATCGTAGTTATATGCTTGTAGTGGTGGTAGTATTAGTGCGGGAATATTTGCAAACATCAAATAAGAATGTTTCAACCCGATGTCTCGTAAAGTCAAGTTGTACACAAAAAGGTGACGGGCGAATGAGCGATGTTTATTGAGATTATTGTATTTGACCCTGGTAATTCATCAGATTTTTATTGCTTCGACGAAACTCATTGTGATGATGAGATAGTGAATGAAAATAAAATGAAGAAAAAGAAGAATTGAATGAAAATAATTATATACATAGCAGTAACAATAAAAAGATTTTTTAATGTAATTTTGATTGACTTTTACTGTATTAATTTAATTTTTTTTTAATAGGAAAAAAAGTTGATAAGAAAATAAATAAAATACATACTAATACTGCGAGTGAAGTATGTGTTGTTTCGTTTACATATAGATATATTTATGTACAGGTTATCGTGGCATCATCGCGAAATGCACCGTATGGTCATAGCGAGAGCTTTACGGTACTTCGGGGCGCTGTTACGCTTTTACTACGTCGTTCTAGAAATGCGCAGAGGGCGATTTGAACGGGTGTGGAAACCATCTCTGTATATACAAACTCGAGAAATGTATATGTATACATGTAGACATAATACAAATGTATATAGTTGAATACGACAAAAGATGGAGGAAGAGAGAAAACGATAAGAGTGAAATAGCACAGAGTTCTGTCGCTCTATGAAGCAACAGAACTTTCACATTTCCGTTGTCAATAAAATTAGTGTTGGCATCATGAACGACAATTTTAATATCTCAACGATTATTTCCTCGGTGTTTCAAAGAGAAAAACATTGTAACGAATCCACTTCCGAAAATGATATTATAAATTGTTATATCGCGTTATAAATATATGATTTTGAGAATATATATCATGAACAATTTTATATGAGAATTTTATTATGTATGATCGTTTTGATTTCTCGCGAGCGAACCACACAACGGCAACGATATAACTTTTCAAACTCTTCGACTTAATGTTTCACATATCTATATAGGTATACCTATATGTATGAATATTTGTTATAAATGTATATAGTGAAAATGTCAAGTGGGATAAAGGACGATGTGAGTGTATGAAAAGCGAGTTGAAAGGGTGAGAGAGAAAGCGCCACGGTGGGTTTGTATCTCGTAAAATGATACACTGCGAGTTTATAGTTTATATAGTTGAGCCACCGGGTGCGTTTGTGTGCGCAATATATGTATATGTGATTGAAAATATTTAGGGGAAGAGAAATTTTAAAGGGATTGAAGATTTTATGAGTGAGTATTAGGTGCCAACAGTATTAAATTAGCTTCACGGTGGTCTTCAACAAAGCATTTAACAAATATATTTTTATTACAAATTATTTTATACACGTATCCGTATTTTTATTATTTTAATTTACAATATATATCATTAAGTAATAAATAAAATATTACATATATGGAACAAGATAATTGTGACAGTAATGACAATTCCGGATGAAATTATTACTCTCGAGTCGCGGTCAATTTATATAATGAATGTATGATTGACGACGCACACATACACTAGCCAGAACATCATTAACTAAATGTACAAGCTGCACTTGCATCATGTTGTTGAATAGATGTCACAGTGTGCATTGGCTTTAAATATATTATGCATTAATGCAATAATCACATGAGAGACAGTGAGGAAATACGTACACATGAGTTTTCGTCTCGCTCGACATATATCTAGAGTAATATGAGATACATGTAGACGTAAAATGTAGGATAATGCTTTCTCATGCAGGATTATGTTTGAATTCGTTGAGTCGATTGATTACAATGCAATATGTCAAGAGAAAATTATATATATTATTATAAGAATTTAATACGCGAATTTATTTGTGTAAATAAAATTATAATTCCATGTCTTGTTTATTGATATTTATTTCCGACACTATAAAATGGTTTATGGTTTATAAGACTATTATTTATCATTGTGATATAAGATATTCATGAACTCTGTGGTGAAAGATTGACTGGTATGTTTGGTGTTGGTTATGATATAGCGAGCATACGAAGGACTCGTGGCGATTTTGCTACTTTAAAAATACATTCATCCCTCTTTTGTGGAGAACAAAATCCGCCCTAGGGCCTAATGTATTAGCTATTAGTGTGTAATGGACTGGTCGGAAAAAAGTGAGAAAAAAAACACCCTGTCTCATAGGAATTCTGTGTATATTGATGGTTGAATAGAAACAAAAAAAAATGATGGGACTTTACTCAGAGTGTTGGAGCAATGACTCGAATATTTTTTTTTTCTTTAGGCTCACAGAAATATAGATCATAAAAAAGGGAGATAGAGGGATGGAATTACAGTGAAATAAATGTAACAAGGATTGATTTCACTATAATAATTGCAAAACACGATTTTTCACTTTGCCTCAAATGAAATCATATCAATGGTCTCTTGTCTCGCTCTCATTACGTAGTACATACTACAGTAAATCTTTATGAAAATCGTCAATTCTTAAACAAATCAATATTTCCCATCATAAAAATAAAAACTCCTCAATTAATATCAATCATCCATTTTCTCCAAAATTATTTATGTTATATGAGAAATAAATAAGTTTATGTCGACGATTAAGGATCAAAAAAAAAAATTGAGATAGAGTCTGTAACTACTATCACGTATACACACAAAAGCACATATCCCCTGAAGTCCAATGTCCACCTTTGCGGAGCAAACAAGCCGTAACTCGGTGAGTGTTTATGAGGGGACTAGTCGTAAAAGTACGCGAATCGCCTCGTGTTTCGGCCGTTGAGTTGGACAACCCTCAACCACGTACTTTCCACAGAGTTTTCCTGAAAGTAGTTTATTTTTTTCCTGTTTTATAAACAGAGAAAACTAGACGAGAAAGCAAACGAGCGAGTGAATTCGAGGGTTGTGTGTAATAAAAGAGTGAAAGGTAAAGAAGATAGTCGATATAAGGGTAAGTCTTATAGAGAAATGAGTGAAAGAAAAAAAAAATACACAAGAAAGGGAGGCAGAGCGTGTTGCCGGATCGTAAAACTCGGTCTGATCACTGCTACCAATTATCCCACCGTTATCCAAGCGTTATCCGGAACGTTATCCACCGTTTTCTCTCTTACTTTCTCTCTCCTTCTTTCACTCTTTACCCCCTTTACTTCCAATGGCCTCAATACCGAAGAGCAGGCGACACCCTCTCAAACTAGAGATCCTTACACCCTTTGCCTTCATTCTCGCCTCTCTTTTACTGCAAACGAAGTGATTTTTACCTCGTAAACGCCACAATGGATTCACCAACCGAACGGATAACTAGGTGGTAGTATATAGACTTACTTTTTTTTCGAAAACATCTTCCAAAATCATTCTCGTTAATGGAATAAAAAAAAAAAAAAAGCCAACGGGTACAATTAAACGAGACAAGACATTTCTTTGTATTATCGTAATTTTTATTATTGCATCATTTCACATGAACAATTATGTGCTCACTGTGTTCATTTAACCATCATTCATCAGCGAATATGTGGTTAATTCGACAGATAATTTGGACATTAATGATAATCATCGGATATATCATGTCAAGTAATCTAATTATTTTACTAATATAATAATGATAATGAGGTTTGCAAAATTTTAAAAACGAGCAAATATTCAAGTCATGTGTAATTTTATTGAAACATTATTAGGCACACAATTGCCGAGATTTACAAATATTTTTCTTAATCAGCTTTTCTTATTAACTTTAATCTAATAAAAAAAAAAAAATCAAGTTTGGAAGTGATTGACTAATTGATTAAAAAATTAACTAATATGATTGATAACAATGATAACATTTTTTTTTCTCGATAATTTTGTTAATTCAATAATAAGCTACAATTGTTTATAATGATATTTAAAAAAATGCTTCAGAATTAGAATTCTACATATAATTTGAATTCGGATAATAGCCAGGGGGATAATAATAATTTTGATAAAATTCCGATGATAAATTGTAAGTGTTATGAATGTCATGTGTATAAAATTCTGACGGATGAACAGGGCTCGACTTACCGGCTCTGTTACTCTGGTCGATCATTGGTTGAACAATTCTACGTCTTGCATTGATAAACCTGTAATCATAAAAATAAAACAAACATTAATCAATATGTAAAAAAATTGATACCATTCTATCAATAATTAATTTAAATTATCAATTCTTTTATCCCACAACTCATATTCATAAATAAATTTATTTGCTCTTTTAATATATCTTCCAATGTGAAGAGAAAAGAAATGCTTGTATGTACAATGTCGATAGTGGCGTGTCATTAGCTCGAATGAAGTAGAAAGCGTCTTTATCTTTTTCTCTTCCTTTTTTCCGTAATGTCTCTCGGTATGGGCAAACGCTTATCGAACAATAGAATCGTGGTATGTTTTGCGGTGTAAGACCGCAAGGGGACGAGTTCTGGTTCCAACGTGTCTCGAGGGTGAGTGTGGATGAGAGAGAATTGCGTCAGTAAAAGAAAGAAAGAGTAAGGCAACGGACATTGAAGCAAACGGAACTGAGAGATAACGCTTCGGAAGAAAGGGAAGGAAAAAAATAAAGAAAATATATAAAGAAAAAAAAAAAGAGAGAAATAGGAAAGAACTGTAGTTGGGTGAGGTGTATGTCAGCCAACGTCAGCGTCGCGGCGCCCTAATGGGCGCAGACGCCGGAAGTGATTGGGTTTCTACTCGACTGAGTCGAGTATATCTCAACCACCACCGCCCATCCCTCCAACCTAAGAATATTCGACCCGCTTTGTAGACGATGGCGCGGACCCAAAGGGAGAGGTGATATAACATCTATATTTATATAGATATATACATTGAGAATTAAAGGAGGACGAATTTGTGTTATACGCGCCGATGTGCAGGGTGTGCTTTTATATATACACATATAAGAGCACACGAAACACGCGGAGAAACCCTTGTTTTGCCGCACATCTTTCTTGCTTAAACTCACGCCTGGTCGACTCCCGGTGGAGAGTCTTATGAATAATAATTATTAAACTCTCACCCTTGCGACTTTACGGAGTGTAGAAGTACACTGTGTACATAGTTGTTGAATCCGCTACTATTCACGGCGATAGAGAGAAGAGAATAACGAAGATATAGAAATATATATAAGTCGCTGGTGGATGTTGTCTAACGGCGTGGTAAAATACTTTCGAAGAGATTAATGTCAATGGATTTAGTGAGTGCGGTGCAAAGACTTCCGTTAATTTCTTTTACCAAGGAAAATATAATTTCCTTTATAAAATACTTACCTTAATTCAATTGTCACAACTATTATATTAAATTATTGATTTAAATATTACATCACGCACATGATGTATTAATTTTTCATTTTAGAATATATATTTATTTGATTTTTTTTCATTAAAAATATAAAATGAAATGAAAGTTCGCCTCAAAGTCAAGGACTCGGTATAAATATTGCTGTGAAAAAAAAATGAATGAGAGGATATATTCTCAGTGGCTCGCGCGCGTTTCAGCTCACGTAATACGAGGTCCCTTTTGCAGCCTTGGGTGCTCCTAAACGCTGTTGGGTCCCCTTTGGCGGCGTAGGCGGCATGTCATATCCAGCTGACTCTCCCCCTTCGTCCTCCCGCCGCGATCCCCTTTCCACCATGGCAGCAGCTACCCCGTAGCTGAAATATCGCCCGAACAATGGCGCACCACCATCAACGTTGTACGCGCTGGCCACCCTTCACGTTTCTCCATATACAGCTCTTTCCAGGGATTTCTCACTTGCTCTTGTATACTCTCACGTTGCTCTGTTCAGAGAGGAATGAAAACTTACACAGGGAATGGGCAGAGAGAAAAAGAAAAAGAAAGTGAAAGAGGGAAAATGCCACAGTGAGAGACATGAAACCAACTCGAGTTAGCCATAGCTGTACTACCCACCCTCTATCGCACTACTATATACTCACTTTCTCTACTTTCTAGATGTATACGCGAATGGACCAGGAACGAAAAATGCCTGGGAAAAATATCGCCGCCTCGTTGAAAAACTTAACCCGACGACGCGATAAAATTTTACAGTTGGAGTAACTCTGCAGTTATTTTTTTTTTATTTTTTCATTCTTTTTTTCTTTATTCACTTTTTTTTTTCTTTAAAAATTTTTGCCTTTTACTAAAATCTATTTCTCACTACATTTCATTAATTGTCATATTTGATAATAAATACAACTTTTTTATCAGTAGAACAAATATAAAAATACGAAGATTCAATATGAAAAAAAAAAAAAAAAAATATATGCATAAATCTAAAAGAATAAATTTCATCTTATGCACTTTAATCTATACAAACATATAATTGGGTCGTATCAATAGTTCATGACGTGTCAGTTTTTTTTTTTATGTCAATGCGATATCATGCAATGACTCAACATTCTCTGTTCGTTTTAATACTATTTTGTTACAAAGCTATAGTTATAATATACAATTGTACGTATACAATATTGGCAGAGTGCGAGTGGAGCGCCATTTGACAGAAGAAAGAAGTATATATATAGACCCGAAAGAAATTCGCAGAGTCATCAGAGTTTTATACAGCCAGAGGGGGAGAAAAAAAAACGACTAGGGAAATGCGAGACAAAAATATATAAAAAAAAAAAAAAGTGAGTGAGTGAAAGTGGGATTTAATGATTGCATGGATCATTGACTCACTCACTATACTCAACTATCGTGGATGACGTGGAGCACACGGTCTGCCCTTGCCTTATTTTATTTTCATTTTTTTTTTATACGACCCGTCAAATATTCACCGCATATATACTGGCGTACGTGTATAAGTAAATGGAGAATTGAACCGTAACGAATTTCAGTGCGCTTTATACTTCATGCATGGCTGAACGAATTTACATGCGAGAATACGTAAATGAGAAAATAAAAATAAAAATATATAATAAAATTGAATTTTTCTTATTGAAAATCTCACAGTAGAATATAAAATTTTGATTCGCGTGTCTGTCATAACGCACGATGTAACTACTTGCTGCTTATATTTTCTACTGATTTCGTACATTATATAGTTAAATATTGATTTTCATATCAACACCCTCTACTATACTCTATAGTTTTGTATATCACCGACATTAATCTCTGTTTTGATTACGATGCAGAATTACACGTGGCGAACATGTCCGTCGAACAGTTGCAAATAACTTTTCGTAAAGTGCAAGTGAGAGTGAGAGAGAGAGAGTGTGTGAATAAAGGGTATGTGAATGTATAACGATGATTACTGTCGCTTGGCAGAGAGAACATTTACTCTCTGTATACTGTGCGGTAAATAGAAGGGTATGAGAACGCTCGTAATTATCGGGAAGCTTCCATTAGTTAACTGCAGTCGATACTCTCGTACTATGTACCACACTCTCACATCAAAACATCATTATATTGTTCGGACATGAGAGAGCAAGCAAACTATGACATGTTAGGCAGGGGTAATCAATTCTACCGCAAGCTCATATTTATGCAAAGGGTTGTGTGTGATGAATTATAAATGAGAATAATGCTGCAAGTGAATTAAAAAAGAAGATATAATTCTTTCTCAATTTGTAAATTAAAAAAACAAATTTAATATCATTGAGATTATTTTTGACAATGTTTATTTGTCTGTAAATGTAGCAGTGAATATATATATGGAAATTCGTAATGATTTGTTTATGTTGTTTTGTTGAAGAATATGTGGGTTATATGGATGCATTCAGTTTGGTATGTGTCACTGATAGCGATTGGTAGGACAAACGCGCGGATAGTCGTGGCATTCTGCATTTAATCTATGGCCATATGTGGCATTGGTCTCGCATCGCTCGCACTTTTTTTCGCGAAAATTTCGTTGTGCAATTTATATAATTGTTTTGCACAGTGGTCGACGGTAAATTTACCAGTTGGACGATAGCTCGCTGCAGACACGAATATAAAAGAGAAAAAATATATTCAAATATTTTTTATTCCGTGTTACGTTTTTTTTTTTCAAATAAAAAAAATGAGACGAGAGGTTGATTCCAATAAAAATAGCACTCTCAAAAAAAAAAAAAAAAAAAAAAATAACAAAAATTAAACTACGTGACATCATTGTTTATATGTGTCATTCAATTTTATATTCAAAATTTTTCATTTTCACTCAAAACATAAAACAGAAAATAAAGAAGAAAAACATACAAATAAAAATTGCGTTGAAAAATCTTTTTTTCCATATTCCAAAACGGTTTCCAACTCATTAGATAAATTTATTTATAATGTCTGCGCGATCGAAAAGCAACACATACACATAATCCATACTCACATTGACTCCCTACCGTTGATTATAACGCGTCGCAATTAAGGGTAACACGTGCATAACCAGAGGCCGGCACATGCCGCGGTGATGAATGAGCTCCAGGAAAATTATGATTGGTTAGACTCAGCCAATGTGCAGCTATATTCATACATACATTACATACTCTACATTATATATACGTATATATACATATACATATATATACATATATACCCGAGGCTGAAAAGGCGCACGCGGGTTCCAAAGGGACAACGTTGGGTGCACATGAAGGGTTGGGCCACTGTGTATTATACGACAGCAGACACTCTAACACTCTCACGTCGCATAAACGACATATAGAGATTTGGATGAGAAGCGTGTCGCACAGGCTGCGCTCAACTATTAGGCGACGACTAATTTTGCTAGTTCCGCCCGCGCCACGAGGACGTAATAGACATTTCGGTATTATCTTTCTCTCTCTTGTCGTCGCCCCGGCATTTGTACGAGTTTCTCAAGCAAGTTATTGAGTCGCCAGCTGTCGCAGTCGTACTAGTAGTAACAGTAGTGGTAGTAGTAGTAGTAGTAGTAGCAGCAGTAGTTGTAGCAACGGCGGTAGCAGCAGCCGATTGTCACCGACCACCACTTCCTCGACTGCCCTACGGGTCAGACTCATCGTGTCCTACCCTCGTATATATACCTGCGACCCTTCTCTCATCGCCTGACAATTCTCGACCGGGCGTCAGCTTGTAGCAGTCTCTTAAACTTCATCACAACACACTGAGTTTATATATATATATATAAATGTAAACGTATATATGTGTGTACCAACTGCTGACGCCCGTTATAAAGTGTTGTAGCCCCTCTCAGACACTTTTCTCTTCTGTATTAACGCCTCGTGATACATTGCCAGACTATTCCTCGCTTCCCCTCTATTACTTGATGCTAGTACAAAAATAATGTGTATAAGTATATTTATATGTTTATGTAGAGACAGAAAGAGTGATGAGTTGGAGAGCAGGGGGAGATTTTTAGAAAGTGTGCAATATGTAAACGTTAGTGAAATTGTTGTTTTGACTATCTTCAAACGACCACTGTGGGCCATTGAAGACATTTTAAAAGTCCTCCAGGAATAGTTAGGTTCCCCAATGATGACGATACACATTATCAAGCATCATATATCCACCGGACATTCTACCGGAAGTGTTACATTGCCCGTAGTACCGAGGGAGAATGATGGAGATAGAAATAGAGAATGGATTTTATATATATAACTGTGTTATTTAGATTCAAAAAGAGAAGTGTATACGCACTTTGACTTGAGATAACGGTCGTTTAGATTGACCATTTGTGACGCTAGATGGCCGTAAAGCGTCTCCGTTTACCATTTCTTGGTCGTGAAATCTTTCTCTGTAAGCGTTTCTATATCTTGAATATAAAATCACTGGTTCGAATGATGTTACGCTGATTTCCATCTCCTTGTTGTTTTTTATTTTTATTTCTCTTTACATATATGTATCCAGTGTGTGATTTCATTTTATTTTATTTCATTTATATTATTTTTTACGTTGGGAAAAAGGTTAGTGATATGAAAAAAAAAAGAAAAGAAAAAGTAATCGAGATTTTTATATTCGCGTGAAATAGAAATATGTGATGGTTTATGGTCCAAGTAGTAGTATGGTGGAAGTTGTGAGCCAGGTCGATCTTTTATATTCGTAGAGAGCAACTCACGTTGCCTTGAAAATACTGTTCTCTTGGAACAGCGCTCGCGATCGTTCTCTATATATGCTCCAGGGCTCTCTATGTACGTGTGGGCTCGCGCCGTACGGAATTTGAATCCGCTTGTAATAAAATCTGAGCTTTATGCGACAACTGCGCTGGGGTGTGCATATTATACAGATATAGTAGGCGTGTATAGACAATATAACTGTATACCTGTATGGTTGTGCGAAGGAAAAATATAGATATGGGCAGAGGGAGGTACCCACATGACAAGAGAGCTAAAGAGGGACAGAGAAGAAGCGAACGAGTGAGCAGTAAAGAAAAAAATGAATGCAGGGTAAAAGAGAAGAGTGAATGCACGCTGCGTTCCAAGCCAACCGCGATGTAAATAATGCCGCAAAATCGCTACCAGATTTTTTTTTTCTTTTTCTTTTTTTCGCTCTCTCCCACCTGGTTTCACTCTGCTCTTCATATTCTCTCTTCGACTGGCAATGTAGTGAGAGCCTCTCAAGCGAAACGAAATGCGTGGAATATGAAAAATGCGGAGGACAAGAGCGCCATGAGGACGACAGGCAAAAGGACCACAAAAAGAATAATAAAAAGTCTCTAAATTAAAAAAAAAAAATTTTTTTTTCATCAGTTTTTCATATTTATTTCATTTTTCTTCTCTCATATGCGTATGTATTTTATACATACATATATATATACATGTATTTGTTTTATTTTTTATTTATTCCTCTTTTCATTTCTATATTTTAATTTAGCGGTAGGTGAACTTGAAATGATTTAATAGATAGGATTAATGGAAGTTTGCCTAATCAAAGGGGTCTAATCGGACATTGGCACAATGCAGAAACCCGCTGGATAATTGCTCGAGTGGGTGAACCCAAAGCGTTGATAGCAAAGTCAAAGTAAATCGGATTACTTTAGTATCATCCTCGTAATATATGTATGTGGATGCGTGTACACGGGCTTTTTGATTCGAATGTATGTTGATTATATACATACATGTATATATATTTGCCGATGGACTGCCACTGTGAGCGAGGGGCTTCAATTCTCTGGCAATAGATAAAGAGAAGAAGAGAAACAGAGAGCAAACGCTTCGGGGAAAATAAGGGTGCGCGACCCGATGAGATAAAGGGTGCAGCGTGCGTGTGAGCGCGGGAGACGTGAGAGGGAGCGACATGTTTTTCTAGACAATTTGTTCGGCAACATTAATCACCACCGGCCCACTGAGTCCCCCGGAGGGGTTGATGAGGACGAGGTATAGGATATGACGCGGGGCAAAGAATGAAAAACCAGTGTCTCACTCTCTCCATGTAATTCTGGTCAAAAAAAAAAAACATAAAAATAAAATGAATTTTCTTCTATTTGTTATCCTTTTATACTTTATTCTGGGCAACCATTCAATATTTTGTAATTTTTTTTGCACTCCAATCACTTTTTGTACATCAGATAATATCAAGGGATAATATGACGGAAAATATTTTAGTTTTTCTTCCTTTATTTCAAATAAATTCATTGAATAATATATGACAGATATTGAATCAAGAAATATTTTGAACCACTAAATTCAATGTAGCGTTTGTCTGAACGATATCTCTATGCAAATAATCATATACTAATAGAACACGTACATTATCCTTGAATATACATATATGTTTATATATAAATACACGTGGGATTCATGTGAACAACAGCAGCACGGCTGCTCATGGAAACTAGTAAGGTAATACAATATAGTAGCGATGATTATCAGGAAAACTAATTTCGCAAATATGGAACGCGTGTGTGTGTTATCCCTCCGGCTCTTGTGATCACATTGTTCTAGAACGGAGATCGAGAAAGCATACATATATACCTAATACTAATAAAATATAAACAAATGGGAATGAAACGAAAAAGAAAAAAATTGAGATTAGAGTCTCAGAAAAGGGGAAAAGATGATTAGTTGCGGATCAGTTATGTCTTTCAGTGCTTTTCAGGGTGCTCGAGGATGCGAATCTCCCGGAAGAATAATACAAATCCCACCCACAAATGATAATTAATCATTTCTTATCATACTACTCACTGTAATAAACTAAATAACATCCAAAATAGTGCAATTACTAAAAACAAAATATTATCCGATAATAAATTCATTAAAATGAAATATTAATGATCAGTAAAAATAATATACAATAAATAATGCATATTACGTGAGGATATATTCATAATTTTTTATTGTTCATATGGGAAATATCTATAGCAGACATGATGGTTGTCGAAATTTCCAAAATTCCAATCAAAAACTCAGCAATATCATTCACATTCTCTATTCCTTCCTATCTCCGTCGCTTTCCGTCTCGCACACAGTGAAGGGCTATTTGTAATTTTCATTATCTCGACATAAAGGGGCACATTTAACCGCCACAGCACGTAGAGAGTTAATGGGGACGGGCGAAGCATACTCCGGGACGTCCAATGGGGATAGTCATTTTCGTACAGTGCGCACCAGGTGGATGGTTTCCATATTGTAGTATATACATATATATTTACTATAGGATAAGGGAAAATGATATATATAGATAATAACAAAGTCACAAGAGAGAAAAGATTTATCCCATGGCTTTTGTTTGTTGATTCCATTCGTGCTTTCTTATATACGCTATTTCGTAAATATAGAAATGTATATATATTTCTTCACAACAATTTTCGGAAATCTGACGAAATTGGCTGGCAATGTTGGTCTCAATATAGACTCACCCTTAACATGCCCATTTATTGGCTACTTTAGGATCGTTTCTATGCGCGACACATTGTCGCTAAATAACGCGTGTGCGTCCAGTCATCTTTCCCTCTATCTTTCTCATGTGCTCTTACAGCAACATACTAAAACTCTCATGTCTATATTCATACATACACATGTACATGTATATATGCCTGGGCTTTATTGTCTAACGCGACAATATGGCGACAATATGCAAGCTAAATCCTCCAGGGATCTCCAACCTATTACACGACAACGGACTCGAAATTGTCTGGTGGACCGTGTAGGTTTATAAACGAAAAAAACAAAAAAAATAAACCTAAAGGTAAAAAATAAAATAAATAAAATAGAAAATTGCTTCGGGACATGTCGCGTTGATGTACAATTAAAAGCGCGTTAGTGTATACACCTTTATCTCGTTTTATGTATCATTTTGATTCTCTCTGGACAAAGTAATTTTCAACCTGTCGTAACACAGTCCCATAGTCCTCCGCTTCGGTCATCGTGCATAAACATTATATTACATTAAGAGATGAGCTTAGAGATTGAAGAGTTAGGGTAAGCAAAATTTGTGAGGGAGAAACTGAGAGAGGGAATGTGTATCACACATGGATATATACAAAAGTAAGTATAGGTCGGAAGGGTTGCGTCCCCTCCTGAATTCAGAAGGTGGGGTAATACCCATTCGAGTGTAATCGGGCTAGCAAAACTCCATCACACTTTGCTAATAGAGCCCGCGAGGGAACGGGCGGATGGATGGGCCTCGGTGGCTTTATGGGCGGTGCTATAACAGAGTTCTCAACTCTCTCTCTATCTCTACTTCGTCCTCTACTCCCGCATATTCATTCTACTCATTCAACTATAATATATATCCCATTGTCACAATGTTATACGAGGTTGGTATTGCAATAAGTGCATCAAAATACACACCAATTGGAAATTCAAGAATGAATTTGAGTGACATTTCATTCACATTCAAATTAATTTATATTGAATGTACATGGATGGTCCTTGAATATTTATAAATATAAATCCAAGCTACATTTGGATAAATATATATTATGTATATATATATGTATACAGTATGAAAGTTCGTGCGCTTCTAATTACTCGATGTCTGGCGCATGAAATAACCATTAGCTTCGTTGCAAATTTATCTGCAATCGAGACGAGTTCTCCTTCGCTTCGATGTATCACACAGTTTTTATCTGGCCAGGGCGAAGGAACTATCACGTAAACGTGTCGGTGCGCGAAGGGAGAAAAGAAAAGGGAATAAGAGACGGAATAAAAGAAGAAAAAAAAATGAGAAAGAATGGGTGAAAGAGAGACGAGCAGGTGGCGAGGCAATCGAGATTATCGGTAAAGAGAAGCAAACCGGAAACTGGTAGCGCCAGTGCACGAAACTCCTTCATCACTCCTTGTGCAAAGCAGCCATTGCTGTTTGTATGTTGTATATATTATATACGTATACATATACATACTCACACCAATGACTGTATGTACATATAATCTGAAAACGTCTACGTGCAGTTTCTGGAACGTTGCCTCTTGCTATTCTTTGCTTTTCTCTTTGCCCATATTGTTATACATTTTATTCTCCTTATCACGAAAATAAAATACAAAGAAACAAAAATTTAGTACATTTTACCTCGTATTTTTTTCCCCTTCATTTTCACTTTTTAGTTTCAGTTCCTATAACTACTGATAAAAAAAAAATTGACGATGAGATGATAGTTAGGATAGTTGACAGGGCAATTTTACAAAAAGGGGTGGTTATATAACCTAACTGGAGTAAATAGACGAGTTCGGCCGGGCGTGTGGACGGCTTAGTAGTCGCGATGGCACACCTGTGGAGCAAATTTACGAAATGTTTACGAGCGCTTGACGGGCAAAGGGGGAGTAGAAAGAGAGAAAGCGAGAACCAGCTATTTTCTCGCTTTCTCTTCCCTTTTCTCACTCAGTCTCGTGGTGGAGAAAACCCTTGTGCCACACAAAATGCCGCGTCATTCGGTATTATTACATCGTTGCTATCACCATCACACGCGCTTGAGGCACCATCGCATTGGGGATTCCTTGGCAAAATAATCTACCCTGCCCTCTACCATAGACCAATCTACAGCACTATAGTATATAAACAGTTGAAATATATATACATTATTCCTTCTCTTCTCTGTATACTTGGTGCACGTAAAATTATACTTCCTTCGTTCTCTCTTATTCCTCAACTCACGGTAAAACCATTTTCATATACAACCTCACTTATTAATGCACCCAATTACATGTTAAAAGCTGTGTCCCATTCATTATTTTCACAGCTGTTGCTGCTTAATTGGAAAATCTATATTGGTTTGGTAACAAACTTATTGTTGGAAAATGTACAATTATATTTATTTATTATTTTAGTACAGCCAATAATATGAGATCGGAATGAAGAGTAACATGTTGCTGTATTCTAAGTATTTTGAATTTATTTCTGGAAATAAATTGACAATGAGTGATATATGAATGATAATATAATTTAAAATTTTTTGCGTGACCCAATTGAGTTAACTTTCGCTTTCTATGAAGTTTAAAATATATATTTGTTTACATCACAAATTAATCGACACAGTAATAAAATAATAATTGAAAATTATGAAGTGTGTAAATATGTATATCATTAAATATTTTTTTATAAATGTGTGACTTCAACTGGTAATATTATACCCTTGGTAAACTTGTTGTATAATACTTTCACCAAAGATCTTGCCACCCAAGTGAATCTTGTTAGTGCGGTTATTTTGCCACCCAGAAACCGGCGAGAGTCAGTATAGAGGATATGGTTTAGCTTCATTATCGAAAATAAAAGCTCGTGCGCGCGCGTGGCTACAGTAAAGCGGAACGGATCGTTTCACTAGTGGTGGCGCTGCCGACCGCACAATGGCGTCCTTTTTTCTTTCTTCTCTCATGATTGTAGCTTCAAAAAGAGTATCCCGATGGCACTCACTGAGACCCTCGATGAGGGTGAGTATATAGGCACTTTAACTCTCTCTTTCTCTCTACACACCTTCGTTTTTTTATCTTGGATATAATATGGCGTAGATGAGAACCATGAGGTCATATAGAATGAAAAAGATATACCAAGAGTAAGAGCACAGAACAATCAAGTGAACCGAAGTATCTCTTGGCAAACTGGTTACATAAATATATGTAACGTGCGGGCCATTTTTATTGTGAATCTTTGAAACAAATGACATTGAATTTCTCTTTCACCCGACACATGCGGGACATGAATAGAACAATGATAAAAAATCATCATGACAGTGTGGAATTGGAATGAATAGAAAAAAAAAACAAAAAAATTTATTTTAAAATTCAATGATAAAAAAATTTGATTATATATAAACGATAAATAATAGTGCAAGCTCTTTGGCACGTGTCATTGGATCAACTGAATGAAAAAAATGAAGAGGTACATACACTTTGGTTGTATGAAACTATGTGTTAGTTCCACGTACACATAAGTATTATATGGATGTTGAGGCTAGAGAAACTATTGAGAAGGATTGGAATGAAAGACATTAGATGAAGAGATGGTGGGTGGATATGGACAGCGGGCGGAGTAGTGAGGCTTGAGAGGGTGGAGAGCAATGACCCGTGAACCACTGGCAGGACGTAATGACGCGGCTCTCCTTTCAAAGATTGCATCGCAGGAAAAGCACCGTGGTCTCGACTGGAAGGTCTTCGCCCTTCTCACTCCTCCATTGGTTCTCGTTCTTCCGGCTCCCCTCACTTTTCTTATTCGCCTTTGCTACCGTTCACGATGTGCTATAGCACCCTGGTATTACATTGCTAAGAATCGATACGACAATTCGGAGAATCCAAATTGGATTTTAACGATAAAATACTGAAGAACAAATAACTGGTAGTTGAACTTTTTCCAACTTACTGTTTTGTTTTTATTTAGTGATATATATATTTATTTCACCTTTTTCTTTTCATTCAATTTTCAGTTGAGATTGGAGCATTACCATTTACCGTGCAATTCGCTAATTGCATTCGATTTGCTTGCGGCGTTAGAGAATTAGTCAGTCGGCATGGTATGTATACATATAAGGTAAAAAAAAAATTGAAATAAAAATTAGACAGAAAGAAATAAAAATGATAGAAGAGAAAAAAATGTATTGAGCTTCAGGCAAAAGACATTTGCGGACTCAGTTTACCCCCCTTCACCGAGTATTTCATTGAGCATGTCCTTGGAATTACGCAAGATTTTATTTTTCATTATTATTAATATACGTAGACTCGCCGTGGAAAATCATGAGAAAGTATACATATTATTTGTTTGCAGTAAGACTGATGGGTGATAGTTATAATGATGGAATTAAGAAGCTCCTACCATTGCAAACCTCAGCCCTCAGAACAAGACAAATTCAAATAAATATGAAACAATATACGTATACACTATACATACGTATCTACAGCGAAGATAGAGACTTTGGCGAGTTGTAGAAAGAAAAAAAATAATAAAAGTGGAAACGGAACTTTTAAAACGGTTTTGATTTGATTCTCGGGGACTCTACCCCTGTCTGCCTCTACCCTCTTTCTCATCACTACAGTAGTAGTCTCCGGGTGTATTTAAAGTTATAAGAACCAATTTAAAAATCGTACTGAAGATACTAGTCGGCCTTGAGGGGCCAAAGAAGTCAACTCATATTATTTGTTTTTTTTTTCCAACTCTCTTTTTCATTCCTTCTTTTTTTTTTCGTCGGTTCTTACTATCTCTACATCTCCTTTGCGACATTTTTTTCCGGACAATTTTTTACTCCCTCCAACTCCACACTCACTCACCGGGTTGCAGGAGGGTGCACGATACCAGAGAGTCATGGCAAAGTTAAATCTCTGAATCTTAGTTAAAAGAAGCAATTATAGAGCGATTGGAGTATACACAAGCAAAAACGATCGAGTCGAAGCTGATAAGAAATAAATGAAAAAAAAAAAAAAAAGAAAGCGTTTGTGCGTTATACAAAACATAGAAATCAACAGTATTTCGATACTGCAGTTGGTATATCATTTTATGTTTATTTTTACCCGCTCAATATGTTGGTAAAACAATGAGAAAAAAAAACGTGATTGAATGTGTATATTTACGAAGGATAAAGAGAAAAAAGTGATAAAAGGGGAAAAAGTCCAGTGACGACAGACCTTTTGGGTGTGCCGATAGCCAATCGTAATTTTATTGCAGAAAGCTTCTCGCTCGCATTCAACTCTGATTGATGGACACCAGCCCGCGTGCCAGTCGACACGGTTTATCCGACGGTCGATGTCGTTTTCATGCAATATAACGTTAACGCAAATACGCGGGCTATGTTATATATGTATATATACATGTACAAAGACAATCGTACGAGAATATACGAGTATAGTGGACAAAGAGGGTGGATTAGCCAAACTCTGTGTGTGAGACAGCGTATAACATGAAAATACAAATACAGTTATATCCCCTGACCAACTCTTTATACACAAACCATCTATCTCTAACATATCCACGTTTATGTATATATAATATTCCCTGAAGTATATGCTTGAACACCCCCGAAGAATTTACTTGCATTATGCTTATGCGCACGCGTGTCCGCACGTGCCAGCCGGAAACTTTCCACTTGGCAACAAACGTAACAGAATCAATCAAAATATATTATTTATCAAATAATACATAATTATTTTCGATGTGTGTATATTTACTCTTCAATTTACCCAGTTCATAAATTCTTTTTGATGCTCAAAAAATAAAAAAGAATAATAAATGAATAAATTAAATATAATAAAGAAGAAATATATAACAACTCATACTATAAAATGGAAAATAGAACAAATAAAATAAATAAACTTGAGTGTACGCAGGTGAAGAAACAATAGCGCTTCAATTCACGTATTTTCAGAGTATAGCGAGGATTCTGCTATATTTTACTCGGCAGTTCGTCATGATGTTGGACCAAGGGGTAGAATATGAGAGCGAGTAAGAGAATGAGAGATAGAAGAGTGCGAGGATGAGGATGGCCGGAGGATCGTTGGGGTTGGAAGCAGAAGCGTGTTTGCAGATCCTCTATCGGGCGCTTCAACTTCCTCCACATTTCCCCGCTTTCCCAAACCCATAGTTCCCCTTTGCCGTATGTATATAGTCACTGTGATGGTTTGGGGGCAGCAAGCGGCAGGCGGCGCAAGGCAGATAAGAGAATTGCACTGTCAAGCCAGAATGATATATTTGACCAACATTTCCATATAACCCCAGCAGAGGCGCTCGCGCACATCACGATCATTCTCCTTATACTCCCTTATATTCCTTCTACTTGCTTTATATTTCTTTTCTGAATTTCTTTTTTTTTTTTTTGCTCCTTTTTTTTTCAGCTGTATTAAACTTTCTCATTTTTTTTTTCTACCGCAACGGAATTACGTTTTGGGTCAGTGATGCTATCGACAGCTTTATATCCCTGTGACATTCTTATTACAAAAATCTGCCGCATCTTTTGAGCAGAAACATGGCAATATTTGCCATGTGTATCGTGAGATGCGTCGTAGCGTGAAACTATGACATGGAAAAAAATAAATAGAAAAAAAATTGTTCAGTCTTTCGTTCATCTCATTCTGTTTATGGGTATTCTTGGCTTTTGAATTATAGTTGTAGAAATATGGAAGGAATATGGTGGAGAGAGTTAGGTGAAAAATAAAATGAAAAGCAAAATGTAGAGGAATAGAATATGAGAGAAAGGAGAATAGACGCGACAGAATGTTGAGATTTATAGAAACATTGTTTTGTGCCTGGTTATATTTGAGAAGTGAGCACGCGACTATAAACCTCTGGCGGTATGCCATTGTTGCCATTGTTGGAGTAGAACACATAAGATAGAAGAACAAACTCTATGAAAATTATTTGGGACAGAGAGTCACATGCATAAATAATTCATTAACTTGGTAACTATTATATGAATAAAATTGAATGAATAAAATAATTGTCAGACTTCAGTTAGATTTTACCTCTGGAAAATAATTTTGATTCCTCCTTTCTCATAATGAAATTAAATTCAAAATTTAATTATAGGAATAATTATATTTCATGGTGAAATTGAATTATAAGAATTAATATTCAATCAACAAATTTTCATGATTTTGTAAATATAATTTTCGATTCAGTAATTCAAAGAAAAAAAAATATTCTATGATTAATTCAACGAGTGCAAAGGAATTATAGAAATATAAATATAAATATAAAATATAATCTATAGAAATTTGATTGAAATAAAAATAAAAATAAAAAATCTTTATATATATTTGTATTACAAGGAAGAATATGAAGAGAATATATATGATAAAAAGATATATATACCGAGGGCAACTCTCTCACCGGTGGGCTTTAAAAGGAAGACAGAGAAGGTCATGAGATGTACGGCGATATTATCTCTTATACCATATAGCGCGCCATTGCGACCGCCCGTCGGGCACTGCGTGTGTTAATTTGAATCGAGAGAGATTACGCGGCGACTCCCTGTCGCGAGCAGCCATTTTGTAACAAAATGTCGATAAAAGAAATCACAAAATTTAAACCGCATATTTAAAACCCATTTTACCTATCATCTTTTCCACACGTCTTCGTATCATTCCACTCAAATTATTTCAATATCATCATCGACATACTCATATCATATATACACATTCGCCATACAATTTCAACCACTCTCTACCACAAATATTCAAAATTTGTATTTACGTTTACATCGACGTGATGATTTATCGAATGATTACCACGGAATAGTGGTTAAGAAATCGTGATGCTCCAGCGCGTTCGCGTAAGAATGATTTAGCGATCTCCGTGCGTGCATCACACATTACACACATGAAAAAAAAAAAAAAAGATACAAATGTGTATATCTGTATGTATTATGTATGTATACCATATATCCACTTGAATATCGCGCGCGGTCCTCTTTCTCTCCTGTTCCATTTCGTGTTTCGCAAACACGAAAGAAGAAAAATCATGATGCATCGAGAGCTCAATGTAATTTTACTTGCTCTCTATCTTTCTTCTTATTTCTATCCTGCCTCTCTCACCACGTCTCTCGCTTGGCATCCGCACCCCATAAATAACTTTGAATCATCGTCGATTCACCCGTGCATTCAACTCTTGCAGGCAAAATCATAAAACATATATACTCACAATCATAAACATATATGTATATATATTCACTGTTGATTTGATATAATCCCATGAATAGTTAACTTTGTACGAGCGCGGTATGTTTGGACAAATCCGTTAAATTCTCCTGAAGCAATCATACGACACAGCTAATTCGTCACGTAACAAAAGACACAATCACCGTAAAGTTAATTGATGATCGATCGTATATATTCAATGTATAGTTATCGATATATGTGTTGGCGTTTGTGTTTGTGTTTATGTTGCTTTATTATTGGAGAATAGGAAGAGGAAGAGAGGATTGCAATCCGGTAAAGTTTGTCCCTGCGTTTCATAGTGGCGGTGTTATTGGACGCGAATACGAACCACAACCATTTGTCGTTGAAGCATCGGGCAACAGACATACCGCGAAAACGTCAGTCATAATAGCACGGGCAATCAAATGCTCGTGGAAGCGTATCGTGTTTGCGCACACTATTTGTCTCTGCGGAAGATGCGAGTGGACGTCGCGCACAATTCTCCTCCCAGCACTCGCATTTCAACCGATGCGACCGAGTTGCATTTATGAAGTGGTATATTGTTGAATGAGAGAAAGAGACATATATATATAATGCCCGACAATTGTTTGATGCACGGCCGATTAAACGATCATTGTACGATTCCATACGATACATCGGGTGGCCCAACTCGTATACTCTATATTCTCGGTGAATATTGTCTCTTCATACAGCATTGTTCACAGCATTGTCGAAGAGTTATTTCCCCTTTTGCCATACAGCAAACATATCCGTGAAATACACAATTGCAATATAGGTTTGTATATTACAACGGTCATTTCTTTTATTTTATTTTATTTTTTTTTTTATTATGTAGAACGAGCCTTTAGTTCTTGTCTCTTTGAAATATTTATTTTATGATAAAGTATGCAGTATTTTATTATTTATTATCGATAGATAGATGTACTTTCCAAGTCATTTAATATTCTTTCCATGTCAAGTTTATACTATATGTTCGTGTGAAAAAATAAACAAAGTATGTCGATGTGTTTTTATTCGCCTCAGAACTATAACTCGCGATTGGTTTTTTTATTTTATTTTATTTATTTTTTTTTTTTCCAAGCAATACCTATTAGTGCAATGACGAGTAAACTACAACGTTGCCACCACCTAACGTCATATTGCTGTTGGAGTAGATATATGTGGGAGGGTGAATTTATATAAATGATGTATGTGTATATAGTGCAAGGCAAAAATAGACGATCGATTGGCACAGTAATAGTGACGGGTTAGTAGTATATGTAAGGAAAATAGATTCTTTGTTTTGAGTATATACCAATGGTCAGTTGTGGAAAACTGCCTACTCCCTTCCGGTCAGTCTCTCCCGTTTCGCCAAGTCGACAGTCGAGTGAGATTTGCTTTTATTTTTTTATTCCATCGCATAAATCCCTTCGTCCAGACCATCAAATCTTTTTTCTCGTCTGTTTATTTTTATTATTTTCTTTTTTTTTTGTTTTATATATTTTGTTGTTCTCCAATTCGAGTGTGCAGAGTCGCGACGTGGAAAAGATTGAAATCATAAGGCTTACCAGTTCTGTGAGATAGCTTTGAGTTGATATATTTTAGTTGATGAAAATGTCGTTTTCAATACTCACCTGAAACATTTAGAAAAAGAAAAAAAGGAATTAATATATATATTTCTAAGGATTTTTCACCTTAATATAAATAAATTGTAAATGTTTTAAAATTGGGTGTATGATTAAATTTTTTATTGCAACTTTTATAAGGAAGATTGGCGTTGATTTTGAAAATGTCAAAGGTTTTTTTGTTTGTAGTGTAAATTCAATGATCTTGATGCAGTTCATACAATATTACATATATGTATTTGTATGTACATAAAACACCCCAAGGTTTATATAAAGTGTCTCTTTGCCGTGTTTCGTTGTGAATTTATCGCGCCCTGGGTGAAATATGAAAACTGGTTTGCCAAGCGAATATAACCCTGGCGGGGCCACCATCGAGATGAGATCTCAACCGTTGGATAAAGAACATGTTTGCTTTGGCTATCAAGGCCTATCACTTCATGTGTATACACTCAACAAAACTGACTAATTAATAAATCAGTCACATTGGAAATTAATGTACAAACGCAATAACACACAAAATGGTTTTAGTAATTATTTTTATTTTAGATCATTGACCTCCGACCAACAAAAAAATATATGCATATATAAATAAATGAAATAAAAGAAACAGATATGAAAGGACATTTCTTTTATTTTTTTTTCTCTTTCATTTATTTATTTTTTTACAGGGACACGTGTTGGGTTGTCGAGAGATTCCAATTGCCAGAATATCCAACGCAACCCAACCTATATCGGGTTGCCAACGTGGATATCGCATTCTTCGACATTCCATCTCAAAAAGTCTTTCAAACGTGAAATGGCTCATTCTTTTACTTTTGGAAAAATTTATTTATTTTTCTGATTCACATCGATGGAATTTATTCAATTGCTGATGGCAATTTAAGTGAGAAAGATTTCAACGGAATAAAAGTTGTTTAGAGATATTTAGGGATACGTTTACAGATGTAATAAAGAAAAGAAAAAAAACGACTTCGGTGAGGAATAATAATTTAGTGGGACATGTAATCGGGCGCGTAACACGCATTTGAACGACATCGATGGTGAATAACGATACAAGACTTGATAGATGTACGGCCTACCCAGCTTACATTATGCGCAACCTCGCTCGTTTTATCGATGACAATGATCGTGAATAACGATGTTGATTCACCGAATTAAGGGTTACTTTTTAACTTTCACAAATGTACACTTGAAGGAAAACTAATTTTAACAATATCTATTTATTGATCCAATGAAGAAACTATAATTCCCATGAAATATATATTTTATAATAAAGGAACGAATATTTGAAAAGACTTTTTTTTCTCTTCTCATTCCAATTTTTTTTCCATCGTTCTCATACGTCTAACATTCAACTTCGTGATACCTTCACGTCAGAATTCCGTTCGTTCCACAAATAATTGCCGAGAAAATTAGATGGTGAAAAAAAAAAAAAAAAAAGAAAAATTGGTTGAAGGAAAAAAAAAAAAAGGGAGCTACGAAAGTGTGAAAAAATCCTAAGGACTTTTCGCGCAAGCTATTATTACTGTGATCGCGTAGGAAGAATGAGAAGTAGCTATGTGAGAAACGATAGAGGAATGAGCGAACAGGCAGTAGTAGTACGAACCTAGTAGACAGACAGAAGAGAAGAAGAGTGGAGAACGCGAGAGAACCCCCTACTTACGTAATTTTAAATTAAACTGTGACGTTTTCAAATTAACGTTTTTGCCCGTTCGCACTCGTGTTTCTTTTCTCTCTATTGCCTCTTTCTTTCTCTCTCGATTTCGCCCTCCACTGAGGTCGCTAGATGCGAGGCAGGAAACTTGCAATATTACAGCGGGGGATGGTGATAGTGGAAGCGCGCCAGAGAGAAGAGAGCGAGCGTGAGAAGGATCGTGGCTGAGAGAGGAGAGGGCTTTTTCGTCGGCGCGCGTAATTTAGGTACCAGGAAATTGGTTTTCTCGACAATGAAATAGAAGAATGCGATGTCGTCGGTGTGTATGGGGTAGTTGAAAGGATGGGGACGAGAGGAAAAAAGACACACACAGACGAAAGAGAAGGAAGAAGAAAAAAAAGTATATGAGACATAGAGAAGATGGAGCTTGTCGGCGCTCTAGTACTTATACAGTCATCCACTCGCGTTCGCCTCTTTATTATCAAACTGAGCTATATGTATATGGATACGTGAGTCGAGTAGTGAATGGAGAAAGCTAATGTGCACCGCAAACGATAATTTTATGAGACACCTGACGAATTCAGACACGAGAAAATTAAATAAAAAGAAAATTGTGAAGAAAAAGAATTTTTTTACAATTGTCTTTTCATCATAATTACAACATGTACATATCAATTTTTTTTTTTTATTCAACTCATTCAAAGTATGAAATGAATATTCATGCTTATAACTTTAATATCACGATCACCATTTGTATAAAATCCCATTTGTACAGGATTCGCATCAGTAATCATCGCAAAAATAAAAATAATAAAGGAAACTACATCGGTGCAGTTTTGCATCGTTGATTCCGTAATTATCCTCGGTGAATTATCCTACTTTGAACACATCCTGAAACGCAGTATCGTTATACAGTGCGTGTGTTACTTCTACATCCAGACAGAAAATTCGAAAAAAAAAAAAAATGAATAAATAAATAAAAAAAAAAAAAATAACAGAGAGAACAAGAAAGAGTTTTGCTTGTAATTGTTCGTCAAGCTTGAATAAAACACAAGCCACCGGTTTGTATACAATCCACTCTCGTATCCTTCCGTCCTTGGAGCTGTCAAGTGAGCTCGCCGTCCGTCAACCAGACTGACATGGGAAGACACCACGTGTTGGTGTTTCTCTGCGGCCCTTCCTCATTTCCCCTTTAATGCCTCCTTGTTCTTGCCACACTCTCATTCCCTTTGAAGGTATATTCTCTATACTACAACCACGCACGGACCACCGAATGCTAGTTACGATTGTTCGAAAACTCACCAAGTCATGCGAACATTTGTACGTACATGCACACGAGGAAGCAGAGTATTAACGTTCATCGCCCGGCTGCGATTTTCACAGTCATGCAATCATAATCAGGAAATATATACGGTAAGGGCGATAGTGGGGAAGGCAATGGGGATAATAGTTCTCTCAAAGGTGCAGCACGCACACACTACCCCTATTAATGCAAGTACATACAAGTATAAATATACATATATGCACTTATATTTTATGAATGTTTCATGTGGCAGAGTTGTTTATAGATATATTTATTTACAGTGACTAGATTGTTTTTCTTATTAATTAACTTTGTATTATTTTATGATTGATTAAGTTCAAATTGAATGTGGTGAGTATGTGAAAATACTGTCGACATGAGGTTCTCTCGTTGGTCAAGATCCGCGAATATATATTTATAAGATTGAAATCGCTCGAAGCAAATAATTAGACAATCATATAAATGTGTATCCCCAGGCTTGTATATACATATATATCAAGTCAATTAGTCACGTAGCAGGTGGGCCAGTGATGTTTAATCCAATGCCGTTTTGTATACAACGATTTAATTTTAATCCTGATTATTTTAATTATAAAAAGAGAAAAAAACACATTTTAAAATTCACTATCAAGTCGTTATTGGAATAAATTAATTTAATATTTAAATTAATTGTTGAATATATTTTTTTATGTTCTTCCTGTTCTTAAGAGTTTCTTCTTAGCAGTGGGCCACACAATAATTGTGTTAAATTTTTGCACGCAAATGACAATGCTGTTAATTTAATTCGTGTTGCTGTTTCATTCATATCTGTTATTATAAAATTTTTCGACTCTCCGAAAAACCACAAAACAGAAGTTGTCTTTTATCGAGGGTTGGGTCATATTCAAAGTGTCAGCTAACTGTTATACTGAATACAATGACGATATAACAGAATAAAATGACGGGTGTATGAATTTGTTGAAAAAGCAAAATCAAAAAGGACAAATTGACTGTGGTAAACCACATGATACATAACCCAAATAAATAAGTGCCATCGGAAAGGTAGAATTGCAATTTTATGAGGTGAAACAGAGGACAATGGGTGATGGTTGACAGTAGTCATGCGTGTTGATGTGTCGACAAGACATGTCCTGTGTCTCTACTACATTATACAAAACACAGGTACGTTTGATGATTGCATAAATCCGGAAGTGGTTATATATATTTATTCATGAGACAAAGTAATAAAAACAAATAATAAATTTATATTCACTCATTCAGAGAGTATCAGAAACGAAACATACAAATAAAATAAATTAATATAATTCACGTAACATTGTGAGTAATTTACTGTATTGAATTTCCATTAAATTCATCTGAAGTAAGTGAAACACTAATAAGAGAATCTATTTTCATTCAGTTCGCATTGCTACACTCGTCCCCTTACATTTCACCTTGAATAACTCACACATAGAATGAGAAGAGGGCTTGATGCACAGTACAATAGATCAATTACATACATTAGTGGGCCGAACACAGACCTGAGCAACTCCAAATCTTCTTATCTCTCTCTCTGCATGATTCTCTTACACTCATTTGCTATTTCATCCTACTACTCGCCATACCCCGAGACCATATCGATATCTCTCTAGCATCGCTTTCCCTCCCCGGAGACACTCGAACACGGTATACGATGAATGGAGCTTCTAAATTATTACGAAGCACGGGTCGGTGAATATACATGGTATATATATATGCATGGTTAAGTGAGCGTCTTGACCTAGCTTCACATATTCATTATTACCGAGCTATGTATCTAACTATAGTAATCAGTGGACTATTAAACACTTACCCATACACTATATGTTAATTTAATTACACATTTATTTATATTAATTTTGTATTATGCGCATTCCAATGATTCTTAAGAATTATATAAAATATTATACAAAGTAGTGAACGGTGGTAAATCAGTGTAAGCAAATCGCTGAAGCATTAATGTGTCTCAATGCCACGGAGCACGCGCTTACAACTTATGCCTCGTTATCATGATAAACGCCATCGTTATATAGTCTAGTCAAGTAAGTAAATTGAATTCTTGTATGAGAAAAAGAAAAAATGTATATACATACTAGAAGTGAATGAGTTCAGAATATAAATCGATGAAATTGTATACCAGTAGATGAACTCAGTGCACTTACATACAGCTGAATGCAAAAGTCACCATAAGAGACCAGCTATGGAACGTGAATTTATGCCTTGAAGAAAATTTCGATTGCCAAAGAGAAAATAAGAGAAGCTGAAAGAGCACGATAAGCTTAAAGTCCTTTGGCGTTGCATCCTCACGATGTAGACGTCTCAAGTAAGCGCAACCAAGAGTGAGAGGCAAGGGAGTACAAAAAGGGATGACGATGGCGACGACGACGACGACGACGACGACGATGCAAGTAAACCGAGTGCAAGTGATGGTAGAGGGGAATAAGGGGCGAGAGAGAAGAGTAGAGGCATGCGAGTCAGGCTATCGTAAGTTAGGGTGATGGTGGAGGAGAAGGTTAGCCGCGCGGACATAAAGTTCTAGACTTACGACGCGAGATCCCCGATAGCTCCTCGCGGTGGGCATGAAAGCATTAAAAAAAAAATGGAAAAAAAAACAAAAAGAATATGCCATGGTAAAATGCAAGTGCATATACACGCACACGAGCGCGTTTCTTCATGCATGTTTTTTATTTTAGGTCTCACCTTCTCTCTCTCTCCCTATACAATATTTTTTTTCCATTTATTTTTTCGTATTTTATATACACATGCATATATATTTTTCGTTCCGCGCGCATCGACAGAGAAATCCCCGCAGCGACCAACCTGTCTTTCCAACACTGTCTCCCTGGACTCACATTTTTATCCTACCTCACTTTTGCCTGGTCGTTCCTCTGAATATTATCGATAATAACACCTTCATTCCTCCCTTAATTTTTCTTTTTTATACTTCCACTCCCTCTCGGTTCGTTCTTGATAACTCGGGTAATCTCACTGCGTCAGTAGTCGCCTGCACACGCAAAAGAGCTTTGAGCCGATTCGCTTTATCAAGATCCCTATCATCGGAGCGTTAAAATGTTCGAATGGCATAGGAGAAAGAGTAGAAAAAAAAAAACAAGAATAAGGTGGTAGAAGTGAGCGAGTCGAATTGAGAGGGAGTGGCCAACACATTCGGACACTATCCTGTATTCGATTCCAAGTAAATATATATTGTCGTGAAGAGCGTGTCGAAATCGACTGGAGACAAGCGTAAAGAGTCCGAGTTTCTTCTTCGTCTTCATGATATATGTATATTCATATACGAATAATATAAATGTATTTGTATTCATATAGCTATTCATTTTCTTTCCCTCGGTGATAATGATGAGCCATGTTTACACTGGCAAGATCCTCAGGGGGTGGATCAGTTGCAGGATGAAGCGAATGAAATGAACCACTCGTAGATAGACGAATGAATGTGAAAGAAACTATATGACTTCTTTCTCATGTAAATACGATGTAGTTTGCGTGTAAAACTTACTGACCATGCTCGTGTATATGTGGCACAATATGGTTGCTGGCCATCTTGAAACCCTCTTGGGGGTTTTGCACATATAAAGACAACATACATTTAAACATACATTTAAACATACACACATTAATACCATCGTGATTCGAAGGAAGACTCTTTGGTTATGTAGAAGACGAGTCTCTTATGGCAATGATGATGGTAGTAGTGGTGGTGATTGTGATACGCTGTGTTGGCGGCGGAGGTGGAGAAGAAGACTGACCATAAAATATATCAGCCGCTGTGTGACTTCTCTTGGGCAGTCACAAATCACGCGACCCCCCGTCGTTGCACATAGTGTGGGTGTATACTCTCTTATGCATCCACTTGGGGCTCACAGTCTCGTATCATATACGCGAATAATATAAGAGAGAATAATAAAGGGTGAGAGAAAAGATGAGGAATATATTATTAGATGTATTTGGGATGATCATCCATGATCATTTATGCAATGTTTTCATAAAATGAAATAAATAAATTAATAAAAGAAACATTTTTATTACAATGTATATAATATGATTACTGCATAGTTTCATGTTATTCTCATTCAATCGATCATCGATAATTTAATAGTTTAAAGATAGTTTAAAAAGTTTTGGGGAATTAGATACTAGAGATCAGACATTGGAATTTGTATATGAATAATATTAACAAGACATTTCATTAGGAGAGAACAAACTTCTTTTCAACTGTAGCCGTGTATTTATATGTGTGTATAGAGCATCATGGCTTTGAGAATGAGTAAAAAGAGGAAGAGGTGGAGGTACAGCCCTTTCAGGGTTGGCTTTTGTTGGGGCACTAAGTGAGCGAGGAAATAATACCCAATGGAATGTGACCCGTGCACCTTCTAGATGTATACGTCCGTGGATCAACGCAAAGCCAAAAGAGGAAACGAGATATTATTATTGTATAAAAGGACATAATGTATATAACGATGTGAAACATCTCATATACGTGGAGACGAAATTCTATTGGAAACATTCAAGTTGACCACATACGATTACTCAAGAATTTACCAAAGAATTTTTTTAATATTTCTTCTTTCTTTCATATATTTATATATTTATTTATTTTTTCTTTTTTGCAATATTATTTTTTATTGAAATGGCATTTTGTTCATCATACATATGAGGAAGGATCCATGAGGACGCCATGAGTCTAGGAGGATGCTTGATTTTTCGAGTAAAGGAATGTGTCCGACCAGTAGCAGTCACAACCATTATAATGATTTGAATCTGCCGGTTGATTCCACCTTCTCTATCTTTTCCTTCAGTTCGTCTACATCTCTCTCACTCACAATTTTATATATATACCTTAAGAATATATTTTTATATATACACATATACCTCTCGGTCAAACCACTCTCTCTTCAACCAAGCCGGTCCACGCTCGTTATTAATATCGAATAACGAGATGCTCGAGCGCGCCGAAGGCATGCGTGCTATGGGTATTCTTTATTAACGATGCTTACCGTTGTTCAGGTTTGCGTCCTTACAAAAAATCCCCCCAGGCAATATGTGAGAGAGTATAAAAGAAGAGAATGACGAGATGAGAGAGAATATAAGAGAAAGAAGAGAACCCATCTTGAGAGCGAACGCGGTTGGATTAATCCGGGCGATAAATACGTGCATTCCACATTCGAATGAGATACAATCGTCAATAATCTGTTTGTCATGATTAAAAGAAGAAGAAAAAAAAAGAAAATGAATATATAAAATAATGTCTGATGTTTGACTTTAAAAATAATAAATTTAACGATTTTCTCCAATGAATAAATGTGAAAATAAAAATAAATAAAATAAAAAAATAGGTGAAAAAACTAATAATAAACAGACGGTGCAAATTCATACCATATGATTCACAAGTCTGGCATGTCTGTCGTCTTGGTACAGTGGAAAAATTTTCACCCACGCAAAAAGAATCCAACGCGATTTCTCTCTCTTCCTCTCGTAAACATCATCGACTCCTCGTGAGTATAACATTTGCACACATTTACACATATATACATTGAAAATACTATCCAGAGGATTTATTAATACCACGGATATTACCATTGTGTATTGCGCGTCGAGGTAATTTTATTTCATTTCGTTTATTTATTTATTTTTTTCATTTATTTCGTTCAATTTGTGCACAATGACGACGAAACGATTTTTCGTCTGCTCAGTGCGACTAACGAATGTGGATATAATTGCACATGGACCTAATGGTTATTGATGACGCTCCTTATCTCAGCGGTGCATGAATGAAAAAAAGAAAAGAGAATAAAAGATAGAGCAAAGACGACGAAGTTAAAGTAAAAGAGAAAAAGAGAGTGCGGGTGACTCTCATCGGCATTAGTGAGTATAACACATTGTGTATAGCATGGCATGAACGTTTATATGAGAGGCGATGCTTTAGGAGCGATACTGTCTTTGAGCAAAGACCCCCCGTCGCACACCAACACACAACTTGATTCACTGTACCGGATCGTGTCGTCTCGATTCAAGCGCGGTCTTCTGATGTGATACCGCGCGCTATGAATTTATTTTTATCCATTTACTTTTTTTTTTTTTTTTTTCATTCGCGATTTGATTATTTTTATTTTTTAATTTCCCTCTGAAACTCGGATTTTATAAATACATTCTTATGCTTATTTTGATGTGCATTATAAGAATATGGTTATAGGCTTTAATGTGCCGACGAGAAAAAAAAAATCAAGAAATTAAGGAGAGAGAAAAAAAAACACACAAGTACTAAAAGAAAAACAAAGTATAAAAATATACATTGCTTGAAGTGCGCTATAATCTTGAATTTATGGCGATTATACGACGATTGTGCAAAGTCATCCGTAAACTTTTATCTTCCATAATGAAAATTAATATCTTACCGCATGAGAAAAATTTTCTTTTGTAAAATCGTATCGTTTAATAATTTGTAATTTCCATCCCACAAAAAAAAAATGAATGAATAAATAAAACACATTGTAAAAATGCTATTAGTTGATGCAGATACAAGTTGGATAATTGTATTGAGTAAACTGTCTTTACCAGGTGCGCACCTGCACAGAATATTTTCTTCAAGCCAGAACATTTCCCTTCGTTTATATTATTTCTCTCTTCTCTTCTGCGGTTGCAAAAGCATGTTCGTTCACATTGACGGTTGCAATGCGGTCGGGCGGTACTTAGCGAGCATAAAGAGTCTCGTTGCAATTGTAAGTATAAAACCGCAATGCACGCAAAAAAAAAAAAATCCTCTATCGCGAATGGCAAAAACGAAAGAGCGAGTGAAGTCGTGTCAAGCACAAGTGCAGCAACAAATACATATACACATATAACCGCAAGCAGGTCCCACGTATTTGCTCGTAATGACAGCGTTTACATCCTTATGAAACACGAGTGCAACGACAAGGAGACATGCGGAATCCGCGACAATCAAGCCGGCAATGGAAATCGATTGCACTGTGCGGTTCTCTATCGATTCAAGAGAGTCATCAATGCACGATAAATTATAAGACATATCTATATGCTTGGTATGTATACACCAATATATATTTACATTATATATCAAAGCGATTGGAGCATATGCATAAAGTCTCTTTCAAAGTATCGATAGCCACCCTTCACCATGAATAATTGAACTTAACGAAGCGTCTGGCTTTATGGAAAACGAATTTCGAGTCCGCTCAATTCATGTCCAATCTTCCAATCGTAGTCAATTATCCAGACTATGCAATGTTTTCTCACTCGTTCCCCTCAGTATCGCAATGCGCTCAATTGTGTTTTCATTCTCTCTTCCCGCACACGAGACACGCCATCTGAATGTCAACTTTGTCCTCTCCCTTTTCAGTGCGCCCCACCTTTTCCTCCATCGCCCCGTAGAGCAGCAGTGTTATTTTGAGTACAAACAGGATTACGCAATTTAATTCGCAGGCTGACAAAAGACCGACAAAGAAACCCCATCATCAGAGTGATCATGGCGGTAGTGGTGACGATACTGAGCTTCACGATGGGGTTCAATATATATTTCTGTATCTTTCATTCTGTTTTTCTTTCATTTAAATATTGGTAATCTCTTTCTATCCTGGCATTTTACTTACAGTATATCAATAGTTCCAACATGTACTTAATGTTTCCTTTTATTTTATTATTTTTATTTATTTTATTTATTAATTCCATGCGATGCCATTTCATGATTACATATTCAGTGAACATAAGCTAATCATTTGCAATAAGTCATGTCTCTTTGACTCTATGTTGAAAGTCAATGACGTTCCGTTGTCCTTATAAGCATATGATCTCAATATCTGTCTATTATATATCCATATTATATTCACCAATGTCTATTTGCTTACACAAGTGCTTCACGAGTGCATTGTCGACAAGTAAACATATACGTATCATGAGTGAATGAGATAGTGCAAATAAAGAGAATATAGCGAATAGATAATCAACCATTGTTTTCAATACACCGCATACTAATATTCCATCATGTATGTAACTTGTTATAAGTGTGCATTTGCATTTTCACATGGCTATTTAATATCAAATACTATATACATAATAAAAGCTTTTTGATATTTCCGATTTATCTAATCAATTCAATTCTGGATAAACGAATTTATTTAAAACAAACAAAAAATAAATTTAAAAAAAATTTTTTCATTCTTTCATTTATGTCACGTGAAATATGTTAAATATATAAGACACGCGTTGCCTGAACCTGTCAACAAAAATATTTATAGATGCACACCAACCACCCTCCTATTTGCAATATATTTATATACATTTATTTTTCTTTTTTGCGTTCTTTCATATTTCATGATAGTAAGGGTGCACGAAAGGATGCGGTAGAAAGAGAGTTAGATGACGCAACTATGGTAATACCTGGGCGCACAAGTTGGAGCGAAACACGTGGGACGAAGGAGGTAAAGTTGAATGTTATTTATGACGCTTTCTCACTGCGATCGTCTGCGTTGGAGCCCTTCTCATGCTTGAGACATTCTCGTTCCAAGTCCCCAACATAAAAGTAGAGTGGTAACCAACCCCCGCACCACTACCTAACCTCACTGCGCTTTTCTTTATTTTTCACATCCTACGCTGTAAATAGAAAACTATGCACCACAAGGACTTTCTTAAAGTTTCAGTTTATATGTATATAAACATAGAGATGGGAAGATATGGTAGAGCTTGGAGTCCATTTTTTTTTCTGATGGCAAACGATGCTGGGTGCTATTCTTTATTTAACATCATGGCAATGTAAAATCCTACTAGCAAGAAATGTACAAGGCGATTTTCCAGTTCTGGTAGTCGCTGCTAGACTCACTAGAGAGGGTTGGTCAGGTGTGAATTTAATCCTTTATCCCTTTAACGTTGTGTATTTTCCTCGTAAAAACTAATATAGAGCCAGTGGTATAGTTGGATCAGTTGGATAAAATCCCCTATATTCCAATTTAAATAAGAACATATAATATAAAATGGAATATACATTTATATCTAAAAATAAATTGGATATATTTACGAATGATATCTAAATAGAAATAATGAAAGAATTTTTTAACATAAAGAAAAAAAAAGGCATTGTTTTTAATTTTGAATAATGTATAATTTATGAATACGTTTAACGCGAATATGTAGAGAAATAGGGAGAATGATACAATTATAAAGGAGATACTGAGCAACATCAGGCGCATTCATGTAAATGTTTTCTCGCACTGTTGGTTGATGAAAAGCTTTTTTTTTTTTACCTATTCACGGGGATAAAAGAGGTTCGTCTACGTTCACGAAAACATCAGAGAGCTTTCAAACGAATGATGATGCAGTGGATGGCCATGGTTATACTGTATACTTCTTTGCATATACACAATTCTTACTCGGTTTACACTCTATAAACGGCGTCTGGACGCCCTGTTACACGATCACTGAATCATTGTTGGTGATAGATTGTGCAGCTGTTGCATGACGGGAGAGATCACAAGCGACGGAAATAGGTTGCAACAATACGGAAGGTTTTATTCACAATATATTTTTTATTTAAAGTAAGGAAGAACGAAGAAAATTTTGCTTCTCGTGCTTTCCTTCATTGCATTCTTTATTATATTTCCCTTTGCGTTAGTGTATCATCAACAAAGTGGCACAATGTGTATACATCATCCACTCGTGTATATTAATGCTTTCGTGTAAAATATTCCATTGATGTTCTGGACCGTGCGCAACATCACTGGTGTATATTATACACATTTATGTGACGAAAGTTTACGTCGTTTGTCTAAAATATTTAGCTAATCGCTTACGCCATAGTCAAAGTTATATGGCAGCTCGTTTAGTGATCCCTTCACCATTATTGCGTTATGAGGGATCAAAATGTATTATATGTAAAGACCAGTAGCCAGGTTACTACGCGCGGCCGAGGACTTTACGGTTTAGAAGATGAGAGCCCAAGTGCTCGGTATATAGCTACCGTATAATTATCCTTCCGGGGCGGTGAAGCTACTATGGGTTAAATAACTAGCTGTTTGCGCCTGCGGCTAAAGTCATTCTCAGGTTACTCCAAAATCTTGGAAAGATTTTTCAATTAAAATCACTAATATTTTCACGTCAGATTTTATCGCTTCATCAATCAAATTTATATAAAAAAAAAAGAAATGGCGGAATATCTATATCTTACATATAGATCGATTTACCGGAATTTTTTTTTTTTTTTTTTCATTCTTTCATTTTTCATCTTGCACCATCGCGCTTTTGTCCATTCTCCAATATACTGCTCTCAATTTTTTTGTCTTGCCACCAGTTTCCTCTCTTTTATTTATCATCTACTATACGGGTCGACCTCATTTTCTTTTTTCTTCTCTTCATTCACCGGCGTCATGTCACACGACATCGTCTCGAGCAATTTTCAGAAGGGGCAAAAGGGAAATAGAAAGAAGATGAAAACGAAAAAAAAAAAAAAACAAAGAAAAACAAGATAAAAGAAAAGTGAATGAGAGAGTATTAAAAGGTGAAATGGGGAACGAAAAAAAAAAAAAAATAAGAAAGAAAGAGCGATTACATAGACAGTTACTTCGGTCTTCTAGAAAGCATTTTTCGCGAATGGGCGGTCTGGTAACTGCCGTAATGCTCGTGCTGAATCCGTAGTCCCTTGCGCGCTGGGGGCAGAAATGGCACCCGCGGGGGTGATAGAGGCTACCTAATAGCTCACAGAATTGCCCCTGAAACACCTTTTTAATGAACTATAGCAACGGGAAATGAAAATGGGGGAGACGACAACTGTGAACGTATCTATATACACCACCACTTTTCCTCTGTCTTCTCTTCAATGTTATAAATATATATACGTTTCTTTGAGTCTTGACAAAACTTTTTTATCGACGCTAGGAGCATTGTTCCTACTCTATACTTGTTCGTTACATTTCGTGCTTAGCGTACGTAAGTAAACGAATGAGTGAAGACAAAAGAAAGAAAATAAGAATGAAAGCGAGAGAAATTCCGAGTAACAACTTTTGTCCGCCGAAAAGTTTTCTTATCGGAGGTAATTATTGGCGGAAGTTTAGCCCTAGAACATTCTCGTTGGGTCAGCGAAAATTGAGTGTTCTATACGAGGTAAGAGAATAAATTTATTAAAACTAATCGACGTCTGGGATTTGCGGTAACTTTCACTCTTCTATTATCATTAATATTTTTTCACACTTTTTTCATTATCGTTTTTAATTTGTACGACACTAACTATTTATATTAATAGTATATGAATACATTATAAATTTATTTATCCTCTGAAATGAATTCGACAGATGAGGAATAAAAATTCAAATTAAAAGAAAAATTATAATAATATTAAAATAGAAATAAATAAAACTGGAATCGCGTGCCCAAAGAGAAGAATAGAAGGGAGTGATCATGCTGAGCACAGCAAGTGGTCGCGGGGTTGAAAACATTCCGGGGAATTAGACAAGTCACACCGGGAGATTGTTGAATGAGAAGAGGAATAGTATAGAGAAAATGATCCCTGTAGAGAAACAATTTGTTGTGGTCATATACTAAAACTACTAGCGCTTTTCTCATAGATATTATAATATATAAAAATGCTCATAGCAAAAAAAATCAGATACAACAGACAATGCTAAATATTTTGTTGTACAAACAAATATACAGTAGGTATACTAATATTAAATAATATTATAATAGTATATAATATACTATTATATATTAATAAAAGCATCGATACAATAATTTACTATTGGAAATTGTTGATATTTCATCTGAATATTGAAGTTATAATACACATTTGTACATGTAATACATAACAGTAGTTTAGCGTATCTTCTCTTGTCCAACCTCAATTTCAACCCCGTATACCTTTTCTCAAGGGGCTTGGTGGTTATGGCTGTAGTCTTGCAGTGTTTACGAGTCCAGAATGGCCGATTACCGTTTTACGAACGCGACCGGTCGTTTCTCCAGAAAATAGGTGACCTTCGCAAGCTCTCAGTACTCTCTTATATCCATTCAATAACAACACAAATGCAATATAAGCAAGATTAAGTGTAAATACAAAAAAAAAAAAAAAAAAGAAAGAAACAATGCCATGTGAATTATTTTCCCCTTAATAAAAAAAAAAATAAATAAAATGGAAAGAAAAAACAACGTTGACTGTGTCGAGCTCGCGCATTCCCGACGGATCTCCGATTTCATTTCTTTCACAAACGCCACGTCATCATTTTTCATAGACTTCATCCCCTTTCGGGGCGCAGTGTAGAGTAAACCAGCCGATGGTTTTCACTAGGGGTGTGTTTATATATGTATACCTATATTATACAAAGAAAATAAGGAAAAAAATTGTACGAAAGGGAATACGAATGAAAGCTCTTTCTCTCTGTGCGGGGTATGAGTAGAAAAAAATTTTTTCTTTTCGCTTCGAAGCTGAAGGAAAAGTGGTAAGTCATGGTCGGACTATTCCAACTTGTGCTCAACTATTCAGTATCTGTATTGTATATATGTATATACATGGGCGTATATAAATATATACATATATATAGGTATATATATTGAAGAATATTTTTGGAGTATGATAACGACGAAACAAAAAGAAATATAAGCTCGTGATTTAGAATATTCGGTAGCGGATGTCAGCTATTGCTCGCCCACTGCGACGTCATTATGTCATCATCATTCTCCTTCGCGCCTGGGCAACTCGCGCCGTTGACGGGACGCGCGCGAACGAGTGCTCGTGCGCCCGGACATCACTCACCCGGTCCAACAACCGGGGTATACATAGATATATTTATACACACGATGACTCTTCTTCTTCTTCTATCTCTTCTTCTCCTCCACTCACTCTGTCTCTATATACTTTTGAACGTGAGTCTGCCGCTTCACTTGCGACTCGTGTTCGACCGAAACTCAACAATATATTTATCACACGCGGTAGACCCGGTGAATTGAAGTTCCGGTGCCACCCACGGTATATAATTTTTTATTTCTTTCAAGCTCACATTGGGGGCCATTGACTGTCGTCAAATTAAATGGAGTGTAATCACGATCAAGTTTCATATTGTCACTTATCATTGCTCCATTTATTTATATTTATCCTGAGATTATCATACAATAGCTTCGTATTTAACGATTATATTTTAACGATTTCTATTTCATAATACTTTTCTGTTTTTAATTCTAGTTTTTATTTTTTTTTTTTCAGGGTAAATTCTCTGAGGAAATCATTGAATATTCAACTTGAGAAAATCCACGGATATTGTATTTTATTATAAATGTGGGGGAGGGATGGGGGGGGTGTCTATCACACAACATAGGGGAGATAGAAAAAGAGCAAAAGGACTTTACAGTTTGCATGGAAATATTTTCAGATTCGTGAATTCGAAAAAAAAAAAATCCCTGGGGAACCAGAGCATGTTTCACGTTACATATACTCTTATATGACGTGGGGCTCACGCAAGTGTGCTATATTCACCGATACGTATAATATTATTTGATACTATCGTCGGGGGATCGATACAGAACCTATGAGAATTCACCTTTCGACTCTCTTATTTTTATATTCACATATGACAGATAGTCAACCAAAAATATATCTGAGTACACCGTATAAATACATACATCAAAGCCAGGGGTTAAGAATTATTCGAATAATTCCAATACTAAAGATTTTTATGCTCAGTTGGTATATATAAATATCGAGACAGAGTGGAAAATTAGAATCGATATTGGATAAATTATGGGGGACTAAGGGAAATATCAGAATGAAGGTGAGGAATTTTGTGAAAATTAAAAGATAATCGCAGGGATGAAATTGGGTCGTGAGACACTTATATAAAGAATCATGGTATTCACTTCATTTCTATATAGTGTAAAGTGTGTATGTGTGTAATTCTCGCACCCCTCAATTCACAGAATATACAGGGTGTACTGAAGAGTAGAGCATATATAAGCTCTCTCGTACTTCGTGAATTATAAATTGCGTTTCTCGCGCTTTCGAGACCCGCACGACCGAGTTGGCTTTACCACTTGCAATATATAGAATCATGAGAGTAAGCGAGAGAATATACTAGATGGAAGGTTTGGAATGAGAAACGGAAGGGAACGGTCGTTGGGAAATGGAAAACGTTTCTCGAGAGAGTATGCCGAGAGGAATAGGTCGCGCGGCCATACAATTAGCCAAGCGTCGTAATTAGCGTAAATTGTTTTCTCCCTCATCTCAAGCATTTCTGCAAACTTTACATTATATATTTCCATCTGGAATAAAATAATGGGATCAAAATTATTAGTATTAGTAATTTTCCGTACAAGAATATTTTATGTTAACGAGGAAAAAATATTGAGAAAATAATTTTTTATTTTAATAATAGTATGACAGTTATCAATTCCAATATGAATTTAGTTAAAGCAGGTGGACCTTGGTCTTTGGTATTTTCTCGTAAGCAAAATATACGGCTATCTGCTTAGCTTAGACATTGCCGAGACGGAAGCTATCGCATCCTCGTAATATACTGCTCAATAAAAACTTAGTTACAGCTCCTCCTATAATACATTCTCTTGTACTCGTTTTCCATCTATCTCTCTCGCTATCGCAACGTTCTCGAACGCGTCTTGTAATCGTTATACTGACTATATCCTCTACAAGTCCGCCAAGAAAGAGGGAAAAAAAACGCCAAGAGAAGAGTAGATGGCTGGCGGATCCATGTGGCTATAAAGTTAAACAACGAGGGTAAAAAAAAATAAATAAAAGAGGTAGAGAAGAGTTAAAGCGAGAGAGAGAGAGGTAAGAGAGGTTGGCTAGACGGTTTTTAACAATTTCTTTGGGTTGCAGGCGTCGTTATCGGATGTGTGGTCACAACGGAGCTCTATACGATCACAACATACAACGCACAGTGGGACGTGCCTAGAGACAATAAAGGCTCCACGGGCCATCAAACGAGCTTCCGAATGGCATCCAAAGCGAACTCGACCAGGTTGTAACAATATGTTTCAAACCAAGAGCCTCTCAAAAGTAACATTAACTTTTACCCTTTTTATATTTCTTATCCTCTTTCTCTTATGCTTCAATATATTTTAGGTTTTTGTTTATGGTTCATGAGATATTCAAGCCAAACACTTAATTTATAGATTCATTCATTTTTTACAACCAAGCAAATGACAAATTCATCAAGAAATATATATATTTATCCATACACCCTAGATATAAATAAGTGCTTTGTGCTGAATAATAAACCTAGAAATGATTGAAAATATGAAAGGATGAAGAATTAATCAACGCTCCAATGAGTGGGACATATGCTTGTTCACGAAAAGAACTGTCGTTGTGTTTTCATTGCCACGACCAAGTTGCGCACAATGAAGGGTAGAATATATATTGTTTGATGGTTGATCGTCATAGTCCGTATAGTGGTGTAGGTGGTGGTGACGCGCAACCGCTTCGGGGGTCGTCTGATTGGGTCGCTGCAAAACATCTGGCAGCCTCCCGCAGGGCTTTCCGAACGACAATCATCCGACAATCGCGCGAGGTAATGCCCCGAGAGATATCTTCATTTTCGTGAACGAAAAAAGAAATGGTGAATTTCTGTCTCCATCTATATTATATACGAAGAAAAATGGATATACCACTATGTCTTTTACTATTATTAGAAATCTAATGGACATGTCTTAACAATTCTGATGAGTAAATATTTTTTTTCCCCCTTCAACACAGTTCTGCATTTAAATTCTGTCTTTTTATTTTTTTTTTCAACAGTTCCAAGTTTTATTTTCGTCATGATTTTTTCTTATTCTACTTTTAGCAAACAATGATGAAAGTGCCAGGATTGGTACACATGAATAAATTCAGAAACTTGCTCAAGAGCGATTGTTACGTACTACAGGGTTGTTTGAAGCATCCCTTTGCATAACCGACACTGATACCTACCTCCCTTATCCAAAGTAAAGGCATTGAAGACGCGGGCGGGTGCGGAGTAACTTACATCCAACGACAATAGATCCTTTACCATGACAAGGAGGAAAAAAAAAAGCGTAAAAGAAAAGAGCCCGGGTCCGCGATGTGGTCGGAATGAAAGAAAGAGCGCGGCAATGATGAAAGCATTGTCCTCGTTCAACGGTTTCGTTTCTCTGGTAGAGAAGGCTTCACTGAAGAAGACTATCTCTTCTTTTTTTCTTCGTCTTCTTCTTCTTTACCATTACATACGCATACACATACATATATCCTAAATGATAAAACGAGAATTCTTGGTTCATCGTTACCGTCGACGACGTGATCCAAAGATCACTTCGTCGCTGTGTGGCTCTTTGTTACGAGAAAGGAAGAAAAAGTGCTACCCGGAAGCGCCGACGCCATCTCATCGTGACGTTAGATGAAAATGAATAGGAAGGTTGGGTATAATGTATGCTATATACATACATGTTTATAGAGGAAATGAAAAATTTTTCAAGAGGACTTTTCACAGAGCTAGAACCAATTGAGACAAAGCCTTTGTGATTCGTGAAAAAAAAAAAAAAAAGAAATAGGAACAAGCTGAGAGTGTTTGACTTAATACTTTAATCTTTCTCTCTTATAATCTTTGATGACTAAAAATAGAACAGCAGCCCTTCACTCATTGCACAAAGTAATAAACGTGATCATCCACTGATATATAAATTAATATCGGATTATTTTGTCGTGTCCTGAAAAAGGAATTGGTCAGTATACTTACAACCCTTTTCATATTTAAGGATTGGATGTAATCCAAAATGATTGATCATGATTGACCATATTAGAATTATTTGAGAAGGGTGTAAAAGTGTAACATTGACGTGATATTCTTCGTCATCATCTCAGGATCCGAAAGGCGAAATAAAATGAGAAGTGGAAAAGCGCGTTAGGGTTATTGCTCCCCTTAAATATAGGGTAGAATGGCAACGCGATTGTTATTCTTTGGGCGAAAACTATTTACAAAGTCGGAGCTAATAGCATCAAGAGATTTAGCTTCGACATATATATACTATATATATATACACACGTACACATATATAACTTCCCTTCTGTTATTCTCACATCTCTTGTTGCATTAGTCTACCATTACCAGCCCGATCCACAAGCCAATGGCGTCAATGCCGAAGTTATAATCTCCAGATTTATTTTCAATATTGTTCAAATACTTATCTATGACATTCAATGGACATAAATGAAAATAATGTACCTTGAATATAAATTTATAATAGTATTATTCTATGTATTCTAAACATTCGACATTACTCGTTCACATTGCTATATATTTTTCTTTTTTATTTTTTAAATGTTCAAGTGCCAGAACTTGTCGCTGCCTACGCCAGTGATAATACCAACATATTCAACGAGGGTAAAGTGAGACTCGGCAACTGATACGATGTATGCAAAAAGAAAAAGTTGCGAGGTATATGCAAGAACAGATGTGTAAGATAGAGCCTAATATAATAAAAGTTCATTCTCTTACTCTTCCTCTCTGTCATTGGCGAGCTTTTCCTTTCTCATACTTATTTCTCTTGCTTGTTATCCGCCAATGCTGAGTGGGATGAGAACGTATGCATATTGACCCGGTCGATCTCGTAATGCTACTGATCCCCTGGGTTTGAATACGATGTGGCAAAGAAAGAAATGTAGATGCGTAGGTGCACACCGGAACGCATTTAATTCGATTCCTCGACGCGATCCAACGAGTTGTCATTTATATAGAGTCCACTCCATGTACTGGTGTAATTCGAATGCAAATTTTGTGTATTGGATAAAAAATAGGACCTCCTTGCGATGCGTACGCCCCCTCGTTGAGGAGAAGTGGCAATATCGGTGATGGAAATAACGAGCTAAACAACTTTCAGTTTTATTCAATGGTAATAAACATTTCCAAATTATCGGTTCGACTATGAAAAACATACACTCAAGAGAAATATCGGTAATTTAATTCAGCGTTATTCAGAGAATTGAGCAATATCAAAGTGCATTTGGCATTATATACTATATTGGCAGCTGATATTTTTCTCATTTATTAAAACTTTTTCTTTTCATTTATTTATATATTTATTTATCTATAGAATAATCCCAATTTCCCCTTGGCATGTTTCTTCGCTTGACATGCGTGCAACAAACATAAATGGAAAACGAATTGATTAATCGTAGTAATTACCGATCAGCCCCCGCTAATTAGATATCCGACTCCTATACCCCTCAATATGAAGGCCCCAGAGGGTTCTCGCACTCTCGCCGCAGGGCTCACAGTGCTGGTGCGGTGGTCGGTAAGGTCGTTTCTAGGGTGCACACATGAATAGTTGTCGGTAGAGAGTCGAGTGTGAGAAGGGTGTGTTTGTTGTGTGTACGCTGGGGTTAGATGTATTTTAGCGAAGAGGGTGGTAAAGCGAAGTGTGCGAGCCAAATGAGATTGTTTGACGGAGCCACCCAATAAGCTTTGCTGTGTGTTTGTGCTCTATTCTCTCTTTATTTTCATCTCTGTTCTATCCTCTCTTTCTCTATCCCAATCTCACACTCATGAAACTTTGTATTGTGATCGTGGGTTTCAAAGTGCACGAGGATGAGTGGCAACATGTGATGATAATTAAAGCACACAATCGCTTGTAGGAATGTATGATCAACAAAAATAATTTTAAAATTATCACAGTAACAATGATGATAATATTAATGATATATTTTTGTTTTGAGTAATAAAAATGACATCAATAAAATTTTATGTGACAATGAAAAGAATTTAAATCAAATATAATACTATTTCCGCATGTTAATACTATGCAATATCAGTATGAATTTATTAGCATCCGGTTCAAGATAGATTTACAACGCAAATTTACATTCATTCTGCATAGCGGTAGCATCATGGATACCCAGCGCGATTTTGTAAAACGAAATGTCTCGTTAGTAAGTTCGTATATGTTAGTCGATCTTTTGCGCGTGTGTAAAGTGCATGCTGTCCCATCGTTCGTGGTTTTACAACAGTCTAAATTACATCGAGCCGCACAGTTATGATGTTAACGAGCGTGGAGTCGACGCAGTTATGCACTCCAACTGTCTCTTTTTTTTTTTTTTCTTCTTCTTACTATCTCTATAATTCTTTCTTTGACTCTTTATTTTTTCTCTTGATCTGTTTCTTTACTTCAAGTCATAGCATCAGTATCATGCCTCAGGGGCTCGATGAACCGTAACAGTAAGAGAATGAGGAAATATATCCCCATGGCAGATTTGCTCCATCTCAAATCATTAAGAAAAATTATTCATTGGAGAATTGCGAATGTCGTTTTATTGAGAAGGAATCTTTAGTGGAATTTTAATCGGAAAAACTGTTTGTCTTTGAGCGCGCACCAAGTTTTGACATTGATTAAACGATGTGTCTCACGGTGGAACGTTAAAAAAATTAAATAAAATTATATTCTACTTTGATATAAATATAATAAGTGATATTATTGCATATGTACATCAAAACTCAATCAATTAAGCATTTATGTCTGACGCTGTGGACATTTTTCATCTGAGAAACATCACGAGAAAAGGAACAACAGAGAAAACTAGCACCTGGCAAATATAACGTGCACAGTGTGGTGAGTGCCAACAATTGCGACGCAGTGTGCTCAGAGGACCGATAAATAACCGCTAGTTTATTAGCCCTCTGCTTCCCCCTTCATACTGACTTCCGTTAGGGGATGAAGAAGTGGCAGCGGTTGAATTAGCGAGAATATTAGTACAAATTTTCGTTTCTCGCTCGTTGGCCGTGAGAGATGCGCGCGCTCAAGTGCAGTCACTTAAAACTCACTATACAGAAAGATACAAATCACTTTCATGAATTATTTTACTGTACCACTGTTATAAATCTTATTATATTGAGCACATCAAATATTTCGTTAATTACATTTCACACTGTGGTACCACGAATTATTTTATTCATTTTTTTTTACTCTTTAAATATTCATTGGTTTTTGGCAATAAAAATGATTGATAATTGTTTTATTGTAAAAAAAATTAATCGAGTTTAAATTAGTCTTAGATAGATAACTGTCACGTTATATGCAATTTTCCGCAATAAATAGGATTGTGCGAATGCAATATTTAACACATACATACACTGTCGTCGTATAGTGGGGTAACAAGCTGGCAACGTTTCTAACTACTGTCTGCGTTGATATATGTGACGGAAAATTGTGGGCGAATACTGCAAGAGTAAGAGAACACTGAAGGTAAAATAGAGGAATAAAGGAATAAAATAAATATAAAGTGAAAATAGGAAATGAACCGTACAAAGACGTATTTTATACTTCATTCAAAAATTATATGTATTAATTCATAAATATAAAGTGAATATTTTATTTTTTGGCCTAAAAAATTTTTTTTATAATTTATATCATTTATTTTACATATTATAATTAATGTATAATATTTCTATATAAACTGTCGTCTTGTGTGGCGATCTAATATACACTTTTATACCTCTTTTCACTTCTCTTCATCGTGTGTTCAGTGAGAAACAGCCGTGCACAGTCTAATTACATTACGGAAACATGAGTTTCTAGAGTGAAATATTTCTGCGGGACTTTGTATCCGTCCAATGAAGAAATTGCAACGCAACACTAGCGGCTTTTCGTACATACACACAACGACAATGCGAAATTGCGATAATATGCATGAATAGATGTATTTATTTTCACCATGTGGGCATTATCCTTTGGAGTACCTTTTATTCAACTGCACGTACTCTATTTCGTTTTCCCTTTATGTATAAAAATAAAATATACACAAATTAAACCCAAACTTTGTCACTGTATCGTCTATTTTATCATTGTACCCCAGTCTTTGTTGTTGAAAAATGTAATATAATGTTTAGGGAAACATTTTTTGTTAATATTTGTATATAAAACCGGTATATATTGATCGTTATTAATTAATTAGTTACTAAACTGTACATGAATATCGTATATAAACGGGGAAAATTTCAGATAGAAAAGAAAGAAGAAAAAGAAAGTTGAAAAAAAATAGAAAGAAAATGCATCACCGCAAATCTCTGTGCGAATTTAAGTCGACGCGGGAGCTCTCCTTAAACTTGATTTGTGATCAATTACTGTGCATCCACTTGGATCCGCCTTCGTCCACCCGCGCACCGCATACATACATATATATATCATATACAGCTGCGTTATGACTACCGGTCTCGCACTCACCAGCATCGATTCTCTTATTATAAACGCGCCCGCTCACATTCAACGGCGAAGCGACGCCACGATTTTATTTATACGCCAACACGTATCTCTCGCGTACGATTTTTTTTTTTATTTTTATTTTTCTTTATGTCTTGCCCATCCATTCGTTGCTTTATTTACGCGTGAAATAATCCACGTGAAAAGCCAGAGATACGAGGAATATTCTGGTAACTCATATATGTAAAACTATTTACATATGTAAGTATATTTCTTGAACAAAAATGAACAAAAATAGAGATGTAAAATAATAAACTGAATAAATGAATAGTGCATGAATAAATGACAGTGAAGTGAAATTTTTGGAATTATTAGAAATTAAAAAGAAGAAAAATATTTGAATATAAAAGCAGCGAACGAGAAAATTGATATTTTGGTTAATTTACCGCGATACAAATGAAATGCAGAAGGAAGATTTAGAGATAATAATCATAGTGATGTGCGCAGGTGCCGCGTAGAGTATTTATCAAAATAACGTGATAGCAAAAGCTTGAATGGATCAGCAAAATAAGCGATTCTGCCCATCACCCTCGTTTCTCTGTCTTTTACTGTCATCCTTTGATGAAAGCTCTTTTTTAATATAACCTTCTTCCTATAGAAATATATGAACGTACAGAGAAATACAAATTTTGTCTTCGAACCCTTTCTTGTTCAGATAATTCCATGAGATTAGTGACATGTGTTTCAACGCCAAAGTGTCATTATATGTATATATTTTTAGAAATGTATACATACTACGTATAAAAGACAAAAGACGTCGACCTATTTTCAGTGGAAATTATTTTGAAGATAGTACCTCCGAGAATAACGCACTATTTTTCTTTCAAGTCATCACAAAATTGTGTTTAAACTCAGTTGAATTTTATGCAACTTAAATTTATTCCCAAATTTCCGTCAAATTGTTTTTTTCTCCGTCAAGTATCAAAATAAATTTTTCTCTCGCACAACAAATATATTATTGTCATCATTTATTTATAACATTGATTCTAATAAATAAATTTAAAGTAGACACTTGAATGTACACAGAGTGACAAAAGTCTTACATCAATAAATAAATTATAATTAAATGGCATGTATACAGACTAGAAAAAATTATTTAATGTTTATTTGATGAGATATTTCCATTTAATCGTGTGTATATATCAATGACTCTGAAAATACTTTGCATACCGTCGTCTTATGCCGGTCCAGATACGCAAAATCGTAAAGTCGGCAACATAATAGCACTCTGTTGTACGCACAACACGGTGCGGCACTTGAGACGGCGCAAGATTAGCCAAGCATAAAGTGCCCCTGTAATGTTTACACGTCTGCTATCTGAAAGTGGCTCTTTCTCTATATCTTTTTCTTTTTCTGTCGCAGCAAGTTTGGTGTATATATCCCCAAGTGGTAGGTATAATTAATCGGACATGAGATCGTGTCGAGATTTTAAGTTCTCTCTTTACTTTAAGAATGCATGTGGCATTCCACTTTCAATCCACTGACTTTATCACTTTTATTAAATCTTTGATTCTTAATTTTTTTTTATTTTTTAAATTTTATTACATATATTCAGACACAGCTGTAAACACTGTATAACTAATAATGTGAATGATAATGTGTGTAATATTTATACAGAGTGTCTATTTGCGTTGATTATTATTTTTATTAGAGCAATATTTTCATTAATTTTCGAATAATCATTAATAATATCACTTACCAATTGTTGACTTGTAGAATTGTAAGTCCCGTGTCCTGGGCTAATTGTTTTTTCTGGTCTTCCGAGGGATATGGATGCTGCAAAAATAAAATAAAATAATTAAACATCACAGAAAAGATTAATAAATAAGCGAAATTAATTTAATATAACACATTTGATCTTTAATGGACACAGCATTCACCGGCACGATATGACACACAGATATCACGACACATAGAGAGAAGCAATGGATATATACATATAAATGTGTACTTGTTATTATACATATTTGAGTTCCGCGTGTTATAAGCTCGCTATATCCTCAAAACGCACCTGCGAAATATTATTTATTGTTGTGGAAGCCACTGCACGAGAGTGAATGTGTCGTGGCGAATGAAACGTAAAGAGAATAGAAAAAAAATATAGAAATGGTATATGAAAAATATTTTTTTCTATACATATTTATAAAACTAAATGTAATTCAGTGTGTGTGGTAAATATAACCGTGGATTTTTATCACAAACCACATCGGCGCAGATGTGTTGCGGTTACCTATATAATGTATCCAACCTTCCGCGCGAGTTGTCATCCTGGCCTCTGTCATCCGCATAAACTCAGTCGAGTGTCGAGTACGAGCATTGTACACAAATACTATATGTACATATAAATAACTAAACAAATAGACAGAATCAAACATACTGGAATTTCAATGTGAATACTATAAATAAATTTATCGATTGAACAATTCCGCTTGATATAACTCTGAATGAAATCGTCTCACCGAGAACGTGCCTCTTGGCATTTTGTATTTTAGTCCACAACAAACCTCACTATTGCGACAAAAAAAAAATCGCAAAGTCGTATGGGTTAATGATGAAAAAAAAAAAAGAAAAAGTCAAAACAACTAAAAGAAAAAATAAATAAATCGACATGGTCCGGTGAAAAAGTCAAGAGGGGCGCTCGGTCGCATCGTCGGCCACATAAAAGCGTCGACCACCGTGTCCGTACCGCATCATATTTTTACATAATTAGCACGTGGCGCTCACGGCAGTATTACTTCCCTTTTTTCTCTCTCTCTCTCTGTCTCTATAGATCTCTCTTTTATATACACTGTACATGGCTGATGGTGGCGCACGACGCGCGCGACTTTTTGCCCAGAGACCCCTGCGGTATTTTTGGAAACCGCGGTAACGGCCGCAGCCCGCAAACCCTGGGCACCGGTATATCATGTTTCTTGGAGGCGAGCCACGCTAGTCACCACCATCGGTTCGTTCACTCTGCTTTATACATTGTTCGTATATGTATGTATATACGAATATACGCACGTCCATGTATCTCATATATACGAAAAAGTAATGGAAAACCGTACGGCGCCCCTTAACGCATTGTGTGGCAGCAACAATCTGATTTGCGACACAATTCTTATCCTAATTAAATCAGCAAACTATTGTAATATATGTATATTTTTAAAAAGTATCTTTTACCACCAAGAATTGTATAGAAGATAAGCATTTTGTGTATATGTTGCCATTGGTTTAGAACAGGTGACTGGGTCAAGACTCATATAGCTGTCATAAATATCAGTCCCTTTATAAATGCGCTATCGCCTTTGAGTAACGCTGTGAGGAGTATATATATATATATATATAGTTGTTGGCAGTAGTAAATAACGCGCAGGTGCGCTAAACTTTGAAACTCAATGGAGCCATTGTATGAGTATATGAATAAAGTCACGAGAACAAGTCTGAGAAACTTGAAGAGAAATTAACTAAAATACAGTGGAAATGAATGAAAATTAAAGACAGAGATGAGAGATGTAGTAGATATATACATGTGCTGAAGTAAAAGCATAAAGTAGTAAAAATATACCGTAAATATTCCATTTTGCTTACTGTGAATGTCTCTAGAGATATTGCTATGAGGCCCTCACCCCCCGTTGTTGTATGCATAAAACAATCAAGATAATTGTCGATGCTTCGCCTAAGGGATGAGAAAGATGGGGGTGCTTCTGCCCAGGGGATACAGAAGACGATGGTGGTGATAGTGATGGTAGACGGGACTAGCAAAACGAATGAGAAAAAAGAGAACAAGGGTGATAGAGTAAGAGAAAGCTATCCAATTACATTGAAAACAATAGTCTTAAGTGCTGCTGGCGCGTACTACGCCCTACCGCTCACGACCTCGTTGCTTTACTGTGGTGGCAATAGTGTACAGAGGGAGAGAAAAAGGATGAAGTCATTTCACCCCTTGGACATCCCCGTGTGTTGTCGATATGCAACGTGTACCTAAAACGCAAAATCGACGCAAAAAGAACATTACCTATATATTTATGTATATCTATATGCACTGTGTCTCTGGTGAATTGAAGAAGAATGAAAACCAAAAGGGGATTCGTATATGTACGACAAGTCTCTCTATCTCTATATCTATATATTAAATACGCGCGGAAAGGGAGAAATTAACCCATTCGGAAATGGAGGGTTGGCCGGCCAAACAAGCGATAAAAGGAAAATGAGCGGTAAAAAGACAATATGAAAACCATTTGGGTTTTGGTTGGGGTGGCGGGTTGTAGAAAAACGAGTATAGACAACGTGGTAGCGAAAGGAAACAAGCGGAAGGTATGGGTTGGGTTATGGGTTATGGCAAGTGGAAGTGAATGAGTAGAAAAGACAAGAGATGAGAGAGACTGGGAGGGCTAAGTGTGTAAATGACTCGTCTATATATAGCTTATGGTCTTCAATGACTTCAACACCCATCTCTCGGTTAAATAATCGTTAAATATACATTTGAATCTCACTTTTACATCTCACTAAACGCGAATAAAATATCGTACTTCAGCGTTACTACTTTTATTTATTATCATCTTTTTTTTCTTCTTTTTTTTTCTTTAAGAAAGATAGTCAAATATTCTTTCACGAATATCTACAATACAAATTGTATTCAATTCATTGATGCTCACATGTGCCATGTCAATTTGCGAGAGTCGTTTAGTAAATGCTGCCTACTCAACTGCTGCGTCAGGACATCGATGTCGTCGAGGTATATGGATGGCGCCGCCGCTGCTAGCTGATATGGTATTGGTAATACATATAGTTTGCAAGCACTGAAAGAGCGAATGAAATAGAACAAGGGAGACACGAATACGCGAGGACTCATGCGGCGCTGAATGACATGTCGATGACGACGGCTGCTGACTCTGGTTAACGAGCAGGGCGTGGGAGCGCCACCGGAGATCTCGCCTCGTCATCACGCGCGCATCTACGCGGCCGCTGGAGAGCGAGAAGCCAGTGGATGAAGGGCACATACACATGCAAACGCGCATATATATATATTATGGAATATAGTGTGTATATATATATATATATACGTGTATGGATGTACGTATATATGTCAGAATGCGAAGGATGAAGAGGTGGCAAATTTAGAGAGACAGAGGGAGGCACTTTGGATTTAGCGGGGGAGGTTATGTCCCAACTGAACAGATCTCGACGGGTTTACTTTGGTCGAACGATTTGACGGAAGAGAACTCGAGAGGTTTACAGACGATGGGCAGATAGAATTGAGGATGAGGGAAATAAAGGGAGCAGAAGTGGGAGAGAAGAGGCTCGTCAGCGCGTCACTCATCCCTAATGCCTTCATTTCATTCTGTCCTCTTTGCCCACTCTACATCGTCGTCAGGATATTATATACACATATATCTACACTTATATTGAGGGGTCGACGAATGGTTCTGTATAGGCATTTTCATGGGTAATAACATCGTTACTCCGGTGATGATTCAATTTTTGCTGTAAAAATCCTATAATATGGCTGAGGTTATTACAGTTAAGTTTCGAAAGAGGGATGATAATGGCCTGTCATTTTTTTTTCTCTGCTACTTATCGTCGCCGTGGAGTAAAAAAAAATTTTCATTCCAATGAATGGTTGAAATTCACAATAGCAAATGAAGAATATGAAGCTTTAATTTATATTTATTTTTTTCTTTTTTTGTAGTGTATGAAATCACAACTAAAATTGTCATGTCAGTATGAATAAAAATGATTGATGTCGCGTGAGAAGAATTTTCCCACCGTGAATATTATCCTTGGCATCGCATGACAAAACATGATGCGATGATATATAGCTTATATATAGCGCGCGCGCCTTGCGTAGATATCGAGGACGAGTATGTAATTACGATTTGTATGGCGAAGTTACAATGGAATGCGACGCGGTATGCGTACTAACGCGCTCCAAGGGTTCTGCTCCGATACGAGATAAGCGGCTGTAGACTATCTCCACTTCTCTCACTCAATCTCTCTCCCTTTCTCTTCCTCATTCAAAGATGGTATGCCAACAAGAGATTCTAACATGAAGAGCGTTACCCTGCTGAGACCAGGTTCAATCTGTCGGACATAGAGAGTCTGAGAAGGAAGAAATTATTATCTTTACGGGAATCTGCCTCGTCACTGTGTACACGTGAGTTACCTTTTAATTCTTATGGTCGTAAACGAGAAAAAAAAAATTAATACACACATTAATGGATTGAGTTATCGATAACAACATGAAAGAATGGCAGAGAAAAAAAACTTGAAAAAAAAAAAAACTGATTCTCAGGCCAATCAAACAAAATCATTCTAAATATTTTATAACGAGTATAATTATTTTATTATTTTTCTTGATACTAAAACGTGTGATTGCAACGACTGCAAAGTTACCCTATAGTTCATCAACCAAATAATTATACAAATATATAGATATATATATATATATATATATGAATAGATGAAATTGATGCGAGTGAATTGGTTCGGTGAGTCTACAGGGCGTGGTTGGGTACCCCGTGGGTCTCTCTGTGACATGGGCACCTCAATCACTGCGTGACGCCCAGACCTGTCATTATCACGCGACCCTGTCTATCCCGGTCTCATACATGAATACCAGGCGGTACTATCGCGCGCGCGCGCTCATTCTGACGACGTTCATAGTCCAAGGTTCATTAATGTACATATACATATATAGATTGGGTACAATGTTTGAACAAAAGTGGAGGAGGGTGTGTGACATTGCTTCGTGCACACATGTATGTATTATACGTATAGGGAATCAACGCCCAGTCACTTCACCTTTAGATACGTCCACTGTCCATGTTCGGTCATCCTCACCAAGACTTGGATGTATCGTGAAAAAGTGTGTCTACAATTCACCATGTACATCAATACAACTTTGTCGGGGATCCCTGACCTTGTTGGCTTTGTCTTCCAATTTCATTGATTAGTTCAGGCTTATCGAGGGTCATTTTCTTTCTCTTTTTCACTTTCTCATTTCACAAAGAACCACTTGCGATTGTGTCGTACTAATGAAATGACCAGAGGCCAATTCGATGAACTAATTCTGTGTAGAAAATGGTGCTAGTGACCTGGCGACTCGATAAAACCAGATTTGGAAAATAGTGTACAGATGGGGTGTCTGTATCAAGGATGACAATGATCCACCATACGATGTTGTATTCCTTTTAATTCTCTATATCGAAGCTATATCGCCGCTCGGCAATTGTGAGAATCGGTATAATTATAACGTCCACGTATAGTAGTTTAGCTATGGGGCGGACGGGCGTCATGAGTTGCCGAGTGCGATTGCCGGAGGGCGGCACAATTCCCGGACTCATGCGCTCGCACGACGGAACCCAGCAATCATCCCCAGTCAGTCTTTCAGTCAGTTCAGTTCTCCTATTTAATTATCCATTTAGAGCGTGTAATTTTCTTCGATGGGTAAAAAGTACTATAAGGGGGTGAGAAACGAGCTCACGCACGTTTATAATATCGATGTAGGAAATTTTTCAAGGTACAAAGGGGTAACAAAAGCGTGGGAGGATCGCTATTGCATTTGATATAAACTCTGTGTGGATACCTATATAATTACCAAAATAAATATTATAATAATGAATGTACAATGATTTGCAAATTTTCTTTCGTTACTGATAAATGTCGTAAAAAAACAACAACAACAACAACAACAATACAATAAAGGGTGGTAGGCCAGCTATCACATTGATGAAAAAAAAAAAAAAAAAAATTATGATTGTACAATATCCCCTTTAACCCTTATAAACGAAATAGCTGCTAGTGATATTGGCAATGGCGTGTCAGAGGTCGTTGATGCGTACACATCCATGCGTGTTATTTTTTTTTTCTCCATAAAATTCAGTGTCTCGCTCAGTTGTCGCAAAAAAATTCTATCGTGACATCCTCGTCGCACTGACGCAACTACCACAGAATCGCGCATACCAACGACCCCCCGTTTAGTGTCAATTTATTCGGGATTTCCGAGATTCCCAAAGCTTTGCCATGGCGCCCCTGGTTCGCGCGCCTGATCAGCTCCGCCCGTTTGCATAATATTGTATTTATTTCGTCTTGTAAAACCCTCGCGCCCTCATCCACGCGCACACCAAAACTCCCAGCCCCTCACGAGTTTATATAGTATAGACACTGACATTCACCCCTCAATATTCAGTAATACATACATACGTATAAAGATCTATGTATATATTGGCAAGCCGAAAATAGGCTATATTCGGGTAACATGGGAAAATCTTTTGGGAAGGATTCCCATTCAGATCGAGCAATTTTGCTACGTGGATATTGGAACGAGCATAGCCAGAAATATTATCAATGACTGAAAATGAAGGAAAATGTTTCTCTATAAATCACATTTTTCATTTTATATTAATAATAAGCTAATTTAATGCAGTCAGAAATATTTTTCATTTCATTTATTTATCTATTATTTTAATAAGTATGTGTAGATGTATTGAGAAGTTGAAAATATTGACGGATGCACCTGAATATCATGATGGTAATAAAATAAATTGAATATGAATATACACATATAAATGGAGATATCGTTTGGATGCAAATAAAATAATTTTTGGCAAGTACGTATATATGAACGATACGTGATTGACATCTCACAAAGCGCTAGGGGCACAAGAAATTGATTTGCGTATACATTGCAAAGGGTTTATTGTTATAGTGGAATTTAGCTAACGTCATAAACAGCATGTGAAGAAAAAATATTCGGGACATATGGAGGCATGAAACATGTATTGTGTTGTTATTTCATTATGGAAATAATTATTATTGTGAGCTCAATTGATGATCATCAGTGGTCGAATATCGTATTATCTCATGGGAGGAATGATAAACAGGTTTATAATTATATAGAATATCTAGAACAATTAGTGAGTTTGAGTATTGGTGATGATGAGAATGAAAATAAAGATGACTAAATATACGTAGGTGTATGCATGCGTGTATAACATATGAAGCAAACGTATTTTGCGCTCAATATATAAAATATATAGACAGGTGATTGCCAGTACTTGGGGCGATATGCCATGAGGTTTGCTTTTGTGATACATTACGATTATGGTTCATATACAATACATTTTGATAACAATATTAGTATAACATTTCCTACAGACAGTTATATATTTAATAATTTATATATTTAAATACTTCAATTAATTCCACTTGTTATATTAAACATATTCAAATAACATTATGACAATACACTGAATAATAATTCGTGTGATTTTACAAATGTGTCAATTGATTATATTGACATGAGCACTCGTGTCATCATTTTAAATAACTGACATATCATTAAATTTTACAAACTGCCGTGAGTTCGTATATTACACCATGACATGGGAAAATGAGAGCATATTATTTACTCTCTCTTTACATAATGATGCGTTTATCATGTCAACATACATATATTCATAGTCATACACGTTTAACTCAATTTTCGTTCATTATTTTATTTTACTTCTATTTTCTGTCATGTCCAAATCTCTTGCGCATTCAATTTTCAATTATTAAAACGGAGACAATTTGACAAGGCATTTAGTTATCACATCCTCTCTCTCTCTATCCCTCTCAACTGAGAGAGAGAGAGAGAGAGAGAGAAAAATATAGCTATGAATATAAACAGAATATTATTTTTAATAAATTTATCATCGAAAATACATCACGATTATTTTCAACTACTACATATAATCGTGGCCAATTAATTATTTCTACAAAATTGAATGGCATTGTTCAGTCTACATTGTACAGAATAAACTCCATCAGAAGGTTATAAATAAAAAGGTATGCATGTGACCGTGATAATGCAAAATAAAAAAAAATAAAAAAAAAAAAATAATAATAAAACAAAACAAGAACAAACAAGAAGAATTAAAAAGTTTTTGTGAGGACGTTCGATCATTATCTTCATTTAATATCTCGTCATTAGTGAGCTCTATTACTGCTGCACTTCTCGAGTGTTGTTTATGTCGCGGTAGGTGCTTCAGCCGCGTTTTCTCATATATTTTTTTATTTAAAAACTCCGAACGCTAATGATACCCGTTGAATACCTTTCCTGTAATATCTTACCATTACGTGCACGAATGCAGCAAATGACTCAATCATATACATTCAAAGTAAATGATGGCGTATACTATCACAAACACATAATTTACGTGTGAAAGGATTAATTAATTTTTTTTTTTTTTTTTTTCATCATGACGCCTATGAAAATTCAATGATTTTTATATTAATATCGTTAATGCAAAGTTATATTATAAATACATGAACAATACAGGGGGCATGAGACACGTCTCGCCGTAGCAAACACTCTCCGATTGACAGCTAGATATTTTTATGCGAAGCCCCATTTGATAATCCGTTTGCAGTTTTATGGCTGCAACGCTTGCGGTGACATCGCGCGTATGAATTTCTGCCAGTGCAGCATTTTGTATTATATGAGTATATTGAGCATGTATTGCACTCTATATGCGTATATATTTTGGCGTTGAATGAATTTTCATGCAGAGGTTTAGTGAACTGTATCGGATGCAACGGATATTCCAATCGGCACTCATGCGCCTCGACGAGTTCAATGCGGAAATGTCGCTTCTTCGGATCTGTTATCGCTTTATTGATGATATATAACATGCTCGGATATTGCATTTTCAACCCCAAAATCAATATTCATACTTCATCCACATGATTCGGTGATAAAAAGTCAATGAAATAATACGATGAATAAATAGAAAATTTTTAATAAAACATTATATGAATTGCTATGCATATAAAGTAAAAATAAACGAAAAATCAAAACTTGGAATAATTTCGAATGAATATATTTGAATGAAATGATTCTGGGAAGACATCAGATTGATGAATTATTTTCGAAATTTATTATTCACTTCAAGCCGAAGGCGTGCGGCTCAGTGGTAACAAAAAAAAAAAATTGTAAGAGCAACCCCCACGCAGTTAAAATTTGCATGTGGTTATACAGCCTTTACGGTGAGATCACGCCAACAACAGGCCCTCCATGACGCGTGAGGAGTCTGATGAAGATCGGACGGCGAGTCCCGTAACTTATATCAACTGTACGGGTGGAGGGCGGTGGCCTGAAGGTTGCTACAACCGAACCAGCATTCAAGAGAAAAAAAAAAAGAAGAAAAATAAAATATAAAGAAAGACGAAGAGAGGAAGAGAACGCGTAAAAAATATTGGAAGACGCACACGATAGGGCCCGGTTTAGTGATCGTTTGCTGTAAAAATATGGCGTATATCTTGTGTGATGGCGGGCGGGAATGCATCAAGGAATCCCATAACGAGCAATATTGCTCTGTATGGAAAGTGCAAAATATCGTATTGAATTTATATTGAAATTCAATAAAATATTTATTTATATACATCACTACAAAATTAAACTACATATAGTTAATACAAATTCTCCATATGTGTTCAAAATCTCATTTTCTTCAGCTCTACGTGTATAATCACTAACTGTAATTAGCCTCTGTCTGGGAGAATTCAGAGATATACATAGACAGATAAAGAAGGAAAGGTCATTCACGAGCGATCCAGCACTTCATGGCCAAAGAGCTTCTCTGGGCCATTACCGAGTGAGTATATAGCTACATGTATATATATATATGAATGTACATATATTGGTACTAGCCAAGTCTATCTTTCTCTCTCTCTCTCATTCTTTCTTTTCTCTCTCCCTACACATTGCGCCACCTCTTTCACTCTTGGCATCACTCGATGCCTTCTAAACTTTCTTGCAAATACGATACACAAATGCACTTTACTAATCGTACTCTATTTATATTACTATAAAAATTTAATCCAACAATCCTAGGATTCTCCTCAGATAGTAAACATTTTTATCATTATCTACCGTCAGCTAATTGATGCGCAACAATATCAAACGATTTAAATATTAATATAAATCAATGAATAAAAAGTATTGAAACAAAAGCATAAAACTTCTAATCATTAATGAAATAAATTTACATTTATTTAAACCAAGAGCAAAAAGCAAAAAGGTGAGAGCGCAATAGCCTATAACAGTTATGTGTATGTATATACTTGAAGCTATATTTACGGGGTTGCATGTCGGGGTGTTATAGTTGGCGACGCGCACCACACATTGTGTAGGTTTGTACGAACAGACGTGATATGGAATATATGAATAATAATGGGCGCTGCGGTTATATCGCGAGAGTATGAGCGCCGGCGCTGGACTTTCGACGGGGCCCACACACGCATCACTTTCCATATATATTTGTAAAGAGATGGTGAGAGAGAAAGCGAGAGATGAAGAGAGGAGGGAATGAGGGAGAGAGTGTCGACCTTTGGCATGTCGCATGATGTATCGGCGAGAGTGCCCGATACGCGTATGATTCGCTCTGATTAGCGTTATCTACAACAATTGTATCCGCAAGTCATACAGATGTAATCAGACCTCCCCATGAGTCATTTTAAAATTACCTGTGACACATTTCATTGCGAATAAAAACACCTCGCTGATAATTAATATCGTACATATACATATATTAAATACACATTTTAATATATGAAGATGTATTATATATGTTTGAATTTATTCAATTTTTATTTTATTTATTATTTTTTTTGAATAATATCAGGTTAAATGATTGGATAAATATGACATCAAAGGCGTGATAAAAGTGTGTGGTTTTTATTGTGGCTTTATACCACACACGGTACCCAACATTAATGCAACTGATTGCATCGTATATCATTTGGTAGACGGTATTTTAACCCCGAACAACTAATCATCGCGCCCTATTAAAATATTGGGTCACCCCCCGCTGAGTATAATAAATTAATCGAAGAACATTTTACAAATCGATACGAATAATTGTGGTGCGTTCATTGATGATAAACGGTGAACAGTGAATAAATAAGAGAGAATGAAGGGAAAAAAAAAACAGAGAGAATATATTAGTGGATTGGCGAATAAAATAAATAAAAATAAATAAGATAAATAAAATAAAGATGAGAATAAGGCAAGAGGGCGGCCACACATCTTCTCGTTATGGGCATCCTTTCATGGGCCTAAGTGGACGTCGAGTTCGTTAGGCGTTGTGAGAGAGATCGTGGAAGATGAACGGGATGATGAAGGCGACTGGAGAGCGATGCATGCTTGCCTTTTTTAGACTTTACCAAGTTGTAAAATAAAATAATAATAATAATGAACTTATTAATAATTTAATATTTGTATTTTAATTAATTCAAAATAATTATTTAATTCAGTGTAATGTATTGTTCAAGATAATCGTTGCAATTGTATACATATATATGTATTCATCACGATAAATTCCTATGGGTATTGTGCATACTGTGCAATAGTCTCGTAGGAATTATGAGAAGCAATGAGGAAAACCAAAGTCCCGAAATAATATTCGAATGAGGAAAGCAAGCAGAGGCCAACTATCACGGGAATAAATGGATGAGAAGTCCCAAATGACCTGCCATCAACGACAACATGCATTTTCCATTTCTATATACACGCACCACTCACCTCAGCAAACGAGTAATCAGACGCGACACAGTATATATAGTTATAGAGAAGATGAAACAGATGAGAATTGATATCGTAGACGAATATTAAAGTGGACAAATCATCACTAGGTTCTTGCCAATTCATGTGGTTATAGTGCAAAATTATCTACTCCTGAATTTCAAAGTCTTAAAGAAGAAAAAAAAAATTATGATGATAATAAAATAAGTTTACCGGAAATGTCAACGTTTGGTTGAGTTAGATGAACACTAGTTTGCATAATGTATTAGAATGTATGTATATTCATATGTACATATGTATGCAGTATATAAAATCTTGATGCATTGCGACGACACGCCACAGAGCGATGTCACCACCGGCCCCATCGTGTTTTAACATATCTGTTTACACGACCGCTAATCATCTCAACGTTGAATATATGTATGGGTATATAATACATGTTGTCCGAATTGTCAGAGCGACGGATCGCGTCGACAGACAGAAAGTGACGAAAAGAAGTGGGGCAGAAGAAAGAAATAGTGAGATAGAGAGAGAGAGAGAGAGAGAGAGGAGTTACGATATAAACTGGATAATTATCTTGGTGCGGAACGTTGAGTTGAAAAACAGTTTGCTTCATACACAAGACATTATTTATAGGCAGATCGATCAGAGGTTTTTGTACGGGCGGCCTTGATAGTCTGGAATGAAGTCTCTCTGCTTCTCAAAAAAAAAAAAGCTTGATCAACCCTTCCCCTTTTTAATATATACTTATAAATATATATACCCACACGTATTAATATATAAAAGTGTATATACTTGCCAATCAGGGGTTAACCCCGCGGTGAAAGGTCAGACCGTAGCAGGTTAGATAAAAAGCAAAAAAAAAAATTACGAAAGCCCTCATCTATTAACCGCAAGCATCGTCTAAGTGCATTTAACGATTATTGTATATTTACGAGTGGATTGTATCAGCAACGCTCCATTATCACTTAAATTTTCAGTTTAATTAACATTTGAGATAAAAAAAAAATATATGAATTATATATTTCTATCTATTTTTTTTTCATTATTCATATTTTATATTTTTGAAATTAATTTAGACACGAATTTGTATGTAATTATTTTCCCAACAAATTCAAGTGTTATCGAATTGCTGTGTCAATCAAAAATAAAATATATCACCACGAGTACTTATACATGGAATACACGATATACCTATACAATGACAAATAATTCAACTCGTTATGCTCGTCACCTCGTCATCCTAAACGGTCGAAAGACTCGCACACAGTGTCCTCGTACACGAGACAAGAAACAAAAAAATTATACGCTTTTTTTTTTTTTCGTTCTTACATATATATACTCTGCTATACTCATCGTCATCGCTGTCGTCGTTGTTGTCATATACGTAGAAACGATACTGGTCACCGTGATCTTTCGCGACTGAATACACGCGACTTCGTGTATGAAAATAATTATAGGCGAAAAAGCATCAGGGAACGAGGGGGAACCGCACAGATCAAAGACAATCCAGAAGGTGGTATATACGCAGTGGCGTGCGAGGGAGAAATAAGAAAGTTTCTGGAGCGCGCGGTGAAGAAAGACCATGGCTTCTTCGTGATGGGCGCGAGTTAATAACCGTGCCAGAGATACCATACGAGACGAGACGATTTCATTTTATTCTCAGGCTTGGATGCCTTCTTGTAGGTATATGCACGTATATTTATACACATATAGCATCTATCTATATAGTCTCTCATCCAAACGAGAAAGAGAATAGAATGAGAGTGGGAGGAATATGGCGGTAAAGGTATATAGATACACGTGTGGAAGCCGAAACCGCAGGAGCCATCGAGTTGGAACACGTCGGGTTCGGGAATGCCCGGGTTATACCACCCTTGGGAATTGGTCTGATGGGGTTATGGGCCTCCGAGGTCTACTCTTTCTGCCTATGGTCTACTATCCCGCTTTTCTTTCCATTCTATTCCATAATGCGTGTCGGTACAGAAATAGCAGGGGACATATATAAACGTTATACATTCAGTGGGGATGTCTCCACAAAATTCGTATACTTGATTGCATTTGGATAAGAAGATTCAATGGTCGTCGAGAAAAATATTGGACTGGGATTCTCACGATTATTTCACATGTCTCCAATGTCACATTTATTATTTTTACTTTTTTCCTATTTTTTATCATTTAATAATAGTTATTGTTTGTTAATGTAATGATATTAAGAGAATTTTGTATCTTTGAATTAATATATGAAAATATCAATGAACTTTTGTATCTTAGAATAAATTAATTTTTGAACTCTGTTTGAATTTCATTATGTTTTTTTATTATTTTTACTGAATTGTTCATTGATCTTTTCATAAGAATTGTGTCATGATAAATGTATGATGAAATTTATATCTTTACTGAATAACCAACTTTTTTGCTTCAGCCAATACATCAACATCTATCCATCAATCTCAGCACACTTTTATGACCAGAATTATGACTCACCTGGAACAAAAATAATAAACAATGATTAGTACACGTAAGCAATAATATAAAGTGATAATAATTAATTATTATTAGTGAAAATAAAAATTAAGAGATAAAACTTTCGTAGAAAATTGATAAATAAAAACAAAAAAATTTTTCACATGATTTTACCATCAAATGGCAACAAGAGTTTCTGTATATGTTCATACAAATGGAAATTCGAGAGGGTTGTTGGATTTGCAACGGCTTATAAGCAAGACCAATGTGCTGTGTCGTAAATATGTCGGTAAATCAGAATGTGTATCAGTGAAACTTGTTAATAGAACGTGCGCCAGTCACCTCGACGCGTCGTAGACGCGCGAGCTTTCCGGTATCACGCGCACAAGGTGTATTTATATTTGAATGCATGTATATATATATGGTATATAGTGCGCTGTATACAGAAGCTTTGTTGTTTCAATCGTGGTAGGGTGTCTCGTCCCAGCCGGAGGGTGTAACCCCGGCTTTATTCATTCCCCAGGAAGCAAAACGAAGGAAACGGATGACACGACATGCAGATCATCCAACCGAGTGAAGAAGTGTCTCTCTTTGGTTGGGCTTCGTGCATGTCATATACATATAAATATATAATCCGCTGAGTTCTTCATCTCCACATTGTGCCTTGTGATTCAATCGAAACCTTTGTCTCTTCGTCTATTATTGCTGCGCTCTATATTTCTATATTTATATCGACAGAACAAATTTTTAATTCCTCTCTGTATTAAAAAAAAATTTATATGAAAAGTTTTTTATTGTTGGTAGTGCATATTCAATTTAATATAAAACAAAGAAATGGAAAAAGTTATACGTCAGGAAAGTCAATTGTTTTGAAATTCGTAAATCCATTATTTGAAATAAATCATTTTCGCATATAAAATAAGAGTTCTATAAAGTCTTGTCGCACTTTCGTATGGTACGATTCGACATTTTTACGTGTCCGTAAGGAGCAATTGTTTCGACAGGGGGACCGGAATAGTAGAAAGAAAAACTGTGAGAATGGAATAGGGTTAGGAGATACGACACAAGGTCGTTTGAAAAATCCGTTCTGAAATTCGCATAAGAGTGAGCAACAATATCAAAGGGAGGAAGACATAGTGCGGCATATCCTGCACACATGTGGGCGGATACTAGAGGAATGGAGAACCCCTTGGACTCTCCGCGCTGTATGCTAAGTTTATGTACACCATGGGATGTCGCCCTTGTAAAACCATTTTCAGATAACGCATCGTCGCCATTATTGTACATGTACATATACAATATAAAAATAAAATATATATAGATAAATAGCAATGTAGTGAATCGTATATACATATGTGAATAAGCCGTATGTATTTGATCTCTTTGAATTATATATATAGTATCTATATCATTCATCCGATCGGTTTATGGTTTTATATTTCTGTCGGGGTTTTACAATGATTGGAAATGCCGCGAATAGATATAACGGAAATATACCAAATGGTCTCGATGGCATTTGCTTTGGTGGTAATGCCAGTGGAAAGGGTGATAGAATGTAAGCAAGGGGCAGTTGGTTTAGTCGAAGTAGGTTTATATAGAGTGGATAGAGTATATATAGAGAGAAAGGTTCAACCGAGCGATGGAAGGAATCGGGATAGCAAGAAGGTTATCAAAATTGTATAAGCAAGCTCTTAGAAAACGATCGCCGTCAACTCCCAAGAGAGTCGTGTCTTGCAGAGCGCATCGAAACGATATTACCACTCGTATGTATTTTTAAAAGAGGTCGCATACACGCTTTAACGTTTAGAATGAAGCGAGCGAGCAATGGTGGAGACTTAAAAAAAAAATTTAAAAGAGTATGTATGCAGTTGAAGAAGAATTAAATGTGGTGGCAGATAAACATTGGAGATTGAGAATACCTTTACAATTACAGTCACTCTTATAATTCGGGATCTGAAGCGGTGGATCAACGTATTTTTTTTTCATTTCTTGCCGCACGCAATTACGTACGCGGGTACCAATCCAACTTGAGGGATATGGTTATGTTGAGAAGCCGCGCGAGTGCCTTGCGGGCTTGCACGCTCACCAGGTGCTTCAGCAAATTGGCGTCTTGATAGCAACCAAAATGGCGGCTCTCATTATGGGGGCACACACCAACGCCGTGAGCGCGAAAGAATTGTGGCCCCTCGCAGTACACACAGCACCATCAACAGCCACAATCGACAACTCCATGTACGCCGATGTATATATCGATGGTGGCACTTTGCGCGCTTATACGTGTCCACGATGTGTATAGAATTGAATGTGGATGGACAGAGAGAACGGTGAAGTGAGAGGAGAGGGAAAATGAGAGTCTAGAGAGTTGAAGCGAATGGTTGACTTGTAGATTTATTGACGAATTTGGCCGCACATTTGTTCATTCGGGGATTTCAATACAATTGAAGGCTTTTGCCCATTGTCCAACCATCGACATCGTCCGTAGGACATTTGGTATTGTAATAGCCGTCTCATCGCGCACCTCTTGCAGACAGACCACAGGCTTTATTCATTTATTTATTTATTTTACTCCATCTCTTACTCTTACTAACTCTGAATTTTATTCAAGATCCGAACGGACACGCGTTAGGATCGATCGTTGAGTATATGCATTTTAGTAAAGATTCTTCTCTCGATGAACCAAAGTTTCTCAGCCTCCAGGCGACGTTTCGCTCTTCTCCTTTCTCAACGCAATTCATATATTTATATATATATATATGTATATACATGTATTTTTTTGCACTTGTTTTCTTCAATTTCTTTTCGTTCTTCTCGACGGACACAGTGTATATGTATACACTTTTTTTCCAACCTGGTGCGATCGCCCCTTCTCGTCCATAAGTCGAGAAGAATGGAAAAGACAGAGGGTCAGATAAGGAGGCAAGAGAAAGACGGCGAAACAGGCGAAATGAGGATGGCCAAAGGCTTATATACTCGATGCGCCGAAGAGATAGTAGCGGCACGTATAGCCGTGTGCTCGGCGTATCGAATAATTGGCTCCCGCGGCAAGTGCACCAGTCTATACCCCCACGTTCTCCACCCTTTATTCGTTCCTTGTATATACATATACATCCATATCCTCCATTATGTGCTTCACTGCATCGTTCGGTCGATACCCAGGCATTACCGACATTTCAACAAAGTATATAGATACATATGAGTTCATGCATCCATATACTATTATATCGGATGTATATATTGAGGATGATGACAAATCTTTGTCTCTTCCATTGACCATCAACAACCACAAAAATTCACGAATTTCGATTATACCCTGTATCCAAACATGGAACGACAACATGATGCCAGCCATTACCCGTTCCCTAAAATATTTCATTGGACTTTTGGGGGCTTTCCGATTTCGACACAGTTGAATATAACATACATGTGTGTACATGCGAACAACACACGATGGATAGACGAACTGCGAGGAAGAGGAAGTGAGAGAGAAAGTGAGAGAAGCGCGGAGTGCAGTAGACCATAATTTCATCAACGAAGAGCGTGTGTGCACTGGGTGTTGGGTATATGCATTTGAATTTGATTAGTGGTACGAGGGAAATGGTGAACAGAGTTCAGAGAGCCAGAGACAAAGAGAGCCAGAGTGAATGAGGGAGAGAGAAGTGGGGTGGTGACACCCTTTGCTACCGCAACCCCAACCAGCCAGGCAAAGCCAAGCCAGCCGGACCCAGTACCATCGCGTCATCATGATTATATATGTATGTAACACACTCATGCAGATGCAACTCGTGCAATTATCCATGCACGTCATATTTGCATGCATTATGCCCAAAGCAACTCTATCTCATTCTTATTTTGCTCTCCTATCCACTTGGCAAATTATTACAGAGATCAGCTCTTGTTATGTTTTACCTTTTACTATATGAAATTAAACTACATGCTATATCATCGAGTGAAATAATAATTTCTCTTTTGCTTCTCTTTGACATTTATATCAAACGCTACATGAATTATAAGGGTTGATGTATAGTATGATATTAATATTAATTCTATTTGTCGGAATTACTTTACAAAAAAGAATGTGTAAATATTGAAATCGTGAAATAGTGCAACTGTGAATTGTGTGTGTGTCAGTTGGTCAAGGTCTTATTTCTTTTTTTTTTTTTTTATACACGCTATGAAAGAACAACGGGCGTGTTTCCAAGTCTCGATCGACATCAAGAAACCACTCTACACACAGACCCGCTTCAAGTTATGGCGGATGATCACACAATTCTTCGGTATCAATCACTCTTGTTCACCGGGGGCCGTTGTAACTCTCCGCAACGTGCCAGTGTTAAAAGAGAAGGAGAAAGAGGAAGAGATAGAGTCGGCCAGCAGGGCAGTAAAGTGTCTTTACGAGCTTTCTTGCCCATTTGTTGAGACATGCAGCACGTGTTTTTCCGTACTTTTAATATTTTTTTATTCTCTACCACTTTATCAGATTTCATCCAGCCATAAGATTGACAGGATGATAAACAAAATAATTAATATACAAATATGAATAGATTATAATTCTTTTTTTTTTTTTTTTTCATTGCGGTTGAAAAATTTAATATAACTTCTTTCATTGAAAAAAGAAAATCAACCAACTGAACTTAATTAAAACTTGAATTGTATTTAATTGTACTATAAAACAAAGACTTGTTTTGGATTCCTTGATGAGAATTTAACATTCGAACACGACTATTATATAGTATATGAGTTTTTAAACTATATAATACATATACATGTTGCATCTATCGCAACATGCTTGTGCGGGATGAATATAAGAAAAGGAATATTCACGAGGCCCTCAAAGCGGCACAAAGCGAGTATGGCGGGTCGACCGCTTCGCTCCAGGATGGATTCTCATTCGTCCAATCACTCTCGTTCTTCTTTCTCTTCATATTTTTCATTCTCTCTATTTCTCTCGCACTCCACCTCTTGCATCAACGAACGAAATATTCCAGCGGGAGTAGAACAAAGATAGAGTGAATTGTAGTGAGGTCGATTTTAACGGAGTGAGAGAGTAAGAAAAAGAGAAAAGAAGATGAAAGAAGAGAGGGCAGGCATATAGCCAGGGCAATAACGGCCAGCACCAGACGCTAATAACATACCGTGCCGACTGCCCATAGGCCATCGTCGGGCAATGAAACGCGACTAAATAAAAATTGCCAAGGGAATTATTATGGTGGACGGAAACGTGTATAGACGAAGAAGAATAAGATGATGATGAAGAAGAATAAGAAGAAGAAGAACAAGAAAAAGAAAAAGGAGAATACTAAGGCGTGCATATATACAATGGCCGAAGCTCAAAAAGTATTCGCACTTGGCAAAGTGTTAAGAGACGATGTGAGGACGACGAAGATGATGACGATGCTTTAGATGTACACGGTGGTGATGGTTAATCGGCGCGTTGCCGATGGCGCTGATGGTGAACGCCTCGGAACGCCACTCTTATTTTTTATCAGTCAGGATTCACGGACTGAGACTAGCGAGGCCGGTTGAACGGAATTCATTCGTGTTCGCGCGGTCCCAAACAAAGAAAATGAGCCCGCGCATTTATCGTAGATGTAAGAGAAAGAAGTAGAAATGAGAACGTCGATGGTAAAGGATGATGAAGGTGGAACGCAACCCCAAGAAACTTTTGCGTATAATCAACGCCGTGGGAAATTCGAGCACATTCGGCCACAAACCAAAGTACATATATAAATGTTTATATGTATTAACAGTGTCTACAGTGTCGGCACATACATGCGTGCATACATATGTATACATATATGTGTGTGTGTATATATATACGTATGTGTAATATCTGCAGCAAGTACAGCTCGCAAATAGCGTAGACCGGCATGCTTTCATGTGCAAAACATGAACGTGAGAAGGAAGGTGAAGGAGACAAGCGAGAAAGAGTTTTCGACCTTCACGTGCACGCATCGCTGCCCTTGGGTGGTACAACGCAACGACGAGGTGAGTGCGCGACTGTGGCGCGATGGAAGAGAACGTGAAGCGGTATATAGAGGTACATCACATAGGATAAATATTCTCGGGTAAAGAGTAAGAGAGTAAGAATGAGAGGTAGAATGATTACTTGAACGAAGAATGGCTGACCGCAATGAAGATTTTAAGTCCTTATGTTCATTCCCCATACCAGCTATTTATTTTTTCTTTATTTTTTAACGTCGTGGGGAGGCGCATTATATTGAAGAAATACTCGCGACCTCCACTGTAATTCTCTTAAAAATAACATTTAATGATAACGTACATATTTATTTGCAGAGGTTTTATTTGAGGTTGAATTGAAAATTGGATGATTGAAAAATTTTTTTAACTATGATGAAATATACTACATTGACATGATTATTAACCAATAACAAATTCTCATCGTATCTAAATGGAATATTTATCATATGCATCTATATTATTGAACAATTATTTCATTACTCTTAATATTGTTATTGAATCGTGAAATAAATGAATGACAAGAAGTAGTAACAAAGTGTGAAGTAGAAACGCCCCGTGAACGTCCGCCTTCCGGGCACGAGACACCAGGGTATGGAATATACATGTATACGTATACGTACCACCCTCTTTTAAACACCCTGAACGTTGATGCTTGGCCATGCGTTTCCTTCACCAAGTTGTGTATACGCCTTGTGCGCAAAGTGCACACAAATATCGTCGAGTCGTCGGGTGAAGCAACACGCGAGAGAATACACTGAGAGGCAGGTGCTCCGCCCGCCATTGGCCACCTTGTGCCAACATGGCCGAATACATATACATTTGTGCCATACCCTTTTCCCTCGACTGCGCAATATATGTATACCATTCGTGTATGCTACATAACACCCGGCTACTTTTCACCCCTTCATGTCTGCAACTATACGAACCGGAAGTAGATTCATTCAGAGTATATGGTTGACATGGTGTACACTCTACGTTCGGTCAATAATTTAATCTTAAAAATCATGCAATGAAAATTTTTCAAGTCTAAGAAAAATCGTTGTACAATTAAATGAGTGCAATTAACATAATAAATATTTAAAAGCTGTTTAATCAATTACAGTGTGATAATATTAAGTTACGATGTTATATAAAACGAAACAATGAAGAAATAAAAATTGTTTACATAGTAATCAAAGTTGAATGGTACTATTATGATGAATAAATAAATAAAATAACGAGATATCTTTAATACAATGTATACAAAGCGAGGGTTAAAATAATTATTATCTGCATTTCTTGGTTGCGCGCTAGTGAATGCGCGCAAGATACGCGATCTTTTTCCTCTTTTTCCCTCGTTCTCTTTCTATTCGCTCATATCCCCTTGTACACGGTCTCTCTACCATTCGTTGTATAATGGCCGACTATGTGAAGGTTTCTCCCCAGGTCCACAAGCAATTAGAAGTACGAGGTAAACACAGAGCAGTGTGCTTCCCTACCCGCCAATGGAACGGCTATTCGAGTATAAGCCGCGTTATTTTCTTCTCGCTCAGACTTTAAAGCTGTAATTAAATATTCCATGAGGCCACGGCCCTTCGCGTAGTCTCTCTTGTGCGCGCGCGCATCATCGGTCCCGGCGGTCAGTCCCAAGAATCGCTGGGACTCGTTTCATCTCATTTTTTCTCATTCTTTATGCATATCCATTTCTCTTTCTCACCCTTGTGACTTTTGCAGGTTATATGCCGAGAAATCGACACAAAGTCGTCGCGTTTCGCGCGAACCCAAGGTGAACATCATGAGTGAAACGAAATGTGTGTATATATATTATATATATAGAATCCCAAACAACAAACCGAAACTTCGTCCAGGGGAGTTATACGTTTCTATAAATCATTCCCTCGGGTCCCTCAAAATAGTGGGCCCATATTTACGATACTTCGAAATGCGTTTCAAAGCCACGCCCTGTCTTTTCTTTGTTTCTATTTTTTGTCTATTAACTGAGTAAATAGAAATATATCAGGCCCAATGTATAGTGACATAATAAAGAATTCAATACATTATATTTATCTAATGATAATTCGAATTTGTAGTTGTATTTTTTTTTTTTTTTGCGATATGATTATGAGGATACAATTAATAAACAGAGATAATGAGTATACTATTATTATTTCCATTTCACTCAAGCTCGCTGTAGATGATTTTTACAGGACATTTAGCGCAGACGCGACAACAGTTATATAGTTTCAGTTAAGGGTGGCACTAGCTTTTCCACCTACATAACCCGCTTTTCGGTAATGCAAAGAGTAATTAACATTCCGGTTTTAATTACAACGCCGGCTCATGTCCTCTTTATATACAACGGTCCTTCTTTTTCACACCAATTTCGCGTTCTTTCTTTATTTTTCCTTCTTTTTGGATTTGTTCCATATTACTATTAACCCACTAAATACTGTAGTTTGTACATGTCGGTCCCAAATATGCTCGGTGATATATTCTTGAAAATATTTTTTGTCTCTTCATTCACAAATATTTCTTTATTATTAAAAATCCCCATATTTCGTATTCCCTTTTTACTTTCAGATTTTTTCGACTATCCACCACTGTGATCCTTAAAAGAATTCCACAATTAACGGATTTAATATCGTAGTAGTCCTATTTTATTATGAACTCAAGCAAAGGAGGTGGATTCAATGTGTAATATGTGAGTGAGCACCGTTTGTTTCACATTTGGTTCAAACGACCGATGTGGTCGAAGAGTGCACCAGTACAACGAGGTATATGATGATGATTGGGTCGTGCTAGGAGAACTAGTGGTGCGATAGTGGTGATGGTGAGGGTCTCGTGTAGCTTTATATGCTAGCACACGTGCGGCAAATGCTCACAAGCGAGTTACAGCCGTTGCACGGCCAGTGGACATCATCGATGCACGTGCTCAACTGTGCTGAATCCGATCCGGATTTCCGTGTGCGAATACCCGTATGACCTTGTGTGCATTTTCATCAGTTGATATACACATTGTATTCCACATAACCGGAAATGCGTATACATAGATGCATTGACATCGTGTCGATTGTCTGCACATCAGTTGAAATAGACGAAAAATATTTACGGTTGAAAAACATCGTTCATTTTTTCACTTTTATCCAGACAATGTCATTTAATTTGCTATCATAAATTTAAAAGGAATACATAGTACACAATATAATACACGGAGTATTTTTGAATGAACTGGACCATTTAAAGGGTCGTTGAGTTTATGTTGACGAGTAGAGAAAAAAAAAATATGGGTGAAAGAAATGAAACAGGGAGAAAATTATACCAAAGACGCAGGCGTGTATTATATATGTATTGCAGGGGTCGCCCGTCGGTTCCATTTTGTTTCTCTGCCGGCGTGTGGTGGCGCGATAGCAGCGGCACTCTGTCAGAGCGTGACGTTATCACGAGCCCCCCTTCTACCTAGCCAGGGGGTAGACCGATCTCTCTCACTCTCCCTTCCTTTATCGCTCTTGCTCTGCTTCGCTCATTTTCAGTAGAGAGCTGTCTCTCTCAAGCTTTCACACATACACACACGCACACACACACATACATATTCGGTGGACTCTTTACCCTCCGGGGGTGCGAGTATACGTGGATCAGGGATTGCCTGACTGGTTGGTTCTATCTCTTTTTCTCCTTCACTTTCCTGTTCACTCCTTTTTTCTCCATCCACTGGCACAATGTTATATCCCAAGGTAGAAAGGAAGGGCGAGTCACGGCAGAACGCCGATAAGATTGTACCAAGCCGAAGGAGTTAGAATATATCCCCGTATAAAATGTGGAAAACGTTTGCATCTTAAAGCGAACGTTTTCACATTCAGGCACGAAAACTGATTGTGAAAATATATATGTATATATGTATATGGTTATATATGTATGTATAGTTATATATACGATTTATACTGTGGCAATTTCATGAGTTTTAGAAAAAAAAAAGAATAAAAAGAAAACGAATAAAAGCCATTAGAGAATTCTCAGACTGGTAAATCGAGATTCACGTTGAGAAATAGAATTACCCAATATAAGTTGCATCTCAAAATCATTCTGATTATTTTGTTTCCGCAACTAGTAAATTTGTTTGTCATTATTTGATATGTATATGTGTATCAACTCGACATAGTTGATTATGTGAAAAGGGTGTGAAAATACACGAGGCGCGAGAAGAAGTATATACGATTTCGGATCGTAGCCAAGAACATTTAAGTGGATACGTTCTTCTCTCAAAGATGTAACCAGGTATGCAGCAAGTTGAAAATAAGCAGCGACACGCCATCAACATAGCATCACATAGCGATGTGGGAACATTCGTATTTGACTTTTTTGCCAGCTGGCAGCCTGTTATAGCGGCATATGATCTCCGAGAGTTCGCCAAGACTCTCTCATCTTCTCTCCACCTTCTTCATCTTATTCTTCTTCGTCTTTTTCTTCTTCTTCGACTTCTTCTTCTTTATCTTCATGTGCTTCTTCGGGTGGCCGTCACCTCTTGCCCCGTCCTCATCGTCGTTGCCGCCCATTTATTTTGACTCCTTATTTTCTTCGCGAAGATGAGGCAACTTCTTTACTCTCTCACTTTCATTTCTTTTAAACCATTCTCACAATTTTCTATCTCTGTTTTACTGGTGACTCCATCATTTCTCAGTTAGCTCTCATGGAACGCTCCATAGATAGCTCGTAAAAACACGCGCGCCGTACTTTTGTGTCTACCCGAGGATAATATCGTAAGAATAACTGAGGATATAAAGGTCGAACGAAAGATCATTGAGTATATACTAAAGAATAATAATGAAAAATATTGAATACAGAGATTTACTTTGTGTATAAAATAAACAGTCAATTTTTTTTCTTAAAACAATTAGTCGTCGATTAGTTCATAAATATTTAAGAATCAGAGAATCCAAAATAAAAAACCCAGTAAAAATAATAAAAATAAAAGAAAAATAGAGAAGATAAAGCGATAGCGTCAAATATCGAAAAGAATTCTTGTCTTCCAAGAAGTCGATGAGATGTAGAAAGAGTAGAAAAATATAAACAGAGAAAATACTATGGATGCAGAAAGAAAGATAAATAGAGACAGAGTTGGAGTTGAGAATTCGACCGTCCATCCTGTGGTTGTTAGTTTCCAATGCTCAAACCGAAATAATTAATCAGCCGGGCGGTCCTGCCGGCGGCACCGCGTTGTCCGTAGGTATCCATTACATTATACATCACATAAGATACTCGAATTCTAATTTATTCACGGTTGCAAAGAGAGAAGTGGAGACTCAATCTCTTTCATCGAGACGCAAAACTTCTGTCTGTGCCCGCACAGACTTCTCTTTTCCTATAAATCTTTCAGGCATCCCGTAATTGTCGCCGATCTTTTTTTAGTCCTCTCGAGGTGAGGTAAGAGAAGAGAATCTCAGTCTACTCATACACATATGTCTATATATATTCTTGATCTTTTCGTTTGTTTTCAATGTATATATAACTGAGATACCCCGTGGTTCATTTGAGCGACAGGCGACATGACGTAGCTGAAATCGAGGACAGTTTTTCACGAAATCAAACGTCCGATTAACCTTTGTCCATACTGTTTACTTTTGTCATGTGACGACAGTCAGTGATTTACTTTGCGCATTTATCGATTATGTGAATGAAAAAAAAAAAATAAAATATATAATAAAAGGAAAAAAAAAAATAAAAGAAAAACCAAGTAACATATAGTAAAGCAAATATATGTGTGTGAAACTTGAAGTAAATGTTAGAAAGAGAATATCAAGCCAGCTTTCAAGTTTAGAAATGTAGAACTCGAGCGAGACATGTCAAGACTTGAGTGTGCGTCCCTGGAGCTGATTCAGACACTAAGCTCCAATGCCGAGAAGCACCTGTGTCTCCCATTCTACTTTCATATAGCGTGCTACTATGAAGGGAGACATTTAGATCGATGCACGGGAAGAATTCTCGTCTTTCTCTTGCTCGTTCCATCTTGTCTTATACGGCTGCTGACTCGCTGATTCTTTCCTTTTGCCATTCTTACATTCTTTCATCCAACGTACCACGTCACAAAATATATCTTTTGTCGTCTCTTCTAGGCGTTTACGCGACAAATATTTACGCACAAATTCATTGTGCGCAAATAAACTGCTGTAAATTGGAAGTTGAACCGAAAACAATGTAGCATTATTTGAATTCATCATCGTATGACCAATAGCAACAAAAAATATTTTCTTCTTCATCATCACAATTCAAATGAAAAATATAAGAATATTTATACGTCCACAGTCAACCATCGCACATTTTTCTGAATATATTGCACTGGAATACGTTGCTATCAATGAGTGAAATCTATTGGTTTCCTTCTCGAACTGATAGAAAAGACCTATCCTCTTTCCTTCCACTTACCATCGTTGAACACTATATATCATCCCTCTCTCCTTGCCCTTTACCCCATTTTGTTCTTTCTTTTCTCACTCTTTCTCGGTTGTGCAAATGCACCACCCATTTCGCTCCTTGGACCACCGGAATAAACCGGAATAAATGTCCCGGAAATATAGTGGCCCTCCGACGGCACCGACCGGAAATAGAAGCTTGCGGTCGGATACGGATATGTATTTCATTTGGCACGGCGAATTTTTTCAACCTATACCTATCTCGTTTATATACATTTTTCTCCTATACTCATATAATATTTCTCGCTTTTCCAAAAGCCTCTGCCACAATCTTTGATATCCGGAGGGTAGCAAACATCGCTGGATTACATCCGTTCATGTTTTTTTCATAACTGAAAACACATGTCAATATTTAACTCCGCCTGTTTTCATTTATTTTTACGTCACTGAATCTTTTACTTTTGTTATTTTTTTATTTAAAATGGGCAAATAAACAATTCAATGGATATTAGTTTTGCGTTGAAAATAACTGCGTCATCAGGTGGCAGCCGAACGTATAGGTTATATTTCAAAGTTGTAGGTCATTTACGACACGCAAAATGAACGTGAAGACACAAAACGATTAAAGGTCTTCAGAGGATGCCGTCATCGTCTACACCAAACGCATCACTATACTGCACAGCTGGTTGAGGTAATTGCATCACCATGTGATTGTTGGTATTACAAAACCTACCACCAATGGATCCTCAACGCAGTTCCCTTCGTTCTCTTCATCCTTCATTTCATTACCTTTTTTTTCACCTCTATATACACATACACACATCCATATAAATACATGTATATTTACATGAATACCATTCTTGCGTCTCTCACCCTTACGATATTCTGCGCTCCCAGTTTCCACCCCTTCCCTCCCCTCTAGGAACGAGCAACGAGCAATTTCATTACTGCTTAACGCCTGTCATAAATCTCTGCGGGCGCCCACCCCTCTTACTCTTCTGCTTACCCACCGTCCTTGCTAGTCCTCCTCCTCGCGTTCCCTTTTTTACTCAATCCTCCCTTACTTCTCTTCTTCTCTTCCGCGATATTCATCGTTCTGTGTCTACTGCGATACTTCGTGTATGCATTTCTCCTGCTTTCTCTCATTTACTGCATCAACAAAAGCAACCGAACACTTTCCTCATCTCTTTCAAACTATTTTTTTTTATTTCCTTTTTTTTTGTATCATATTTTTTTCTGCATTTTTCTCTGATAACTCTCCTTTTTTACAGGGGTTTCTTCACCAATACGAATAAAAATACTGCTTTAATTTGCTCCTCATGAAAAAATTGAGTATTTCATTTTAAATGAATTAAATGTAGTTATAATGGGGTACATTCATCGTCGTATTGACTATGTAAACTTGACAACTGTAAGACGAACAGAGGAGAAAAATAAATAAATGCACAGATGTATACGTAGAAAAAGTAAAATAAATAAATGTATAAAGTGTGCGGGACAACTAACGCTGTTGGTGTTCCTTCACGAGTGAGTGAAGTACACGTGGGCCCCCATACAGCGTTCTTGTAAGGGGTGTCAAGCGAGAATGAGAGAAGCGAAGGATTTCGGCACATTGGGACATCCCAAGTCCCACCGCTATGGATTGCTATTAAACGCTCTCCAATCTACTTTTTTATTTATTTACTTCTTTTCTTTTTTTTTTTTTTTTCATTTAAACGAAAGCTAAGTGTGTATACTGTAGTGAAACCGACATATACACTTTTATCCAACCCGTCGAATCACAAGAAATGTCTTTAGTAGAAAAAAAAAAAAAGGGAGTGTATACGACACGCCTGGACGAGTTTCTTCACCTACGATTGGAATGCGTAGATGGCATTGTAAAGGGCGCCAATGAGTTTTGTGCTGGCTTGAAAGGCGTTGATGAGCCGGCGCGCTTAGCGAATGTTTTCTACGGCTGCCCTCCTCGACTCATTCTCACCATCGTGGACACGACAACGGCGACACGGGAATGTCACTAAGGCCAATGGCATCGCAAAAAAATTTTAACCGTGTGCGTACGTGTGCGTTTAGTTAAGTCCAAGGGAACAAGAAAATGAATGAGGAAGTGAGTGTGAAATAAAGGAGAGAGAAAAAGAGAGGAAGACTGATCGACTCTTGTAATTGGAGATGCTGAATAATTAACTGAGAGTGCAAGCTGTATGGAATTACAGAACTCTCTTGGAACATAAAAAAAAAAAAAAAAAATAGTGGCTCAAGTAAAAATACCTTTTCATTACAAGAGTGTATACTTCACCATATGCAAAATTACACGTGCATATAAAATTATAATTTGTGAAATTAGAAAGTGGTAGATAATTTCGCAACATTCCCAGTGTAAAAATGATAAACTAGGCTATATAAATATACTTTTATGATTGGTGTGAGCGTCAAACATAGAATAATTTCTGAAAGCCATATATTTAATCATTTAAATTATTATTTTTCTAGCGTTACCATATTTGGTGCCAAATGCGGGGCTCTACAAAGGCAAAATGCAATGACGCGTATAAATAAGAAAATAAGCGAAAGATAGAGATGAAGAAGTGAAAGAATATGATATACCCGTGAGTACAGTTGTTCCGCTCGACGAGGGATGAACGATGGAACGTAATCGGCGCTGTTATACTTGCCAAGAAATATTCCGGGCGTAACGATCACGGCTAATTGAATGCCCGCAAGTCTAGAGAGGTAAACGTACACGTGCAAGTATCTATAAAGCAAAACTACGAAGTCTTTGTGAAGATGTATGGACAAGAATCATTACGTTCACCGTTATCTTTATTTTCCACTCAATGTATATTAATTCACTCTTCATCCTGACCACCTTCAAGATTTTCATCTCTCATTAAATTTATCCAAAAAACGACTGTCACGATAAAGAAATAATATAAACCAATTGAATCGTATTTTGTGAATGCAATAATACAAATAGACTAGTGACTATCAAATTTGATTTGAACATATTAAAAAAAAAATAAGTGCAATTTATAAAGGGAGAATTATGAAGAACTTTGCTTGTCCAAATTTAATAAGCATCATTGTCAGCACAGTTTAATCGTGACTCATAATTCCTTGCGAATAATTTCCAGCGTGCACGTATAATATTTTTTTTTTCAATACATATATAGTTTTATCCTTTCTTATATACTATCTACAGAATAAAAAATATAATCACCGAAGCATTCGGTTGAATCTTCATTCTACTGATCTTTATCTATTATCATGTGTATTCAATTTACCCATTTGCAATATTATTTTATGCCAATTAGCATTTACACGATAAGAAAATAATTTTTATCTATAGTGCATTTGGAATTTAACATTACATATTCCTTTCAATAATATGAATATACATATTAATTTGTTTATTTATATATTTATTTATTTTCAAATTGCCAAAGGCGGAAATGAATAATTGGAATGCGGAAAATGTATATAATGTTTATCGTGAAATTGATCGTTATCAAGATACGAATGCTATTAGGTATATCACAAAATGGGTAGATGGAAAAGGGGGAAAATGGTAGAGGGGCAGCGGAGGCGGAGACGCAGCTAGTAGTGGTGGATTGCTTATATAGAGATGGCCGTCCATGATATAAGATCCCACGGATCCCGTAGGAAATCCCGGGAACGGATCTATCTTACCCCGAGGGATAGCTGCCGGGTGGGGTGCAGGATGGGGTTCACCTGTCAGCCTGAATTAAAGGATGGTTGGGTCGCACTGGCCTCGGGAGCTGGAGAGACGCTACGAATATCTCTTTTCCTCTTGTGATATCATTTCCACTCACTCACTCACTCTTTCGCACTCTCTCAATTGAAGCGTCTTTCTACATCGTACCATTTTCCACGAGAAATTCTGCGCAGGTTGAGGACTCAAACATGTGAAATACTCTGTCTGTATAAGTTTGTCTTTATGTACATGTGCGCACAGGGTTGAAATATAAAGAGGGAAGATAGAGCGAAATAAAGTGAAAGAGAGACAAAAAAAACAGTCACTTGAGGGCCGTATCTCACTTGTGAAGTGCCCGGGAACATTTTTGGAGACCAACAGAGAGTACAGCATCAGCTTCTGAAGCAACGTCACGTTTGGAATACTCGATGAGGCGTCGTTGGGTTTTGGGTTGAGACACACGCATCCTCTTGAGGGAATGTACGGCTGTGTATTTTACCCCTAAAGCGATATTCAATTTTTTTTTCTCTCTTTCGAGAACCACAGAGACCAATTTTATCACGAATATTTAATGTAATTTTATCTATAACCAAATTTTGAAAAATCCATAACATTGTTTTATTCAATTATTCAATTTTTTATTTTTATTCATATTCTATTTAACATATATTGAATATAATAAAATTCATGGAGAGCAGTGTTCATGTATTTGAATGATTTGTGCAAGCGCACGTGAAGTTATAAACGTTGCATAAAGCTGTACCGGTCAGTTATCCCGTGGACATTAAAAATTAATTGATATTTCATTAATTACATGGCAGGACGATAGCACAGCCGCTCGGGATTGTGGTATCGAAAGGAACTTATTCAAAATACATACGTATACAAATACCTAGTGTGTATGTATGCATTATATGTATTGTATAATATAATTCCCTGGCGTTCTATGGTGCAGCATAATTTCCATCGGATTCACAATTAAGCTACGGCCAAACGGGGACTAATTCGATCGCGATTCCAATCGACGCGTTTCACGCACCGAGTCATCTTTATCGGCTGTGTCGCTCGATAAAGATGACTCGGTCGGTTAGCCGACGTCAATTAACCGAACCAGCCGCGCTGAATCCGACCGGACGTAATCGACGCTTGGATATATGCATATATCACCTTCATATATGTATATATTAGTGTATGTATATATGCAACTGACTGATCAAAAACATTCACTATTTCAATGTTGTATTCGATTCACTCACGCTATGTACATGTACCTATAGACTGGTGCATTTCATGAATGATAAATAGGCATTCCATTTTGAAATCGCATTGGAGAGTTCAAATTCGTTATTGAATATATCTATATACATGTACATACGAAAAGTGATTTTAAATATTTACCAATATGTCATGAGATATTGATCGGATCGCGGCAAATCGCGTCTTATGCACGGTGAGTTTGGGTGTTATGAGCGATCCGAAGGCTGTGATGCCAAAGGATGAGTTGGAAATTCGATAGCCACCACTATACCATGTACTATAACCACGTAAGGGATGCTACCCTATACCCTCCCGAGACTATTAAACGCTTCTAGGAGGTTGGACAGTCAAGTAATCCCACTATGAGAGATAATGCCTGATGGATAAATTATTGCTTGACGCTATTTGCTTTGATCGTCCTGGTTTGATGCATTATACAATTTTGATATCGACAAAGACAACTGTGAAAATAAGAGCAATAAAATTACTGAGTGGATAAAAATAGAATGAAACCACTAACTAAATTAAATTACAAACGACTGTTCATACTTAGACATGTGTATTCTAAACTAGTTATAAGTTAAGACTGTAAACGCGAGGACACGACACTACCGACACGTCACAGCGATAAAACTAATGTTTATTTGAAATTCACCAACTATATGCTATAGATATATCTATGAATGCAAAACGGAAAAGCAGGTCACTTAATTAGTAATCAAACGTTGGCAACTATGTGCAAGTGTACGAAATGCTAAAGACTATCAGTTGGTTAAAGCGGAAGTAGGAAATGCAGTCTGAAAGCGACTATGCCGCACCTCATTGATCTAGTAATAGGAGAAATAGTACTAACAGACGTCAAGGCAAAATAAAAAAAAAAGGGGACACAGTACAAGACAGCATAATACATTTGCACATCACAAATATTGACCAAATGTAAAAGAAGTATACATACATATGTACATAATAAGTACAGTAACAGAATGAAAATGGAAATATAAAGAGGAAGACAAGAAATTATATTTACATATTGTCAAAGCCAAAGTAAACACTATGAAGGCGTTTTACTTTCTTCAACATGAAAGCGTTGTATCATTTGTGTACCAAAGGTAGAACCCTCGCACCCCAATACACACACATTGGACAAGACGACGTATTGCGCACGAGACGTGTGCGCTTTAGTCGTGCTTTAACGCTAAGTGAACGACTATCGATTGCATAGCCATCGATTTCAATAGAGGAATGAGGATAGAAAGCAAATGGCTCGACCAATGTAACGACCATAGCTCGTCGATGAAGAAGTAGCAAAAGAAAAAAAAAAAAAAAAAAGAACCAACCAAAACCCATCTCCTCATACATCCCTTATATACATACATATACTCTCCGTTACATGCGGACCATTGCTGAATCTCCCCGTGGCCACTGTGAAAGTGCTCAATGTATTGTGAATAATATAATCCGCGAGTCACCCTGGCTCTCTACCCCTTGGGACGTTCGACGCCAAACCAAGTGAACCGTTGGCTATATATGGGTTGTTCGGGAATAGAGGAATATTGGAGGATGGCACATTCAACGGAGAAGGATAGGTCCGGGGTGCGGTATTACAGATAGAGAGAGAACGAGGGCGGGGCGCATCAAGTATTGATGCCACTTCGGGTGACCGCCGGCACTTCGATCCCGTTATACAGACACATACACCAGCCAACGTCTACATTGGTATAATGTATATATATAGGATATACATACATGTATAGGGCTTTCATCCTTGAGCTTGTAGTGGGATTGTACAGGTATTGGAGAATCGGCTGGTACCCATAAACCACCCAGATGTCCGGCACTCTCCTTAATGGGGTGCCACCGATATCCCACGCTACATTTTCTTCTATGTACGGATACTCTCCTTTCTCCCTGTTTCTCTATATGACTATCTTGCTTTTTACTCGTGAACGATCTCATCTTTGAAACGCATGGATGTTCAGAAGAAATTTAGTAGTCCGATGGGAATACAGTAAAGATATATATAAATTGTTATAATAAGTAATGATAAGAATTTAAAAATAAACTATTTTTCTTTTTTATGATGAAATTGTTTTTCATTACAATAATATTTTGTCACGGATATGTTTAGTCACAGCTGATGTCAGTGGTAATAATGTGTATTGTATACTAATATGCAAATGTGTGTATATAATTATATAAAGTATGATGGTGAGAAACCCGAATAGTGCATCAGGTGAGAGAATATAATGTATATATACATACGAGATGATCTCGTGAAATCGCCATGACTAATCCTCCATGCAAGGAGAGTCTCGACTCTGCGCACGGTTATGAATGCATTCTCATGTGCCCTTTGCATATGGATGACGTAGAAGCAGTGTCACGTCCATTAAGGCTTAGGAGTTAAAGTCGTCGCCGCTAATGTCTGACCCTGGAGAGATACGCTTCTCGACCGCGCGTAATTGGATTAATTCAAATGCGAGATAGGGTGGTGGTGCTGATGATGATGGTGGTGGGTTGTTATTGTGAATTTCAACCAACATACTGAATATATATACATACATTCAAAACTTTATGTTACGACGAGTGCAGGCTTTAATCGACACGATTTATGTGTTCAATTATTGGAATAATTTTTCTCTGAATGCAACACGTGGAAAAATAGTGAGAATTAATTGAAAACTACACTCGATAATGGATTTCAAATTAGATTGAAAAAATACAATTTCAGAATTTAAATATAAATTAATACAACAACAATGAATTAATGGAATTTATCATATGCAATTGTGTTGTATACTTTATTTATATACATAAATGCATCGAGTCCAGTTGGAATGTCAACAATCCCGTGGATATATTCCTCGAGGTCCCATGGGTTGCTAAAATACGTACGAATGCATATTCAAGATACGAATATTTTAAATCCTAGTGAGATTACTGTGCGAATAAAGAAGAGACATAAATAGCTCAAAATATTTACAGCAAAGTATCTAGAGAAATTCGAATGCGAATACGAATTAACCACAGTATTTCACATCGTGAAGTGAATTGCCGCGGGACCACAGGACATTTTATTATTTTTAATATCGACAGGGGATATCGTTTGGAGGGAAAAAAAATTATGATAAAAAAAAAAAAGAAAAAGAGATTGAAAAGCTATGGGCAAAAGGGAGAATAGATTTCGTGAGGGGGTGAATATAAGCGCACAGGGACGATGGATTAACGGCGATAAATTTCGCAAAAATAGGGGATTACACTGTCGCCATTGCGACAGACTAATCCTACGACCAAACCCACCTCACCCTTAGCGTCACCACGATGCGGGACCGGATATTCTCTCGGCTAGCGACACGATATCGCAGCAAGGTCGCGACAACGTCGTCGTCTTTATTCAGACGAACGCTTTTGCAATTATTTTATCCATCCAATAGAGTCTATATACGACACTTTTATTTTTAAATAAAATTAGTGAACCAAGAGAGTGAGTAATAGCGATAGTAACTGTTGGTATAGTATAGATTATTGAGCCTGCATAATCTTTGTATATATATACACGTTAGCATATACATATATCTAGGTATGTATATATGTATGAACATAGATAGTCTAGTGAAAACTTGGTCGCTGTGCATCCTAGATATTTTCATTGAGCGGAGTGAGGATAATAAATTTGCGTATCGAGGAGAACGGCGAACTTGGAACTCAAGCGATAGTAGAAGAGACTACTGCCTCCACTATACTCGGATAGGACTTCTTTTAATTACCATAGTAGAGTTTGCCTTCGTCTTCTTGTCGTCGTTGTGGTACTGTATGTATTATCGGTAGAAATTTCCGAGATAGAGAGAGGAAAAGCGAAGAGAAACAAGCTACGAAGTTGATCGAACTTCGCGAGAGGGCTTCCTTCCTTCGTAATAACGCGATAAATTATAATATCTGCACGCAATATTTACGGAAAAATATATACGAATGAGTGTATTATGAATAGTATGATATTATAATTCACTGAAATTAAAATGAAATAAAACTAAAAGGCGTCAAGATAATTTCAAAGAATGGCGACACAATAAAATAAGAGTGGCGGTATATTCGCGCATGAATATAAAGAGGTTGAATAATAATAGACAGAGAAATAACAAAGAACTCACGGTCTTTCAGTTTCACTTTGGTGCGATGCAAAAGATTCAAGCAGTGTACAATAGCGCGCATCAACATAATTACAGTTTGCTTCACTTGCCACAGTCTCGAGACGCGGGGCCGAAAGTATTATATTCAAATGTGGCCCGTGCTGGCGCCAGATTTGCAAGGGTTGGTTTCTCTCACTTCTGGCAAGAAAAAATACACCAGACTGCTGCCAACGCAAGAGTGATGGATAATACAATTGAACGAATTCAAGGTCTATCCTCTCATTATTTTTTTTGTTCTCAACGAATTAAAATAAAAAATTGTAACGCAGTTAGTGTTAATAAATTGAGAATTATTTTAACAAATTGATATATTCACTAAACATATAGAATAATTTTGAGAGATAAAAAAATATGTATATTTATACACGCATACCAAACGGATATATGGAATGAAAATAAGTCTAAAAACACGTGAGGGTTGAAGGGAAGAATTGACTTGCTAGAGGAAAAGAAAATGCCGAGAGGATTTGTTCGAGCGGAAAACTGCCGGTCGATGTATGCAAACGTTTCCACGACATTCTTTTTTTTTTTCTTCCCACAGTCGATAGGGTGACAACGGGCGTGCTGGGACTCACTGTGAGTATTATGAAAAAAAAAAAAAAAAAAAAAAATCCTTCCCTCAGAACCGGGGTAAAAATTGTCGCTCGACCTTTCGTCAAATACGATACGACTAGATAATAAACTTTAAACATCCGAGACGGTAGGAAACGATTCGATCATGGTCAAAGAATTTTCTTTAGGGTGAACACACTTTCGTATAGTTTCTCGATGGTACGCAAGACACAGTTGCAAATTGACCAAAGTTTTCTTTGGAAAATAAAGCAAAAAAAAAAAAAAAGTGCGACATGCCAAGTATAGTGACGTTATACTTTGAAGGGGAACACGCAAGACAATAGATGTCAGTCAATGTTGGTCCCAGTGGGAACGCGATAGCACATCTAAGTGGGCTATATCGAGCTATACGGTTATGGTCGCATAAAACGTTTCAAAGTATATATGTACAGTAATACTATATGTATATAAGTCTGAAGGTATAAGCAAATAGAGAAGGGAAGTTGAAGCTATATTTTCAAGCTACAAACACGCTGGAGCACGAAGAGAGTCAAGTTGAGTATCGTTCACGTCGACAAAGAGCCCCTTTACTACCGAAAAAAAAAACTGCCACTATGATTCTCTATGCAAATTGTTTAAGATATCCAAACGACTGTACAAGAGCACGCGTCTTTATTTCTTTTTCTCTTTTTGCTTCTCCTTATTTATATTTTCTTTTTATTTCCATTCTCAAATCTTCACGTCGTTCAAGTGTCGCTACTGCTCTCGAACTCAATCACTTGTGGTATAAGACATAGCAAGAAAACGAATTGATCGTAAATGACATGTACTTGAAATTATATTATCTACATTTATACACAATATATATTTACAATTGAAATAATAGAAATCGTTGAAGAGAATAAAAAGAAAGTAATTTCAATGACGACAGGCATTTTTTACGATTCTATACAACTCCATTTGAGTTAATAAATTTATTGGTAAAATTTGTCTATTTAAGTATTTTTCGTTAGATTTATCCACAAGATTCGTGAGCAAGCATGTGAACATGGTCTTTACTGAAAAGAGAGAAACAAAAAAAGATAAATGCGACGTATAATACTGTGACTATGTTTTATATAAGTATATGAATTTTGTTTTCTAGTGGATAAAAAAAGGAGAATTTATTGCTGAATCGCAAAAGCAACCAGTCGTTTCGTTAACTCTCCGCGCAATATAGTGAAAGATAGAAACACAAGCGAGTGTAATTTCCTTGAATGTTCTCCATTGATATAAGAAGACTAAGAAGACAATGCGGGGGTGGTGCCAAAGGGGTTTTAGAAGATAAAAGGTATAGAAATAATGCTATAGCTCCGTTCATATCTATCTCTATTCGTATATATAAAATAATATGGGTCTGGAAAAACTGCAAAGCTAGACGAATATATCTTTCGAGTAAATTAAAATGGATTATAGATATATGTCGGCTCTATCTTCAATCTTTTTGCTTGAAAAAAAAAAAAAACAATTTGTTTCATCCATATCTCAATAGTATATACATATATATCCACATACACTACTATGTATCCAATGTATATATACCTTTACAACTGCGTGGGGTAATTGTTATTGCTTCACCATCTACCAATTGAATTCGGAGTTTTTAAAACCAATGATGAAGCGAGTTTAATAATTCATATATGATATTAAATATATTGCGTCTGCAAAAATTTTAAATTGACTTTATATATACATTAGCTTATCTTATCAGTTTCTCATATGCAGCATTAAGAAATAAATATAACTGAATGAAATTCCTGGAAACCATGAATCGTATAAAAAAAAAAATTAGTTGTTATTTTTTTTTTGTTTCACCGAATGATTGATATTCACGTTGACAGCGGAGAATATACGATATAGCTGTGCAATACACGAAGGAATATATATATGCATCGTTGAAATTTCAGTGAAGATTTCACATGTATGTGAATATATTATATATTATTATTTGCGTGCGCGAGTTCATCGCTGAGCGCACGATTTGAGTTAACTGGAACGAAATTTAATCAAACCGATGTGTGTCGGTTAGACGCGATGTGACTACTACAGAAGAGGAAATATACGCATGTTGGGATAATAGTCAGTACACAGACAGTGAATTAGAGAGAAGGAAATAGCAAAAGACTAGAAATTTTGACTGCCATCAAATTAATTTAATTTATACGTGGCTGTCCGAGCTGTATTTAGGTTCTATATCTCACTTTCCTCTGAATATATATTCTCATTTTAAATGTCTACGGGAAACTTTTGGTTTTTATTTTAATGACTCGCGCGATGCAATTGGCGCAAGCTCATGACTTTAAGACATTTGTTGGTGCATTGAAAATTCTTTGGCACTTAATATTATACCGCAAAGTATAACAAACATTTTAATGGATAATGTAGGACTGAAAGTATGATTTATGTGAGAAGTGAATATTCGAAAAGAAACATGCGTCATATCGCGAATAAATTCACTTTTATTATTATAACAAATGTGGTTATGCATATATATTATATGTGCGCAATAAACACAGCTGGAAATAATTCATAGAAATTAAAATAAAAAGTTTCATAATAGTACACGCACCTTTCAATTATTTTATTGTATAATAATATAATAATCGCGACGACGGGCAACTATATACGCTCCTCTCATCATTCAATGTTGTATCTTGGCAAACGATGTACCTACACTACACGCTTCGACAAAAATAAATATAAAGAAAAAGAGAAAAAAAAAAAAGGAATTCTATTGCTGAGTAAGTTTATACACTTGCGACGAAATTATATTTCTCAAGTCATCGTTATATCGATCAAATATTTCATTGTGGTGAATTGTACGAAAATAAACCGCGTGTCTACTCTACCTAAATCATAGCTTCTTATATTGTATCTTACTTTTTATATTTATAACATACCTATAACAAATTCAAAGAATAAAAAAAAAATCTGTAAAGTAGAATGTGACAAGTACAGAACGATCAAGATATTTATGTTTAGAAATTTTCATGAGTTTAAAAACTGCTGAATATTATTAAATCTATAAATCAACTACACTAGTAAAAAAAAAAAAAATAAATAAATGAATAAATGAATAAAATACATTCAGGGAAAAACACTTGAATTAATTGCAATCATGGGAATGGAATTTGCCTCTCATTGAGGGCCCTTTCCAATTTTTCCCATTCTATATGGATCGATATTCACCGAATGACGTTACGTGGCTATTTTTCTTTTTTTTTTTCTATTTTTTTTTTCACCCATTTTCCTCTCTGGCTTTTTTCCTCATATACCATCAAACTCTCTTCTTTTACCTACCATTTCTACCTCATTCGTCCGCTTCCCCTTTTGCCTGAGCTTTTCACGAAAATCCGCTTGCATACATGAGAGTATGAATGAGAAAAGTTTCCTGGTTAACGGAGCGCATGCACCGAACCGTAAAGCCCACTATGCCAACGTCATATCCAATACACTCGCTGATGCCATATACGAGAAGTAGGCATAGAGTAAGAGCATTCAGAAAGCTAGAGAAAGAGAGAGACTGCAATGAAGTAAGAGAGAAGATGAGAACAAGAGCGATAAGGTGGGGTAGAAATACACGCGAGGGAGTGTGAATCCCTCTCCATAGACGGGTGCGGTAATGGCATTAACCGAGCTGCAATATGATTACCGCTTGGCAAGGTAACCCGATCACACCCAAATTCTACGGGGTGTCTCAACGTTAGATGAAGCAAAATATTGAGTGTAAGCAAGATAGAATGATAATAAAAGAGAGATAAATCGAGGGCGTTACGCAACTGCGTACGGGGGGTCCTAATCGCGTTGTGCTTTTTGCGGCTCAGATTACCCGTGAATCATTGGAAAAGGGATGGGGGCTACATTGTGGCTGAATAAAGAGAGAAAGGGAGAGGGACCAAGAGAACGTTCCTTATCTCTGCATTAGAAGATTACGTCTGTATGATACCATACGTATATACACATTTGTTTTCTGTCCTACGCTGTGACCTTGCATTGTTCTCAATATTATATACAGATAAAAGCGAGATTTGTTATGTTTCTCATCGTATTTTCATTTTTTATTCTAATATGTATATGTATAGGCAAATGTGGGATTGTTTTATTCATTTATTCTTTTTCTCCTTGTGCTGTTTTGTATATTAAAAAAGAAAGAAAGACAAAAACAAAAATGGTACTTACCGTTAGGTGTTGAAACAGCCACGCCCTGAGGATGTTGGTTGCGACCTTTGGGAAGATGCCTCTTTTCTTTTGATTTTTTTTACCCGACGAATCGTCGTCTTCCTCGCCCGTACCTTCTCCACTACCGATACTCGCATTACTCGCATCGCCTGAAACAAATTTTTCAAAAAAACAATAATAATAATAGTAGTAGTAATAAAAATCATAACAATGATAAATTAAAAATTGTCAATAGTTTGAATATGTGAAAATAAATTTTTTTTTTTTCTCATGCACACTATTATAGTAGCTTGGTCCAGTAATGTTACGCCGAGGCAGTGTGAGGGGTTGATTTTCACCCCTCACTCTAGTTCCCATGCATACAAACACCATTAAGCCACCCGCAATCACCCTCGGTATAGAGTCACCCTCTTTCCATCCTCTCTCCTTCTCTCTATGGTTTTCTCTTGTTTCACCTTTCTCTCTTTATCTCACTTTTACTCGCGCACTGTTTCACTATCTATCTCATTCTTTTATACTCTCTAGAGTCCTCACCCTGCACATTAATTCTACGTCATTTATCAATCTTAGCTTTTTAATTGCGCGCCACTCTCATACTCCCTGGAGAGAAGCCCGAAGGCAACTGGAAGCGAGACGATAATGAGAGATATTAAAGGCGACTTACTATCTCATCTTCATTGTAAAATACCGAATCGTCACATTTATATAAGTTACATTTAATAATATAAATATATGTATACATCCACGAATTTTATCAAAATAAAAAAAAAAGAAAAATAATTTCTAGGCTTAATAATATTTTCTTCAATTGTTACCAATTTTTCATCAACAAAAATTACTTTTTATCCCGCACCCGTTACATATCATACTTCCATACTACAAAGTATCCGAATGACCAGAGGGATCACGGTTGGATAACGATGACAATTTTTTTTCCCCGTATCTAAAAGTCCATAGAAAATGCCGTCGCCGTCTCGTCTGGGCAAAAGACGGCATCTCGAAGAAAATCAGTCAGGTCGAGTGGATTATAAATGACCTGAATCTTATCGAATCTCTGACGAAAAAAGAAAAAAAAAAAAGGTTCTTCGTTTATATAACTTAGATCAGAACATATATGTGTATATACTATATCTATATACATATTATGGGTATGTATATATAAATACATATAACTACATACACATAGAGGAACGTATAAGATCATTCCCAGGGGGGTTTCACACACACGATGACAGGTTTGTAGAACTAACATCTCTGTCTATTCAAGATTAATTATACGCGAATTTGATTTGCTCTTGGATTTACACTAAAAGTGAAGACAAAATGGAAAATACTCAGCTGGACATTAGAATTTATATTCAAATTCATTAGTGATATATGTATATATGCATTTTTTTTTCTTTTATTTATCTGATACCATGGCAATAGACGGCAAAAATGAACTTATTTCACGTCGTTTAATGGTGACTTCTTGCAGACCAAAAACCAGACTACTAGAATTGCGTAATGGCTTGCCGGAACGTTTCTCTGATTGTAGTTAATTTGAGACAAACCGAGTTAATGTAGCGTACGCCATGAAACACATAACTCTTCATCATGATAATATTACACTGCGAGTGAAAATTACGTGAAAGCAAATTTGAGACAAATCAAATACTAAAAATATAATTTGATAATTTTGTTATTGAATTACACTGACTTTTTTGTTTTTTACAACTATAAACGCCCATCCGGTATTACAATAATTCGTGTGCGACACATTTTGTAAATTTTGCCACTGCAGGATTTTATGAGTATGAGGGTAGCAGGAAAGAGGGCGCGCACGGGGTCGCCAGCGCCATATCGTACTGCTTGTTTTGATTTACGTGGCGCTCCACGCATTTTTACTGCTGCGTTATAGAGATTTAAGTGCAGCCAATTATACGTTTATGTGTCGCTTTGCCCTCAGCCATTCACTGTTACCCTTTCTATTTTGTTCATGTGTTTCTGTTTGTTCTTTTATTTTCTTTTACTTTATTTTCGTCGTTCTCTTCGAAAGATTAATTTTGTATCTTGGTCATACTCTTCGAGTGTATTTTCCTCAACGTTTGGCTTCCATCTACACTAAACACCTTCTCACACACATAAGAATACGTACATATATAAACCATGTATAACATGTATACGCAAGAGAGGAAAAAAAAATAAAATAAAATGAAATTTGTAATTCCCCAAGTGTATATGCTTTTTCGTTAGGATATATTTAGACAGATTGAGAAAAGTTGTTTCGAAGATGACGATTGGCTATTTTGAGATTGTAGTCTAACGTATTTCCCCCTCACATTCACAATTTGTACTTTACTCATTTACAAAATCAAAAGTAAACTATGACAAAGACAAAACAAAGGGACGAATTTATTTTTTGCATGTATATTTAAGTGTTCCATAAACCCCTATGAATATAAACAATAATTATTTTTTAAGCTCTACATACTCATGATAAATTTTTTGATGGACATTTCAAATAATATACATCACTCTCGTATTTTTTTTTTCTTTTCAATATTATTTTCTTTTTGCCTTTTATTTTCATTTCAACTCGAAAAGACATCGGGGCACGACTCTATTTAGGGTGATGTCTTCACGCCCTCTCTTCCCTCCTCTAGAAAACTCGGGAGTGGAAATAACCTCGCATATGGCAGCCAAAAATAAACTCCTCACATTAAAATAAGAGAGGGAAAATACTTGTGTATACCACCCTTGGTGCCACCCTCCTTTCCTCTCGCGCGTTCTTCCACCAGTCACGAAAACTTGAATACAAACATATATAAGCACGTTTTAAAAACTGCATGCGGAACTTACACCGGATACAGAGGTATTTATTTGTCGCCTGACGATACATGAAGAAGAAAAAAAAGAAAAAACAAAAAACAAAAAAATAACGACGTGTAAGAGATAAGGGGAAGGAAGAGCTGCCTATATCGCATTTCATGAACATGAATACGACTCTCATTCTCACTTGCTTTATGATATTTACCAAATTCCGTCCGGCGCATCACGATTGTCGCGACGATATTTTCATTCTGTTTCTCATTATCATTTTTTTTATTCCTCTTTTACTTGTTCATCTCCTTTGCTTATTTTATTCTCTGTATCTTATATTTTTTTCATGCACTTGAATTCTCTATTTTATTCACTCTGCGCAACATTACTTTCCGGACGAATGAAGAGTCGAATTCGAGGCGCAGTATAAAGTAGAGGAAGAGAAAACGATGTTGGGAATGGTGCGGGGAAGTGCAGTGGTAACACGAGTAGAAGAACAAAGTGACAACCGGACGGACGTTTCGTTCCTTGTGACCAAGTAGAGAGCGTAAGGAAAAATAAAAAAAAGTGTTTGAAACAGAGATAGTATAGAGGGCATTGCATCTCTCGGGGTCAAAGTACTTACATTTTGCAAGAATGCGCGAGTGTAAAGGTCTATTAAAATTTCAAGTTCAAATGAATTATATATTTGATTTTTATTTATTATTATTTTTTTTTCTCTATCGAATTATATTTTTTTATGTTTCTTCAATATGTTGAATGCTCCCAATATATAAATACTGTAAAGCAAATTAAAAATAAAATTATTCACAGATATACACACACTGTATAAGAAAATGTATCACGGCAATAATATCGCGTGATACTGCTCGATTACGGCAAATTAGTGTAGCGGTATATAAATTGAAGGAAACAAGAGTTTGAATTAAAAAATAAAGTTTGATAAAACAAAAAAAAATATATAAAATAACCAACACAATATGAAAAAAAAAAAATATGTATAATCACAGCGATCTTGATGTCTTCAACATGATAATTGTAGCTAATGGAAGAATTCACAGTCAATGCGATGAGAATTTAGATGCTGGATTAATCTTGATAGCTAAAACTCTCTTACTCTCTTGAGTTGCCATCAAATAAGTGAGCTCGTGTGACACGCAATGTTTCAACGTGCACACAAAAAGAAATGATAGAGTCAAAAAATAATAAAAGAAAAAAAAAAAAGTTTGAGATGAAGGTTCATTGGACCAATAAAAATGCGTGTAGGTTAATACCACGTTGGATTGGCTTGAACCTTCCCTTGATGATATTCACCACCTGCTATTTTTGGCAATGAAATAAAATCTCAATGAATAATTTTTCCCGTCCGCTTTATTTTTACAATTCATTATTTCTTCTAATTCGCTTAAATATTATAACACTTGTTGTTTTCTCATCTCCCGAAAGAGATTGCTAAATTTGTGAAGAATGCATTCAACTCAACATACATTTGTCCAGATGTTGACACACGCTGACCCTTTCAAGATGTATTTTAACAACAAAATATATATTTTCTCTTCATGCGTTTAATCTGTGCACTACTTAGTCGAGAGATTAATTGACGATTGTGGGCGCGATGGGCCGCGATGAATTAGCTTTATAATCGCGCCCATGCATCTCTCTTCTTCACGACGATATTCTCTGGTTGAGTATATAACGCAGCTGAATGAGATAGCAAAGAGTGAGAGTGAGAACGCAAAACCACGACTCGAGTTTGTCTTACAAATGAGCCGCGCGACGCCGATGATTTAGTGCACGGCTGTTCTCTCATTTCTCTCACTCTCTTTTGCTATTGCCATCCCTCTTTATGATTTCTCTCATATTAACCCTGTTTTACGTTTAACCTTTGCGTAAATTACGATGTGGGCGATTAATTACTGTGCTGTCAGCCAATAAACATCAACCAATAAATGTCAATACATCAATGAAATTATAATATTTTATTAATTTATTAACTGATGTGTTATTTGTAATGTTTGATAATATATTCTATTTCAGTCAACTCAAATCAATTGATGGTATGGATCTGTTCATCATGAGTATGTCGTCGCGACGCTTTGCCATTATTCAGAGACATTACGGCGTTTCGCCAACACGCAAAGTCTCTTTTGCGACGACGGCAACGACAACGACGATAGCACAGAGTGCAAAAAAAAAAAAATCAAGGAATATATGACGGAAGATAAAATAAAAAAAGTGGTCTCGTGGTTACTCGAAATAAATCCGTGGCTTCTAGAAATTCCGGCCCCCCGAGTCACCTCGATCATCCGCGTGATACCGCTCTCTGTTTGCGCGGAAGGAAGGAACGTCCCGAAATATTTTCATGCATATACATTGAGGGGATCGACCAAACGGGGCCATGAAGAATATTTGTGACACGATATAGAGTCTCGATTCTCTGTTGTTCCTTCATATAATAAAACGAAATAAAGTAGAAAACAAAAACAAAAAGTATTGAAAAAAAAATAATATATTTTTCGTCGTCCCCGCAGTCGAGGCAACTTAAACATTCCATGGAATTCTCGTAATCCCGATGACGCACGACGTGTCGGCGCGTCCGTATAGAGCGACAGAAATACCAATCGTCGGCGTGACGAAGAGGAATATATACATGTATATATCGTTATGTATTATATGTATATAAATACAGAAAGTGAATAACAGTAGTCGGCAAAATTACGTCCGAAGAAGTGTTTGCCGATTAACAAAATGCATTTTCTTCGTTCTTCAATTTTTATGATGTCCCCATTGGATTTTCGAGAATGCATTCAGGGACGTCACATTGTCGTCGTATTCGTCGTGTTTGCATCCACCGTCGCGCGGTGCGGTGAAACGATTTTTTTGGTGCTCGATTTGCAAACGTGATGGCACGTGCATGTACATAATCGTGAGAACGATCACGATTTCAGTTAAATTCAAGTGTGGATAATCCACAATACAAGAAGAGACAAAACAATCCACGATTCAACAATATCAAACCTCAATAAAAATTAATAAAATATATATACAATCTAAAAATCCCTGTACTCCATCAAGCAAATAAAAATATTTATATAATAAATGAATAGTAATAAAAATAAAAATAAAAATAAAAATAATGATGAATGTTAATATTTATACAAAACATAAGTGGATACAGATAAAAATAAGTAAATATACTTCCGTGCGCGTGCGCACGCGACTAAAAGAAGCTTGATTGAGACATCGTAGTAGTGGCCGTGACAGTTATCTGATTCATGGACATGCCAAGTGTATTTTATGCTGTACGACATATGAATACAGATCGATCGATGGTAGAGGAGCTTGTGATGTTTGTCGACGTCCAGTTATAAATGTATACAAATGAAGACAGTCATCTATAGAACTAGGATAAAGAAAAAACCGGACATAACTATAAAACATCCACACAGTCATGACATAATTTTAATAAAATAAACGCCATTTAATTATTTATGACAGAAACAATTAATAACCCATTCATTGACGATGATATATCAAGAATAAGAAGGAAAAAAAAAAATACTTGTGCATATTTTTCTCCATAAATATAAATATATACAAATGATCGTGATATGACAACACACATAACTACATTTGAAAAGCTTTTGGCGCAACATCAGTCAAACATGTCTCGTGATGAGGTACATGCGACACTGTAATATTTTGCACCGGAAAACTTGCACGCATTTCGTGTACAAAAAGTGAAGTATATATACACAGAAGCGACTGGTGAATTTATCGTGTTATGTAAATGAAATGGAATAAGAAGGTCATGAGTTAGAGAGTCAAGTGTATATTTATATGTGCATTGCACTAATGCCAATATATATATATATATATATTCACATACAGCAATAGATTTTCGTGCGTGTTCACCTGCCTGGACGAACGATGAGACAGGTGGAGGGCGAACTAAAGTGTGTACCACAAGCAGAGGATGTAGTTTATGATATCTATCGTTGTACGATGCCGGGGGGAAAGCACGTACAGAGATTGTACTAATTAATGCCAAGAGAACTTGGGTCCACCATAAGCAGAGCCATACAGAATATAACCAAGTGAGGTAGAGAGAATACATGAGATAGAATGAAGAGGGTCTTGGTGGCTTTCGTGATGTGTCGCCGACAACGACGCCGTTACTATGATAATTGCTACTATTGGACGTGAGAGACTGTCTTAATTAGCCGAATGCACTAAGTAAGATAATAATGTGACACCCATGAAACACCACTTGTAATAGCAATATGGATCCATTAATATTGCTTGAATAAATATAATTTTCTAGCGAAGAAAAAATGAAACAAAATTCTATAAACAAATGAACTAATTTTTTGTTTCTATTTTGGTTTAAGATATATACATTTTATGTATCATCTATTTGTGATTATGTGAATGTAAAATTAAACGCACTTACTTGCGAAAGAGGCTGTTTTTAATGCGACATTAACGTGCGAGAACGCCAATAAAATTGCTCTCTCGACGCCATGACTTGTAAGCATTGAAATGAAAGTGTTAATGAAAGCAAGGCGTCGTAATGTATGTCTTTTTCTCTTTATCTCTCTTCCTGACTTTTGTATACAGTCACTCTTGTCTCAACCAACATGTGATGAGCACGTGCCTGTGTATATTAGTATCGGAACACACGTCTCTTTTGCACGCTTCGTTGTGTGGCGTATATATAAGCAAGTTGCTTTTTGCGGGCTCGCACTTGCGTCCTCCTCCCTGGAGAATTCTCTCCCTCTTATATACTCTGTCCCTTATACGTCGCTATGTAATTAAAATCTCTGCCGGAAATACGATGTTGTGTCCTACAGTAAAAACAGTCGACCGTAAAAAGAATATAAAAAAATCAGCATTGAAACAAAAATATCTAGAAAAAAAAATTGTATCAATGCAACAGTTTCCGTCTGTTGAAATTAAGAGAAATTCATTTCTCACAGGCATATAACTCATGAGCTCATCGTCTCCCATCTTTCAGTCGTCTTGTTAACACATGAATCGCACGACCATCACTAAATAAAATAAAAAGTGTTTATATACCCGCAGTATACAATTATTTAATTAATTATATATTATATATCTGGAATATATAACAAAAACGAGTTATAGACGATGATGGTGTAATGTTAGCGTTGGTATATATTAACCATATCCATTTGCTATTTCCCACTATTACATATATTCTCTCCACGCGTGTAAATGTGTATATACCCTATAATCAGCTCGTCACATCTCCCACGAGGGCGAGGAATAAACGAACGAAAAGCGTTATCAGCAAATTCCAACCTGATAAATCCAGCGAGAGAGTAATGAGTTAGCATTAGTCATGCTGCGCTCGGCATGCCAAATAATTGTTCGTCCCATTAATTTCTTGAAGAAATATATATTATAAAATTACAATCAAATAATATTTAACGATATTTAATATTACAATTTAATTGTGCGCGAGTAATGAACTAGAAAAACACACGGATGTATATTTTAATATGAATAAATTTATGGGATAAGGCAGGTAGGGTTATACATATATACGAACGCAAGTATGTATGTATATAAACTTCCGACGTTGACGTTGAGTGACAGGCCAAGTTTAGCGCGTCCGTTTAGTCGCGACCACCAGCCCCTCGACCGTGGCGGGTGGCGTACACCCTCCAATTTCATCGTACAATAAAACACGTGGCGACAAATTCGACGCTCGACAATCACGATCAAAACCAACCACACCCCATGAGCCAAAGCCACGGTGTCTGTTGATGCCGGGGTAAAATGAGAAGCGGTATACTACTCTCTCTCACTACCAAACCCACATTTATACACACGCATAATCCAGGCACAGACAGTTGGTGATACTGGTTACGAAAGTCTGCGGTTGTATTTTCTATATATTTATTCAGCTCCCTCACAGCATATGTAATCCTTACAGATGAAACCAGGAATTAATATATAAAAAATAGTATCGATCGTGCAATTGACAAATGAATAAGGAATTATTTATTCTAGCAGGTTTTTTAATTGTATCAAATTTAATATTACCATAAGAATTAATTAAAATTCATTATTGGTGTAATTTTTTCAACTCTTTGTTAATTTGACTCATGTAAAGATACGTTCAACCGTAAGAAATATAAATAAAGAGGAAGCAAATTCAATGTTATGTTTATACATTCATAAAAAATAAAAAAAAAAAAAGGGATGTGAACAAGAAAACTCAAAAAAAAAAAAAAAAATGTAAGGTATTTGCTTGTACGATAAATTCCTCAATATACAATTTGCAATGGAGCGAGTGTGTTGCAAAACATCCAACAAAAAATCCTCCATGAGTAATGTATAATACATCGAGAAAAATAAGATATTGAAAAAAAAAAAAAAGAAAAAAAATGAGAGAGTATAGTTTGGCATAATGTAATTCTATCTTTCTATATACATATACTCATGAGAGAGTATAAATATTAGATGACCGAGCGTGCGTTGAACGCACCGCGAATGGACACTGGAGAGACGCATCATCGCAGGAGGGGGGGAACAAAAAAAAAATCAACCGATAGATCTCAATCAAGCCAGCGATAACGACGATGGAAACGGACGATAAATTAATCGATACTGAGCATATAGAATGAAGGATATATATGCTGCAGGTATATATATACATATATACATATATATATGTTTATAAAACTGATGGCATTAGGGGGAACTTGGGGAGTGAGATGAAACTCCTGGGAATATAGGAAACGGTAGAGACTTCACGTTGCGGAACGACGAATCGACCACAAGAACTCTGGATATTCCACCGGCAAGTATAAACGGACCCAACGAACCGTGTCGTAACAAGAATGAAAAAGCAATGCTGATCGAAGGCAAACGACAATCGTGTCATCTAGCTACGAGAGAAAATAAAGAGAAGAAGCTAGTATAAATATAAATGTATATTATACATACACTATCGTTTTTTTTTTTTTGATGGTTAGACAGAAGTATTTTTATTCGCGTCCACGTGTCTAATGAAAATAAATGCACGAATGATGTGTAAATGTTACTTTACGCTTTTCGTGTTGGCTCAAGGTTATTTAGTGCCGGCGCCACTCTGACTTGAGTGCTCCAACTGACTTACATCCCTCAGGGCGTAAAGGGTGGTGCGTTAAGAGGGCGTGACCGACATTCACGCGGTGGTCGCCAAAAGTTATCATGAAAACTTTATCCCGAATAAATAAATCCAAGACAACAAAAATGTAAATGTATACACAAGTTTATTTATATGTATAAAATGTAAGAGAATAATACGTTGAAATAAAGTGTTTGCAGACATCATGCCGATAGGTTTATGTATGTATAAACACACATGGAAAGAATTCTTATGATGGGATGTGGGTATAACTGTATGATTTACGTCAAGTTTCGCTTCAATATTGCAACGGAATAGTGTCGCTATCTCAAATCTATCTTGGAAGAGGAAGAAAAAAAAAATGAGAGAGGCATTCGACGTTGGCGATCGACAATGCATCATCCAAACGCGCACGAGCTTATCGCACTCGCGGATCTTCAATATCTCTTCTCTTCATACATATACACTCATGCAATGTATACAAAATCCTTGTCCAATATTGTATTCTCGCCAATAAACGTCGATCGAACAATAATATACCGGTATAAATAATGATTGACTATCGTTCAAACTAAATAGCCAAACACTACAACATGATCAGAAATATCCTCAACTTTAGATATGTACATATAATAACAAAATATAATATGTATATACACATATGCATGGATAAATTCTATAGTAAAATGTTTCTAAGAACCAGATGAACCTAGTTCACGAACTCGTTCAGATTGTTCTTGTTAATTTTTTTCAATCTTATTCTTTTTATGTCTTCACGGCGACTTGTATGTAACACCAGTATGTCGCGATGACAATCCAAATATGGTATTCATGTACGATTGGTCAACGCGAGTGGTGGTAGGTAAAGTTGCTTTCAGCAAAGACGTCTATCCGTCATGAACATCGCATATATAACCATGCAAGGAAAAGATTCTTTTGCGCACCACCATCACCACCACAATTGTCGTCGTCGTCGTCGTCGTCGTCGTCATCGTGTTTGTCGTTGTCGTCGTTGTTCCATTGCTCTCTTCAGGCAGATCGGACGCGTGTTCACCCGCGGCGGTGGCGGCGAGACGCGCGTTATGGTGAAGCCAAGTCAACGTGTATATATAATATAGGAACAGCGGATGAGAAACGAAGAGGGGAGGTCAGTTGAGACGGAGGCAGCAGCATTCCATCAAACCAGCCACCATCTTATAAGATGCCTGACCCCGCAGGCATCACACACAACTATATACATAATACACATGTATACATATAAATACACACATATGGATATAAAGTATATACATGTAACGACTGATGCCTCGGCTTATTCATTCGTTCGTCGCGAGATCAGATGCGTCACCTCGTCCTTTCTCGCTCAAGCCTTCACACAATCCCAGTGAATATATAAAGGGTAGAATGAGAATTGAAGAAGACGAGAAAGATAAAAAATGAAAATAAAAAGAAAAATTTAAAGAACGAGAAAAAAAAATTCTTTCTTTCGTTTTTTTTTTTCTTTTTTCATCTTCGACACGAGGTTGTGAGACGAAATCTCTACGTGTGTGCTGCGTCAACGCGTGGGAGGAGAATCAGCATTGCCCATGGACGTATAGTGCGGTGTTGCCTCAACGATCGCGATGGAGGTCTCTCGAGAAACTTGAGAACTATCGCGAAGGAGCTTGATTTATCATTTGACATCATCATATTTACAAATATAAAATGAAATGAAAATAAAAAAATTTATCACATAATAACAGTGGATTTAAATGCGAGTTGGTTCTATATTGGTGTGCATTGAAGAAAAATGATTTCTTAAATATGTCTAGGTATATTATGAAGAATATATAGAATGATATAGAGGAGAGAGGATGTAAGAGAAGTGGAAAAAAAAAAACGAAAGAAATATTTGGTATATAGCTTTGACGATGACGTTCTCGACATCGCAACGCGAATGGTGAATAGGCGCGTTGACGTTGCTCGATGGATGCATTTTTAACACAACCGAAATAGCGACGATGCTGGTATTTCGAAAAGCATTCGACGCAGAATACAGTGCGTGAAAGAGATTGAAAGAGAGAGTGAGAAGGTGAATAAGTGGAGGAGCAATAAGGATAGAAAAATAAAGATAAAATGAGAAAAAGATACAACGCCAGACAAAACAGCAGCAGCTGCGACGCCACCAACGGCCGCATCACATCTGAATATTCTCTTTTTTTTTTTTTTCTTTTTTATTTCTCCATTACTTTATTTTTTTTCCACGTTCTGAATTTTGAATTCCTCAGGGACGAAAATTTACTTGTTTTTAAACTCAAGAAAATCACAGTTGGATTTAAAAAAATAACAATATAAAAATACACTCTTATAAATATAATTTTTTGAACAAAGATAAATATTCCATTGGATTATTTTATATTGAAATATCCTAGCGTGAAAATTGTTTGATGTACTTGTGTGCTCAAGGAGAGTAACAATAGTTCAAAAATACACATTATGATTTGTTGTATATATAAAATTATAATAGTGAGTTGCTTTGAAAAGCCGGAAGTGGAGTGTCGGAAGACAAGAAAATTAAGTCGAGTAAAGGAATAAACTACAATAGTAAGAGATACATTCATATAATATATATGTAAAGAGAACGAATAGAAAATGAGATCTACAACAGTCCCTGAAATGTCACTTTGTTTTGCAATTTGTATCTCACGCATTCTCGGACATTATACACGCGATCTTTGGCGTCGCGACGTCGACAACAACGTGTTCTCGCGCAGGATAATATACATGAAGGACGAGAAAGAGAAGAGCGCACGTTGTCAAGTATGCTAATGGTATTAAGCACTTGTAGTGATAAATTGATTATCCCTCTATACCATTCCTTTTCACCCTATTCTCCACACATCCATTTATATGCATGTGTGCTAAATGATCAAGACCTTGATACACCGTATATACTCACTCATCTTATATATAATATATGTATATTATAATAAATATATATAATATCGATACTTTACACGCGTGATTGTAAGTGGCGCCCTGGGGGCATCAATCGCCAATGTAATTTTGTTAATTTTATTCCACATTCAAGGCGTCGCGATCAAGTGAAAAATTTCCGATGGCGCAATTTTATACACAACAAAAATACAATCAATTATTTATAATATAAAATATACACATATATTTATATAAAATTTTAATTTAATTATCAAAAGCGTTGTAATGACACTTGATAAATAAATTCAATGATTGGTCACGAATTATAATTGCGACAAGTGCGATTACAAAACAAAATTAAAAAAATCAAACACTTGAGTTAAGTAGTGTTTGATTATTTGTTTATAGAATGGAAGTATAGTTAATTTTAATTTTAATTTTTTTCACTTACTCAACTCGTTTTCCATGGTGCTCTCTCCTGCTCTTTCATTTTATAAAATTCTTTTAATCCCCTCGCGTAGACACAATTCCCTCGGGGAGGGTTTCGCGACAGAATAATATCGAAAAAGTGAGAGAACAACTTTTATAGACATAGACATACACGCGCGTGCACACAAAGGGGGTTTATATATCTCTCATTGTTTTCTCTTCGTCGCGGCAATCTGTTGTGGGCACTCGACTCAAGTGCGCTCTCAAAATGTATGTGTATACAGTTCCCCTTCTTTTTTCGCGTCTATTCCCTATTGCTTTTCGAGTGTTTCGAACTCTTCAACCACCCTTATATGAGAGGAATATATACATATAAATAGAGAGAAAAAAAGAAAGCCACCCCTTTATATCCAAGTAGAGCACACACCCCTGTGAGAGTCGATACCAACAATTAATTCTTCAATTGACCTAACGCGTCAACTGTTCAGACTAATTTTTCGCCCTAAATTCAATGATAAAAAATTCATTTTTGTAATAGCAATAATTAAAGAAACATATTTTAATATTATCTATTTACAAATGTTAATCAAAGTAATTAATAAATCAAAATATTTTGACATTATCAGTATTATTATTATTTACTTGAAATTTTTTTAATTTAAATTATACAATTATATCGAGCATGTGACAATTCAATATCGTTTAATTAAATAGTCCGATAAAAGAAAAGAAACACGTATACTATATAAGTATAATAGATAAAAGATGTTAAGAGTATATAAAAGAAGGCGTTTAAGGAGGTTTAGTTTGTGTTAATGTTGCACGGTGCTAATTAATGAGCACGCGAGGTGTTGAAATCAAGTTGCAGTATTTCACGAGATGGCGGCAGCTAACGGTTGGTCTGATGGTGATGGCGCAAATGTTATAGTCGTGGTCTCATGGGTGCCAATGACTCGTGCCATTGGCTTTCGATCCTGATGAGGGACGAGAGGGCTGAGCGCAGTGCGCGAAGAAACTGGTAAGAGATTGCTGTGTATACATACATACATACATACATATCAGGATTCACGAGGCACATGAACTAATAGGCGGGGTAAGGAACAAGCCGCTGGAAAGATAAGGGGAGACCCGGGGGTCTGGTGTAATAATTTGCGTTTTCAACGTTACTCAATCTGTTTTTCAATTTTTTTTTTCTTTCATTTCAAATTAATACAGAACATCTCAATTACTAAAATGTTGTCCACATATTAAAGGAAAGAAAAAAAAAAAAAAGATTTGAAAGCCAACCACATTATTACTCAACCACATTAACAAAAAAATAAAAGTTGAAGAGAAACGAAAAAAGAAAAACGAATATATTGTCTTCATGTTAAGACGCATAATAACATGCTTTGTAATATTGAGAACGCGCTCGGCTTGTATATATGCCCTGTAAACACATCAGACCAGTCAGCTAATAGACATATCTCTTTGTCCTTTTGCCTCTTGATCTCTCTTTATATATCTTGGTCTTTCTGTCTCTTGTAATATGTTGTTGCGGTGGAGACTGAACGAATGACATATTGCGGCGCGCTTCAAGAGCTCAAGAGAATACGTTGGAACGAGTCGCGAGCAATTCGACGCGCCGGTGATGTACCGCTCTGTAACCACCTCAAGCGAAAAAAGGAAGATATAGTAAAATAAAAGAGAAAAATACACCGTCAGAGAGAAGGGTAATCGAACCGGTCCAATACGCTTGTTGCATCGCTAAATAATACTGTATGGTCACAATGGTTATAATAATATGATCACCTTGCGGCAAATCCTGAGGATAACAAATCGACGGTTGTTCTCACGTTCGCGACATCCGGCATGTTTTTAGCATATAATAAATCTGTGCAATGCCTGAAGGTACGTACTTTCAGCACTTTTTTTTTTATACTTATCTTCAAATCAACATCAATTATATAATCTATCTATTAATTAATATTAAATATAGATGTAATTATTTATAAAATTATAGTTATTGCGAGTGATTGAAAAGAATAAAGAATAAAAATTTATGTATTTAGTATATTGAACATGACATGGATCAACTCTTTCACTTGTCGCAACCAAAATCAATTAATGATTTTTATTCATTCGTATGAGAAACTTGAAAAAATAATTTAAATATCGCATATAATAATTATATACACTTTGAAATAAATCAATAATGATTATCATAAAAAACACATTATTTTTCTCTCCTTTTTCATATAAATTCTTCGTTGTTCTTCTAGATAAATACTACAAACATTAAGAATTGGTTATTTCCAACTCTTTTATTCAATTCTCCATCATTTCACCCTCCCTTAAATCTATATAGTCCTCCCTTTATTCATCTTCTTATACTTTCACCCCAGTTCCTTTATCCATTGTATACACTACGATAATTGAACTAATGATCGTGTTCGAAAAATGCTCAGTAATCGTTTTCATTCCACATCTATTATATAAATAATAACCCAAGCACACAATGTAATGCAGAAAACAAGTAGTGGAAAATTTTCGTAGACAATTGCTTGCGCACGTGGATTATTCGTGCAGCAAAACTCTCAAATACATATCAGATATATGTACATATACCTAAAACATATACATATATATAAATATTTGTATACATATAGCTACGTCTCATCTATGAGTACATATGTACATTTATATATATATACACAAATATACACATATAACATACGCAGAGAGAAACGGTAGTAGGATACGCCACGCGGGGGCACTCTCTTCATTTTCAGGCTGTCACGAGCAGAAGAAGATTCGGTCTGCGTTTGACAGCTGCAGGGTCTGGGTTGGCTGCTAGTACGTAGCAGGATTGGAACTCCGTGGAGGGCACACGAAGGGGAATGGTCGTGCACTACCTACTGTGCCACACAGCACATCGAGAAGCCTATACCACCCATCCACTAAAAGCTCTCACTCACTCTATCCCGCGAGCCTTTACATCGTCCGTTTGTCTCTCTACATATTATATATCTCTATGTATATTTTTCTCTCATAGTCTATGTCCTATTCTACTGCTCGTACACTCGCCATATTCTACCCTCTTTTTGCACACTCTCATTTTTCCCCATGCGATGTGCCTCCTCATCCCTGTACCAACACCACCATTGCTATACAACGACAGTCTCGACATTCTCCACGTAATTTTTTTTTTTTTATATTTTTTTTCTATTTCGCAAGCGTCACCCCACTCATGTCCTGCCTCATCGCTACCCCTGTATACCATACCCCCCTGCCGCCTCGTCGTATCGTAACGCACGCGCGCCCAGCGGGTGTCCCTTGACTTCGTAAATACTGCATTTTAATTATTCCATCGTTTTGTTTTGTTTGTATATACAGCGGATATTTTTGTGTATGTGTGTTTGGGGATGTATGTTGTATGGGCACATGTGAGTGGGTGGATTGGATGAAACAGTGCAGGAGGGAGGAATGGAGGATTAGCTGGATGGGTCCGAGGTTTGCGAACGATGGAAATGTAAATCACATAGGTATATACACATGTGCATCTATATATGACACCCCTCGAAAATGTGAAAAAAAAAAAAGAAAAATTCTATTCAATCTCTCTGGACTCAAAACTCACTGGCATTTTCCCAAGAAAAAAATATGAAAGAAGATTAAAATATATATATATTCATATAACATCAAAACAAATGAAATGTAATAATTTAATTTAAAATCAAAAAGAAAAAAATAAATAAATTTTTCCCGAGTATTTTAATCAAAATTTAATATGTATATTCATTCAATAATTTTTTTTATCCACATATATTATGGACAATAACAAATCTCTGTGTAGTGGCTATAATACAGGAACCAGATAAAAAAAAAAAAACAGGAAATTTTGCAGAATAAAGCGAAAACGCGAAAGGATAGGTGAGCACAGTGGGAAGTGGGTGGTGATGAGAGCATGGTGGAGGAAGAGCGCAGATGCACCGACGGGTGTGCGCGCTGTTTAATATCATGGTCGCACATGGTTCGTTCAGAGACACATTTCACTAATATTGCAACGGCACAGTGTATATATATATATAGCGGCGTTTCACAGTCACCCACGCTTTACATATCTCTCCGGGCATTAATATATTCAACACATATGAATATTACACATGAGAGAGTCAAATGGAGAAACGGAGATAGAGAACTCGAGCTAGAGTAAGAGTGAGGATAACAGAGAGTTAGGGAGTATGACGCGCGCGCGATGGAGAACAAGAGGGCAAAGGAGAACATTGAGAGGAGAGAAAGGTGTGTATATACACGTATATATGTATACATACAATATAGAGAGAGGGAGTATGGATGAAAGCCATCCACGTACATTGGCTAAACCATTGTGCCTATCTCGAGCTCTCGTGGGGCTTCATGAAATCTGCGGCTTTCATTGTTCCGCGACAGAGCTTTGTGCTTTGTGCGCTCTACTCTGTTTCTTTCTTTCTCTATCTCTCTCTCTCTCTCTCTTTCTCTTTGACTCTTTTCCTCTTCTTCTCTGTCTCCCCACAACTCCGGAACAAGTCTCGCTTGCTGTTGAATAAGGAACTAATGAATATACCTGGTGTAGTCACGAGTGTGCGTTATTTTACAAAAGTTATACGTCTGTATATATATTCGTATATTATTTTTTTGTTTCTTTTCTTGCTCTTCATCTCATATTTTTTTTTCTTCCTATAGCTTATCAGCCGAGGTATATACCTACTGGATATCTGAACACGTTACTTCCGCTTTTTCAACAAGAAAATTACCATGTAGAAATCATCAGAAAATTCAAATACAAATGAATTTTTTTCTATCATTTTTTAAATTGTATATGAATGATGGAAGAAGAAAAAACATGTTATAAGCAAGGCTTGAGAGTGTGTTGAGTATCGTGGTGGACAAAGTTAGGGAATTGGGTGGGACGAAGAGGCAGATGTGAGCTAGAGTCGATGAGTAAAGCATCACGGGGATGAGGGTGAACGACTGCGCGAGGGAAAATGAGAGAGATGGCTCAGTGATGGATCGTCCAATCAGTGCCGCGAGATGGAGCACAGCAAAGAGGATGAGAGAAGACTTTGAACGAGCAATGGAGAAAGAAAAAAGAAGCGATACTCTCTTTCTCTTGCTTTATCTTTCTTCACAACTTTATATATACATATATATGTACCTCATGGGTCAGGTCTTTGCTGCTGCGGGGAGGAATGGAAAGTGGAGGTCATGGTCGGGTCGGTTGCCCGCTAATCGAAGAACACGTCGTGGTGGTAAAGAAAAAAAATCCTCACTCCTTTACATGTGTATATGTATATATTTCTCCTTAAGTCTCTACACTCTTCTTCGCTTTTATTCCCTTCTTCTTTGCCCTTGCTCCGCCATTGTGTAACTTGGACATCAAAGAAACGTGGCGAATGACTGCGAGAACTCTCTCATATACAATCAAATTACATTCCACATTGATAAAACAAAAAAAAAAAAATTATATAATATTAAGTATTATGTTTAATACATTATCAGGGTATATAATTGTGCGTAAAAAAATTTTCATTATTTGTTGCGTGATGGAATTCAAATTGAATTTTTATATTTATAAAAAAAATATAATTCTTCATTAAATTTTCAATTGATAAAGTGAATACATATTAAAGAGAAAAAACAAAAGCAGCATAAATATATCTACGTTTAGTAAATTAAATACACGATAAAAATATGATGCGAGAGATGAATTTGGAAAATAAAAAATTTGAAATACGTACATCTCTGGGATATACGAGAAGAGCGAAGGGCTTATGCCACTGATTCGTCGAAGAGAACGAAAAATAGTAGGAAAAAAAAAATATATATATAAAGAAAAAGAGAGAAGAACGACGAGGGCGGTTAACAATGGCCGCCAACCAAAACATCCGATAAATCTCACCGGCCCGGACCTCAAACCCCTCGGGGTTTAAAACTCACGTTTTCTCTCTTTCTCTGCCCTCTCTCTCTCTCTCTTTCATACACACACCCTCACTCTACGAAACGGACGCCAAGCGCAACCCTTACATTACACTCTACACTCTGTTCAAATCGAGAGAACCGCCAGTGTGGGTTAAAATAGTATACACACATTTATATATATATAATGGTGAGAAGGTTGCAAAAGAGCAAGGAGGGATGACGTGCGATCCATGAAAAACCAAACTGAGCAAATTCCACAACCAACCCCGCCGGGTAAAATCCCGCCTTCTATTTCACACATACGCATACATTTCGCTTATGCTTTCGCATTTTAACTCAACTAAAGTGTAAGCATTTTCAATGGCATTTGTTTAGTACATGTATAAGTAAAATGTATATATAATTCTTGTATACGTGTGTGTTCACAGTAATGAGATCTCAAATGTTATTTGGTCTTTCAGTGAAATTCCCACAAATTTGTTTGCGGGGTCTTTTCCTAATTCTTTTTATTACTAACTCCATAAAAAAAAAAAAAAAATCACGCCACAAAAAAATATCAATGATACGCCTAAGCATAAAATAAAAAAAACAAAAAAATCTTTAGAATCAAACATCTACGCGGACATTTAAAGAATAAAAAATATGCAAATGATTTATAATATAAATATAAATTGGAATAGTTACCAAATTTGATAATAACAACGATAAAATTACATTGCAATGTAAATTATCGACATTATATTTTGTTGGAAATGCTTACAATTATCCTGCCGCATTTTAAATTGAAAAACAACTCAAATATATATATTCATCTACATGTATACATATATATTTATTGAACCGGTTCTTGTTGTCGTGCGAATAGACACGATTGAAATGGCACCGCAATCATGACGGCTTTATTCAAGCAGTATGCGGACACGATTAATCGAAGGTGACACGCATCGAGATAACATTTATATATATATACCGAGGTCATATAAATATGTTGAATCAAAAATTGATCAATCAACATATTAATTTTACTTCAATAAATAATCAAAATTATTTTCATCACCACATTATCAAGTAATATAAAATTCATAAAACATCGAGATTAAATTTTATCGCAAATAAAAGACACGTATTGCAATGATTAAATTCAAATTCGTATTATATCGCTTTATATAGTATATATGTATAACTAGCAGAGAACGAGTAAAGAGAAACAAAATGCGCTGAAACACACTTTATATTATGTATATATATATACAATGTATAAAATGTACCAACGCCTGGGCCGCAAATCCGTGGGCGGAAGGAAGAGGGCACGAGCGTTTGGAAGCGTGTGCGCGGAGGATGTGGGGGCTGGAAGAAGAGAGGACGGACAGGTTGGCTCGAGAGCAAACCCGTGCTGCCATGGTTACCGTCGCATTCCCGCCTCGCCACGTTACCATGGATACCTTGTCGGCGCTCCGCTTGCGCGCTAACCTCGCCAAGGCTCTCGCGCCGTCACTCATTCTCTCTTTCTTCTTCCTCTATAATACTCATGCTCACTCGCTTCATCATATTCTCTCTTGTGTCTGCCTCCTTTTGCCGTTTCTACTTCGCCGCGCGAACGAGATGTGCATCCAATTGAGCAAGGAAATGCTTCACTCACCAATTTCTATTTTTTTTTTTTTCTTTTTCCATTTATTAATATAATGTTTTTTTTTTTTATTTTAATTTTATAGGGCTGAATGTTGTGTAACCGAGGGAATTATTTGCTTGAATTTTTTACATACATGTTGATTGCTGAAATTATGAGTGACAAAGGGAGGAAATTTAATTAATGCAGAGGTCGCACAAACATCGATGGCTATTTTTCTCTCTCGTTCACTGATTGGTCGACGTGTCACACTCGATATCAATATTTATTCAATGCAGGCGAATGCCCGGGGCACGATTAAAAGTTGTTTATGCTATAAACGTTACAGCCCAACCCCCTGTTGTGCATTGATGCTCACGAATATTATGACCCAAATGTTTGCGCGGGCACGCAAACCCATTTATCCTGGTCTATATGTATGTTCGTTCATGTTTTTTTTCCCCTCAATGTTTTCATACTGTTGACGTGTGAATAAATTTGTGATTTATTATATTTTTCCTTTTTTTTTCTTTTTCATTTTAATATTTATATATGTATTTATTTTTTTCGGGCAAATTTTTTAAACTCACCAGGACTACCGAGAAAGACGGACGAATAGAGAACACCACGTCGCGCTGCGTCACTTGCCGCTCTTTGCGCATCTGGTGGCGAACTCCATTCTCTGCGCGGACACCATTTGCCTATAACAGGAAATATAAAAAAAAAAATTTTTTTTTATTAAAAAACACATAGGATAATGATGTAATATATTTAAAAAATGGATAAAGAGAAAACAATAGACATGAGAATGTAAATAAACTCGTCAGTCATACATGTATATAGGTGGACAACTATATCGCGTGTCGGATTTTTATCATCATATTCTCTTGTCATTATGTATTACTTGAAACCCACATTGAGTTGACGGAAATAATTGCACAATTACGATAATTTAATAAGTATACACAAAATAAAAAATAAAAAAGAATGTACATTAAATTTTTTTTTTATCTTTAATACACTTGTGATGATTATACCTAATGTCAACACTTGTCAACAAGTTAATGATATAAAAAACAATAATATAAAAAAAAAAAAAAAAATCATGACAAGAAACAATTTTTTCCTTTTTTTACATAATAAAGTTATAATTTTTTTTCCCCTCTCGCACTATACCTTACACATACATAAACAAACTAATATTATCTATATTCCTAAATGTTTAATACATTGTAAAAAATGAACTTTCTCACTACTATACTCTTGCACATTATGAGTAATAGAAGTAATTCGCTATTACAGTCTCGCTATTATACTCTTCCACATCATAAGTAATAGATAAAAAAAAAAAGAGTAAAGAGGCACTCGGGGGCCCCCGCCGTATTGCAATTTTCCAGATGCGAAAATAGGAAAGGTATCTACTTTATTTCCCAGCGAAGATCCCAACCGAATGAGGATACACGTGGGGAGCAAAAGGGTGGCTAAGAGGATATAAGAGTAAAGCCGCCGAGCGAAGTAATTTCACACGGGTGAGCGAGGGTGTTCTAGAGCCAGGACGTTGGAGAAGCCCCATGTGTAACGATGGTGAACAAAAAAAAAAGAAAAAAAAACCAACGCGCTATGTTATCTGTAAGAATATAACGCGAGAGACAGACGCGCGCGCATTTTTCCACCGCGAAAATTATACTTCCAAAAGTAGCAATAAAATATTGCCATTATCCTTAGCGCAGACAGAGAGAGACATACACACACACACTCACACATTCACTATATTTATATCTTAATGTATTTTTGAAAAGTTTAAAACGTATATAAAAATTACTATTCAATGCATAATATCTGGAATGAGAAGAAAATATAAAAAGAATAGTCAGTAAGACAAAAATAAACCAGAATTAAAATATATACTTATACAAAAAAAAAAAATAGACCAATGGTATAGATTGGTCTTCATCATTTCTTCTGGAATAAATTGAAGCCTCTGCATTGTACGTGGGAGTCCCCGAAGGTCTCACTCATCTCTACTATTCATATATACATTTATAGATATATGTATATACAATGTGAAGGAATATATATCCTAGACCTCTCCATTTCGCTGCATTTAATCGTTACTTCATAAATCAACGACGAAACCTCTTTTCGGCTCTCAAACGAAACTGTGTGCTCTCGTAAAAAATGAATTACGACCGGGCCCCAAGTAGAGAGATGCCGCATTGCGCGTTCACGGTTGATAAAAGAAGACAAAGACATATCCAATTCCATCTTTATATACAGACACACATCTTCAAAATCATTCAACAGTGTGTATAATTTTTTATACATAATCTATTTATGGCCGTTAATTTGTAGCAAAATTTTCTGGTGTTATGTAATGTGCAGAATGATGTAAGGTTAATGCATTCCATATATATTTAATTCACAAATAAATAATTATTAAAATAATAAAATGTTTTAATATTGAAATTATAATTAAATATAACTCTTATTATATACGTTGATAGGTGCAGAATACATTGTTATTTAATTAGTATAATAAACTCGCGTGTGTGTTGAAGAGACTATATGTGAATGTCGTCAAATAGTGGATTTGGAATGTGAAATGGGGTCGACGACTTCTCTAACTCGTAAATATATTCCAACTGCAGTAATTGAAATTAAAATTCACGTCTAACCAATCAACGATGATACATATACATTCATCTGTCTACTAAAACTTATAATACTATTCATACATGATTAATATTACATTGGAATATAATTTAATATTTATAAGACATAACAGAAATTCTTATGTTTCAATTCACAGACGTTACAATATCAGTCAAAATATAATATTAAGATATATTTCATTGCATGTAAACTTGACGTTTTTATGTACGCACACTCATCTTTCACACTGCATTTAATTTTTATTCTAATGAGTTTCATTATTGTAAGTATATACGTGAGGAATTATTCAAAAAATTTTCTACGTTGACCCACTTTTATTGTCACAAACACGTCACATTGATTATACATCTCCATTTTATGAATTTACATTCATATTTAGATATATATATTCTAAAAGAAAAATAATAAATAAAATAAATTGTATATATTATGCTAGAATGAAAATATGTATATCTGTTTTGGATACCTGAGGAATCCCTTAAGGATAGAATGAATAAGGCACGCAGGTCATTGGAGATTTATAGTTGTTAGGCGACAGGGTGTAATCATACGCATCAGGCCCGTCAACCCCGTAACACTGATTTACCGTGGGAAATTTAAAAAGTTGATTCTACAAATTCCACACATTCCTATTGTGCGGTTTAAACCTTACCCAACAAAACTAAAACTCTATAATTACCACAAAAAAAAAAAATAATAAATGCATATGTATATTTCTTATATATTCAAAAAATCCTCCCTCAATATTATTAATGATAATAATTACTTTATAACGATAATTATTCTTCATTAATACTAATATTAACCGTGAAGAATGAGACATATCTTTCATCTTCAGATGGTCGACAATTACTAAGGCATTCTTTTATTTCAAATTCACAAACATCCACGTGTTACATATATTCAAATGTCGAGTCATTGTATCATTGTTCTAACCACTTGGGTAAAGTTACTCGAAAATGATGAACATAAAAAACACGAAAAGTGACATGAGTATATATTCGTGACTTTTCTAAAAGACAAGTTGACATTTACGCGTTTATCCATCATCATTGAACTCCAGTGGATCATACAATGACCACGGTGTCATCTATAACCCATCAACGCAAACTAAACTCTATAATCCAACCAAAATTTATCACGTACAATATTTCCGAAATATTTATTCAAATAAGTATTTATTTTTATCCTTATCGCCAATAAACATTTTCAATAACCATAATACCAATAAAATAAAGAAATACTCTCCACTATCACTTCATTCTTTCATAATATTTATATATTTCTTCTCTCTTTTATTTTCCCCATTTAAGTATTCCAATCGTGTAATTTTCATCCTCAATTACAGCAACATCGTTTGATGTCTTTCCTCTCTGTAATTTTTTTTTTTTTCCCCCGCCTTGTTTCATACAACATAGCAATACATATATTTTTACCAATAACTTTATATCTATAGCAAGGAGGGTTGAAACGTGGCTCAGTATAAATAAATCAATATAAACCTTCCGACCCTGCCACGTCGTAGTAGTCGTCGTCGTCGTCGTCTCTCGTGTAAGGGAGTGACGTATGAGTCTCGCATCCTCGGCGTTAGAGAAATGAGGGTAGCAAAAGGAGGGCCACCCTGTTATTTCACAGTTAGGCACAACCCTCTTCCTCTCTTGTTCCACTTGGCGCGTGTTTCTCGCGCGTATTCTCATTCTCACATTCCTCGTCTCTACCACCAACCAACCAATCTTTTCCTCTCCGCTCTCCGCTTCAGTCCTCTTGTCTTACTGTATATACTTGTGTATATATGTGTGTATATACACATCTTTGCCCATACTCTTTACTTGCGCACACGAGTCCCAAGGGATGCTTTTGTCCTCCATGCTGTAAGCGACTTCCTGACAGACTAAGTTTGCACCTGCTCTCTCCTCTTATTCTCTATCAATATATGTATAGATATATGTACATTATACCACTCTTGTCTTCTCCCTCTCATCGCCTCTTTCTTCATCCTAATCTCAATGCCATTACGTTCTTATATATACCCTCGTCTATTGTAATTTATTCAGGGTCAATATATATATGCAGATATATGTTAGAATATATCATTTTATCAATAAACATGATCTTCAGATTTAAACGCGGATAAATACCAAATGGTGTATTCAAAATGTATATTAACAAAATACAATAACACACACGTATACTTTTACAATTAAACAGCTGACAGGGTTGATTTTTTAAATTTAACTTTGTCATTAAAATGTATTAACAGTTAAAAATTAACACACTTCAAATAAATTAAATAAATTCAACAATGTAAATAAAATTATTCATATTATGAGGGTGAGAAAAGATAAGTGAAATTAATTCTGATATTCGTTCTTATTGCCAAAATATATATTTATTCTTTCTGTATTTATAGAAATAAAAAAAGAAAAAAAAAAAAAAAAGCTGTAACTGGTAACAACATCAAAGTCAATTGTGCACTGTATAAATGTGTGTTACGTTCATTGTGAGATTGATGGTTTCGTTTCGAGTATAGGGTAAACTATTGTACATTGACATACACACAGATGAATATATATATATAAAGCATATACATATGTATATAGACATGCGAGTGTGAGTCGGTGCCAGGGACCAAGAGAAACCGTGCACCAGCCCGGGATTGTATAGACACTCTAGTATAGGAATTACGCGTGTGACGTCATTGGCAAGCAAATCGTGACTCGTGACACGCGCGCGCAAGGTTTAATTAGCGCTACAATGCCGATTCGGCTGGCGCGCGAGCTCCACCTCTGTCGTACCACTGAGAGAAACACACACGTAAACACATTCATTGGACAATATAGTATAGGCATTTACGTATAGATATATATATATATATATATATATATATATATATATATATATATATATATATATATATATATATATGTATGTGAAGTCGTGTACACGCGAAACGTGTATACATTCAGAGAGAGGTTTCTCCTCTCTCTTTCTGGCACGCTGCCGAGACGACCTGTGACCCCCCGGGACCTCGAGACCACGTTCTCCGAATTACCGATCCGTATAGCGAACTGCACTGTGCACTTAGCGTAAATTCCTGACTACTCGATTCGAATTCGCGAGTACTAGTAATGTATACATGTGGGATGTAGTGATGGTGAATGTGTGTGGCCTGAAATTTTAGGATTTATGGGCGTGTTCTAACACGCAATGTATGTATACACTGACACAGGGACGGAAGAAGAGAATGAAATAAAAAAAAATAATAATAATAATACTGAGTGAGTGTGAGGATATGAGAATATGAGAGAGCTTTTAAAGCTGAACCGTTTCATCGTGAAAACAGTTTGAAAATTTTTCCAATAACATCATTTATATTGGTATATGGGTTTAATGTTTTCATTTTTTTTTTTATTTATTTATTACATTGATATATATATTTTTTTTTTTTTTTTGGTTATAAATAAATGTATGTATGCGTGCGAACAAAATATATTTGTGAACGAGAAAAAGAGCGTATGGTGTCCAAGCACGACACACGACTGGTGAGAGATAGGAGAGATTTAAAATGTTGCGGCAGGTCGGGGAACTAAATGATGATAAACTATCTCGTCGGCTTGTGCTCGTCTCTCCGTTTAACTGACCCGCGTCCGCTTGAATTACGGCCCAAAATGAAAAAAAAAAAAATGAATAAATGAAAAAAAAAAATTAAAACAAAATAAAAAAATTAATGGCAAACGCGACAGGACGAACGAGGAATTCCCAAACTCATGTGGCGTCGAGTAGACCGTGCGTGTTGTGACATGTATAATATCAAAATGAAAAAAAAAAATAGGATAAAAAATAAAATAAATTTAATTAAAGCAAAAAAGTGTGAAAGAAAAAAGATAATGAAAGAAATAAATATTTAGCTGTTGAAAAATGTTGAGGTAACAATATATTTAATGAGAAATTATGAAATTCTCTTTGACGTAGTGTATGATTTGATTTTTTTAATCATTTTTCGCGTGAAAAATAAAATACTATTCAAAATTTATTATACAAGAATTATATTTACGAACGCGAAATAGTAAATATTCACGCAAAAGCCCATATCGGGGGACACGACTCACCACCAACATTTTACTCGATTAATAATAATATATTGGCGCTAATTAAATCCAGAAAATATGCAAATGCACTGTTGATATTTCAAAGCAACGAATATTCTATGTATTTACAGACATATCTGTATTTATAAATATATACCCACATGTATATATTTATATATTTGTGCATTCACCAGGCCATTGTATTTACGTATACCCAGGGGATTCGTTTACAAATTGCCCATAAAAATGCATAAAACACGATTATCTTCCATTAATTGTGTTTTTACATTCCAACCGGCGTCGCTTTTGTATCGAAATCGAAATAACGCTCCACCAATTCCAAATTATAACTCCACTCAATTTATCCTCATACATACACACACATAATACATATATAAACATACATTAGTAGATATACAAAACTATTTTCACGTCATAAATATATAACTATTCTATCTATAATCGACCGCGTGTAGAGTACCATTTAGTTGTTTAGTAAATGGGACTTTTTCACTTTCTACTTATATAGTACAACGAACTTTTGGGAGAACATACCACAATTAATCAGATACCCCAGAGCGAATTTGGCAACGTTTCAATTTGGTAATCGACGTTCGTCGACAGTTTTTTTTTTTTTCTTCTTCGTTGTTTTCCAGACATCGTTATATTGAAAACAATTTCTCGGAGTATCTCTATATTTGTGGCCAAGTCTATCTTTTTTTTTTTTATTTATTTTACTTTCTCTTCTTTTCATTTTTTTTTTTTTGGCAGTTTTCTGCCAAATGGAATTCTAAGCGTCGCGCCGCGATTATCAAGCTACCAATGTACACGAGAATTGGAAAGAAGAGTTACGAGAAAATGAGAAAGAGAGAGAGGTATATAGCTTTGCGGTGGTGCCAACTTGCGGATGATAGAGTAACTATTTGATGCTTGCTTGGCAGAGGCGCCACGTTACGGACGCAATGTGAATCAACACTTTTGCTGTTCTCCCGCCACTATACGATACACACGACCATACCCACCGCGTCAACTCAGCATGGAAGGGCAAAGTGTAGTAAATATATTTATATATGTATATACAGGCAACGATAGCAAAAGCAGCAGCGGCGGGGATGCTTTCGTGAAAAAAATGCCACGCTGACCCGGTCGTTTTTATTCCGTAATTACGTCGTTAAGCGCGAGGCAATTAAGACGCAAGAAATCGAACAACAATTACATTTACAGCAGCGCTCGCTTCGCTACGGTATATATTGATCCACTGGGAGCAAGAGAATGAAGGTATATAGAATGAAGCAAGACAAGAGATAGCAGAGACGGCACGACCGGGCTTAGCTAGGCAGTGGAACAGACAGTATAAAAAAAAAATGTTGTACATGAAAAAAAAAAAAGCAGAAAAAAAATATACTCGTGTTTTACTGGAATTAAATGTTTTTGTTTGTAGCTGGGGAACTTATTGACTATCTTTTTACTCATGATACAAAACCTGCGTCATTTAGAAAGAAAAAAAATATATGTATACTGTACAAATGAGTTAAGAATATTGTATTTTTGTTGTTGAACGTTTATGGAAAAATTTGTTTGGGATAAATACAAGTTGATGGGCATATACACGCATATAAACGATCAGAAAGGAATAAAAGTGAGCATCAAGAGAATGTGTCGCGGCTGTCGGATCGTCAAAGGGAATTAATAGCGCCATCGAGCCGTAAAAAGTGTGTATCAAGGTTCGCACACACAACGGGCTGTGAATGGTGCTGCTGATCGCAGCACCCCACCCTCTCTTTATAACTGGATTGAACTGCGGACGATTTCAGGGTTCGATAGATGGATATACATATATATATATATGTGCGTGCGCGCGAATGAGTGAGCGAGCAGTCGCGCAAGTAGAAAAAGACGGTGTCGCGATCGGTGTCGGACGTTGAATGTGAGAAAGAAAGCGCAAAGAGAATATATAAGCGAGAAAGAGTGAGAATAGAGGAATAAGAGAGCGCGCGACGGCGGCGAATCAAACGATATCGGACTTCTGGATTAATTTATGCACCCGAAGGCTGTTAAAATGCGAGACTCAAAGGTAGCCGCCATTGCAATCACACGGCTACTGTAAGCCCACCCGTACAGAATTCGTCTCGCCAGTTGTTATAACCTCAATGCGTACATATACACCCACGTACCTGGACTCTTTATTCTCAAAGATACGTATATAAATTTAAAAAAAAAAAAATTCCATTCGTTTGTTTCATTTTCTCTACTTCCTTATCTTTTTTATTTATTATTATATTTCTTTCCTGAAGCTTGAATATTATTGCCACCTGGTTAAAACTCGACTTTACGAAAAAAATAAATAAATAAATAAATAACTGAACGCCTTTATTTCATATATTTTTTCTAACACACAGCAGGGGGTAAAATATGAAGAAATGTACGAGAGAAAAAAGATATGGGAAGAAAACCTTAGCGCAATAGCTCTGGACGTTATTAACATTATCCCGAGCATAGTGTGCTCTGGCTCAAGTTGAGGTACACGGCATATATGTATACATTTATATATATATATATTGAGTATATAGTGTGTGGAACGCGCAGAGATATTGCGCCCGACTGCATTCCCTCGCCTGGCTGCGATGCAATTTACCGAATTGTTTTTAAATCCCTCCAAGCGTCGGCAGTACAGTGTAGTAGAGAAAGGAAAGAGAGGAAGAAAGAGAAAAAGAGAAATATATAGGTGGAAGAAAGGAAGGGACATGCGGGGAGGATGAAAGGAACGGGCGGACACAGAGACGGTGAACGAGGTTGCTGGCAGCCATGGCGTCAGCTGTTTTGTCCCGGGGACGCGCTTCGTTTCTTTATTTCTTGTCCGGAACCTCGCCATCCCTCTCTTCTACATATACCGCTATCCAATATCATACCTCACATATATATACATATATATATACACACCTATATGTACACTATTATCTTAAATATAATATTTATCCTTATATAAAAATACATATTTTATGTACTACAACAAATTGCGTTCATTTTTCTCAAGTCAGTGATAAATAAATCGTATTTATCAAGCAGATTTTAATACATTATTATTTGAAAACGATTGACATGTATGTAAAATAAAAAGCTATAAAAAATTAGAAATAAAAGGATAAAAGCTTATAGAAAAAACTTGAAAGCAAATGTGTAAAGTCGTAACATATATACGAACGAACGGAATTTCATGTAATTAAGATAATACACCGATAATGGCCGTCGGTCTCGCCAAGTGTGTTGCTATTCCCGATTGAGGAAACGACCCGTCACGTGAGCGTGTATACAGTTATATCGCGTGAACGAGTATGTACATATTTTGTATATGTATATATAAATGTTCATGTTCATATGCATATAAACAGAGAGCATATAGGGAATAAGAGTTTCTAAATATATTGTATAAATGTATACCTATTTGTTTGTATAATTGTATATATGAATGTAATGTTGTGATGCACGTGTTCATTTTAATGTATTTACGTGATGGTTATATGTGCGATGAGGTGCGCAAAGTATAGTCACCACCGGGACGAATCTATCAGTCGATTTTATGCGACGCGAGAGTGTACGTCGATAACAGCGTGGGCGATAATTGAAAATTGTGGCCCGCTGACCAGCTGTGTCGACATATCTATCAAGATACAAAAATATATATATATATATACTACTATTTACACATGCACACATAGTAAACACATTGACAATACTTCATACACTCATCCTTTACAACTATTTTACCCCGACTCATTATATGTATAACAAAAATAATTGCACGAATTATTCGAATGCAATGATAAAATTTAAACGTTTAAACATTTTATTTATTTCCTGTCAAATAAATAAATATAATAAATAAATGAAATAATTATATACGTATATATGTATAGTTATATCGAAAAGAAAATGGTGAATAAAAAAAATTAAAAAGAAATAAAAGATACTCTGTATACGGATTCGATGGAGTTGAGAATGGGAGTTGTCGATATCTCGGTCTCAAGTTGAGTAAGTGAGAGAGAAAAAAAAATGAAAGATAGACTAAAGGATGAAAAGCAACGAAGCCAAATATATATCTATACATATATATGTCTAAAATGAGAGGGATGAAGGTGAGACAGGGAATGCAAGTGTCGACGTGTTGTGTGTATGACTGAGATGGAGTTTTCATGAGAAGAGGGATGGAAACGGGAATACGATTGGTTTGCAAGGGTCGCCATTCACCGCGGTGGTTGCTATGTTTGGAGTCGTGGAAGAGGGAAAGCTCAACGATGTGCGCGTCGGTCGCGTCTGCGCGTTTCCTTGACCCTGCCACATATACATCAGTCGTCCTACTTTATCCTGGCAAGAGTAACAAGGAAGTTATTTCGCGTACATATATACTCCTCACAGAGAATTGTCTATCTCTCTGCGTTGCTCTACAGTAGCTGCTTATGCTTCTGTCGCTGACCCTCCTCATCGACCAACCCTGTAGAGCTTGATGGACGTCGCGACGCCCTACGTCACCTCCTTGACGCTTATACGCCCTTCGTAAAATCACCTTTTTTTTTATCTATACACTCATATACTAATTATTTACTGACTCTTTGTAAACAAATGACTGTATATATATTATAAATTTTCTGCTGTTTTCTATTTTGAATTAATATTCAAATATATTTTGGCCTTGACCTCGAAAATAATTGGCTCTCAGATAAATTTCATATAAAATGTCTCAAGCCACTAGTGCTCACGGTCGTATAATCGTTACAAGGGTTGATTGTACGACGGGGGTGCACGAGAGTCACATCGTCGTCCAATTCAGAAAGAGGGGAACAGTATATAGCTATATACGCACTTAAGACGTTATTTACGGCGTCGTTTCGCGTAACGTTTTAGTTGAGGTAGGTCAGAAAGCTTCGCTCTTCACTCGATATGTTTATGGCGAAATGAGTAAATGGAAAAAGACAAAAAAATATTAAAGAGGGACTGATAACGACAGCACTTCATTGAACAAAATAGCGTAAAGTGCCAACGCGACAATTACGAAATGGCGTGAGGCCAATTATATAATTTTTTTTTTTCCATTTTCACTATTATTTTCTTAGTTATAACTTTACAAAAATATCTATATAATTCGTCAATTAACTTATGATAACGCAAATTACATATTGCTAGCCTGGACTATTTTTAAATAACACTTGACAGTTATTGCCATGTAATAAATAAAAGATGTGATATAAATATAATTACAACTATACTTATCAAATAAACATTTAAAAACTCGCTCGACCTTTTTATTTTTTTTTTCTTTCTTTTATCATAGATAAATACAAAGACAAATCGTTTATCATTTATATATATGTTTATATGTATACATATACACGATACTTATGTCCTTATATAAGCATTAGAGAACGATAATACCGGTACGTCAGTTGATGTCTGATTAATTCGCCGTTTATAATGTCTTTATTGTATTAATTCCACAAGAGTCGAGGTAGCAGTAACAGAAGAGGCGGGCCACTGCACCAAGCAGATAAGGCCGAGGCATATAGTGAGCTCAACTCCAGCACAGATATGGCACAAACATACGTGGGTTTTATATACACATATAGAGAGAGAGAGAGAAAGAGAGTCCAGTGTATATACGCCCCTGTCCGACGTTACCGTTCCCTTTCCTCTTTATAGCCATATGTTCGAGGGACCAAGTCCGCTACATGTATATTTATAATATCGCGGATACCGATCTAAGAAATTCAAGACTCAAACTTGCAACGCCACGGATTGTTTATTTAGTCAACTGCATTACGAATATGCGTATAAAGAGATAAGCATTAAAGGAATATATATAAATAACAATAATATAAAAAAGAAAGAAAAGGAAATGTAAAAAGAAAAAAAAGAAGAATTGAAATATGTACTGAAATGGAAAGATAAAAAAATGTGTACATGCAGATATATTCATACATTGAAGAAGCGATCAACCAAGAGGAATAAAGAAGAAGATTTTACGCTTAAAGACATGAGAGACACACGTTGTTTTCAGTTTCTATATATATATATATATATATACACATTTACACGCGCTTGTGTGTTTTGTATGTATGTATAGGGAGGGAATCTGCAGAGTTCAGGGTCGAGGCATACAGGTGGTCCATAACATAACAGTCACTGCGTTTTATCCGGCAGTAAACTGGCGGCAGGCGCTTGGCTCTATGATTTAATACTCTTCTCATTCCCTTTTCCATATAACGTACACTTTACCCCTCGGTCTATACCCTTTTCTCTGTATTATATCTATGCCATATACCTTCATATAGTTATGTTCCATATTAATAATTCAATAAATATTCAGATCAATTTGTGATTGATGTGCTATCAAATATCATTTAACATTATATGAAAATTATTTATGAAGTTTATTCGATTGATAATAATATCATAAGTAAATGTACAGCTTATATTAATTAATTCAAATTAATTTGAATAATTATTTATATTTTTATAAATATTATACTAGAATAATGTAAGTGTAATAATAGTAATACACCTTTCAATCACTGTCGGCATAGATCGCGAGACGACGAGACATTTTCAAGTTAGTAAGCCGCATAACTCGGAATTCTCGTTGCTAGCGGAAGCTCCATAACTCTGTTAATTCATATCTGCAAAGTTCTACTACCTAGTCTCACGTCAGAGAAACTCATGGTATGAGAAGACATTGGAAGAGATGTGGATGAGAGAAACCGTGAAAATAGGTGGTATACATATATAAAAGGAAAGGGAAAGGGTGGAATAGTGGAATAGAGGGTGTAGACGCGCGCAAGCGAATGACTCGTCGTAGTGGGCTGAGGGGGTGGTGGCTTGAAGGGAATATAGTCACGTTGGAAGGTTGGAGGGGAGTTTTGTTCGTGGTCCTTGCTTTTACCATGAAGGAATCGATACGATGCTGGTGAGAAACCCAGCGCCACCAAACGCCTCCTCTGACGCTACGTCATTGCATCTCTTTGACAATATTTTATGTATCTACATGTACATATATACTGTAGATAAATGTATGGGTATTATATATTTGTATATATAGATATTTTTTTTGCTTTTCGATGACACGATCTACCAATTTTCAACCTCTCTAAACTCTATTTATATATACAATGACGACATTTACGAGAGCCATCGAATGTGCCATTTCGTTTTGCTGTTGGCGCGAATATCGTTTCTCTCCCATGCTTTCAATATACTACTAGTACCACTACTGCTATTATTATTGTTACTATTACTAGTACTATTGCTACTTTTACTGACAATGTGTTCAGAGATTGTGGTACGACTATTGCTATATAAGTACTTTCTTGCGGATCAATGGATTTAAGAAGTTTTTTTTTTTTTTTTTACAGATTGAACGAATCGACAGAGCATATCGATTACTCAATGGTGTGCCATTTTGGATTTTGTGATACGAAAATTCAATGTCGGTGAAATTGACTTTGACGAGAATATAATGCCATGAAATGAGCGCGAATAATTGACAGGGAATTGTTTTTTTAATTTTTATTATTTTTTTTTTTTTTTCTTCATCAGACCTTGATCTGCCTGATTTTAATTTGCGTGAAAAATAAATATTAGCGATAGAATTCAATGGCATCAATTTAAAATAAAATCGCCAAGTGATATGGAATAATCGTGGAATATAATTTATTATATGCTTTTTCCGTTTCTCCTTCTTTTTCTCCCTTTATTTCCCTCGCGAATAAAGTCCGCGTGTGCTCGAGAATCGTGTATTTGATTGTATTATATACATGCATATATACATTTATATATATAGGTATTATATATTCGTGGTCCCGAACGATCCTTTCCGATTTCGCGCCGTTGAAACGTTTCCCCGACATATAAATACCACGCTATCCACACACCGCGCGTACAAATCCGATAATAAAATTAATCTAGCTTGCGTGACCTGCGATTTCATTTGGTAGGCATATATACCAAGTATTTAGTCACATATATATATATATATACATTTATAAATATTATTTCTCTAGCAATTTCGATTTGTCACGAATTTATTTTCCTCGCATTTTATTTAATTTACATGATTATCCAAAAATATTATATCATTACAATTTACTCACGTATCCCAAAGTTAATTGCACTATTCATATTCCCTTATCTATCATGACTTACCTGTAACAAATGAATAACAAAAAAAAAAATTAAAAATATATTTTCAACATAAATTAATTATTAATATGAAAATACATTTTTTAAAAAATCTATACCTCCAAAAATTGTTTAGGATTGTTGAACATATCGAGGTTTAAAAAATGGGTAATAAAAATTGAATTTTTAATTATAAACACTGTATAAGAAACCATTAATTTAATGAACAAATAGGGTAGTATAATAGACGTCAATATAAACTGTCAATTAAACATAACAAACACGAAATTTTGTTAAAAACAAATGTCTGCGAAGCGTTTTGTATCATAACTCGACTAATTTCCACGATGAATATTTTATTTTCACTAAATGTTGGCTTAAAAATAATAATCAATACATACAATGCATAAGACATATATTTATTAATTCCTATCAAAAATTGATCACCAATATTTATTTACTTATTTCATTACTCAAAATCAAATATCCCTAAACAATAATTAAATATTCAATTATGATTGTTGAAATGCGAATTTAACAATTGAAAAATTTTTTTTTTCACAATATATATATTTACAAATCAAAAGAATATTTAATTTTATTATGGTATAAAATACCTGTGAATTCTCTGTGTGTCCACACATGAATATTAAAACACACGAAAAAAAAAAAAATACTTATTTATGTATTTTCACTAATTTAATAACCGGCGATTTTAGAGGAATATTTAATGGTTGAATATAAACAAAGAATACTGTATACGCATGGATGATGATGGTTAATTGGACAGGTGTGTACATGTGCAAAGACCCAAAATGGCAATAGCATAAAACAAGAGAGCAAAACGCGCACGTCGTGGTCCCCGACCGGTCGATTGTCGGCCTCCCGGGCGAACATAATAGTGTCGTTGTGTCGCCACGCACCATATTATTCGCCGCACTAATTACGTGGCAATGCTCTCAATGACCGAATAACGCCTGTTTAAATTAGACTAATGGTCGTGATGTCCCGGACGATGACGATACTCACGGCTAACTATGAGCAATTCAGAATGCGTGCGTCGCAATATATATTTACAGAAAACATTCACTCACCGACGCATTGTGATGTAAATGAAAACTAAAAGGAAAAAGAAAAATAACAGACTGGCAAAGATATATTGAGGGGGAAAAAAAAATAATAATGGATACATAGTAGTATAAGTATTGTCATTGTCTGTGTATATATAGTCTGCAAATATTTTCGATGATAAACACACTGGGTGGAAGTTTGTGTGAGTGTATGACAAAAGTGCTTATATGAATCGCAGGTGCATTATAAAAAAATACAAAAATAAAATTTGAAATAAAATTATGATGAAACAGTAATTGAGTTCTTATCTAAATTGTCGGATTGTGCACTTGAATGGCTTCTCTTCTCCTAATATTACTCGATGGAATAAATGTTATTAACACCACCACCTGGGCACATTCACCCTTAAATATTATGCAAAAAAAAAACAACAAAAAGAAAGAAATAATTTTACGCGATCTTTGAAAATATATTACAATTTTTTAAATACATTCATATAATAAGTGAATATACAAACAGTTCATCGACTACATGTATATATATATGTGTGTGTATGTAGGTAAATATATACACACCATGAGCGCAAAACAACCAAGAAGATGGCATTAAATATGGGATACGCGAAGCCCCGTAGACTCGCCACCTGAGGGTGGCTTCTCGCTTTGGTCTCAACGTCTCGCGCACACGGTCGGTGAAACAGGGATTACCAATGCCAAGAGGTATATAGAAGCAAGGGCTTCGCGCTTCATCGTCTGGAAAATGGCTTAGTGCTTACATTTACCTACCCCACGACGTGTCCCACAATGTGTTCCATGTCTCTGTATATTGAGGCAGCCATCTCAGCGTACAAGAAAAAGGGGGTATAAACAGCCACTTGATTCTCTTCACTTGCTTCGTGTCATCTTTACCTTCTCCTTTTTTTTATATACACATATATACTGCACGTATATATGTATTCAAGACACCCTTTTATACAACCGAGTTTCGATTACGTGATGATAGTAAAGTGATTTTTCTACAACGATTTCTTTATCATTCCGTAACTTTTTTATTTTATTATTTTGTTTGTTTTTTTTTTTCTTTCTTTCTTTGCATCTTCCAAAAGAATATATTACTATGACTTTTTTTTTTTCAACTGCAATATCATATAGCGATGAATGAAACCACATATAAGGCGTAGTGAATTTGATAACGCAATCGAACGACTATTCATTCGCACGAGTGATTCGCTTTTTCCCCTCTATTACTATGTACAATATACATATATTATAAATATATAAATATATATCCGTGATGAAATGTCCACGTAAGCGTGTAACAATCGCTGAGGGTGCACTCGTCCATAGTTTCTCTTCATGTAGAAGACGACCGGAGATATCATCCCCTGCTTTTACGTAATATCCGAGAGACGACGCGCGGAATACACTGTATATATATTTTGGCAAGAGTCCGCCAAGAATTTATGCGCTGGCAGAGGAGAAGGAAGAGAAACGGAAGTCCGGGGTATTGGTCTTCCTATTCTCGTGGAATAGCAGTATGAGAGACCCTCCACAAACTCCACTCAAGTCTCCCTTTCTACTTACTTCCTTTGTCATGTATATATCACTCATTGTTTGATGTTGTTCATCGTTCATCTGACATGAATCTCTAACATGATGTATAATGTTGATCATTTGACAAAATAATATGGACATATCTCTATTGTATGTATATTTATTTATATATGTGCATATTTTATGTGTTAATTGAAGAATTTAATCAGAGTGAATTTCATTTATTTTTTTTTATCTACTAGTTTTATGCGTAATATATTTTAATTATTATTTTTTTTTTTTTTTAATAACATCATGACTTGGTGAATTTAATCCGTGTGCAATCTACATTCTACGAAAGCATGTGAGCAATTCATTATCACATATAGATCAGAGCATAAAGAAAATTGCAGAACGGGTATTTGTAGCGGAAAATGTGTCTTTTGATCTAGAACTGTGATCTTAAGCGAATAGACGAGTATAAACATGAATATACTTAAGACTTTAAGATTTATATTATACCCGTAGCAATGTTGATGCAATTCTTCAGTGATGCACGTGCGACGACGCACGCCTTATAGTGTGTAGGTATTATCCTCATAATGTCGAGTGCCCAGCAACAACGCCGCAACGAGTATTATTATACATATACAAAGCCAATGTACAGCAGACCACACGAATGCGCGAATGCCAAGATGTTTGCTTGTGAAAAAAAGGGAGAGTCACGCGATGCCCACGAGTCGATGGTATTATAAAAGCGCTTGGACTGAACGACTGACGAGACGACTAATCAGCAAACATCAGGCATGTTATTTGTTTGTATATAAAATTGCCACTGATTTTACATGGTCTCTCTTGGGACACCTTAAAGTACGTCAAATACGCAGCACGACTCAAACTATTATATTCTATGATGAAACAGGAAAAAAAAATGTAAGTATAAATTTATATATAAAAAAAAAAATCCCGAAGGATTCGAAGAGGGAAATTCAGCAAAGTGTTTGGAGAGTCACCGTGAGGGTTTTAAAAAAACAATTTGCCACAATTTCCCCTTCAAAGTCGTGGCGAAACTTTTACCTAAAGAGAGTTCCGGTTGAGGTGCGCAATCCGATGTCTGTATATAACAAAACCATAGTCCTCCCAAAGGATATTTTCTCACTTTTTCTATTGACTTTTCTCTCTTAATATCACTGTCTATATATCTGTATATACTCCTTATACCCTTGGCGCGTAGGTGGCGTCGCGATAATATGTAAATATTCCGTTATCACCCTGGTGGTGGCCGCAGACCCCCTCGGCGAAGTTAGCACCGAACGAGCGATTATTCCAAGCGCGTAGTAACTCGTGCAATTACCCGGCTTACGACGAATCGATAGCTTTTAATTACGGTGGGTGGAGTAGGTGAAAAGAGAGGTGGGCAGATAGGTAGAGTAAGAATATTTTTACCAAGTCATCGGTTTGGAATAGTATTTTGTGCGATAGAAAATTTCCCGATTCAAACTTGTCTTCACGAAGAATAATTGGTCGTTTATTCGATCATTAAGATTAACATTTATTTTCAATCTTGAGAATTAAACTCAAGCTTTAAGTCCATATAGAAAAATAAAATATATAAAAATATCATTTGAAATGGTAAAAATTTATATCGATGATAAAATCTGATATTTTTCTGATATTTAAATTAACAATTTATGCATAATATTTATTGATGATGTGTAAAGTTAATGATAAATAACTGTGCGTGGTGATACGGTAGCAGATTTAAGTCTCAGAAGCAGCTTCCTCTTCAGTTAACGCACAGTGGAAGAAGTTGGAAAATGATTAGTTATTAAAATATCAATAATTACATATAATCAACGAGACTGGGAGTGTCTCCCTTTGCTTATACCTTCTCACTATTATACATAGCATACCGAATCTACAGTGTATATATACTATATAATGGACGAAATTACGTCTCTCTTGCACCCTATTCGTTCGCAATGTATACATTTACCGGTTGTTTAGCGCAAAAACAAGAGAGAAAACATGGGCATTATATAAAAAAAAAAAAATTTAGTCCCTAATAACTGTTATCCACAATCTTGGAATATTACCACGGCCCACGGCAACAATGCGGTGATTTTAGAAATATCAGAGTAGCCATTCGGTAAATGGTAGAGAAGCTAGCTACTCTAGAAGGTGAAAACAAAGGTGGTATATTAAAGGTTAATACTTATAATGTTGATATGAAAATAATTTTAACGTACAAAGAGGGATGAGTTTTAATGTCATCAGCAATTAATAATCGAATTATTATATTTAAATTTATGTAGATTGTATATTTTAATTCTGTGTAGATATTTATTGATCATCATCTTATAGAGAGTGAGATATTACTGGTGAATGAAGCAACGAGTCAATGAACAGCAAGCCATCAAAGCTCAACAGCCAGTCGACGTAGCGTTATATATTTATCGTTGTAGGATGACGTGGGGCCCCGGTGATTTACAACGTGTCGTGTATGTCACGCAGCGGCTCTGGGTCAATGTGTGGCTATACAGTGAAAATTATCTACTGAAAATATGTCGGTATGTATTATGGATGCGATATAAAGTATATGGATACTTCACTCGGAATATATAATGATTTGTTTTCATTAAAAATATGTATACTCTATAATTTATTTTAATAACTATAAACTCATAAAATAACACGAAAATATAGCAAGAAGATTATATAAATTCAACATGGTCAGTAACGTGTTAAATTTTAAAATGTGCGGAAAATTATCAGAAAAAAAAAGTATAAAATAAAAATCATTTTATGGAAGTATTTAAATTAATTTTAATTTATTTATGTTCATCATGTGCTGAATTTTATTTATAAAATTAAATGTCATTGCAGTGCCAATGATGTCTTTTGGAAAATGGAGATTTTATAATTAAGGTCAAGCCCTCTTCAGCTCTTGAAATTTTATATATATGTATATATATTTTTTTTTCTTCTGAAATGTAATTGAGAGAAAGTTTATAATTAGATGTCTCTGAGCACAATATTTTCTTGTAGTGCGAGAAACCTCAAGATCATCCAGTCGAAAGAGAAGGAAAAAAAAATAGAGAATACACACATGAATAGATAGATATATACTTGTATAATATATATAGATGTTGGATGGAGGAGAAGTGAACACGGGAGGAAAAAGAGAGAGAAAGAGAGAGAGAGATGAGATTGTGGCAAGATAGGCCGCCTGACGCCGTCAAAACTGGAAGGCCTTGAAGAATTATGCGAACTATTCTTGCCAGTTTGTTCGTCGATGAATTTACGAAGGTTGTATATATCTTTGACGGAACATATATTCCACGCACATATGAAAATCAATTCACCATGCTATTATATTGATCACATATGTGCTATAATGATAAATAAAAAAATTATACAATATATATTATATTCCTGTAACAAATTTTAATTCTCTATATATATATTTGTTTTAAAATTCTATATACAGTTTTGCAATTGCGTAATAACGACAAGTGCTCACGATCAGTTTAAATAAATAAATAAATATGAACGGAATATTGCAATGTTATACGCATAAATAACGGTTGCAAGGCTTGTATTTTCCATCTGATGATGTTGCGGGAATTCATCAGATGAACAAGGAGAAATAGTTATATAGAGAAGTTGGAAGATAAATGATAGATACTTGTGCATAAAAAAGCCACGTCATCCTTAAACAAATACCTCTACTCAAGCTCTCGTGGGAGTCTGTTATAACTCGTTGTTCATGTAGCATTTTACCTGGGAGCTCAGCAGCTCTTTCGTAATTTGCATTCGTCTCTCGTATAAACCGTAATCGGATGCGCGTTAGTAATGCGTCGATCGTTGGCGATGCGCCCGGTACGACATTTAACTGCCGAATGCACTCGTCTTTTAATGTTAAATTTACAAAGACCTCCCTGACAACTGCACCACCATCAACATTATATGTTTGTTCCAATACTAATTCACAACTGGTTATTAACCAAATCACTTATTTTTATCTGAATGAGGAAGTTAAACTAAATGGAATTGGTATCTTAATGTTTTTTAATTCAGTTATAAATTTGTATATCCATATATATATCGACGTATAAGTATATTTATTTATTTTTTGTCATTGTGTTTAATTTATGTCTTTTTGGATTTTTAAAATAAAAATATCAGAATCGAAGACAGTTTGTTTGAAAATGCGAGGCACGGGCTCACTAAAATGTCCGAGGCGAGCGCACGAGAGATTTGAGACAAAAGACTAAAGAGAGAACGAGTTGGAGCGTGCTCAGGAGACTGTGAACTTGTTCCTGTGCCACTATGTGAATTCTAAAATGTGTCTTTGGGAATATGTACAAAGAAAAACGAAGAATATACTACCGTTGTGCCGCCTGGTTTTCCCAAGATATATACAGATTCAATGCATGCACATAATACATGTGTACAGGGCTATATAAATGTGTGTATATTCATGTATAAAATTGTTCAACGCTATTATGCAACTATACACTTCTCTCTCGTTCAATTCCCCCAACGTCCAAGTGGACAGCTTATGTCAACTAAAGTTCAGATGAAGTTTCATGAATATAAATGAAAATTCTGTGAATTTAATAAAAAAACAAAAAGTTTTATATTCATGCAACAGTAGATTTTATTTTAGTTTCTTTAAATTCTCCAATCATTCAAAAGAATGATTAAAATAAATAAATAAATAATGATATTATAATCAATACGCGAAGAAACTTTGAAAATTTATTTAAAAATTTTTCGTGGTAATTAAATGTTATCATTGAGGATTATCCGACGTTCTCGTTAATTATTCTCACAACTCCGTAGGTGTATCTTGCACTCGACGGTGAAATCCTCGAGTTTGCATGCACATAAGAGAGGACATAAGGAGGCTGGAGCCTCGTTACTGTACCGTGAGCCGATTAGGCTTATCCGTTCAGCAGCTCCACAGTACACAGAGGTATATGTATGTGTGTATATATATGCAGAAGGAAGTGTCTCCACGTGGCACGATCGATTGCTATTGGTAAATGTGTGAGTTTATAGCAATGTTATATATATACAGTATGTGTAAAACATACATACATATATAATGCTGTAGCAATTGCCATGATGCAAACGCCGATCAAGCCGTGCATTGGACATTTGCATTAACCCAATCCTAATTATGGTCGGCAGATCGAGGGACTAAAAGTACTTGATGAATAATTGTTAATGGACGAATCGATAAATTTATACAATTGCATCAAATATATTTGAATTTAATTTAAAATATTAACATAAACTTTGCGGGAATGTAAAAATATTAAAGTAAATGAAGAAAGAGAAAATGAAAAATTTATATAAACTGTTTTAATGTTACTTCTATGTTGGATATTTATATTGCAATGTAACATTAATCTTTCCGTCAATCACAAATGAATTAATTAGCATAGACTATAAAACCACCAGTTTGTATATTAGTGTATATATAGGTATAATATATCATTGTGATTGTATGATAAAAATTTAAAAATAGAATACACACGTGCTGGATTATTTGTTTTTTTTGGGGAATTTATTATATATTTTATTCAATTTTTGTCGTTTACAGTTGACGACCCTCGGATATTATGTAAAATAGTTATACTTTTATAATTCATAGTTGCGTGTATGTGTGTATATATATGTTTTTATTCATGCATGCAATTCGTGCATATTACTTTTATAAAATTTATTCTATATTTCTCGTGCGCAACCGCATTTTCATTTAATATTCTCAGATTTATGCGAGTTTGAAACAAAAAAAACTCTATGGAATTTCTTGAGTCATGGATAAAAATTAAAAGGTCAATCTACAAAATGTATTAAATAAAAAAAAAAACGTATAAATAAATAAAACATCTTCATACTCTAAAATAAAAAAATTATCAAAAATAATTTGATGCATTTACTGATATAATTAATTACACTAACAAGGCGGAAATGTTTATAAAGTTCCACGTGGTTAATTTAAACGTGTGACCTTCGTTAATTGCCAAGTTTTCCTACCACCTGCAGCTTCGATGCGTACAATTTATTCAACATATAGAATATATTTGTAAGGCACTCAGAAAAAAAAAAAAAAAATGTTGATATTACATATTGTATATAAACAGCATGAGAATAAAAGAGATCTCGTGCAAATACTTTGAAGCGATAAGCCTGTCTGGTGGGTGCTGAACCGTACATATACCACACTACCATCACCACTTCACCACCGTAGCAATAATATTTTTTTATTTCCTCCTCTTCACCTTCTTCCCAATCCTCGCGTGCGCGAGTTAATACCCCGGGAATCGTGTCTTCCGCAATTATAAATATCCATGCACATCGTACTTTCCTGTCTATACATCTATACCCAACATTTATAAATACACACATAGCTACCTATATTTTATACCAAACACATAAATGTATATATGTACATATAAAGGCATATACTATGTATCAAATACATATTTGAATTGACTTTTAACTTTGACAATTTTCCGTATGATAAAAATGTGATGAAATAATACAGTGAAATATTATTTCATAAAACACATTTTGCCTTTGATCGTTATATACTCATGAAATTGACTCCCCCTAGAGATATCTATAGCCATTTTCACTTTGACTTCATCTCTTATATGTCCTCATACATATTTATATATATTTTCTTTTGCACATATATTACAGAGGATCAGTTTGTTCATGTGGTTTATTTTTTTTTTTATTATTTTTCTCTTCTTTTCTTTCCGTTGAACAAATCAACTTGAGCCACGCTGACCAACCGGTCATACTTTATGTATGACATACCGTCGTAGTGGTATAGTCCAGGGTGGAATATAAGAGCCATTTGGTATTCCGCCACTTTCCTCAAGATCTGACCCCGCTACGTGCATCAACTATGGACCAACTGGCGACTTGCAAGTGGTCAACGGCAGCTGAACAGTTATTCCGATATGCCACGACAGCAAAACTTTGCCTTTATACCATACACATTATTTTATCATCCATATTATCCTTATTCCTCTCGTGTTTTACTATTTTTATATATTTAACAGTTGTCTTTATAGATCAATATTATCTTCACATATATAATATAATTGTATAATGTCGAAGATCATTGTCTGAATAATTATTATAAGACACTATATATTTGTCTATTATTTTATTCAACTATTAACGTCTGCAGATACGTCAGTAACAAAAATAAATAAACGATTATATTTAGGTTTCATTGGAGTTGCAATAAGTGTCTATATTGGTCTTTGTTCATCTTCTAATTTTCACTCGCCTCACCTTCTTTCCTCTTCTTCACTTACTCTGCTAAATCTCTCGCACTCTTTATACCTTTAGTTACTCTATCAAGCGAAAAATAAAAAGAAAAAAAAAAAAAGAATAATAATGCGCTATCAAACCGGTTGATGTAATGGCTCGAGTTATTCCATCTGTGGTAAAATAAACAGAGCTAATTGTGCAATAAATTTTCAAAGTACATACTACACTATATTGAAGTGAATCGTGTATCAGTCGGTAAAGTTGAACTGTTTTTTTTTTTTTTTTCAATCGACTCATGTGGTAGAGACGAATGAAGATAAAAGCTACAAGTATTTAAGGGTAAAACTACGCGACTTTAAATAACATTATAACATTAAATATAATATATATAGTAAATACAAAACTTTTAAAAGCTGTCGTTTTACAATATCGATAACATGATATTTGCTCGCATATATAAATACGATGTATATAAATATCTCACAAGGCATTCGTGATTTAATCGTTTATATATATATATATATGTAAGTTTGCGCACGCGGTTTGGTGTTCGCAATCCATTGTAACTCAATAAGGTGCGGTTTCGATTACGAAAGAAGCCGAATCAAAATCCGTTTAATTTTATGAACTATCAAAGTCGATGGCGGCGTCGTTTGAGAACAAGCTGGAATCCGAGAGCAACCTTAAACGACGCACGACCATGCCGGCGCGTGCACCCCATTCGTGAACACTAAAACATATATATTTTATATGTTAGTATATATATATATATATATATATGTATGTGTGTGTGTGTGCACGCAATGCGCCTGGATCGTTTCTCAGGTGTCAGTGTAGGCGCAACGGAAATTGATCTTGCTCGAACAAGAAATGAGTTCGCAAGACGAGAAGTTGCGAATGTTATATGTACATAAATGCACCATACGTTTATACATATATAGATTCAATATAATAATGTATATTGGTATATGTATATGAGTAGGTATATAATTTATATACATATACAAATAACTATACATATACGTATGTATGAAAGTCGAATTAAGCAATGGATCTTTGGAGTGAAGAACGAAGGATGATTGAGAAACGTGACGTGTATGCAGTTTGATGGTGCGATGTTGTATATATATATATATATATACCAAGTTCCCTAAAGACGAATGAAAGTCACGGGCCAAAGAGTTATGCGAGTTTTGTTCTTGTGGGCGGATATTTTATCCTAACAGAGGGTCATTCGCTCTTGACATTGGGATGCCATCGCGTTGGTAAAAGCGTAAGTATACATATAACGTGTATGTATGTATATAAAATACTTATGCGGATGAGTGCAGAAGAGAAAAGGTAAACGCGGTGAAATGTAATGTGTAACATGTAAGAAAGAGTGTATTTAAGGGAGGTAAAAAGTAATGAATGTGTATATAATGTATATGTGCGAGCGTTTATTTGAAATGAAGAGCGAACAATTTCAAATATGCCCAATTAGTTTTCTGTGACATAATAAATAGATAAACAATTCTTAAATACGCGCGGTATAACATCACAAACGGGATGACAATGTAATGGGGTGGGATTTTTTTTTAGTTAACTTTTGTAACTCACAATATTTAATAATTCAACTATTTGAAAATTTATTTGAGTAAAAACACAAAGATACTGATGAAATTGTAATTAAAAAAAATTTAATTTATAGATAAAATTTTTTTACTTTTGAAATTATTATTATTTAATTATCTAATATGAATCTAGATAATAATCAAAAAGACTTTAATGATAAAGTTTTATTAATATTATTCTCTTCTCTCGAGAAATAAAAATAACATTTAGATTCTCATCATAAATAAAACTATTATATTACATTTATAAATGTGGATATTTCTGTGATGGGGGAATACAAACCTAAATTGTATATCTTCAGTATAGTCTCGTCGTTATCGTCGTCCACTACCCTTAAATACACCTCAAATGAACGGTGTATATATGAGATTAATCACAAATGACGCAGAAGAGCTAAAAGTCTTTCTCTTTCACTGTTATATACATCACGTAATATGTCTCTCAGTTCCACTTTCGCCTCCAGTGTTCGCCCAAGCGAGCGCGCGCGCGCGTTTCTGATGGATGTTACGAGGGAGGAATTTTAATGACGTCTTCCGACTTCCTTCCCCGGGGGGGTCGTCCGTAATACGTACGTAGATTTGATAACGGAATGGTTAGTGGATTCACTCGGGGGTTGGCTAACGCGTTGCAATTTCGCGGAGGATAGAATATACATACATTCATACGTACATATATACTATATGTATATACACATATATTAAAGGGGGATGACGCGATTTGGCTGAGCATATAGAGCGAATGTTAGATAGAGCAAGTGTGGTTTTAGAACAGTTGAGGATGAGATAGATAAAATGAGAAAGAGAGAAATAGAAAAGCAGGACGAGACATGGGTTGGGTCTCGTCGACTCGGTGGATGAGTACGTGAGTGGCATGTGTGAAGAGGACTACAGGGGGTATGAAGGAAGTAGAAGAAGAGAGTGAACGAGAACCACCGTGTGTGCAAAACGTAGGGAGAGCATTGGGAGAATAAGAGAATGAGCAGAAAAGTAAAAGAGAAAGAGTGGTCGCACGGCAATACCCTCGGTAGCACGTAATCTATTTGTCGAGAGACCGCAACGCCTGCAACTTCATCCGCATTTTCACGCACAGAGAAGCTATAAGGCGTGAATTAGTAAGGGAGCACAACGAGAAAGGGAGAGATGGAAATAAAAGAAAATAAAAAAGAAAAAGAATATAAAAAATAAAACCAAAGGAAAAAAATGAATAATGCTTTATAATTTTTTTTTTTTTCGCATAACTTTCGAGAATATCCGTTAAAAATAAAACAGGAGCTGATATGTGACTGTATAAATTGCGTTTGAAATGTCGGAGAGGTATGTGTGTGAATGTGAGTTTATATCGCGCGTGAGTAAAGGCAGATAGGCCGAGAGATTTTGTGCGTTTATATGATGAGAATGAGAAGAGAAATATATATGCGAATACACAAAAGTAGCAGTCGTTTGAATCTGGATGACACGAGAACAGGAGCGTGTAAATGGTAGCGGCCGCGGCATATAGCAGCAGCTCTTCTCATTCTCATCGGTTTTCGCGGAATAACGAGCTATAAAAGGCGTCGCTTTACTGCTTCCAAGACCGAAAACGCATTAACGCCCGCGAGCCTCTGTTGGCCATCCGGCCAGTGTAGTTACACACTGCATTGGGTGGCAAAGAAAAATAAAAGAAATAAAAGAAAACAAGAAATGAACATATATATTTGCCCATTTATATTATATTATATGTATGTATGTATGTATGTATGTATGTATGTATATGCCTGGATATATATTGTGGATGCTTGGTCATTTCATGAGACGTAACGTGAAATTTGCATTCTAATTATCGACCATCAGAAGTATCTATACACACAAATACGAATAAGAATTGAGCAGCTCACTAGCGTATGCTATTTTCAAGAGCGATATAGAAACGATACAATTATATATAAATATGTATAATAAGGTTTAATAAAAATAAAAATTCTTATGATCCTTTGCGAACACCAATTATTTTTCTCTTATCATTTTAACAGTAATTCAAGTATCAATTTCTTCAACATAAATACAACTATAAAATATTTATTGTAAATGAATATAATTAAATACAATATGCTTATCGATGTATGAAAGAAAATGGACAATATATATATTTTATCTTGTTATTGCGGTAAGAGATGAAAGAAATGAATTCTCATTTCTCCCCAATTCAAGATAAAAATATATTCATATTATTATTGTATGTTTATGTCTATGTATTTTCTTTTTTTTTTCTTCTTCTTCTATTCTTCATTGACTAGTTCAGTTATTAATATTAAAATAAAATAGATCACGAGAAGAAATATAAGATACGGTATATTAAGCAGTGAATAAAAAAAAAAATATTTGAAAGAGAAAAAAACAAGCATATGAATCAATATGGTAATTGCTTTTGTATACAAAATGTCTGACGACTGTCATCGATCTGTTGCGTTTTTGATATATAATACAATACACCGCGTTGTGTTTCTCTTTACTTTTTAGAGCTAATACAAATTTAATGCTCAAAGCTATTCCGACACACTTGAATCAAACAATAGGCACCATTTTTCCAGGACACCTCACCTTCTTGGCATGCCGCGATGAATGCCCCATGGTACACATAATATCAATTGTATAACTATATACATATGTACATATCTATATATGTATATGAATAGTTGTTGATATATATATACATATATGTTTAAAAGCGTCGAATCCAACCGCGCGAGGCGCACATGGCTACATAGCTAGACCAAAATGCCTCAGCTCTTTCTTATTATTTTGACCACATATGTCTATCGACAAGCGCCTACTTCGTGAGGGCCCTGGGCTCTAAGGCACACACAATGCCGAACATTATGCGTGGAGTTTTAAACTTAACTCGACCGCGTCGCGATGAAGCAAACCGGGTTTGAATGTCTGTCTTTTTTTTTTTTTTTTTATATTTTATTTTATTTTATTTATTTTTTTTATCTCTCTTCTAGACTCTGACTTCTTTTCTTTACTGATCTCACTCTCTCGCTTGATTCTATCCTTTTTTCTCAATATATACAACATCTATCTCTTTCCGGTGTCTATACTTAACTCTCGGTGTCTTGCACGTGTGTAGCCGGGACGCGAGCGATCGTAAAAAAATGCAACTAATTAACGACCAAAAAGTCGAGAGAGGATCGGTTTTTTGTTGATGCCTTCTCAACGATATAGCAAAAGACTAAGATATGTTTCGAGACAACAAAATTCTTATGTGATATATATATACATATATATATGTGTATGTATACATGTTCACCCTCGCCATCTTTCTATCCTCTCCTACCGTGGCAACGCTCGCGCCCTACTATACGCTATTCTTTTACTTCTGTCTTATTATATTCTTCGTCATTGCTTATCTCTCATTCGCTTTTTGAACCGATCGCTTCAAATCATTGGATACTCCTTCACGATTTTATTTACTATATGAATTAATTGAATATATTGGCATAATCATCAAGTACCTATTCTGATTTTCAGAAATAATTTTTTTATTTTTTCAATTTATTTACTTTTTTTTTTTATGTGAGAATATTTTAATTTTTTATCATCTTACCACATTTACGATCAACTAACGTGTTTGTCAAATCTCATGAATAATATTTTCGAATAATCCAACAGTCCATGAAACTTACCCATGGCATCTGAAACAAAAAAAAAAATGTATGTTGTTTTAATTAATGCTGATAGAAAAAATTATATTATGTATATTAAATAAGTATAATAAAATGTTGATTAAGCGATAAAATTAACGGATCATTGACATAGCGCGCGCTGATACTCATAAACTAGTTATATACACACTTGCAATTTTATATATACGCACTTTTATAGTAAAAAAAACGCGTCATGTTTTATATAACGTGGAAGCCATGCAATTGAGCGTTCTCTCATAATTTCACGAGATAATCTGAGTGGCGTGGGCAAGCCACCGGGGTCTTACATTTAGATATCTAACTTGGTCTATCTCTATTTATCACTTCTAGGCGGTGAGTTAATACTGCCGTAGGTTTTAACATTGATATACAAACTCCTGTTGGAACTCACACGCTGAAAGAAAAATTTATCATTTCTCGTTTTCTTTAATTTAATTTTATATTTTTTATTCTATATAATACACACTGTGTGTTCGCTTGCCTGACTTATTCGCATTGCAAACACACTTGAGCGTGCCAATCTTGCCATCGATGCATACCAGACACGTGAGGAAAAAAATTCCCATCGCTTTTCATAATGAATTAAATATAATATGTGTTAATAATTATAATTGACAGCATAATTTAATTATAAATGTTAATTCATTATATATTAAATTTATTTTATAATGTATGATAAAGAAAATCTTTATATTATATCATTATACATCAATCTTTGTTATGTAAACAAAAAATACATATGTATATAAATGTAAAATTATCATATTGATAGAATTGATAATATTATTATTGAAAAATAAGCAAGAATTTGCAATGAATCCTTCTTAAGGACAGCACTTGGTGACAGTTTGGAATTTTCGAGATGGTTTCGCCGATCTGCTTTAATTTGTAGCACGTTCTTGCGACGAGAGAAGAACGAAGAGCGCGCGAGAGAGAGGGAGAGAGAGAGAGAGTGGGTTAGTTAGCGACTTTGGGCGGCATCGTGGACAACCAAAATCATTCCTTCTTTATTTTCTTCTCTTCTCACTCTTCACTCTTCATTTCTATCCTTCGTCTTTCTTACTTCTTGCTCACGAATTTTGCGCGGTAAAACATCCTCCCTAATTAATTTTGACTCCAGTGAACGACGACGATGGACCAAAGACCGGAATTTACCACAATCGTTACACACCATGTGGTGCAAAAAAAAATATATATATATAAATAAAAGAAAATAAATGAATAAAAATGGGTATTTGATGATGGACCATATCGTGAGCATTGGAGAAGAATGAAAAAATTTAGACTTTTGTGTGGTTATAATATATTATGAAAAGCATTGCGTGCAAGTATACACAGATGTGAAATTAATGATAATAATAAAATAATGAAGCTTGGCAATTGACTCCATTAAACCGTTCGACATGAATTCAATAATTTTCTAATTATATATTATGAGATTCTAGAAAATAAAAAGAGATATTACTTTTTTTTTCCACTCTAATATGTGCATTTCACTGCTAATTCATCAGGACATATGTCAAGATATCCGTCAGAGATAAATTTAAAAAAATATCTTTTAATATGCACTCCCACGATGAGTAGATAACGTAAATAAATAGAAAGAAGGTATTTATTCACATGTGTGTGTGTGTTTATATATCATAAGTACAAGACATCATCATCGACACATAGCGCGCAATGTGAAAGACAAGATGGCGAATGACATTGGATTACGTTTGTGTGCAATGGGAAAAAAGAAAAATAATATAATGAAAGAAATGAAATGAAATAAAAAAATTTTCCCACGTATGCTAGCTATGGTATCTCGTCTCTTCTCTTCTGTCTATATTCATCGACAAGGAAAGAACTCAAGCGGACACTAATACACATAATTAATGTGATTCCAACGCAACGTGTCCGGTCGGCCATGACAGGAACTCTCAGTAAGTGGCATCCTGGCATTATCGCTTCATTACCCTCCCGCGCATAAAAATGGAAAGAGGAAAAACAATTTTGCTAATTTTTTTTCTCTTATTTTCATCACGATCATTCCGAAGCACTGAACGCGAGCGACTGCGTCCGCCCGCTTGAACTATTAATAGAACGATAGATGCCTATTGACGCGCGTTAGGTACTTCATTAGCAAACCTTGACATTCCAGACATTGACAGTAGTTATTTATATATGTACGAGCATTGAGACTTCTTATAAAATGAATTTATCAAAACACTGCATTGAATATTATGATGAGAATTATGCATTTAAAAGATATCTTCAAGTGTATAGTATTTATTGGTGTATGTATAACTGTGAATGTGCATTGTGATGTATTATACTTACAAGTTGTAATAACGTATATAAATGGAAAGGCGCCACCCAACATGGCGTGACTTGGGGCCGAGCTTCGATTTCATTAATAAGTCACGCGATAAATATTATATGTAAACGCCCAGGCGCAATGCTGTGTCATTACAACTTCCTTGTAACTTCACCTGTGTGTGTATATATACAAAGAATCCCGTGATGAAATTCAGAGACAAGAGAAATTCCATATGAGCGTTATGGCACTGAAAGTGTCGCCATGGATCCACTGTGGAATGATGACAGGTGGCAGCATCTCAAGGGATGCGTGCTTACAAAACTGGGTCGACGGATTTATTTTTTTTTTATTTTTTTATTTATCGTTTAAAAGAATAACAGAGAGGAAAAAATTTTGTTCGAAGCGTTCAAGAGCACAGTTGGTTAATTGGTGTTCTATGAATTTGATGGAGATTACCGCGAAATTCATCATGAGACCAGACACAGACTCTCAGTTCACAATTTCTTCTTGCGTTCCACTGAGACGAGACAAACCCCGCCAGGACTATATATACACTTATTCAGTCGAGTGACTGAAGCGCGAGCGAATGAACGACCGTCTACCAAGCCCTTCGGCCATTGAGGAATTTTAATTATAAATTAGTTGATTAACTCAATAGGGTTTTTGCTGAGATGGCAAGCGAGCACTGTGCGCGCTCTCAACGCAGACGTGCACAGACATGCACGTTCCAACGACTGTTATCCGTGACACAAACACCGTATGCGCAGCTTGTATCGTGGGACGCGCATTATATTATAGTTCTCCATTCTGACAAAAATCACATTCCAACTTTAATTTATTATATTGATCGACTTTAATATATAAACGAAAAAAAATTAAATAAAAGAAAAGAAAATAAAGAAATCCATGTGAGATATAAAAAATTGAATTTTTTTTTAAATTATTTTTTCTAACACCAATGACTTTTCCTGAAAGTAACCGGATGCTCTCCCGACATATCGTCGTCCCACTCGAGCAGGTGCGAACAACGATCGTATCTGCGTGCAGGTAATTCTTAAAGAACGTGTAACGACCGGATTTGCGTTCGCTTAGTCGTCTCAATATTTTTTTATTCTTTCATTTTATTTTATTATTATTATCATTATTATTATCATTATTTTTTTTTTTTTCATTTAGCTTGGTTTTATTGTAGATCCTCAACCGAAGATCGCTGATGATGTTATATGGTGAACGAGAAGACTGGCGACATTAATGAGAAATGAGAAAAATTGTCTGGATATATATAACTATACGCGTGGATTCCACACCACCATTTCTCCCCCTAAAATATCTATCTATATATATATACACATACATATATATGTGTTAACAAATACGTATATATTCCCCATTAGGTTTTTCGTTTTTCTCTCGGCACGCTCAGCATTTCAAGGCGCGCATTTCGTTCGATATTAAATGAAATATTCGGCCGCGGGAAAGGTGAAACGGGGGAATGAGTGCAGGGATACACACATGTATATATATATTGTCATACACATACACAATTCGCTTCTCTGGGCCGTTAGCCAAATGCTTTAAGAATGCGTCCGTAAAATTCCAAATGCTAGACTGAGGTTTCGTGAACAAAAAACATTTACTTCAATTCACAGTTAATTAATATCACGAAAAATAAATTGAAGAAAATATTTTCATGGTCATGATGAACTATTAATAAAAATTTTTTATTTATTTATAGAAGAATAAATAAATCGTTTATCGAATGGAATATTCAATATTTATGATAAACATAAAGTCATGCTCAATAATGTTATAGCGCAGGTTAAGATCTCCATTCGCGATGATAAAGTTTATAACCCAACCTACACAAATGTTCGATTTGTTATTTCATGAAATATTTATTATTATTTATTTTTGTTTGTATTTAAAATTCTTGTTCTTCCTCCGCTAAAAATGCAAGGCTGTTGTGTGATCACACTTCCTCAAATATGCTTATCTTGAGAAAGCTCTCTACTAGAATAGAAAGGAGCTTTCAATTTCGCGGTGTCGCTGCTATTCACCATTCACTTTAAGGTATATAACATATAAAAGGTATCACGTCGCATATTTTTTGTTCAACACTTTGCTCAAGCCGTGCGAGACTGTCCGGTGCGACCGTCGGCAGAATTTAAAATATACATCTCGTCCACCACAATTCCCCACTTCTCCTGTGTCATTCCACCTTCACATGTCTCTCCTTCATTCTCTCATACCAATGGCATATAATATATAATATAATGCCTGTGACAATAACAACCAGATGTCTACCGCACCATTTAATCTTATTTTACGGTCGAATACAAATAAATAATACAACCAAAAACAAAAAAACAAAAACTCAATCGCTCCTTCAGACATAAAATTGTATCGTTTGACTTGTCATGCAAAGAATTTTGAAATATTGTAACTAAATATATAATGCAAAGAAATAAAAAGCACTCACTATTATACATATAATAGAACTGAAGAATAAAAATCTTTTAAATTAAATTAAAATTCAGTGTATGAAAAAAAAAAAAAAAAAATGTTGACATTATTAGAGAGTGTACATGAACATTTATATATACACCATTGATGGGTTGTGGCTTGTGCAAGATATTCTCATATACTCAAACACGATTCAACGAGAAGCAACGAGAAAGAATAAAACATATATACAAGAAACGATGCCCAATACATACCCAACTAGTTTCTTCTTCATGTTATTATCTCTCGGGTCGAATAAGTGCCGCGCACAAGATCGTCGAGACGACGTCATGTCGAGGTACGTTACCTCCACGTCGGCTACCGCCATAGTAGTGTATATATAATAATGCAACTTAACCGTGTGTGCAAGCGCGTGCATTTTGCTCTCACATCTAAGTCTTTTGCGATGGCGATCTGATGGAGACTACACCTTATATTCCGCGCCCTTTCTCTTCTCTCCTTCTTTTATATTTGTTTCATTCACTATATATATATATATACTTGTATACGTATGTCTTATACAACATACAAGACCATACACGTTACGTGGAAAAGAGTCATTGGCCGCTAGCAGCGAATTACAATCACTGCGCGCCCCCTATTTATTTCTTCATACTTTTTTTTTTTTTCGTTCGTTTTTTATTTCACATTGACGCGATTCCAAACGAGTGATAAACTCGCGCAGAGATTTTATGATTCTTCTAGGGTCTTTTATGGAGCAAAAAAAAAAAAAAAGATAGTTTTGTCCGAAACTTTTTTTTTTTTTTTTTTATGTGTTCACTTTTATTTATTTATTTATTTTCGTTTTCTTATTTTTATTTGAATGTTTTTTTCTTTTTGCTACTTATATACACTTCATTCTATCCAACACCCATTTCGCTTTATATGTATATATATATATACTCGACGCTTGGCAAATGCGTCGTACGCCCACACCGGAACCATTTTACGTGATGGTGGCAATATCATTATATGAGATTTTTGATCGTATACACCCGTTATATATATATATATATACCTGCCCGCCATCATCATTTGCTATTCGCAACGGCCCATTTGCATGATGTCTTGCATACAACTTCACGATCGATTTATGTACATTCCATTTATAAGTAAACAAGCAATCTACCGCCAATATAAAATATAAAATATAAAATAAAAAAATTTGACTTTCAATTTTTTTGTCTTATAAAAAATAATAAAATAAATATTTATTCTAATAAAAAATATTTAATATCACATTTAACATATGTATATAATTATTTTTATTCATTAATTTCATTTGTATTCTTTTTATATTTGCATTATTGACTGTTTGGCGTCGTCGAGATTGAGTCACTTGATAAAATTAAAAAAAGAGAAATAAAATAAAATGTGACAACCGAAGGTGAAGGAGGAGAATGAAGTGGACATGGCGAGAAATGTTCTTATCATTAAGTGAAATGCCATGTCCATTATCTTTCGTCTCTCGCGCGCTCTCAACTCTTTATATACTTATACAGGATTTACTCTATCTCACATGTATACACATATATTGATATCCATACAATCCATTTGTATATGTTGAGGTGTGGGATTATCGGTCGCGGCCTCTTGCACGACGAGAGACTATGCATACGTGCACCCAATGTGAAATCTCAAGTTATTAATAAAGCCCCAGCACTATCTAAACGCAATTAGGCGCAGTCTTGGTTTGGTACGAACTCAACGGCGCGAATTATACTGAGCAAGATAGCAATTCTATTTCTCTTATTTCTCTCTACCTTTATTTATTTATTTATTTTATTGTTTCGGGGTTTGTGTATACTGTTCCTCGGCATTACGCAGGGGAAATAAACAACCAACGTCTAGTGATAATGACACCACTGTTAGATTTTAAATACTTTACTTTATACAGAAAATAACAATAGATATTTTTATTACTTGTTCAGGTTACTGATCTCTCCATGAATGAAATATAGATACTTCAAATGTTATAAATATCTCTTCAGTGTGTATATATTTATAATTGAATTAAGTGCAGAGAGTGAGTCGATTTTTTTTTTTTTTTTTGTTGAATAATCGAATTAATATCAGTTGAGAATACAATTTAAAAATATAAATTTTTATTAATAAATCTGATGAAATTATCGAATCGATTTATAATACAGTGAATATGTCAACGGCTGGTTCAATGTGTCTTTCATGAATTTTCTATTACATGTCTGTCATTGACTATTGAATAATCATTAGTTTAACAATCGAAGACAAAATAATTTATTTAATTTCATTAAATCAATGCAATGTTTATACAATGCTGCAATATATGATATAACGTAATTATCAATTTTATTCAAGTGTTTATTTTGTCGAATAAGTATCGATTATTTTATTTTGATATGTTCCAATATTTATTGTTTAATTTAATAATGCATTATAAAGGTCAAGGTATGTATATTCATTCACTATATATAAATTTTATTACGAAATACGAAACTGAAGGCAAAATATAATGAATGAAAAAATATTTTTTCGCATCTAGTCGAGCGTAAATAATCATAATTACATTTAAACCAAAATTCAACAATACCACATATAACAAACCTATCTATAGTTATTTTTTACATATAAAATATGCGCATATGTGTGATATAATATTATAATACGTTATATTTAAATGTCATGAGCTGCAAGATTATTACAACTGCACACGATTCAAAAAGCCAATTAGTCTTCGAGGCAACGACTCTACATATACATATAACGTACCACAACGTGTATGTTTTTGTCCGCAAAAAAAAAAAGATGGAGAGTATGAGAAAAAAGAAAAAAGAATAAAATAAAAATGAAAATGATCTCCATTTTAGTTGCGAGATTGTATCTCAGGCGCATCGTTAAACTGAATATGGCGAGCCCATATGAGAGTGACTCTCTGCAGGCTTCAAGAGCTAGTTATCGTAGGTGTCTGCTCGTAAACACTCAAGGCATTTACATAACGAATGACATCTACGGGACCCAATCATACATGCGAAAGTTTCAGCGACTGGACAACACTGTACATGCCATTTGGCACATGTGCATATATATTTATATATCAACAGTCAACACATATACATATACATAATTTTACCTTTCTCCAGCAGTGATCGTAGACTGGTTCGTTGTCATATATAACATTAATATATATCTGTATATATAAACCCATCCCTCGCATCGCCCTCTCATTTTTTTTATACGTGCACTTGACACACTTGTTACTATGAAAAATCAAATGCAGAAATATATTACATTTTACTCCATTTACTAATGCTCTTATACTTTATGTGGTACTTTTATAAAATTTATTCAAGTATTAAAATAATTATTATCTATATTTTTTTTTTATCATCAAAAGAAACTGTTGGCAAAGTGTAGCATGAATGTTTGACTTCAATATTTCGAATGGTGAATAAAATAAATATAATGAATATAAACATAAAAATATAGTGGATCATTTTGAGTCCTTAATTCGCCAATAAACATATTTGATTGACAATAAAATTCATATATACCATTTCGCAAAATATCGCACAGTGTGTGCGGCCATTATATTTCACGATGGGATATAATATTCAATTTTGTCACAAGCTAAACTGCATTATCGTGATATATAATGCCATATTGGTATAAGGCAAGTTTAAAAAAATTATTGCGAATAGAGATGATGAAAGAATAAAACATAAAGTATTTCACCGTAATCCTGACAAGACGCGCACATTCTTGAAGAAAAATTTTTTTTTTGTTGATACCACCTGTCGCTTGCGTATACATTCTATCTTATATGTTGTCTGTTTGTTTCTATATATGTATCAATGACGTGTATATATATTGATACTCCTCCACTGTATCGATTCTTTACTTTGATCGTGAAAGCGATCCGCTGTCATATTTCTTGCTGCGACGTTCACTCGACGACGCAATTTAGAACTCTATAAAATGCATTACTATATTCTGTCTTTATATATTTATATACATATATACACATGTAATATGTATATAAAAATACTTGTTGGCTTGCTATCATCTTCACCAAGTGGAGAGTGATGAAATAATAAAATAAAATAAATAAATAAATTGTTGAACCATATTTATATAGAAAAAAATACTGTAGCAATGTTTGACAATAAATATAATTACTGTAATTAACCTGCACGTGTTGACAATTAATTAGGATTGCACGTTGTTTGTTGCGTTAACCTCGTGTGGATTTCTATACTTTGTTGCTGTAGCGGTAAACCGCATCAAGTGTTGCGTCTTGATCCCAATTACCAGGAGACACTCATGATTTTTTTCTTTTAATTTATCTGTATATATATTTTTTTTTTCACTCCTAAGATTATCTAAATAGTTGTAAGAACAAATTGGACACGGTTAATTTAATAATTACTGCATTAAATTTTATTTAATATTTTATTATTCCAACCATTGTGACTGCTACAAAATTCAAATATGCATAATACAATGTCAATTATATATGTATAATAATTATGTGAATTTATATGGGGATTTGATCGATTAGCCAGTGATTAACTTGCACAATTGCATTGAAAGATATTGAACACGCGAGATTATTTGCTAAATATGTATTTGTACTTATAATATACATACATGTACGTGCGCAAAAGCTCACGTGGCATAAATATAGATATATATATATCGTAAAACGCGAGTAACCCACTTGTAGCCGATTCGAGAGGGGGCAATAAACATAATGGAGCGTAGTTAATTAAGTGGATTTTCCAATCAAGATTCAATCGTTCTCGATGTAAATGTAAATTGGAGTATACTTCGACCATATTCTCCCTTCTCACGTTTATTCGCTGCATATGATATGAAGACCACTATCGTTCACTTTCACTCAAATTAAAATATATTGACTAAAAATGAAGTGAAAAAAAAAAACAAAAAAATAATAAACTGTATATAAATTTTGCATTAAATAATTTTAATGCACGCAGGATGGAGAAAAGAGAAGGCATAAAAAGAAAAGAAATGAAAATGAAGAAATATATTTTAAAGTATGCATGCGAAGGTGAGAGTAAAATGACGCTCGTGCGTGTGCACATTATGCAAATATGAGAACTGGCAGCGACACTGCGGGAGTCCGTCGAGACAAAGTCACAGCATGGATTCTGTTTCCATCACTGTGTGTATACGTATATAGTGTTCATCCGCCCTCTCGTCCCACGTTCAAATGAAATTTTCCGCAACATTGCATTCAAATACGATTAAAGCGAGAGACAGAAAGAGAAAGTGAGTTAGTGACTGCAACAGAGCTTTATATATACGATGCCAAAGGCAATCGAGAGAGAAATATATACAGAAAGAGCTGTATATACGAAACGAGATTCAGGAGCTTCATCCTCTTGTGTGTGCGAGATCACTTGAAATCGAATTGTAACTTATGTATCCATTTCAAAGAGGATAGCAAAGCGCACGTAGAAACTATTCGTGCATTGCCACGAATAAATCCACGCGTGATTCATCGGTCGGTAATGTAGATTGCTTCGTTAATTCCACTTTCTATATAGTCCTCATGATTCTATCTACTCGCAGCACCCTTTCTCTTCAACTATTGCATATACATGACGAGTCTATTGCAAAACCCTTGCACGATTTTCGCATGATGCACCCACTCGAGAGAGTGTGCCATACACAAAATCGAATAATTGAAATTCGATCGCTGGAATATTCACCATCATCAATATACCCTGTACACTCAGTTCGTCTCGCATCATCTCTAATAATCAAATTATCCATTTAATTCAATTAGCCAATATTCAAACGTCCGTTAATGTATATCGATGTGTGTCAAAATTAGTATCGAATTTCGCCTCATGTCCTGCAAAGATTCTCCCCAAATCTTATACGGAATATATTTTTCACAATTTATACTTGATAAAACAGAAAAAAAATGATTCAAAAAAGAAGAATAGAAAATACTGGGGAGAATAAAGAAATGAAGTTTATCATTGATGTCAATATCTATGAGGAAAATTTGACATATAGAGTGCGAAGAAAAGTGGAAAAAGGATGATGGTTGCATCTTGAACGTCATAGTGGCACATCGACCATCAACCACTTGACATTGATGGACAGATATCTTTAGTGACTTCACTTACTCCTCATAATACAAACTCTTTTCTTACAAAATGTCCTATATAACGAAAACACTTTGATTGCAAAGCATTTTCTTTCTTCATTTGCTATATTGAATAATAATATCCACTATGCTCTACCGCATTCTATATTTAATAATTCTTTTTCATCTCATACATGCTTATTTTATTTTATTTAATTTTATCTTGTGATTATGCAGCTGAACGCAATACGCAACACACAATATATCGACCGTAAACTAAAACTATAAAACATCTGCAAGGTGAAACTCTCCATATTATTTCAACCCTCACTTCAGACTACTGCAAGGGGCTTGCTGATAGGTGAATTTCCCAAGTAAAGACGATCACTATCAAGGATATAGGACCAAGAGTGAGGGCAATGTACCCGTCGTATATCACCTGTCGCGCAACTAATGTCGGGTGAGATGTGCGTGAGGTTATCGGCTCAACATAAAACATTGCGCGCTTGTGTGAGGGAGGTTAGAGACGGTGAGAGAAAGAGGGTGATTGCCGTAGACATCGTTAGAGTTCTTATATACATGTACGTATATATAGAGAATAGGGAGTGGACGATGGGTTAGATGGTGAGTGTCACCGCAGGTGTGGACATTCTCATCATAAATACCCGGTGGTCTGTATGGCGCGGGGCCATAAACCTCATGAACTTAATTGGGGCGTGGCTACAACCATCACCCTCAACACCATGTAACAATGAAGATTTTAATTTAGACGTCACACCATTTATTTAATAATCATATAAATATATCAGTGAAAAATTATAATTTACAAATAATCCAATAAGAAACGGAAAAATTTCAAAATAAATATTAATGAATAAATAATGTTGAAGTTTTGTTTCTACTTTAGACCTGAATATAGCTGATTTTGTAGGAATTGAAGGTATTATTAAGGACGAGCTTATTAATTTTAGTCTTTTTTAAGACCTTAGAAATGGCAGATATTTCCATTTCTTTCACTTTAAGATATAAAAAAGGTATAACAAATTTTAACTTGCATCTTCTTCTCGATTCGAAATTTTGTTTCTACATTAGATCTTTATTTTCTTTACTGTATCTCAATTGTACCTCGTGAGTTCTAAATAGTGACTTTCCAATACCTTTCATATTCTTTATATTCATTTGAACCTTAATAACTCCTTAGTTTTCTTAACTTGTTCCTTTTTTAACCTCAAAGTAAAAGAAATGGAAATATCTGCCATTTCTAAAGTCTTAAAAAGGACTAAAATTAAAGAACTCATCCTTAATAATACCTTAAATTCCTACAAAATCAGCTACACGCAGGTCTAAAGTAGGAACAAAACTTCGACTCGGGATGTTCAAGTTGAAAACGTCAATAATGTCGAATTAATTAATTACAAACTTAATAAAATACATAAAATATAATGAATGTAATATACGCGGCCACCAACACCTGACGTGATATCAAGTAATCATTCGAGGCGTTGCTATTGAAAGACTCACAACGGAAAAGAGTCAGGGTGAAAGGTGAGTGAATGAGGATATAGATAGAACATAGGTGTCGTATTTAATGGTACATGTGCGTGATGCGTAACGCTTATAGATACATATATATATACATTTATTCTCAAATCATCCAGTGATTGCCCCAGCGGGTGTTAAAAGGTAGGTTGGTACTGGCCAACCCTCCCCGTTAACTAAGCGCTTCACTTCAACTATACTATCTATATATAAAGCTCTCTTTCTTTTTTCTATATCACCTCTTCGATTCGTCTTAATTTATTACACATCGCACGGCTGGGCAAATGGCCTTAACCGTTTGCTAACATGAACATTGCACGAATTTGAAGAAGGTCTATCACTGCAGCTGTTTATTATACAAATATGATATATATCTGTATATATTTCGTAACGGTTTATCAAAATTAAATATACCAACACAAAACATATACTGTATACACCTTTTAATATATAAACAAGATTTTACTTTCAACTAATACTAAATTTTATAATATTTATATAAAGTCTTACCTATTATTATTATTATTATTATTATTATTATTATTATATACATTTATATGTAAAAATGTTCAACTTGAAAAATTATTATTGGCATTGGTTGGACTGAAGAGTCCAAGATAATTTTACCAAGTGGCAGTTTCACTTCTCATAGTGTTGTGACTATTATGCACACATCAGTAGCTATATTTTTAAAACCCACGCGCACGCACGAATGAAACTTGTGTACACTCGTTTATATACACGAATATATGTGTATATATGTCTATTGACCCTTATTCTCCCTACTGCCACTGTATGATGGTGTTTAGACATCTACTACTGTACTGACTGTACACCAAGTACTAAGGGGGTAGACATTATGAAGTACACACACTTGTCTCGGATTGAGATGGGTGTTGGGTTAGGCCAACAATGCTCTCTCTACTTCACCAACTTGTTCTCGTCGTGTTTGAACATGTTTACTCGTGAAAATATATATATGTACACACTCAATACTCGACCCACTCGCGCTTGTGTGTCATTGGCACCAGAGAGAAACAGAAAAATTTTAATTAACGTCTTGTCTATTGAAATAAAGAACCAAAGTTATCGATTAACTCAATGAAGAAATTTGTCTTTATATTTGTTTATTTATTTTTATTTTAAATTAAAATTGTATATAGAGTGTAAATAATTTTTTACAGTTGGTAAATATAATATCACACGTGGAGACGGGTCATGCGAAGATTGTCTGAGTGAAGAAGTGTGCGAGAGAGGTAGTGCGAGATATAACAGAGAACGCAAACATGAAGCCAGTTACCCAGTCAAATATTTGTTGCCGATCCCGTCCAATGTTATCTCCAACAACCACTACACATTAAACAGCAGGTTAACTCTAACCTGTGTGTATATACACAATGCCAGGTGGATATTGTATTATATTTATATGCATATATGTATAAAGAAACAAGAGAAAAAGAAAAAAGGAATTCATGATTATAATTCTCCCACGATGCTTATTAATGAATGAGTTTCTTTCATAACTTTAACTTAAATATCCACAATAAAACGCGTTCATATCACAGCAATTTCCTCTTTGCTACGTACCTGTAGTGTATACTTTCATTTATTCTCTAATGTTATGTCTTACATTAAACTAACAACCCCATCCGGATGCTTTTAATCTAATCTATGTTTGCATTAAAGCAACTAAAAAAATTTTCCATTGACCTCGGAAATACACGGAGAGAGCAATTCATTGTATTCGTCTTGATTATTCCATCGTCCTTATTCTTTTTTTATTTATTACCGAGTTTTATATAAGATATATTTATATGTATGTGAACGGAAGAGGCAAGTTGAATCCATAAGTATTGGATAAGTCATACGATGAAACCAAATAAGGGGAAACGATAAATCGCAGGTTATTAGTGAGAGATTAAGTATAGAATACATCACAACAATGTTAGATTGCCCTGCTCACACACCTACACTACACACACACATATATATATAAATATATAAACATACATAATACAGTATTGGTAAATCTAAAATCTATATATCCAGTGTTTGAAGTTCACGATGGAATACACTGTACATTCGAGTAGATACAACAGCTCTAGATTCGCATGGACCAAACAATTCGAAGTCAAAATATATACACACACATATATACATGTGTATATAGGGGATGTAAGAAGATTCCGACGCGTGCACATTGTTAGGGGAGTCAGATTAGTCTTGGATTCTGATGTATGTTGTTTCAGAGTCCACTATTACTGTGTGTTGGTTGTGGAATCACGCAGCTTTTTCCACTGCTATTTCGTTTTCGTTACGGAGATTTTTTTTTTTCTCTTCTTCACTTATGGATGGGTGGTACATATATATATATATATATAGGGTGAGTTAATACCCAATACTGTGATAATGCTGCTGTTCTTGGATTAAGATCAATCTGAGACTGAGTAAGTGCACTCTCGACTTCTTGTGCTATTTAATCTTTATTTCTTTTTTTTTTTTTTTTCTAGCATAGAGCTGAGTATATACATATGTATGTATAGAAATTTATATACTGAAGTAAATTCAATTTTATTGTTAAATATTTTTCAGACATTTGATTGATTTACTAATAATTTTTAGACAAAGAACGAAGAAACATGATATGAATATGTTTTAATTATGAGAATTGGAAGACGATGTCGAACCGATATTAATCAAGTTACGTATGTATACATTGATCGTTAGTTGCAAGAATAATAATTGTCACTGTATATTGAGGTCACGGAAAGATAGAATCACAGAGATGTATTGATGGAAGACATATCCTCACCTGTCAATCATCTTTCTCTCTGCATCGTTCTTCAGTGACACACTGTCGTTCATTATACAATTTATATAGATAGAAAGATATATCAATATATTATCCTTCAATAGCATGATCAGTTATATAATTCTCTCAACAATCCCGTTTTGAAATAAATTCCACAATTAAATCCTAGAGATTCACACTGGCAAGAATCAAGTTCCCCTTTCACACTCGTGTCCTCTGCCATTCTTACCAATTAAATTAACACGTTTGCAAGTGCAGACGAGTCTGCCAGCATTATTCATGAACCAAGTTCAATATGGAATTTAAGAGACATTTTTTTGAAAGATATATATACTCCTAAGAATAGGTCTTGCGTATAAATGTTATACGTATGGATGGATGGATACGCGAAGTATATAGAGATGATGTAAGAACTATTTTGTCTTCATCACACAACAACACGAACAAACATATGTATATGTTATATATACCAGTAAATATATATAGCAATGAATATGACAGAATGGTCGATGAACTTAATTAAAGCGCGTGCACAAGTGAGACATCAATTTGTCCCCGCTATTTGCTTCGCAAGTTTCTCTCACCACACTACTTTATACATTCTGTTTGGCGTATTATATGTATATATAAACGAGAATTCACTCCATGTTGTTCATGATCGAACCAAATGTGGAATGGTGAAACGATAAAAGTACAGCAGTATAATCATTGCAACAAAAAAAAAAAAAAAAAAAAACAAGTCGGTGCAGTCACGCAGTATAATATTGCTTGCAATCATCGGCTACGAATTATTTTTCTATACTTGGAATGAGTGAAAAGAGAAGAAAAAAAAATAGACAAAAGCCAGAAGAAATAGAAAAAAAAAACAAGCACCGTTGAACATAAAGAAGGAATGGAAATAAATAGGGACATTAGTGAAGCTTAAAGGCAATTTAACGATGAAAGTCATCAGCTTATTTAAATTCTCATAATCGCCGTAGTCGACAGGTCGGTGTAATTATCGCTCGGCTGCGTGAATAATGTCTTTTTTTTTTTTTTTTTGTATCTGTATTCAAAACCCAAGACTGTCTTGATGTCATTATGCCTGCCATTAATGTATTGCACACAGTCGAATGAATACACATAGAAACAGATACATAACACACACACTCTACTAAATGTGTTTCACCATCCCCGAGTTTTTCCCCCACACAAAAATACTCGACGACAACTCGCATATTATTATCCACACACAGAGACTTTCTAGCAATTTAACGTCGTTGGCTGGTCCCCCATGTTGAGCACGTGGTGAATCCCAGTATCGGCTAATGAAATCAATGGATGCGTGCCAAAGTCAAACACGATTGACGATCCCCCACAGGGTGGTGTTGTTGGTAATGGGGATGCCAAGGCCGCACCTCGAGGGTGGCGGGATCGTTTTAATTTCCGAGAGACATTAGAGGCCTCGGAAATCTGCATGAGCTCAAGAGTGAAAGAGAATAAAGTAAATAAGGATGAGAAGCGTTGGCGTCAATGGTTAAATTCACTATTGTATATGTATAGGCATGTATATATATATATGTAACTTATATATACACACACAAGAGTGGTGATCGATCTCTTGTGGCAGAGTCGGGTCGATGGGGGTCGTGCTCCTGTCGCTCTTCCAGATTGGTTATTGCTAAGACGATTATTCAGCAACGCGTGTAGGAAGTACATAGATATTGTGTCTAAGATAATATATAACCTACTTACAGTTATTGTTATTATATCACATCAAACATCAGTGAAGATGAGAATTTTTCAGGTTGTATATGTATATTTATTTCAATTGCTTACCTGGAACAAAAAAATTAATACAAAAAAAAATTAATATAAATATTTTATTTTTCATGTGATGGAAAATATTGGAAATGAATTTTTTTTTTTTTATTCATTTCACCGGATAATAAAAATCATATAAGCATAAAATTCAATTGAAATCATTTGGTAGACAGTAAAAATCGAGTGTTTAGATACGGCGAAGAGTGTGAAAGAGATAGTGGAAATAATGTTTAAGACAATTTGGTAAGTGAGTGTGTAGGTACGCATACTTGGTGGTAACTACGACAACGTTCAAGAGCCCAACTGTCGGATCAAAAAAAGAGTGTGAGAGAAAAGGTATATTGTCTTTTTACGATCTTCACAGGCATCGGTGTGTTCTCTATGCCCTGGGGTGTATATATCTTCGTGCTCACTTTCTTTTTCTTTCCTTAACAATATCACAACCCTCGCACTCTGATCACTCTCTCTTTATTCTTCTTCTTCTTTTTATTCTCTATCATTTTACCATCATCTTTACAGTGTACTAGTATACTGTACGGCACAGTATATATGTAAGTATACATATTGAATGGTATAGGGAGTATACCTCACACTCCCTCATCTGGAATCTTATGTCCTTTCAGGAGTCGCACTTTCTCTTTGAGACATTATCCAAAAGAGATCACCTTTTTACCGGTCGTTGTGACCTCGTCATTTTGCCCTTATCTCTCAAGACACAGGAAGGGTCTATGATATGGCAAATCGTTGGTACGCCAATGACGAGGTCGTCAAATTCTCGCGGACGATTGAAAATTATACAGGGATCAGTTTTATGACACTCAACGTAATAATATTATACAGACTTGAAATAATATACCACGATTAGAATATGGCTGTCAATAATGACGTCGTCAATAGACATTTTGAATGAAAAAAATATTAAATTAGTTTTATAATATGATGGTAAAACTTAGGGAATTAATTTAACAACCCGCATCATAGTAAAATTTTAAACTCTATAATTATTTCAATATAATAATGATATATTTTTTTATGTGCTTTTTTTTAATGAGATATATATTGACGAGTATTGTTATGAAGAGTACACCTGGACTTTGAAGTGTAAAAAAAAAAAAGAACAAGACATGGCTGATCGTTTGAATTTGTTGCATTAATTTTATTTTTCATCCCTGTATTTTTTGTTTTTCATTTTCTCATTTAAAACTTTAGGGCACTGCAGCCCAACGACACGAAAGTAATGTTTCTTTCGCGCCCCATCCGCCCCATCGCTTTCACCTTCTACCTCCTTCTCCGCCTCCTTCTTTAAAGCATGATAGCCCATCCTGGCTTCTTCATTACCCAGTGTCTCGCAGACTCCATACGTTAACGGCGCGGGACAGCCTCAAATTGCTTCATTAGCCACGAGATATTTTATACAAATTGGGGAGTAAATTAAGCACAGGGTTGCATCGCTTGGTGTGCGATATGCCACCTTCTTTTCTACTCACTCTTATAAGAGAGAAAATTTACAATTAGAAGGCGTCCGAGAATAATTCGACTCTAGGCTTGTGTATGATGAGTGTAAGAGGAAACGAGAAAATGTATCATGAGAAAAATGTGATAGCGATAGTGGAAACCTCCCTAAAGCTTTGTAAAAGATAAAAAATAAATTTATTTAAAAATAACATACAAAAAAAAATAAAAAGAATTATTTCTTGTTGCATTACGAGTTCGTTTATTTCTACTGTGAGTCATCTCTTATTTTTTTCTTTATCAACGGCGTCGTTAATTGATACGCGTAATGTTTTATATATATATACAACGTTAATTGAATAAACACAATTGTTATTTTCTGTATTTCACGAAAAAATTAAAAACAAAATTGCGATGTCTGCATGGAATAGAGAAAATATAAATGAGCCGCATTCAATGCTTGTTATAAATTCAAGTTTACATCAGTATCGGATAAAAAATGAAACGTAATTGCGATCGATGTTGGTAGTTAATATTGAACCAATATTGTCGTCAAAATGTGCACAATATTATGTACATGTAGCACATTGTCGCGTGCGGGTACGGGAAATATGTATTTAAGTTAAGTGCATATGACGTTGAACATTTATAAGTGAAGCAATTGATGTTCGTAAAAAGCGAACCCGCATTTGAACATTGAATGAAAAGAAAAACATTGAAAATAAAATAAATATCGTTTATGTAATTAAAAAGAAAAGAAATTCATGTATACATTTTATTTAATTTCCTTGAAGGAAATAATAATAATTCTCTTTTGCCTTCGAGTATATATGTATTGTAGCACCATTTCCGTACGCACTAATACTACTTAAAAATATTTTTTTATCCGTATATGATCCCCCCAACGATGCAAGAAAAGAAAAACAAAAGAATAAAATGTATATCAAGTTGCGTTTTGCACAGTGAAAATGCCCAGCAAAATGAATTGGCAACTTTTAATTAAGATGATATCGTCGCGCAAAAGTCTCGTCGAAGGGGAAACACTACTGAGAATGAGAGAGGTTTATATATGCCTTTGGATATCATCAAGAGGGTGGACCAGAAAGCGAGAAACAAAAATGAAAGCGAAACAAGAACGCTGTATGTTGAATGACGGTGAAGATGGTTTAGGTTAAAAAGTAACGAGAACGCAGGGTGGCGGTTGATATTCTTTTTGTTCATGCCAACTATTCATCATCGTTGACACTTCTTGAGATAGAGGGAAAATTCTCTTTTTCCTCTGTCTTTTTCTCCACTTTCGCTTTATGCGGCTTCACTCCCGGGGCCCTCGGGGTTCACTAATGGACCCGGCTTCGATCCTATACCCAGCTCTATATTTATATAACCAGAGAATATACATATACATATATATTTATACATATATGTATATACTCTATCACTTGTGCACGGGAATCTCATCGGGACTTTTGGGGGTTTTAATTTTCACCAGCTCGCGCCGCTTTCGTATCTTGGAATAATTCGACTTGGCTTGATGCTCAGAGGTTTTATCCGATAACGACGTTGCACTCCAGTGAATATTCCACGAAAGCAAGAAAAATCGATTGTCAATTATCTTCTAAAGTTATAATCGATTACTTGAATATTCGGGTCTCATCGTTATATGTATATTCAACCCCTGAACTTTATTTAAAATGAGGAAATAAAAATGAGAGAAGGAAAAAAGAAAGGAAATTGCGTATTAAAATGGAAAATATTTCTCATCGTCAGTATAAACTCTTTTGCTTTCCGACAGGCACTATATAAATAACGAATGAAACTTGTATTTGGTGTCATACACCCTTGAAACATCAAAAATAGATGGTAGAAAAAATAATAAAGATATATATATGTACACATAAAAGAAAAGAGGTCTGTGGGAAATAATGTAATCACGCTACGCGTCATGTGTGACATGCATGCATTTATAGTCGTTCACAGTTGTGGCTTTTTATTTTGTCGCAGTTTCGCCCTCTGCATGAGTACATATATATGTACATGCAGTATATAGTTGACTGTGGGCTTCATACTGATGCACACGACATAGCCCCCGCAATAGAATGTCCCATGGGTCACAAAATGTTACGCGTCGCGGTTGAAAAAGACACGCGCGAGAATACGAGAGAACAAACGTGGACTTTTGAGACGCGACTCTTTTCCCCGCACAGCTCGCGCCTGGTATCTCATGGGAGTTTGCGTGATAAAAACGAATGGCCCCCAAGATAAACAGTGTGAGCAGGAAGAAATGCACGAGGACTCACTTCCTCTTGCCCCACGAGAGGTAAATAAAGAAATTACTTTGTGCCACGCAGAAAACCATAAATTTTTCTAGTTTCACTGTTGCCACATGATGTTATTTTTTTTTTCTTCTTTTATATTTTATATTTCATAGTGATTTTATGTCGATAATGAAAAAATGAAGTAGAACACAAAAGAAAAATCCGAAGAAATATTTAATATTAGAACTGGAAAAAACGAAAAGACAAAGGAAAAATTGTAGCAGGTATAAAATTGTAGTCCCACGAAAATTACTTACGGCGCCTGGTCTGAAAAGACAGAGTCTATATATGCTGATGATGAAGGGTGCAAAAGAATCCCGATGAGCCGAAGAAAATAAGAGTTTTTTGTCTCGACATCCCCCCACATAACGGCCGTTAATAAAGTTAAGGTTGCATTATATAAGAAGGGAATAATCGCAAAACACAGCGATATAAAGCACAGTTTGTGGCTGAATAACGATGCTTTATAACGACATTGAAGAGAGTGGTAAGAGATGATAGTAAAGGTAAAGGAGCATTTCAAGAACGTGTTTTCCGTCGACACTCCATGGAATATTTAAGCCTCGATTTCATATCATCTCATGGACCCACTATGACATTCAAATCTTACGCAATATTAAACGAAGTGAGTATATACCATCAGTACCAAACCAGTAAAGTAATAAAAGGAAAAAAATAAAGAGAAAATGAAGAAATAAGATGGTGACGATGAAGAAGTGAAAGAAAAAAAAATTACCAAGGCGACTCCGCCCCGATATTTGACACATAATGGAACCAGGAACAACCTTAAAATTGCGAGGGTGGGTTATTTTACCATTCACGCTATCGTACCAAGACCCACAGTCATTATTATTCATTACCCAGTGTCCGATTACCTTTTACAATGTCTTTCCAACTCTCTTGTTTCTTTCTCGTGCTCTGCAGCTTTGCTGCTCTCTATCTCCTTACACCATTCATTCAGTTAAAACACTTTCACAATATGATGTAAATCGATTCGTTTACATTCATCAAATATATCCAATAATCTTGTCGAGACTTGTTTTGAATAACTTGCTCGTGTAGCTTCACAAGATGGATTTTAATGACATGCACGTGAATTGTGGTTAAAGGGTAAAATAGAATCCTACTGTTAGACACTCAGCTATACATATATATACTTGTTTATATAACAAATCATCCCCCAAAGTGTGTCTCTCAAATACCTCTACATCAGATACACATTGATGATACACCGAAGAAAATTTACAACTACACTCTGTTTCTATATGCTCCTACCACTTTTGCCCTGCGCTTTGACAGAGGTTTCTCACTTCCGTCAAGTGCGACCTTAAGATATTAAGTACTTTACCCACGATTAGATCTCTCATTGTACCAGCCGGTGTCAGACAAGCAGCGTGTTCTTCATACCACCTAAGTATAAGGGAGGCTGGTAGCAAAAGACAGAATGAATATCAGAGAATAGAGGAAGATGAGACAATAGTACAACCTGAAAGACAATTGCTCAGAGCGAGACGCTCTTCTAACTGCTGTATAATTTCCTGCAACGACACCTTCATTGTTCGCACCCCCGGCATTTCATTCTTATCGCTCCAAGCACCATGATGGAAGAAAGCAAACTATATACTGATGGTGTTTAAGAGACATGAAGAAGTATACAAGAATTGCGGGGAGGAAAACCGTTCAAGATCACTGTTATATGTAAAAAGCGAGTGAAGAAAACAAAAATTTTAATATGAATAAATATTAAAACGTTAGAACAAAATAAATATATTATAAATATGTTCCACTTATTCACTCTTATTATTGTACAATTCAAAATTAAACGAAGGAGGAAGTTGTTTAGACGTTTCGAAAGTTATGTCTAAATGCTGCAATGTATATTTAAAATATTTGTCATGAGGAAATTATAATGACACATCAGGAAATTTATATATAATAAAATAAAAAAAAAATAAAAAAGACTCGTCATCATTTTAAAAAAATCATAAACATTTATTTCTCCCACGATTAAAACGAACGAAAATCATAATGATTGAAGATCAACACTTGAATGTTTGAATGGTACCAATCACGAGTGAATGTCCTGAAGGCATCAAAGCTATTTTTTCCCCTCTCATCTCTTATATATTTATATATTTCTCCCTCTCCCCCCATTATTCATATATACAGGGAATTGAGTTTGTTTTCTCAACGCGGCTAACCTGAAAAATCCACTTGAACTGTGCGCACTACTGCACGGGACAACAAACACGTTTATACATGCACGTGTATATATAACTGAAGATTCTTCATATACGTACATACATAATAATACATAGATAAACCATTTATATATGGGTTCTTTCACATCTATGCAATGATGACGTGTATTACAGGGGATAGAACAACATACTTGTATATATATATACACTTCATCCCCATCTTAACTAAATATATATATTATACTTGTTTATATATGTTTTTATATACCTCTATAATTCGATATGAATCGACGATTGAATTGATCGCAAGTTCGATTACATTATTTTATTGAACAAAAAAGTATTGCAAATAATATAAATAAGTATATTATATACAATTGGGGTGGAACAAACTTCACATACAAATACAGATACATTCATAAATATTATGTGTATATAAAGAGGATAGATAGATTGTAAAAATGTGTAAGTTGATTCGTTTTTCTCGACGCACACATATATAAATAAACATGAACAAAAATATGGGATTCTTTCAATTTGTTCGCTACGCAAACCGACCGCAAAATCAGAAATGAATGAAGAAGTGACACAATGCAACGGTCCAATACAGTGTGCCATGTTCTATATAACTATGTACATATGTATATGTATACATATACTTACATTTATACATATATATACATGTATGTATAATGATCGCATACGCTGTTTCATTTTTCTCTCCCTGCACAGTTCAACATTCTACCCCTATTCCCTTTTTTTTTTTTATTTTTTTCCTGGTGCGAGAGACTAGACTACAAATTCTTCATCTCGCTTTTACGCCAGCTCTTTCTCACTCGCGCATTTTTTTTTATTTTTCTATTCATTGGTGTTGGTGGAAAAAAAAAAAAAAAGCAGGTCGCTTTAAAGAGCGCAGTGATGCGTGGCGCGTCCCTACAGGGTGGTATGCTGCATGCAAGCACCCCTCTTCATTGTATCACCACCCCTTGTATACATCGTAGGGCATAGAATGGTATCTGCATGTGACGGATCGTCTGTATATATATTGTATACTGAATCAACGTGCGAGGAGTCAGAGAGAAATTCGTAGGCAATTTTGTGGACCCCTTGAATAACAATCAAATTTTCCAATTGTGAAACTGGAGAATTTTTTTGTTTCTTTTTATATTTTATCTCATTTTATTTTATTTATTTATTTATTTTTTTTGAATATAAAGAAGGAGTCGTATATAATTATTATTACCTGATGATGCGAATTATTTTTATTTAATCGTTCTCATCATCAATTCTTAGTTCTCATTAAATTCAATTTCGTAATAGGGATAAACAAAAATTGTTACGTGACTATACATCTGTCAAATATATATATATATATATTTAGTATGTTATGTATATATATATATATGGCATTCTAAAACCGGCTCAGAAGATAATCAACGAGACTCGTTTATAACCCTCACAAGTTTATTTCGATATAACTGTAATAACCCGTAACAAATTTACAGACTTCTTGGATTTTTACTCTTGTGATGTATAACTAAAAACAATCATGTTATACGAACAAAAATAAACTTTATTCTGTTATTTAATGCATTCACTACTACATTCCAATCTGTCTCCCTCTTTTTCTCAATGATACGTAATAATAATAGTCTTTTTGATTCAAATACCTGTCAATTATAATTTTATAACACAGTATTTATGTCCAATCTGTGTGCGGATTATATACAACCCTAAAGAATATAACGTTGACCGAATAATTGCGTTAATTTATGTCACTAAAATACACTGCATTTAATTGCTATATAATTTTCTATCATACATAATATATATGTCTGAAGATTGAAAATAGAATAAAATAAAATAGAGGTTATTAAATTGAAATCGTTAAACATATAAACGATTAGGCAAATGAGACATAATGTGATATTAATGGTGCATTTATAGAAGAATGTTGTTTATTTTTTTTCTTTATATTATGTATAGATATATATTTAAACGCGTTGAATTATATAAAGTTGATTAACGTGCACAAATTTGAGTAATAGCTCGTAAAACGTTATTCCTCTAAGCGTCATCACAACGACAACGACGACGACGACGATGACGACCCTTTAACTTCACTTTCGACCTTATTCTCCCTTTTAGATATATATAATACAACGACCCTTTTAGCTATTCCATCGCATCCCCACGTTTTCAATCATACACATCACTGACTTTCATTATTACTGAATTTAGAGGCATTCCACTTCTCCACAGATTTCTCGCCTTCTCTTTATTCACTATACTTCGTTTTAACTGATCTTTTTTCTTTTACCATTTAACTCACCTCACCAATTTTACCACTCTGCCTTCAACAAATCCCCCAAATCGACAGTAGAATACTACGAAGAACGTGAAGCCAAAGCCATCGTAACTTTGGCGAGTAATAAGTTTTGTGTAATCGATGGATGAAATCGTACTCTTGGTTTATATCAGTTCGACTCTTTCAAATAAATTATTTTCTTCTCTCCATCGTGAAAATCTTTAGTGTATGTATGTATATACATATGTATGATCAAGTGCAGGAGTATAATAGTGATTGTATATACATAAACTATTTGCTATTGATATGAGAAACAATTTCCAAGGTTGATGGATAAATAAATAAAATACAATCCATTGGAAATTTTGAACTCACGCAAAATCACAATTCACAATAAATTCCTGGAGAATCACAACCGTTTTATTATTACAATAGTATATTATGAATAAGTATAGAGCGCTGGTCCACTGGATAATTATTGGTTTCCGGCATGATAATTATTTACGTAACACCTCTTCAAAGTAACCAGTCAGGTGTGACGACTGTATACATACACGTATTTATATATATATTTAATAATATAAATTGAAAGACTACAATAAATCACTACTTGATTAACCTATTTTCAATATTTCGTGTGCTTCTTCATAATAAATACAATTTAATATTTTTGTTATAATATTTTATGACTGATCAACTGAAGGTGTACAGTTAATTGTGACTTTAGATTATATATACAAACAAATAAATAATTTGATTTAAATATCTACATACAAGTATATAAGAATTGCCATAAAAAAAAAAATTTTTTTTTTTTCAATTTAAAATAATTTATAATCGACAAACTATTTTTATTTATTTTTATTTTTTCATAAATATGCAATATCCAGTCATTAATAAATTCCACAAATTTCATGTCTTGAACTAATGAGTTAACATTTAACGACGCATTTACGTATGGCACGCGTAATAAAAGTCAATTTTGTCCTGTAAGTTGAAAGAATGAGACAGAGAGAGGGAAAAAAAAAATTGTGTTCTGCGGATGAAGAAACGAAAAAGTCATAAATATATATGTATATATGTATATATAGTTTATATATACATGTATGCCCGTACATATGAAATGAAGAAGGAAAAGAAGTGGCTGTCAAATGTGATGCGCATGTCCGGGACCCGTTTTACTGTTGTACTTTGTGGTTTTTTTTTAAAAAGCCGTATCTAAACTAAACTCCTCCTATTTTTTTTATTTCTTGTTTATGTGTGTGTGGCATCAGTATTTATACAGTGACACTCAACTTTAATTTAAAGGATAGCTCATTAGAAATCTTTATTACTTGTATGTAGTAAAATAATAAACGAAAGATTTATTTTATAAAGAAAAAAATATATATAAAAATGATTAAATTTTTTTTTTTTTTTCAAGTAGACTTGATGCACCCTCGCATATATTTTGATTTCGATTTGTTAAAATTATCAACAGACACCTGCCACGTGTCAGTACAATCCGATGAATATAAAATTAATTAAGATGACATATTCAATTGATATTTAGTTAAAAAGATTTAAGGTTTTTTTATAATTATTAAAAAGTAAACGTCAACTTGGTTGATTTAACACATTTTTTCCATCATGCAACAATGTAGAGTTGTATATAAGTTGTATAAAGCAAAGTCCCTCTGGCATGTCTCCCCATTTCTCCTCGTTGTATCTCACTTTACTGATGTTTCATTCTCACTTTTGCTCCTCTTTCTCTTATATCTTTCACTTTATTTCTCCTGCTACCCACATGTGCGTCTTCTCTACCGTTTTGTGTTATGCGTGTGCAACGCGCGTCACTAGATAATTCTCAACCAGACGCAAGCGCAAAGAGGAGAAAAATATATAGAAATATATAGAAGAAAGAGAGCGAGAGAATTAGGAAAAAGGAAAGCTGTATATACGCCTCCGTGCGCGAGCTTCACCGCGGTTATTTTAACAACGTGGCAACCTCTTTGTAGACCACATGCTTGTAAACCAAGAACGAAGTCTGTTCGCCTTAACGAAATGAAAAAAAAAAAAAAAACATTTCTTCACGTTCTTCTTCTTCTTCTTCTTCTTCTTCATCGTTGCCTCTGGCTCTTCCATATCTTTTTTTTTTCTCTTCATCATCATCTTCCTCATGTCTTCGAATAAGACCGGTCCACGAATTTTCAGCAATGGCTCCAGCTCTTTGACTCGCGTCTTTTCATTTGCACTCGTGTGTATCAAATATATACATTCATGTATTTACAAATGTATATACTTTTACATTACTCTATCGTGTACGTGCTATATATGATATTTTATTTCTTGCCATGTTCACTCATATTATTTCATCTATTTATCATGAATTTTGACGCGGCACGTTGGCGTCAAGACACATCCGAATACATGGTATATATAATGTATATACGATATCACAAATGTGTCTCGACCACTCCTCTCTCACTCACTCACTCACTCTCTGATTATTTTTACCCCAAACTCCGCACACCACCCTGACTCACACTTTATATTTAGCGTCATGGCACTCGCAAAAATATGTCGCAGCCCTCATAACTTTATAAATATATTCCATAAGACAAGCAATGTATTCTTTTGTATCAAAATTGTGTATATGGCTGAAGTGTATCTCATCTTCATCGTAGAAATAGAAACAATTTTGTCTAAATATTTCTCTTTTTCTTCTTTATCTATCATCATCAACAACACAAAAATATATATATCTTTTCGATTATTTGTACAGAAAATGATAAAAATATATATATAAGTAAATATGTATAATTTCTTTTCTTTTTTGTTATTCAGAAACCACATGGATCAAATCGCTTTGAATTCATTACGTTAGTAATATATATATGTTCTCAAGCGGTTTTCTTTTATGATTATAATAATAATAAGAATGATAATAAAATGAGAATAAGAAAAAAAAAAAAAATGAAAAGTGTTGAAGAGCGATACGACAATTTTCGCGCAATCTCTTTCTCTATTTTATTCACTTTTATGTCTAGAATGTATGTATATATGTATGTACAATGCTCGACGACGATGAGAGCTGAGCACCGACCATAGAGATGAGAGAAGCGAGGGGGGTGTGGCACAGCGGTTTTACGGTATAGATATGTATATATACATATAAATAAATATAGGATAGCGATGAGGAGGACAAGAAGGGAGGTAGAGAAAACGGTGTGACAACCCCTCTTTCTCGTCATGGCAAAGTTTCATCACTGGCGCGACGCAAACTCATTCTCAACCCACCCTGGTTGAACTTCAACCAAGAACTTTGGGTCTCCTCCTCGTTTATTCCGGATGACTGCACTTTCCTTCTATCGCAACACCCGGGAGATGGGCCCTTATACTCTTTTATTTTTTTTCTTTTCCAACATCATCTTTGCTATCTCTTTCCATTTTATTTTTGTTTCTCTTTCTCTTTTGTAACTATATGGCGCCCTCTTTTCTCATCTACTCTCAAAATGTCGGAGAGCAATTTCATCCGATGGTTTGTGAAGTCTTCTTTTGCTCTTTCAATCTCTTTATATATACATATATAATATATAATGTACAATCTTTCTCTCTCTCTCTCTTTCTCTTTCCATTCCCCCGTGGAGTTTTTTAAACCCCCGAAAATATTTTCGCGTATTCCTATATTGTTTATAAATATGTATTTTTGATAAAATAGAAGAAGAAAAAAAGTAAAGATAGTAATTATAATCGCATATAATATTTAATTTTTATATTAAAAAAAAAATGGGATTGGCTGGGATTCAAATAATTAATTATTGAGATAAATATAATAAATATAAATATATAAATTAGTTCGATAGCAATGTACAATGAATTTATAATGGATTGGCGTTGTTCTAAAACGAATTTTCAACGTCTTTCAACGATGTGGTTGGATAGGCATACTACGACCGCATCAGCTATAGAAGAGGGGAAAAATCACCGAGGAAGAACACGCACCCTCGAAGAAGCTTCGTGAAGCAAAAGAGAAAGAGAGTATACTCGACGCGCCGTTGTGGGGCGTGTAATACCCCAAGGAATGCCGAGAAGATGGAAGGATAGATAGGAAAGCGCGCGAGCGCTTATACTCTTCTCAATACTCTCTTCCACTTTCTCTTTCTATATCGTTCTCTTTTACACTCTCTCTCTCTTAATATGTATATATATATTTATCTTTTACTCTTGTACTGTGCTTTGGCAAAGAAGCAAAGGGGTGGCTTTCTGCTTGGAACAACCCAAGTAAATGGTGAATCCTTGCGGAAAAGCTTAGAAGACTTAGACTTTCGTCGGATGAAAATGGTGTTTACGGTGTGCTCCTCCCACTTCACATTTTATCCCTCTGTCTTTCTTTCTCTGTTTCGCTGATGGAGAAAAAGTTTTACCTCACCCTTATCGATCTTATCAAACAATACAAATGATTCTTTATTTTTGTTATTGTTGTTTTTTTTTTATAATTTTTGATTGAATAAATTACACGATGAATGAAGGATTTTTCACTTTAAAATTCATCAAAATAATATTTTCTTTACTTTGATATGTCGAGTTATTTACATTTGAATATTATTTACAATTATTAATGCTGTAATATTTTTTCAGGTGTATTTAACTTTATGTAATTATTATTAAATGGTTATAAATTCGCGTTTATATTTTTTCACCGAGAAAAGTCTTTGCGGAATAAAGAAATAGATATAATAGTTCTAAGAAGACAATCAAAGGCATGGAGACTGCGCGTATTCTCTGTCTTGTCTTCGTTTTTTTTACTCTCGATGCAGTGCGTTCTTTAGTCAGTATGGCCCGGTTATTTATGCATGGCCCGGTTAAAAAAATATAAACGCCAGTCGATACACACGTGAACTAACTGGCATCAACGCAACGCGGCAAAGTGAAGTTTAAGTTATCTTACGTGTCTTGGAACAGCTGTCGATCAGGGATTCTCAACCAACTCCACATACTTTATACGTACAAATATATATAATCTCTCTGTCTTATAGTATTAATTTTTTTCTCCCGTTTTTTTTTTTTTGGTCTAATCTATTTTCAGAAATACATAAATGTCTCTTTGCCTTCGCCACAGGTTTATATTTAAATATTTATTTCTGTAGGAAAACAATGAAATATTTAATGGCATTTTATTTTAATTTAAAATCATTAATTAAAATATATATACATATATCCAAGCATCAATTCTTCAAGAGTGTCCATGTATTATATACCTACATATCCATCGACATACATGCAATTAGCGCGTTTTATACATCTTGAATCATTTGGTTTATACACGTCTTTTGTGAAATAAAAATAATTGGTATTTTTTTTTTTTTTTTTTCAAATTGTATTTATGCGGTGACGACTTGCGTGATCCAGTTGGCATTGGCAGACGAGCGCATCGCGCCACTAACCTGACCGCGCGCGCGAATGAAATTTACAACATGCGATGAGTTGAACCACAATCTCGACACTCTATATATATATTTTTATTTGTTCCCTCTTTTTTTTTTTTTTTTCTGAGTTGGATGCACGTTATATATTCATCCTCACGCTCTAACAGAAGGGCATTGTACCATATGCAAGGCCTAGTAATCTCCATAATATCTAATACCAGCTTAAAATAAAACAAGTCAACCCAAACCGCAAAGAAAAAAAAAATGAAAAATTAAATTCTCGATGACATAGAATGAGAACAAGATTTAGCAGGATATATTTCAATAGCAAAAGAAAATAAATGACAAGTCCCTTCGATTATCCTATTGTTTATATCCTTCGTGTTTTCAATATATATTATTTTTTTTCTTGATCGTTTTAATATTATTGCGACTTTTTTTTTATCATGTAGCTACTAAATTCGATATTTCAGGTAATCGGATTGATTGTTTTCATAATACGTTTCACGAGTGTGAGCAGACGAAAGAGAAATATAAGGAATATGAGAAAAAAATAGAGATATATAGAGATACAAATGAATAAATGAACAATAAAAATAACGAAAGAGGGTGAAGTAGCATCAGAGAGAAATGATATCATACGCATTTCATAGTCATTTTTAAATCACCCACTCTCGGACGTTTATTGTGATACCAATAAAATGTTCTTGACATTCAATCGAACAAAGTGATTTTTTTTTTTTTTTTATTATGAAGCGAATTTTTATTGGATATATATTTGGGATTGGAGGTATAGGCAGATATATGGATCGAAATGAAGTGTAAATTTTACTGTTACGTTTGATGTATACTCAAAGGGTTCACTTGCAGACGCCAACATTTATGTTATATACATATGTATTTGAGTTATGTATTCAATCTTGTTGTAATATCATATACGTCATTTTATACTTGTTATATGTATATTCAGAATTTTTTTTATATTAATCAGTTTTATTTCATTTGTGTTATTTTGTATGTATTTTATTTATTTTATTATTATGATCTATTAACGTCATAGTAACGAGAAGCTAATCGCACGTTTAAAATGATAAGAGACGATTCAATGGACTCTGAGATTCAAATGCTTTGTTTGAACAATTGTATATTGCGAGATAGATAATAATAAATAAATATATACAGCAGAATATGTGTGAAAAAAATTTTTTTAGATAAGAATAAATATAATTCGAATTAATTGAGTGTTTATAAAATAAATATATTAATGTAAATGCTTTGCAGTGATTAAAATCTGTAAGACAGAAACAGAATATATATAATAATCAATCACATTGATTACATCAGCTTTCACGTTGAATATAATTGTTATATTCATACGTTTATTAAATCAATTATTATATTTTATAAATCTCTCAAGTGCATCTCTGAATTTTGCCCTCGCGATTGAAAATTAAATTGACGGTCATGCATTTCGTGAATTATCATATATATGACCGATTAGAAATCTTCCTGATATTTAATTAAACAACAAAAAAAAATCGCAAGTGAAATTTATTTCAAATATATATTTGAAAAATAGAATGAAATAAAAAATTATTATCATAAAAAATTTACGAGTTTTTTTCTCCATCAAATTGCCAATGTATAAACATCGCACTGTTTTCTCATATATATCGCAAATTGAACACGTTTCGTGGTGAAAATGAGAGGCAAAAAATATACGTACATATATAAACATTGAAGAGAAGTAGCTGAAGAAAAATAAAGAAATAAAGAGGAAGAAAGAAAGGATATGCGACGATACAAAGTGAAGGGGGTTCACGACATGAAGGCCTCATTATACCGCGAACGTTCTCAAGTATATAAGAGGTAAGGAGTGCAAGAGAGAAGAAAATAAAGACGGTCCGGAGTAAGTGAGGAAACCAAAGAGTAAGAAGCAGGGAACGACGATCGAATGGGGACACAACGACGAAGAAGAGGAACCGATAACCGGCCGATACGGGCGACTGTTGAAACACAGAAAACACGGAATCAGCCTCATTACTCCTATCTCCCTCACCCTCTCTCGCTTACGCGCGGCATTTCCAGGAATTTGCCGTGATCTTTGGTCGGTCCCCTCTCTCATTTCATCTCTGTCTCTGATTCTTCTCCTCTCTTACACTTTGGCCGTTGTCAGGAACTGAATATATCCAATATACTTGCGTGGGACGCAATTTTCGGTGCCAAGTCGTCGTTCGGTCGAATGCAAATGCCCTCGAGTGACCTTCGGGTTGTCACACAAATGGGCAAGTGGATGTAGAGCCCGGCGGAAGCGTGTAAATTGGGTCGGTTTACACACGATGAAGCAAGAGAGCAAATGTAGAAGGAGAAGAATGAAAGCGAGAGAGCAAAAAATGTGAGTATAGAAAACGATAGAGAATAAGAAAAATAAAGGAATTTTGTCGCCAGTTTTTTAAAATCAAGAAGTAACATACAAGCAACCCGACGAATAAATGGAGAAACAACGACGGTAGATTATATCTCGGCGTAAACAGACTGGCAAAGAGTTAATGAGCGCTTCAGGCACACCAAACAGAGAGAAAGAGAGATAAATTGTGTAGTGGACCGAGTGCGATAAAGGGGCAAAAGCAAGTTACTAATATATACTCTGTCTTTTATACAGCAATAGACAAAAAATTATAAATCTTACGTCTAATAAAACAACATCACTGCAAAACACAATACTCTAAATTTATACATTGTATAAGGTCCAACACTAGCATTTGCTATCCCGACCCAAGTCAAAATTTTGTTCCTACATTAGACCTTTATTCTCTTTACTGTATCTCAATTGTACCTCGTGAGTCCTAAACAGTGACTTTCCAATACTTTTTTAGGCCCTTTCTATTCATTTGAACCTTAATAATTCCTTAGTTTCCCTAACTTGTACCTTTTTTATACCTTAAAGTGAAAGAAATGGAATTATCTGCCATTTCTAAGGTCTTAAAAAGGACTAAAATTGAAGAATTCGTCCTTAATAATACCTTCAATTCCTACAAAACGAGTTATATGCAGATCTAAAGTAGGAACAAAATTTCGACTCGACATTTTAGACCTTTGTTAGGAGAGGAGGAGAGGAAGTCACTCAAGTATATACAATCAGAAATATATAATATATATTTTAAAGTGTTAATTACATTGAATGAAGTATTGAAGAAGAGAGAGTGACTTGACTGTGTTCAGAAATAATGTGAAATATCCAATGTATGAATGTATATATGTATCTGTGTAGATTTAGAGATGTATAGATTTGTGTGTATATTGTATCGTGTATACACCGCAAGCATGATAAGTGAAGCAGAGGTGGGCGAGCACGTCATCGACGATGTTTAAAAAAATATAAATAATAGTATAATTGAGAATTGACGAGAGAATAGCATGCCGACCGTTGTTTATCACGTGCGCGTGCGCTGTAAAGTCGATTCGTCTGATCGACTTGATTTTATTTTTTATTTTATCTTACAGTATTCTCTATTATTTTATAATATTCAGTGTCTCTCAATCGTCAAATGAGTCCATGAATAAATTCAAGAGATTTGATAATGTAAAAGTGATTAAGAAATAACAAAAAAAGAACATGATGAAATTATTTGATATTTTTTTGTTTCTTACGAGAGTAAAATCCATCGGACCTTGATTGATATTTATCAGTCACGCGTTTTGCGATGTCTCTTCTGCGTCGGACACACAATTTTGTATACTATATATATATTTATATCTATATGCATAATCATACAAACACAGTAATATATGTGGCCACATCAACGTGTTAAGGCTCGCGCAATTTTATAATGTTGACACGACCAAGAGAGAATATATAGTTGGGCTCGAGAGCGAGGCCTTAATGAATCTTTATGGGATGGTGTCGTGAACTTGTATTCCCTCCCAGTGACTGACTGAACTCGTCCACGATTCACCGAGCACTGCAGTGGCGTCAAAACTTTACAGATAGAAATATGTAGCAAACACATACTGATTTTTAAAATTATAAATAAATATTAAGTAATCACTCAATTTTCTTTAGAATTCAATTTTTCTTTTGCTTTTATCACCGGAAAAAAAAGTCACTTTTATATGAATCAATTTATTATTTCTTCGCGTTTTTATATGTAGTTATTTTACTTTTACCTTTTTATTTTTTTATTCTGATTGCTACAAGGAAATGAGTTTGTGCTATACAATAATAAAACATTATTCTAGTGTATAAGTGTTGTGTGTTAGACGAAAAAAATTATGATGTGAATATTAAAGGGAGGCAAGCACACGATGTCGACGCCATTGGCACAGACTGCTCATTAGCCTCAGCGATGGCGTTCATATATACTTGATATGTTGACGCGCACGTCAACGTTTGTAAAATTCACAAGGGCACAACAATAAAAAAAAAGTTTCTTGATTATCACAAAATTACATCGCTGTATATATACTCATACTCAACTGTCATCAACTCGATTCCGTATTAAAAAAAAAATCATACATCCGATAATTATAATGGATTCATCAGGAAGAAATAAAAAATAAAGAAGTGAAAGAAAATATTAATCTTAATTAAAATGGAAGGGAAGAAAAAAAACTTACCAGGATCGGAGGAATCCAAACTTGTCGGTGCTTGTTGACTGAGTGGTCCAGGTGTACCACCACTGCCAGGACTGCGTGCATCGTCATTTGCACCCGCACCGGGATATGACAGTGACGATGATGGTGGCCTCTACACATAGGAAAAATAAAAGAAAAAAATTTTTAATAGAGACATACAATTAATAACGACATCATTCGTCATCACTTGACAAAAGTCAAAGCAACCAAAGTTATATATTGCGTGTTGTCTGTGAATATATTTATTGTATGTGTGTATTTAAATTGTATGTATTAATCGCGTCGCACGCGCACGCAATCTTATGTATATAACATCTTGTTTTATATACCTATATGTTACTAGTCATGTATAAAATTGTAGTATAATATTATATGCAAAATAAAAATATATAAAATAGATAAGTAAAAAAAAAAAATTTTTTTATGAATGTTTGATTAAAATAAAAAATTTATAATTTCAAATGGTATAAAAATATCTTGATATTTTATATATTAATAGATTTTTTACACTTTTAAGGGCAATATTTATTTATCTATATATTAAAGGTGAGAAATTGTAATTTCATATTTATAAACTTTGAGCAAAGAGAAGTTTCAAAATTTTTAATTTCTATTGACGGTGAATTATATATGACACAAATTATTTTCTCCAAATATTGACGTATTTTAAGAACTCTTAAAAATAGACGTACAAACGTGGCAACATAATAAAATTAAAATCCCAGATATTAAATGAATAAAAAAGTATTTTAAAACTTGACAAAAATGGAAGTTATGACAATTTTTAGTTCTATCATATAATTATATATATTACATGTATATTTATACTTTTGCATATACACAAAGTGCATAAATATATAAGTAAAAAAAAAAGATGTTGAATGAACGATTAATGATGATAATTCATGGATATATTTCAACGTCAAGTGTACACAAGACTACATGATGTTTATATGAATTTAGTGTAATATATAAAATAAAACTACGAACATTATATGATATAAGACGGGATAACGAAGCAAATATATAATTCAAGTGTAATATCACTATACAAAGTAGATGGTTAGGTGTTGTTATACATAAATATAAGCATAAACTACATGAATGTTTATGTGAATTGTAAAGATGAGGGAAGTACGGGGTGAAACAAGAATTGTCGACGGACACAACAATGAGTGACAGCCACTCCCACACACTGTCACAGGGACTTCATCTTTGGTCTCACCATGCGGTAAATTCCCTCTCGGTAATACACTCGTGTTACATATACCACATTGACACTATATAATACATACATGTATATGTATATTATTGCCGGTGTTGAGAGATAGCGCCCTGATACACGTCACAGGGATAAAGCAATATCTAAATTAATATCTGCAGTAATTTATTTCATTTATTTCATTTATATTTTCTTTTAATTTCATTAAAAATCTCAACATAATAAAAAATATAAAATCAACATGATGCAAGTAAATTTATTAATATAGATAATAATTAATAATTTTGTGTATTATTTTTGATTTGTCTGTTAATGGCCTTCGATAAATCAACAATAGCGTGGGTATTAAAATATCTATTTACCTCAGATTTATCCTGACGTCATTTCCTACTAAACGCCTGGATCAACGTTTTTTAAGTGGGCATGGGGTCCCAACTGGTACGTGACTTGTGTCGATGCAGTGATAAACGGTTAGTTGACGCGGTGTTAATACGTCACGACGCGCACTCGTTGACTCTCTTACGAGCACATGTCTCTCAATTATTATTATTTCTTTTTTTTTTTTTTATTTTATTTTTCTCCATCACATTATCTTTATCTTTTTCATTCGCTTATTCTTTTGTCTTGGCCTCGTCATTGTCATCATTTCTCCTTCGCGTTTATATCGTTTTCGTTTAAGCGACCCATATCCTTATTACTTGAGTGCCACTTCTCATATATGTATACTTGACTTTTTCAAACTCGTCACACTCCACTGTACATTATTTATGAATGTATATGTAGGTACAATATATAAATGTGTGTATAGATGTATACATATACGTTTATCCACCTACTTCTACGTCAAATTTAATTTGTATACCTCTCCCTCATTCATAATAGATGGTCACACTCTTAAATTGTAATTTGACAAAACCGGATGTGTGTCTGATCATCGCTGCAGATTATAGCTCATCAACCCTCACTTCTATCAAATAAAATCACAGCCCGCATCGACCATTTTATTTTTCATATTTTAAATAAAATTTTCATTAATATATTTTCATTTTATTTTTTATTTCAGTATAAAAATATTATATATAAATTTTGTTTACCAACTTTTTATTATATATTGTGTATTTATCTTTATCTTTATTTTATTTATTTATTTATTTATTTTTATCTCAATTTATTTATGGATTTGTTTTTTTTTTCTACTATTTTATTACATAGCGATTGCTATAAATGGATTATCAAAAGAATTTGCACATTTTTTCATTTTTATTATCGATAAAGACGTAAAGATTAATGCGTGAGAATTTGTGCTTTATACACACGCGATTCAAGTAGAATCACAGTACGATAGATCAACGACGACGAGTTTATTCACGTAATAACATTATCATCATAATGGAATATAAAAAAAAAAAAAAAAGAAACAAATTCCAACGACTGTGTGAATGGTCGTAAAAAAAATCGTAATACATTTACGAAGTTTATACGACTTGATAGTGGATTTTGGGTATATGATATCGATGTCTTTATATCTCTCGTCATTTTTCTTCAGTATGTTCAGAAAAGAGAAACGAAAAAAAATAAATAAATAAATAAATAAAACTAACGTACCACATAACGGAGATATTATGGCTAAAGATTCGTCGCAATTATATTTATATACAGTAGAACGAATAAGTTTGTGCTGCTGGATAATTCAGACAAACATATATACGTTAATAATATATAAAGGCGATATATTCTTGTTGGAGAACGTAAGGCGTGCGCCAGCCGTCATCGACGACAGAAGACAATAAATTACGAAGCCCCCGGCTCAATCGCCGTAAACATATACATACACACACATAAACACACGCACAAATAGCTTGAGACTACGTGTAAAAACACATTCGATCAAATTTCCTTATGACTTTTCTTGTACATATAATTTATATTTAATTAATATTACGTTTACTTCATTTACAATTTTCACATTTTTCATTTCTTAATTTAATTCACCCCTCTATACCTAATATATTATATAATCACACAATTTTCATCACATTGTTGACATTCTATCCAACATAATATATTAATTAATTAGCTGTCTCTTAACGCCATATAATTATGCAATGAATCAGAAATAAAAGTAAATAAAAAAAAGAATAAATTAATAAAACAAAAAAATATAATTACATATAAATACCGTTGACTTGTTTACAGCCGTGATATACGTAAATCTCCATGAGCAATTAATTTTATATCGGGTATATAATAGTTGTCTGTTTCATTTGTATACGTGTAGAGTAGCAAAAGAGTTAAATGAGTGAGAGAAAAAAAAAATAAAAGTAATAACAACAAGGACAAACAGATAGAGAAAGGCAAAGTGTCTAGATAATCTACAGAAACGAATGAGAAGAAAAGCAATATATACATACATTAATGACACATATACATATATATATGTTTATCCTCTCTCTTTCTCAGTCTCTCTCTTTCTCTCTCTCAAGAAGATTTGTGTTGAAAAACGATCACGGTTATTCGCAGCTTCATTGAAAGATACAAGTGAGCAAGCGAGACGACAGTGAAGAGAAAATAATTTATATATTGTATCCAAGTGATGAAAGAGTTGAAGCAACTGTGTGAAGGAGAAAGAACAGAATACTACTACATCATGGATATATATATATATAAATATGTACATACATATGAGGGTATATACCGTCTTAAATTTCTTTGCCGTGTGCGCCAAGATATATCCCCGCGCAACTCTTGAGCTTCAGGACCATAAATTACAATTTATTGCTAAAGCAACGTGCTCGCGGGCGCTTCTGTTCGACGGATTATCTTACAGTTATGTCAGCGCATTCACAATTATATTTGCATTTTCTATTGGGCAATAAAAATTTTTGTTTAATTGATTATGCAAAATGCTTGTCGATTTCTATTGTGTTTATAAGTGTGATATTATATTTATTTATGAATGATCTTTTGTGGTCAATTGAATTTAATTATAATTTGTTTTTTTTTTTCTTTTGTTTGTACGAATGGACGCACGCACGCATATCACACACAATCGAGTCTCTTTCGCGCGTGCTCACGCCATTCAAGGTCATGACACGCGGACGGACGCGATGTCCCTTCACGCCGCGCTGTTTATATACAACAACAACAAGACAGATATATAAGTCATGCGAAGGTCGCGTTGAACAAAGAGATTGAATGAATGAGAGAATGAGAAATATAAGAAGTGAGATGAGAGTGTGAGGCGAAAAAAATTAGATATTTTTTAAATTGTTTAGACGGAAAAAAATCATTCAAACTGTAGAGTGACGCACGAAGAGTTTTGTGATCAATTAAATATACTGGGTTTTATAATTGTAAATAATATACGAATAATGGATGGAAATCATAACGAAAGACACGGCAGAGGTGAAAGGGAATCAGAAGAGCAAAATAAAAAAAAAAAAATAATAAACATCCTATTGTATTAAAAATAACTTTCGCATTTGACCGTTAAATTTTAAAATGATTGTATTATATATAAATTAAATAAATTTACGATAGTTGCATATGAAACCCAAAGAATTGTTGATAATATACATAAAAACATTCGCTCCAAATTAAAACATTAATCAATATTGAAGTTTAAAAGGATATTAAATGCAATTACTTGCAGACAAATAAATTAAATCGTATTTAGAATATTTATATCCTTCGACTGTGCAATAATATCCAAAGATGTTTCTTCTATCACAATTACACTTGGGCGTTTCAAAAACACATACTGAGGTCTATATATCTATGTATATTTAACGCGTAGAGAGAGACATATATATTAGTGTGTGAATTGACAGGAGAAATTCGTGCAATGATCTTGACAATTGTGATTTAAATGAATCACTCCAATGTGGAAGATAAAGAAAACAATTTGCAGCTTGGATATATATTAAGATACCTGTATATAGATGTATATATGTATATATATATATATATATATACGCTTGTGAATGGATCACTGCGGGTGTCTAATGGCCGACGAGTGAGGAATATCGATAGCCATACATATTCCAATCATGACTGAGAGAAATATCAAGTGAGAAAGAATATAACGAGTGAGTGCCAAGGACAAGTTTGTGCCTGCAAAATGACACGAGAGCATTTTATGATGCCCACGCCAAAGAGATGAATATCTTATTTACACACTATGGATTTTAACTGATCTCACTGCAGTATACACCTTGTACAGTTATATTTATATATGCAATAGTGCATTTGCGTATATATGAATATTTATATATATTATACCTACATACAATTACATATATATAATTCTTAGGAAAATCGAATTTTATTATTACTCATCTCATCTGCATACAGATGACGACCGTGTGCACCGCACGGGGGATATCATCTTACGACCTTTTCCATAAGTGAAACGTGAGAAACGCAATTCGAAAGAAAAAAAAAAAAAAGGGAAAAAAAAATCTTTTTTTTTTCGCCTTTTTTTTTTTCTCAACGTGCATGTGAAAAAAAAATTCTTAACGGCCCCGGTAACCTTTTCGTTTTCTCATACACATCGCGCTTTATGTGAATATAGATATATGTATATATGTACGTATCTAAATATGTAATGTATTTATATATGTAATGTGTAGGCGCGCGCGAGAAAGGGAAATAGAATCGACGACCAGGCGTGAGATAAGTTTCAACGCGCAAGGCTTTGACAAATGCCAGGGCAATTACATATGTATTGACAGCGTAGTATATATAGTATCTATAAATACACATTCATATTAAACACATTGACTTAACGTTGCATTAAAATACCTTATACAATAATGCTCAACAATTTAACATCAATATACAAATTATATATTTAAAACATTTTTAATGTATGCTATATACTCTCGTAAAAAGTCGCGTGCACACACAATAAATCTTCATATGTTTTTGAAAGGGTTTTTTGAGAATGCGTTCACTATAAACAGAGAAGAAAAGGTCAGACTATATATACATACATGTATATATACATAAAAATATATATTATATAGTAAAAATAGAGGGGAATAGGAGGTCCAAAGGGCCCTCTCGACGCTTGCCTCCGCTGATGGATCTAATCAACATTCCTCCCTAATCACGCTGGCTCTGGCGTCGCACTCGTCTCCTTCATCTCTCTCTCTCTCTCTATTTCTCATCTCTTGCTCTTAAACTTTCTTCGCACTCTATATATACCTACTACCTCACTCACTCTTCTTTCGAGTTAAATATTACTTCTCTTTCTCTTTATATTCTCTTCATCGTCATCGTCGTCTCGGCTCCCGCATTCGTTTTAATTTACCCGCCCGATAAATTAGACTCCCAAATGATCGCGACCCTCAAAAACTCGCCGACGTCGCGCGAGTTACGCGATATAGGGAGGTTCACCTCACATTTCTTCCTCACCATCTTCTTCATTTATATACCACATACACATTCTCTTTTCTCATCTATATATAAACACACATCATTTCCGTCATGTTGAAAAATTCTTGTGAAAAATCTTAATCGTCTCAACAAAAATGTTCTGATGACTTTAATTCTCTACTGCCTCATCTTGAATTATTTTCGTTCATTTTAAAAGTGCACTCAAAATATATAACCCGATGAAATATACATGTATATATAAATAATAATAATAATAATAATAAATACGAAGGGATATTAAATATAGAAGTTGATGTTTCTGTTGGTTGCATCACGTTTAAAAGTTTGTGTGTGTCTGTGTGTGTGTGTGTATATATATTTTTGTAATTGTACATACAGAGTCGAGGTCTGATAGGCGCGATAACGGTGAATTGAAAGACATTGGCGCGGCAATGACGATGGTGTTAACGACAGGGATCCACTCATATACCCACAGTGGCCACGACTCAACTCCTTAAACTCTCTTTTCTTTCTCCTCGTTCTTTATATTCTTTCGTTTTCTCCCTTCCACACATTCTCTATTTCTTTCGCGGCTAATTGGTTTCCCGTGTTGCTTTACCTCCCTCGGGATAAGACAGCCGCGCGACTGTATATATATCCACACCGGTTCACCTCCGAGTGGATCACATACGACTCATCGTCGTATCCGATGACATATCCTTCACCCTTATATGCCTTTCAGCCGCACCCTGTATAACTACTCTCACATCGATACAATAATATATAAATTGATATAATAGCATTGTGTATATCAATTCCTTTTAAATAAATTTAATGAGCATCATTTCTTCATACTACATCGCATTTATTTTTATGTATATAAATATATTTTTTTTATTTTTTTTTTGGGATTCATTAAATTGTGCTGTAATAATAAATTATTTATTTTTTGCTTTTGGATAAACGGATAATAATGTAATAAGCGCTTGTGTATGTTATACCTATTGCGAAAGTGATGATGATGATGATGAAGGTTAAAGGTGGACAATGGAAATAATAAATATATACGGAAAAAATAACATTGACAATATTACTACAATGGTAACATGGTGTTATTGTATAAGTAGTAGCAGTAGTGTGTATGCATATTATATGCACCACCGTGTGCAACGTATCTTATCACAATTTTTAATCGCATTAGCAAACAGTGACGCCCATAGACGGGTTTCATTAGTGTAAATTTAATCGAGCAATGTGTGCCGCTCAATATATTGTTATATTGTATCGCAAATATATATGTTTACATATCCAATTGTCATCATGTGGACACAGGAAGTTGGGTCGTGAATATTATATAATTATATTTCATAAAGAGATATACTTAATATGTATTTTAATAATATTTTATCTTTTGACTGTTGTATTTTTATAAGTATAAATAAATATTAATACATTTATTTATATTAGATATATTAACGAATGAGAATCACTGTGTGACGAGATGAACCGGATGGAGTGATGTGTTTACACGTGCGTGCAATGGAGTCTGAGAAAACCCCTGAGGTGACTCCACTCTCTTTGGTTTATAGTTTATAAAACTTGACTTTTTTCTTCATATAAATATAAATATGTATATTTATATTTATATTTATATAGGACATATATGCATGTCGCGCGATACTGAGGTGTCACTATGTTTGATCGACCAAACCACCGGGGAATGCGAGTGAGAATGAAGCGACGCAGTGAAAGAGAATGGAAAAATGAAGAAAAATATTTTAAAAAACAAATAGTAAATGTAGACTTTTCGCAGCGTCCCAACGGCGGCGTAGAGACGAATATGGAAGCCACCAACCATAAAACGCATTCATATTTAATACTTTAGCCATGGCAAAAGCCTCTGCGAGTATATATATATAATATATACAGACAGTGGAATGCAAATTGTTATGAAAGCTTAGTCGTGTGCCTATGGCGTCTCTTCAACTGTTTCGCTTGCGTACACACACGTTCTATTCCTTATACTTTCGTCGTCATTTTGTTCTATAACTTAAAAGAGCGAATCTTCCTATCTCAATTTTTTTCCCTCCATTTTTCACAACGCAAAAGAGCTGTTCAGTGCGTATATAATTCTATGTCGGGACGTGCCATCAGGAATATTGGCGAGAGACACTATATAACCCTGTGTATAAATTCCACATGTGATAAAAAATATATACTCATGTGAACAAAAATATTCAGATGAAAGTGTGTCGTCTCTTTTCTCTTGTGCTCTTGGGATAGACCAAGCGATGAGGGAACGCGAAATTTTTTTTTCCTGTCGCAATTTCATGCCACCACAGTTATATATATAAACGCGCATATTTTGTATTTTCGAGTCCACTCTACAGTGTGTATAAAAAATGCGCAATAAAAAAATATTATTTATGACATTGAGATGATGATAAAAAAAAAAAATACGAACGAGAAAATGAAAAATAAATCAACAAAAGTTGAATTGATGTATAAATATCACGACGCGTATATACCTACACTATTTTTTTTGATTTCTTTTATTTTTATTTCACTTTATATATATATTTTTTTTTAATTATTAAATTCGCTTTGTGTTCTCTGCTGCGAATAAAAATCCATCGATATAATACACGTACGTCATTTCAAGTTTCTTTGTATCCGTCACACAGCGTTCTCGCGAACGTTTACTCGTCGTTAAGAGTGAAAATGCTGGTTTTAAAGAAAAGAATAAAAATAAATAAAAATAAATAAAAATAAAATAAATTCCATATATAAATTTGTCTTTTTTCCTTCACTTTTTCGAAGCCAAAGCCGACTCCGCTCGCCTCCTGTCCATACGTCTGTCATTCCTGACACGCAACGCTCGCACGCCACAGTCGTTATATTACTCTCCCTGCGGGTCGTGTGGCCCATACATTTTTCTCTATTTCACTCTCTCTCATTTATCTCTTCACTAATACACAACCAAATGTATATCTTCGTCTACTGAATCGACAACGTCAAAAATATTTCCAGAACGATGCGAATAATAGTATATAATAGACGCAGTCTTTCTGTTTTATTCATGTATATATTTTATTTATAATATACCTACATAATAAAGAATAATGTGGCCTTGAATTACAAACGCTTGTTCCTCTCATTAGTGGTCGCACTTCGATGGAGTTTTCATGATAAGAGCAGGTGAGTGTACCTCTGTGTATATGTGTGTGTGTGTGTGTGTGTAGAATCCTCTTAATATTAAATAAATCCCAAGAGCGTGTGCACAAAAAATAAAGAAAGTCCATAAAACCATATGAATGACGCGCATATATTACACGCAACATATTGTAAATATATGTACGTGTATATATATGTATGTACATAACGAAACTATGTAGTATATAGTTAGGTATTAGTAGCGGTCGTAAAACGCACGACGACCCGGTCATGTTGAGTGCTGGGGACATATCTGAATTGCCGCGTGGATATAACTGACAAAATGGATGACAAGAACGCGTCGATCATGGATACATGTGCAGCTTTACACAAGTCAACAAAATGTCGGCAATATTTTATATATTATACATATATAGAAAATATATTCATCATGAATATTAAATATTGTTTATAGTGTGAAGAAAAAAATTAATTACCCAACATTTCGATTATATTTATAATTTTTGTATGTTAGTCATTTGTTGGTGCATAAAAGCATTAATTCGTATATATTTATTTATTCTGTTATATTAATTATATGCGAACTATTATGTGGTTTATGACCGTACAAGATATATAATTATTTGTTTATTATAATTATTTTTATGACGCTTCGTGTGACGTGAATTAATAATGTATATATACTGAATGAAAGAGCTACTTTGATGTGTGTTTAATGGCAATTTATTTAATATTTTTATATTAAACTTTTGTGTATATAGATATGATTATTTATGATGATCAGTAATTTCCATTACCTTTTTATTTATTATTTCGTTTTATATTTATATAGAATTAATAGAATTAATTTATTTTATTTCCATTTTCATTTCCTTATATTTAATTGACAGTCCAATTTATTTATACTAAATAGTTAAAGAATTAAGTGGCTTAAATTCATATTTAGAAAAAATATTTTTACTGAATAAACATACGCATTGGTATTTGTCGATCGCCTACACGTGGTCGAGTTTTCTCGCTGTCTTTCGCACTCGATAATATCAATCGAAGAAAAAAAAAAAAAGAAAAATAATAGATATAAAAAGTAAGCAAATAAATAAATAAATAAACAGAGTAGAATAAAAATTGGAGGCGCGGCACCACGATCCAAGTCACGTCTTGTTCTACAAAGATTGTGCGGTGATCTCTTGTCTAAAGAGAAAGAGAACGAGAAAAATCGTGACGTTGGTCGCGATTGGTCGAACACAAGTGAATGCATAAAAGATAATAAGAGAATAGAGAGAGGTAAACGTCTATAAAGTGGCCAATAAATATATCCATCGAATAGAAAAATATTCAAACATACATATATATATATATCAAGTTATTTTCCGTTCCCCTTGGCAGTATTATTTTCCACCGTAAAATATATAACAGTGTATAATATTTTTTCTTTTTTTAAAACGCACTATTTTATATATTGATAAATATTTATTCCGGTCAATGATATGACCGATATATACATGTATATATACGTTTAAATATATACTGGACTATATTATATAATATATACATATATAAGTGGTACACGGGCGTGATGATAATCGTGAATGTCACCATCAACGAGAGCAAATAATCGAGACACGGAATTGGGGGACGCTCACTTGCGCGCGCGCGTTAGACGGTTGGGCGGATGCGTCGAGTAATGTACTTCCGGTTATTGAACGCCGTCTGAAGGCTGCTGAATATTGCTCTATGTACATACACACATATAACATGTACCTACGTTATATATAGGATGCATATAACATATGTACCACCTGGATTTTACCCTGGATTCAATTCCATTTCATTTAAATATTCTATTGAATTTATTTCATGTTTTCCTTATTTTCTTTTTTTTATTTATTTCATTTTCAATCTTATGTATAATTCATTCAAGGAGAAATAAATATTTATTTACGAGAAAAAATTGGATCGCTAAATGTAAACACACTTCAATAAAAATAAATTTTTTTTTTTTTTTTTTTTTAAGGAAATGATAATTATTATATTCAAATGATGTATCTAAAATTTGGATATGAAATTTTTTTTATGTACATGCACATGTATATGACACACCCTGATGTTGTCTCATCTAAAATCAAACAGAGAACGCCTCGACATTTTAACTGTTGGCTAGCACGCACGTCAGTATATAACTTGAATGGTTTATAATTGCACTATTGTAGATATAGTACGAGATACAAAAGCGTTTTCTTCCCGGCCGAGCATGCACGTATCACATAGATATATAAATGTAATATATATATCGACCATCTTGTGAATATGTCACATGAAAGTCCAGACAAAAAATTTTGCTCCAATGAAGAGAAATAACTACATAAAAAAAAAATAAATATATTTAAAAAATGAATGAAAAAATGAAAATGCCTCGTCAGAGTTCGTTTGATTATATAAGTAAATATTTCATATATTCAATTTTAACAACAATAAAAAAGTGCATATACAAGTTTGCATTGTGAATCCTCGCAAGTTGTCACGTAGATTTATATATTTAAATTATATTTACATGTACATATATTCAAAGTAAGTATATATGGACGTGAATATGAATGTGCGCAAGGCTCGTCGACCACCGCGGAAATGTCTTGCCAGTGCGCCACCTCCTTCGTATTCACAGTATCCTGATACATTTCCACCAGCGTGTGTACTTATGTATATGAATAAATACACGAAAAAGGGCGCGCGCGCGAGAGAGTGCAAAAGAGGGAGGGCCTGTGTGAGTATACGCGTTCATACTTGTTGGTTTTTTGCACCGAATGACACGCCAGAGGTTTGGCCACCGGTCATTACATCAACCATTCTTTTGAAACATTTAATTATTTTTTTCCCTTTTCTCTCCCTTCTCTTTCTTATATATATATACATATTCACGCGAGTCTTATATACATACATACATACATATGTATATATATTTTATTTTTGTTTGCTTTTTCTATCAAACCGTAGCAGCGTACATCCGGCCATAATCACAAAATCATTTTTTTTCTCAAGTGCGTTAAGGTTTTTTTTTTTTTTCATTAAACACTTCTCACACATCCTTCATTCGCTAGAAAAAAAAATTTTATATCATCATTTCTAATTAATAAATGCGCAATGTATATAAAGTATACACTTATGAATTTTTATATAAATATCATATGCTTATATATATGTGCAATAATATTAATTTTGTTCATTTCTTTTCCGTCTCGACGCCATCATAATCGTAATAATTTGCATAAACTAATGAATATGTTAAATCAATTTAAGAAAACAAGCGACGCCGAACGTAAGTAGTTGAATGTATATAAATAAATATATACACATATGCCTTGAAACAACAGTGTATATATACATATATACGAAGTGAACAAGAGTCTCCGACAGTTATATATATATATATATATAATACATATATACTTACATACATACAAGACAAGAGGCCTGTTATTATTGTAATTGCCGCGCGTGTAAAACCGCGTGTGGAAAATGAGCCTAATGTGACGTGTGTGCGGGCGGTCGAACGATAGTGGGAGGATATAATGGTACATATACACTTATATATACACAATGAGAAAGATGGTGGAATGTATATATATGTATAAGAGAAAAGAAGATGTGTAAATAATATCGCATAAATGCCGCGGGATTCACTTGAGTTCCTGTCTCATGTTTGACTCACTCGCGCGCACATTTTTTTATTTTACACGAAAGATTCTCTTCCGTTATTTATAAATATATGTTTATATGTATATATATATATATATGTGTGTGTATTGGTATAGTCAAGAGGCGTCTCATGCAAACGAGGAGCCGACGAGGAGCCTGGTAGTTATATGTGTGTATGCAAAAGCTTGTTTGTTTAATGAGGGAAGCGAATCTTGAGGTGATTCCGGCTTTTTCGCGCAGACCCTCCAACGTGTGCGAGGGTTTAAATGCAACGGTATATGTTGATATATATGTATATACATATATGTGTGTTGTCCATATGTCGGTGAAGAAATAGAAGGAAACCTTTATCGCACGCATTTCTCCTTTTTCAACAAACTTCCGTCTTGCTTTTACACATATATTTTTATTTAATTGTATTTCCACTCTGTTTCTTGGTGGCTAGCCGGCGCCTTGGAACAGCTGCCACGAAAAATTCTACACTCAATGCCTGAAAAACTGCCGTTCTGCCTAACGAACCATCACCCATTCCTTATATTCTTAAAGCGTTCAAGAAAAAAAAAAAAAAAAAAAGAAATAATGAAAAAATGAAGTACATGTGTATGTGTTTTGCCAGTTATGGGATCATTAACGTGAGCAACTCGTTAGAAAAAAAAAACTCTACTACACTAATAGAACACACCCTCATTCAATGTAGGTATATATTTTTCCCATTTGCTCTATTTATTTATCGCGTCCCCTATTTTTGAATTAATCATTAAAATTATTCCCCATTATTGTGTGTATATTTATTTTTTTTTAATTCTTTTAATCAGATGACTTATTAATTAATAGATAGGAATGTTGGTATTTGTAAATACGCCATGAGAATTAATTTAAAGCTTGTGTGTGGATATAATTACTTGAAACAAAAAAAAAATAATCATTTTGTATTTATTATACACATTGTACATTATTTAATTTAAAGATTGTTATCTGTATTCTGTATGTAATACAAAGTCAAATGCGGTTGCCAACGCTTGGATAATCCATTGGAAAACATTAGACTCATATAATGCAAACGTCATTACAGGTAAGACCAATATGTAGATAATAATAATATATATATTAATGCCAATAAAATGTCGCGGCGCCTGATTTTACGTCATGCATATATTTGCTTGTTAAAATGAACATTCCACTATGAAAACATACACTAAAGAGGCTGTGCCATTATCTTTAATACTATAAACACGATTAAACACGTTTGAATAAAATAATATGAGTCAAATATGATAAAAAATAAAAAGAAGACTATTAATAAATTCTGAGAGGGGAAAAAAATTATAAAATGAATAGAATACCTATATTGAGTTAGATTAAATGAAAATTATGTATATATTTTTTAATTAACTATATGAATAAATAATAATATATAGTGTGTTTGCGTGAACTTGAGATATATAAGCAATAAAGGACTGTTGGACATGACACACGTGCTCGCAGAAGCTCTTGCTTGTATTATATAGCACACCTGTCTTTCTTCATTTATACCACCAATAGTATAAACGTTTACAGCACGTTATAAAGTTAATTTGATGTGCGATTAGCATATATGTATAAGGAACGTAAATGTATATTTATAATATATATATGAAATGATCATCAAGATGTGAATTTATAGAAATATTTTTACTGATATAATGACTTGGTTTTACTAATGGTGATGATGATGATGATGATAAATGTTAGATAAAAATTGTTTTTACTTTTAATTTTACGTTGTATTAATTCATTTATATTTTTATAATAATCTAAAGAAATGAAACAAGAAGAAAAAAAATTTTTTTTTTCTCATTTCATCATGATAAAATATTTTTTATGTTAAAAAAGGTTTGTTTATTTGTTAACTAATTGATAAGCAACGTGTGTTGATAGTATTTTCGTAAGAAATATGAGAATAAAAAAATTGTTAGATAATTAACCGTCACACGCTGGTTTATTTTTTATTTTATATCATTTTATTTTTATTTTTTCTTTAAATGAAAATTAAATAACCATACATATAATTTTATTTTGATATTTTTTTTTTATTTTAAGCACGTGGTTAACGTACATTGACCTTCAGAGCAAAAAGAAAAAAAGGATTAACGAGTTTTTAATGAATAGTGTAAATTCACCTGTCCGATCTTATCTAATACGTTCGCGTGGCCAATAATCACAACCTCTCTTTGACATAATATTTCGATTGACAAAGTGATTTGTCTATATTGGTAGACTTTCATCGTTGGATACAATTTTGACGAGAATTTTAAACGCAATCATTAAAATTATATGGACCAGCCTTTTGCAAAACGTTTGGCTTCCTCTCGCTTTATCTCATTCACGTTCATTCTTGTCGTGTGCCTCGACAGCTTTATGTCCCTCGTAGAACGTCACGCGATAATAACAGGTCGCGGTTCCTCCAACTCGTTTGGGGATAGTAGCAAAAAGCTAGCAAACACATGCCGCACCTCCTTGAAAAGAGAACTGCAAACCCCGCGTGCCACTTTTACGAAACATCATCGCATAAGATGAACATTTTACGCGATGAAAAATAAATGAACTCTCATTCGGGGAGGAGCCGTGTCGTCGTTTGTCAAAACTTAGAACACATTTCCAAATACACGCGCTGATAGCTCACCTTTTTAAATTATTTTTACTCATATAAAAAATCATACACAAAAAAAAATAATTTCAATTCGATTTTTTATTCATTTTTATTTTATAAATGAAAGAATTTTAAAACGACACGATTTAACAAATTACATTTAAATATTTTCATTCATATTTCCTTTTATTTCAGCCTTTTGTTCCTCACAAAATCCTAAATATGCTGTTACGTGTATAATATATATATAGATATAGATATTATAAAAAGGTAATTTTGCATATGGATTCAGAAAGTGTAATTCGAAACTGTCTGATGATTTTGGGTTAACGACGCAACGCTTTGAATAAATTCGTTCTGGGAATTTTGTATGTAAGCTTTAGCACTCTTAAAAAAAAAAAAAAAAAAAAAATCTTTTTCCAAACTCTCATGTACAAAGCCACCACGGACACCCCGATGTTTTTCTCCATACACTTCCACACACATGTATACATATATATACACGCAGACATTGAGGAATAATGTAACTGGAGAAGAACGATCCAAGAAGATATGTATATATACAAGAGTCTCTCGACAAATCGACTTGAGAAAAAAAAAATAGAAAAAGAGGATATAAGGGCTAGACAATTACGTCGTAGTTCGTGTTGTTGTCGTCGTCATCGTCGTCGTCGTCGTCGTCGTCGGATGAGCACGTGGGGTCCATACACCCCTGGTATGGGGTAAAAGTGCTTTCTCTGTGGCCGTTTGTCAGCCATGTGTTCGTCATTTTTGTCCCCTTGACGACTGGCAACGGAAAAATGCTTACATGTCCATGTTTATAATATATATAAGTATATATATATATATATATATATATGTATTTGCATTACCATTAGTGCTAACATTAAATTTTTCAAACTAAAATCCCATGGCAAAAGAATATAACTAATCGAGTTGGGATATATATTATATATACATTTAGATTCAAAAATATACATACATATAGATAGATACATACATATGGTTGTATATAAGTGTAAACAAATGTGTGAGAATGGGAGAACTGTAAAAAAAAATAAAATTGTCCGGCCGGAAGAGCTTTTGGATTTCACGCTCTCGTAATATATATCGACTGAAGTATAGCGAGCACAAGACCGTAAAAGCCACATAAAGATCGGCTATTTTGACAATCTCTTGCGCACGAGCAGACGACACATCAGTGAATTAGAAGAAAAAAATCGCTCAAGGAGTGTATATGGTACATAGAAAAAAAATAAAAAAGAAAGAAAAGGAAAAGGAAAAAAAAAATAAACGATCTACGACGATAAACTTTATGACTCTCTCGCTCGTTTCTACAAGCGTAAAGTCCAAGTGTCGTTTCAGAATATATTTTTCGTCCTCCTTTCTCTTTTATATATATATATTAATCCTTTATTTTATTTAACCAGTATTCAAAAGAGAAAAAAAATCGTTTTACCATCGTTTATATCCTATTTTTGTGTATTAATTTCTATAGCAAATGCGATAAATTAATTTTAATATAATATGTAGTATATTATTTCATGCTTCAGGGACATTTTATATACGTGAAAAAGAATATATAGATATATGTTTGAATAAATTGGATCGATAAAGGGCGAGTCATTGTTCGTGGCAAGCGGATGGGAAAACACGTGGGATATCGCGCGAACAGATCGCTCAAACATTTTCGACGGCGTGTTGAATGCGTGTTGTATATATATGTGTTGCCAGAATTCAGGAAGAGACTAAAAAGACTCTGGGTCGTGGGGTTGACATAGTGGAAATGCCGGTCCGGGGGTTGTACAGTGCAAGTCACCACGAGTAATTGTTCTACTCGTGCAGAGAAAGCAGTCTTGCGTGTGCGACAACCCCTTATGTGTATACATCTACACGTATAAACATGCACGGACATGTATTGGAAATTATTGGGGAAGTTTTCGTATAGGTGGGTGTTTGCAATGAGTATCGTCAAGTGTTAGCCATTGGCTATCATCGTTATTTTTCGTCCTTTAACAAATAAACTTTAACCTCAATCTTTAAAAAAATTTTTTATTAATTCAAAGGTGATTGACCAGTAAAATATTTTGTAGTTGATATAATTATAATCATGAATTTTTTTATTTTATTTTTTTTATAGGGGAATTGTATCAAGTGTGTTTGTATGTTTGTTTATATGGGGATTGGTCAACTGATAAGACGCTAGGGGATATATAATGTTCATGTATTATACTGATGAGTGTGCCGGAAATGTACAACTCAAAAATTGAAATAATTTATCGTAAAAATTATTACAGTGTTTCTTCATTAAATAAATTTATTTAATTTTATTCATATTCACCAGTTATCAGTATAGTGGTTTGTATAAATATTTTTAAACAATGTATATATGTACATTTATATTTATTTAATAAATATGTATAAATGATATTTAATTACTTAATGGTAATTATTTTTTTAAAATGAGAAAAATTAAAGTGAATTAATTTAAACGACAGAACAAAATTTTCAAGACATTATGTTTAAATTATTATTATTCTATTTTTCCGTATTCCTTAACTTTTCGTTACGGAAAAAAAAAGGGCAAAGAGAAACACAAAAACGTTTAGAGCCAAAGTATATAATCCCAAGGGCTGAATTTGCAAAGAAAGCAGCTGACTAGAAATTTTTTTTTCTTCCCTACTAGTTAACATTAAGGATCAAGACATTCAGGGATTCTCAAATATTTCCCAACTTGAATAATAATCAAAGCAACATCATGAAAAAAAAAAAAAATTATAAAACAAACACACACAACAAAGGAATAAAATAATATTTCAATATATATTATTACTCAACGAATTAACCGATATTTTATCAAATAAAATGAATAATTAACTATTTTATATTAACAAATTTATTCGTGCGGTTAATTTCGAGATATAATATATTTGTGACAAGTTAAATTCTCTATATAATATACACATTCATAAATATTAGATTTTCTCCATTCGCCTTTTGCTTTAATGGCGCCAAGTAACGTATATGAATATGAAATTGGCCGATATGATTATTCATACGCATTCGAGGGTGATGGCTGGTTGACAGCCGCTGGGATACGGCTGACTTGTAGACTATGTATAACCCAACACAAAGTTATCTATCAAGTTTGTGTGGGTACATTCTATACATACAGAAATACCTAAGAATATATATATATGCAATCCGGTTGTAGGGCTGCGGTAAGGCAAACAGGCACCGACCTGCACCATGCCGAGAAATCACTCGAGTTAACTTTCGTCTTTCCTTCCTAGCTCTATCTCACTTATTACTTACTGTATATATACCTTATACGTATTAGTATTGGTAAATATTCCATTCGAATATTCTCTCTCAGCCTTACTATATATATTCCTACCAAATTAACTATCATAATTAATAATCATAACCATAAAGTATAAAATCAACTTGTGAAAAAAAAAAAAAAGAAAAAAAATTTCTTTTCTTCAACACTAATGTGATTATTTATCAAGGAACTATGCCATAATTTTTCTTTATATTTTTTTATTTTAATTTCTCAGTGAATTATCCGTAGTTCCATTAAATTTGATGATCAGCAGAATTTGCGAGGCTTAAATAATATTCAAGAATGTTCTTTGGTAACCGGACGCTCAATTTTTTTATATCTTTATTTATTTTTTTTATTTTACATAACAAAAACATAACTCTTTACTCATGCATGAGTGTTTATATATAAAAGTAAAACCGCATAATAAAATTATAAACACATACATATATACATATGTGTATATAAATTTATATGTACTGCAGTATATAGATACTTATATACGTCTATACAGATAGTACTGTGTTTAGCACGAGCCATTGAAGCATCAACAGAGTATAATATATTTCGTACTCCCAGACATCAGTGTAATAGCATTGAATTAAGTGGGTATTATTACATCGATAATGAAATTTGATGATATTGTTCATTTTGACGGTGGTTTTGTGTTACCCCCCCATACAGTAACGCAGTTCTTAATCCCCCCTCCAACATGGGAAACATTGTAACAGTATCGATATAAAACTCTCTTCTATTGTCGAAAAAAATCAAACCGCGGACTGATTGTTCACATTATTATTACGCTCTCGAACTCTCCACAACCGTTATATACATAAATACATACATAGTACATATGTATGTATATTTATTCATGTATATTGTTGCAGCAAGTTAGTCAGATATATATATGCATGTATATACAAATTGTATTCTATACATATAAATTTATAAAATAAAAAAAAAAAATTTTTTCAATCTGTTCGTAAAGTCTAAATAATAATGAAAAATAGTTTGTTTAATTTTTGTAATATTTTTTTGAATGACAGTTTATATTAATCAGTAATGGAAATTTTATTGAGGTAATATATTTATAAATAAATAAAGTGCAATAATTGTTGTTATATTTAAATGTATATTGCATGTTGAATTGAAGTCTCTGATAAACGAATGAAATGCATAATTCTGTAAGACCAATGAGACACAAATTATTATTCATCTCATGAACAAACTTCTTCTCTATCTTTATCTGTATTATATTGTTTCAGTCTTTCACATGCTCATTTGTGTCTTTAAGCCAACGACATGCTCGTTGACCTGTTTACCAAATGATATAGTCTCAGCTTAGACATTCTGTAACACACTTTTGTTCAACTAAAACACGCGCATTTTATGTACGATCACATGTATATATGTATAACTAAAATACATTCGTAGGAATAAATATGTGTATATTATTATGAACGCAGAAGTAGTTATGAGGTTAAATTGATGCACGTATACACGCGGTGAAATAATGAGTCGCAAAGATGTGTAGCTCCTTAAACGAAAATTATAAAGGATATAAATTTGTAAATGAGCCTGTTCATCATAATAGTCATTATATAATCATCATTATCATTACGCCTAACTATTTATATTGATGTGGGAATTTTTCCCAAGGAATATTTTTCATTCAAAAAAGTAAAAAAAAAATCACCAATAAATATACATATTCATATAATATATAATTATATGAAATATATATTCTTTTTAATTTAGAATTTATTTCTATCTAGTTAATTACAGTTGAATACTCCTGATAAAAGCACCTGAGATCCAATGGACTATAGTCTACATGATAAAGACATAGAAAAGGCGTCTACGTCATTCATTTTATTGCCTCATTTTCTTATTCACTATTAGTTTATTCTCTCTTCCAAGCACCTCACGTCACAGTTAAGTAATTAATTGCACCCAGTGCACTTTTACCATGGCCCAATTTAGAATACCATAACACAATGGTAAATGAAACCTATATTGCCCACTTACATTTGATTTTATTTGCTATTACTTATTAATGTCAAATCAATAAAGTTTAAAGAAAATTTTTTGTTAATTATAATTAACTTTCACCTTTCCAGCTTTACCTACAACTCAAAAACTGCTGGTAGGAGAGCGTTTTTGTAGCAAATTTAATGCTCTATAAAAGTTATACATTCATTTTTTTTCAAAAAAAAATTTTTAATTATCAAAAAATCGAGTTGAAGCAAAAAAAAAAATTTTTCTCGTGTTATTTATATGGAAAAATCGAATTTTTCAATTCGCTAAGCCTCTAATTAATTCGGAGTTTTTTTTTTTTCATAAATAATCAGATTTTCATTGATCACAGACAAAAAAAATATCGCCTAAAAATGAAACACTCTAGTACACATATTCAACTATAAGAAAACACATTTACTAAGCTATTTTGTGTGGTATAAATATTTGTATTAAATCGTCTGATCGTTTTGACTGTACGAAAAAATATTATTGTCTCTAAAAACATCGTCAATATGAATGACTATCGATATATCAGTTATTTTAACTCTTTATACTAGATGAATACGTACATATACATGTAGTAAAAATAAATTCAACTCTTTCTATATAAATGTATGTCTGTCATTGTCATATTCACACGTTGACGGTTACAATAATTCAAATGTGTGTGTATTTTTTTTTTTTTTTTCTATATATTATACCAACGTGAGCTCCTGCTGTTGCTATTGTTACATCATTATTTCAGACCCTATATACTATGTATTGAAGGCATGCTGTAATATGTATGTATGGATATATAATAAATACATACAAGAGACACCCTTTTGCACTTATTCAGCTCTTATACCAATTTTAGGCCGCAATTTCCGAATGGGCTTGAGGTGTTGGATATAGATACGATAATATGAACAATCACCAGCAGATTTTCTTCAATACCATTCTCAATATAATATTATATATGTATCTAAAACTTTTGTATGTGTATTTGCTTTTATATATATACATATATTATATGTAATGTAATACGTATCTATATATGGACGATGGTAGTTTTGCATTTTAGGGATTCAGAAAAAGAAAATGTGTCTGTCGATTGACGCATTCTGGGGTGGATTTGCCGCATCAGTCAAACATCTGCCACTCGCTTGGTCCATCCATGCGTGCCTTGTTACATTCTCACTTATATTTGACTACCGACAATGAAAGCAACATGTCGAGGGGATCCACATGCCCACACACGTACATATATATATACATAAGAATATACATAGGAGAATTTAAGGGACGCAGAGTGAGAATGTGACGGTGGGTGAAAGCTATAGAGCGATAGAAAAAGGGCGAGTCCAGTGACTGGTATACCAATATCTCCCTTTGGAAATACCAAAAAAAAGAAGAAAAAAAACTGACTCTCAAATCCCTGATGACGATGACACACTGTGGGGTTAAATGCAATTTAATTATTAATTTTTTAATGATATTATTAATTTTTATTTCTTGATATATTCACGATTGTTTTACGGATAATTAAGCAATATAAACTTCATGTACAGTATATTGTATTTTATTTATATATTTCACGTCCGAACGTATATTATAAATAATTGTTACATAATGCACACGACATAGTGTCACTTGATATAATCGATAAATCGATGCGTTTAGATATACTGCAGACTATATAGTTAATGGGTCTCAAAATGTCCAAACATATCACCTGTCCAAATATATAGGTCTGTGATCCTCTTTCACTGTCTCACTTTAGCTCTCTATACTATACTACTGTTCCTCGCGTCCTCTTTGCCCTCACGCTCAATATTACACATACACACACACACACATGCACATATATTCAACATGAACGAACTGCAAATCAAACGACCAATATACATTTTGACACATTTGTTTTGTTACAATATAACGCGCACGAGCCATCGAGTATCAAATATAATATTCGTCTTCGTTAGGACACTTCACAGAACTCACCAACGGATTTCTTTACTATATAACCCAGAAGAATATATACATATATATATATATATATATATATGTAAGAATGTCTTGAGAATTAAATAAAAAATATAATAAAAAGAAGAGAAAAAAATATATATATAAGAAAAGTAAGTCGCGTCCACGTTTATTCCACGAAGAGGATTGATATGAAACATATGTGTGTCTGTTTTTGACACCACTGTGTCGTATTTATCGACGATAATTCATCAGGACAATGAATCAAATTGACATGAAGAGGACACAATGCAACAAGTGTATAAAATATTGTTTTAAATATAATATTATATATAAATGAGTTTGTATAATACGTAAGTGAGTATAAATGATGAGTAAAAAATAAAAATGAGACGAAAACATAAATAGAAGAGAAAATTTAAGACATCAAATGAAGGATTAATGTTCGAGCGTTTCGAATTGAAGAGAAAGTCAATTAGTATTATTAGATTGGCACCCCTTACGCTGTTTACTGGGCATCCCCGAGACTCAAGTTGTTGCGCGCATCCAAGTATAATATACATGCGTGATGGTTGGCGGTAAATTTAATTCAGGGAATTATCATGATTGAATCAGTCGAGCTTCACTCTGGTTACATTTCCAACAGCATATATACCCTTCATTTCTCGTTCCCAGCTCTTATATCCATGTTCATTTGTTTGTTTAACATTAAAATATTCCACGAATATAAAATTATCATCGGTTTATTTTACCTCTCGATCTTTCAATATTTATTCATAGTACTTTTTTATTTTACCTATTTCATGTGGAATTTAATTTTTCATTGTTATTGCAAAGGAGAATTTTGATTAAGAAATAGAGATAAATAATAAAAATGATTTATAAACAAAGTTGTATAACGATCAACTCGATAAATAAGTTACAAACTTGGTAAATAAACTTTTGGTTTTCGATTTGTTTTTAATGAAAATTTTTTTAACGAAGATTCGATTTGAGTAAAGATAATTTCCCCATTGTCAAATTATACAATACAAACTTCAGTGTGAATTGCATGAATATACAAATATGTATATAAATTATAAATCAAATGCTTGAATTTAATCGTGTATACAGGTTTATATGTATATTAATAATAACCGCAAGTTTAAAACCTGAACGTTATATATAATTTCCCGTGTCACCAAGTTGCACTGTTATTATGTAAGTATTATTGCTTGTCGTTCAAAGATATTGTAGTAGAGTATATAATAATTTAAAATGAACAAACATTTATATGAATTGAGCGTGATGAAGAAAAAAAAAAACAAAAAGAAATGAGAACCACTTTGTCGGCAGTGTGCGTTCATGACAAAAGGACACTTTCGTCCTATTTCGTTTCTTTTTCTTTCCATGTATAAATATGTGTATATAAATTTTTTTTTTGCTTTGTTCCATAGCATAAATATGAGAGCAATAAATCAACGTTAACGCAGCTATAATATTACATTCTTTAATTAAAAATCAGGGATATAAAGACTGCAATCGTCACAACAGTGCGGGGGAGAATTGTTTGCTGATTCTTTTTATTTTTTACTTTCTTTTTAAATATTTTTATTTTTATTATTTATTATTATTCAATATTTTTTTTTTCCTTCTTCTTTACCAATGTAACGGACACAATGGATACGATTGTTTCACTCAAATACCCCACAATTGTTATGATATAATACAACGAGGCTAAACAAAGATATCATTAGAAATAAATTCAACATTCTCAATTGCTCGATATCAAAATCAACCAAGAGAAAATATATGTCTCTCTATTATATTTTATTTTATATTTCATTCTTTCTTTTCCTTCTTCACTCTTACACCCACTATAGAGGCACAATTGCACGCGCATTTCACAACAAACATATACACACATAAATGGCTTTTATGTTGCCGACAACGCGCGACCATGAAGGTGCTCCAATATATTTTATATCAATTCATAAAGAAAATTGTAAATGCAGAAGAACAAAACCCGCGCTCATTCAATATAATCCACGTAAACGTATCAACCAAAAAAAAAAAAAAATAGTCAGTGTATAATATATATAAAAAATAATGAAATTTAATTCCAAAATTCTATTTAAATTATTCTCAAGTAAATTAATAGACTTACTCCTACAACAAAGTGTCAAATAAAGATGCCAAGAAGACGATTGGATTTAATAGTAGAGAGTTCTCTACATAGAACCATGTGAACGGTTGAATATCATTTGCAAGCTAGGACACAGCTGATATATATACATATATATATATATACATATGTATGACTGTATAGTTGAAACGATTAACATCTGTAATGGGTTCAATCGATTATCAAGAGGATTAACATGTTATACGTTATCGTAATTTCCGTTTTAGGTATCGTCACTCGATCGTTTGGTAATATCTATAGGAGTAAGTGATGTCTATGCATATATGTGTGTGTGTGTGTGCACGCGACTGTGTGACTGTGCGTTATCGTTCAATAGGGTTACAATGACTTGGTCCCCGCGCTGATTCTAATGATAATCATGGTAATGATGGTAGGAGATTGCGCGAACAATAATACAGAGAGATTATATATATATATGAATGTGTGTATATGTTTATACAGATATGTAGAATACATTGGGTATAAAAAATAAATATATATATCTTGAGAATTATATAGAGCGAAATATTTATTGTTATTTTATATAATATAATATAATATAGTTTATATGATAATGATCGCGCATTGATCAATGAGAATGATGAATGGGTTGAATTTATTTGTTTATTTATTTATTTGTTCTTTCTGGTAGATTATACACTGGGTTGGAAAGTTACCGTGTGACTGACATGTATCGTGAACTATTAATATGCGATATACGATAGTAAAATAAGCGATGGAGAGAACGAGAGAATGTAAATCCACCCCTGATATATAATTAACTGAATAGAGTATAGTGGCAATCCTGTGAAAATATTCGACGTATAATAAACAAATGTATCATTACGCATCACCCTATGTCGTCTAGTGGTGACTTTGGATATAACAATTATAAAAATATAAATATATTAATTTTATAATTCATTGGAATGAATTTATTTTTCAATCGTATTTATATTTTTTTTTTTTTTATATATTGTAATTTGTATGTAATTTTTTTTTATTGTATCAATTTTTTTTTCTGCTGTATAAAACTTGTGACAATTGAGCATTAATGAAACGTAAGAGATTCTTATTCTATTTTATTATGAATAGACGAAGCTTATGGCTTAGATTATGTATCCCTCTACCGTGATTCCGCCTCTACAAAATTTGTCCATTCAATTTTGTATATATATAAATTTAAGTGCGTATGAATGTATTCACGCATGTATGTATGAACAGGATACATACCAGTCAACCAACCAAACAACCCCCTTACTGAAAATACTCTGATTACATAACCGCACAACGAACAGCACGTGGCCCGTGCGCGTCCACACCCGTCACGTTCACACACTGGCCAATTTGTGTTTCTATAATTTCTCACTCAACAATATACTCTGCTATATATATACATACAAAATGGCATTGAAATTTAATTAAATAAAAAATTAAATAATATAATATTTAACTGGTCTCGCATGATTTAATAATTTAACAAGAATTTTAAAACAACCTTCGAATTAAATTTTATATTTTAGGAAAAAGAAAAAAAAATTAAGAAGGTGGATATGTACGAAAAATGGCTCTGTGCATAACACAATGGATGCACAGCAGGGGTGAGTATTGGATATATAGAGAAAATATAGGAAGAGTTTGAGTAACTATATATAGATATATAGAAACTTATTATACATATATAGCTCTCTCTGGCTTTTGAAAAATCCTTCCAGGAATTTTTTTCCAGGCAACAATGCTTACGCGGAAGGTCGTTCTTGTCGTTCTTTCGTTCATTCGTCGAACACACATAGACATATTTTGTATGTATATATATATAAATGTGACATGCCAAGGAATATGTCTCGAGTTGGGGTCAACTCTCGACCATTCTCGGTATCTTATCCCTGATTTTCTTCATGTTGTGTGAAGCATCAGATTGAAAAAGGGAGACAGAGAAACATCCGGAACACACGATTTTACCATCAAACACAAACGAGTCACAATAGAATTAACGCTTTAGGAAAATCTGTTTATAAAGCGCTCTTTTCAATTTATATTGTAGATGAACAAGTAAACTGCAACCAAAAAAATACAATATTCGTATAATATACATATATATTCGCTCTTGACCATTTTGAAATTAAAGATGCAATGTATCTCTCTCACTGTATCCCATTGCAAGTTCTGTTGTGACGTTTCAATTGTCAAAGAAAAAAATAGAAAAGTCATCACATGAGAAAAATCAATAATTCACAGTTCTAAAAAAAAATGAAAAAAAAAAAAAATAAATCTATATAAATATCCATCATTTTGTTTTCTGTTTTTTTTTTCTTTCTCTCCTTTCACTTTCGAGTTCTCTTCAAGTACTGATGATATACACATATACATTTATAATGAATAAGAGGGTTGGAACTAAACGTGAAAATTACGAGTACACACGTTTTGCTCTGTCTGTGACACAAAATAATGGGGAAAAGATTGAGTTGCACAATAGCAAAAAAAAATAAAAAATAAAATGAAATACAGAAGAGATCGAGAGAAAAAATTGAAATAAAATGTTGAATGAAAAAAAAAAAAAAAAAAAAAAAAAAAGGGGTTGCGAGAGTTCATATATAAATATATAGAATCCACTCTTCTTCCCCATGTCACGTGTACGTGAGTCGGCGTTTATTCCCTCGATATTACCGCGATATACACATATAGACTATATATGTATTTGATGTGTAGATATATATAAAACAGGAACCAAGTACATATATACATACGTACAACTCTCTTTATTTAAACCGTGTGGCATAGACGACGTGAATGCCGCCTGAATTAAAAGCGCGCTCAGAGAGAAAGAGAAAGAATCATTTGAATGAGTAATACTACACCTCGTACAACTACCCACCCACACACACACACACTCTCTCTATCCATCCATTTTCTCTCTTACTCTCTTTTTCTCTATTTAATATATAACGTAAATGCAAAAGCGCGCGCGCGTATACGCTCGTCGTTTCGTTTGAACCATCAGCAGCTTTGTTTGTTGGCGCGCATTGTACTCTTGTACAGCCGCCTAGTTTACTTCTTGTGCACACATTTACCTGCACGCAAACCTGATGAGAAGAAAAAAAGAGAGCACACACCAATAGAATATATAGATGTGTGTATATGTATAACATTTATATGTGACGATACCAAATATTATATTATATAGTATGCTCAATGTGCTCTGTACAAACTACCCGAAAAGTTGTATTATAAAATATATATATACATATATATATATATATTATATGTATTATAAAACTGGGGAGACATATGTACATGCGTGTATTCGATGACAATGAGAGAGAATTAACAGCCTGCTCAGAATTTTATGTATATGTGAAGGAGTCTGTAAATTTTTGCCTTATGCCAAACTAAAAAGTGCGCGGGGGCGGTTTGGCATTATTCAATGAAAACGATCAGGAGCAGTATAATGAAAAATAAAAAAGGGTTTCTTTATTTTAGATGTCATATATCTTTTGTTCATTATTCAATGAGAATTATTCTGTTTTTGTTTCTGTATATATCACGGCAGTAAATGTGAATGGACCTATGTAAAATTAATTTTCTAAAGTTGAAAATGTGAATGTAAGTTTATTTATATATACACGACCTATCTCAAGGATTATTCTCAATTCATGGAGCCATTGGATGAGGAATATTCTGTGAACGACAATCCTATTGAGTATTTATGAGGGTACAAATTAACGAGGTGTTTGACATGGCGGGCAAATTAATTTTTAATGTTGCTATAAATTCTTCAGTTGACGGTAGAAGAACCATTATACAATTTAGAATTCTAAATTTATCATTTTCAGAAGTCTAATATGTTTATATTACAACTGATATTATACCAAAATAAATATAAATTTTATTTCATTGAATAAATAAAATAAAGAATGATGCAATAGATAAATATAGAAGTTAGAGAGAATAAATTTTTATTTTTATTTAAAATAAAATAAATCCCATGCAGTATTTTTTAAGTCACCAGAAAACCTTGGCTCGTTTTTATATAGAACACAACACAATGGTAGAGGTTGCGGCAACAAATATATATTCAGCGTAGAATAAGGGATGCCAACATAACCCGATGGTAGCAGGTACAAGTCCCTCTTTTTTTCCCGCCTATGCGTCCTTTTACAATACACAACGTCTGCATTGTCATCGTTCGTATTTTTTTTTTTTTTCCTTCACTGCATCTAAGGGGGGAAAAATCTCTCTCTTTCCCTTGTACCTTCTTCCTTTAATATATATATATAAATATTCGTCTTTGCTTTCCTCAGAGACACACTCAGCGTTCTCAACAATCGTTTAAAACGACGAGCGCACCGCGATTCTCTGATGTTCTCATCTCATTCCTCTAAAAGTCTAAACGCATTCACGATGCATTTATTCACATGCATATATACACACACACACAGATGCGTATATAAAATACGAACAAACATTTGTTGTATCTATATACAGTGGACCCAGTGTATAATTTATATTTTATATTTTTTATTCAATCGAACAGGAATAAATTCAGTGTCGACATGCCACACATTTTTTCCTTCCCTCGTGTGTATTTTATACTCTTTCAGCTACTTTATTTAACGCAAGAATCATCCACGTGCCAACGTTGTACAAGGGATGAGCAGGGTATATGTATATATAGATACCAGGCAGAATAAAGAACAAGGAAAAAAAAAAAAAGAAAAGCACATTATCATTCCACGGGTAAGTGGATATCGCGTCGTATCGTGAAATTTTCTCGTGTAAGGCGCGGTCGTTATTCGCCTTGAAAATCGTTGCGGGAAAAAAAAATGAATCGCGGGGGAGGTTGTCGTCCCGCTTCTTGGTACTGTGGTGTTGAGAGTAGGAAAACTCCTTGGAGGGATAGGGAAACATAAATATCTTTATACATATATATATTTATTATATAAAAACGAATGACAAAACACATCTCACGACATCGCCCCTCTGCGGAAGCCGCGACAAAGAAGAAAAGACTCGCGGCAAACTCGTTAAATATTCAACGCCGTAATACAATATCACCCCCTAACGGGATATAAGCAAGTTAAAAAAGAAAGAATAAATAAATAAAAAAAAAAAAGAATTAGGGAGAGAGATAGGAAAGGTGACATAACCACGAAACGATTATATAGAGAAAATGAGCATGAAAGTTATAGAGACTAAAAAAATAATCAGGAAATAAAAAATAAAATAAAGAAGAAAAAAAATTGTTATAATTTTCGAGTAAATGATCCGAATGATTGTGATTATTATGGGTTATATTAGAATTAATGAAGAGAAAATATTCAGTGGGTATATAGAGAATGTATATACTACACACAGCTCGCGCGCGGTAAATTGAAATAGGCAAAAGCGTTGTGATTGCAAAAAGACGAGACCGAGTGCCAACAACCGCATACGGAGACGTAGAGTCGTCCGGTTATTTTAATAACGATATAATAAGACGTCGGGATTGATGCTAAACTATTCGTTGGCAGTGCCAAAGTCCGGTGAAGAACGTCGACGTCGCGTCACTAGAGAAGAGAAAATAAGCGATAGAAGGGGAGAAGCTATATACCGCAAAAACATGTTCACCAAAACGCGAGTGGTGTATAGATCTAAAGAGCTGTCACTTTACTACGAGTCATTAACACACCGAGTTATTCACCGTCCTCATATCCCTATATTTATTATTATTTATTCATCAGACGATCGAATTTTTGTTTTTTATTCCAATTTTACGTTCATATTAACTTGAACAATAATTTAATTTTTTCCTTTCTTTTTTATTTGTATATTATTTTTTTAATTTATTATTAATTCCTTTATGTTTTCATTCTCAACAATTTCACGGTTGCACTATATTATACACTAAACAGACGTTGAAAATTAATTTTCCTCTAAATACTCACTGGCACAGTAATAATATGACTCGACATAAATTTACTTTTTGCAGAGTTCATATTTTTTAATTCATTTCCTTCCACTTTTGCGCTTTTCTCTTGAAGAATTATTATACAACAAAATCATAATACCTATTCTATTTTTCATTTTCATTCATTCGCCTATTCACATATATATAAAAATACATAAATAAATATAAATATTTTCACATAAATAGAAAAATAATTGAGATGACTTTACAACTCTCGATGTTTATTTTTATGATTTATAACAGACACACAGCATCAACGACGTTATATATTTATATAAATAACGGTATAAACATGAACATATTCAAACATATAATCATATTATTTAATAAGAATTATAAATAATAAATATATGTGGTGGAAAATATTTCTTTGATTTTATTTATTGCTTTAGCGCTTGATTCAATCGATGTCATATTGATGCGATGATTAAGATAATAAAATGTACTTGAATAAATGAATTCGTTTTCAAGTATCACGCCACCCGGTAGAGAAAGAGAAATGGAAGTGGGTGAGAATGATGACACTCGGTGCGTTGAGATATTTTTACGTCGAAGTGGAGCGACACGAGAGTACGAAACCAGAGAGTCCCCAACATCCACTATTTATTTCTCTCACTTCATCTCATCATCTCGCGTCACACCACAAATGACAAAATGAGAAATAAATAAATACACACATACAAATATACCTATACAGCAATACTCATTTATTGCATATATAAAGGTGAATGCGAATTGTTTGCAACGCCACTAAAAATGTTAAACCACCGTGACACACAATTGCAGTACATATACATATATAAACTTTTACATACATACATGCGTGCTATTTCAAGGTACACTGGACTCTGGCATCAGTCGTTAATATTTTACCATGGAATTAAAAGTCTCACCAAAATCATTGCGGTTTACCATATACACTATAATAATATACACACATATGCAAATAATCATAAACATAAAAAAAAAAATATGTATAAATATTTAAAATAAAAAATTAAAAAAAGAGATAAATAACTGATGTAATTTATTATCGAAATATTGAAAGAATGAAGAAAAAAAATTTTTTTTTTTTTTCATAAAATTAATAATTCTGACGAATAAAAATTTTACATTTGAAATATATGAAATGTTGAACACAAACCCTACAAGCAAATTCCGTTGGGAGGGTTATAAATAAATCCAATAGCCTTCTCCGACATTTGCTCAACTCACCAACACATAAATACACACATTTACATCTATACATATAAATATATATGCATGTTCCCTTATCCTCATCTGTATACGATATAGAAACGGTATAGTAACGCGTACGAGAAAGCGCACGCGCATGTAAAATCGTCGTTGTTATAGCTATGGATATGGACTCTCGCGAATGTTGTTTTGTAATGCCGGAATAGATATATTGGTGCGCGGTGGCTGGCATGGAGATAGGCAAGTGCCACCTATTTTTGATGAGCCGAGAGTGAGTGAGAAATATATATAGAGATTGATAGAACACACAACCGACAGGGAGAAAAACATAAGTGACACACAAGTGTAGACGAGTTATATTATTTATATATAAAGATAACGCGCGTGATTTTTGCTTTTTGCCGCCATCATATACATACACTCGTCTTTATAGTTTTTTCTTTTACCATTTGCTTATTCAAAAAGAAAAAAACCGACATATACACTCTCTGCCGCGCGAATTTATCGAAACTATTAGATATAACGGAACGAGGAATAAAATATCCGAGTCTGAAAGCGAAAGGAAAAAAATTAAAAATTACTAAACAATATCATCGTGCACTTGACAATGCTATGAAGTGAATATAGCAAACTGTCTTTCAGATTGATTAAATATATATAAATATGTATGTACATATATTTATAATAATACTGTGTATATATGTGGATTTTAGTCGTGAGGGTATATAAGTAACTGGGCCAAACGAGACGTCGATTGTCACAACAAGTTGCCTGATGCCAACTGAGAATTAAATTGCCGGATGTTGAATACAGTGTCTTGCGCCCGCGTATGTATATGTATATATATATATATATATACTAAGAGAATGATATTCTCTCGTCGTCGCTTCTTCTTATCATTCGTTTCAATCTGTGAGAAAGAGAGATACTATATACGTACCTAAATGGCACACAGGTTGTGACTTGCTTGCAACAAAGTATTATATTGCCAACTAACTTTAGCTTTAAGGCCCGGTGCAAAAATTGCACTTTCGCTCGTTGATGGTTTATAACGATGACAATATATATACATGAATATATACAGACTACAGCTAATAAATAAAAGCCTAGTAAATGCAAGAACAAGATATATCAAAAAGGAATAGCGAAGAAAATACATTTTTAATATAACTTAAATTACAATTTATGTACAGATAATATTTACTCTGTGCGTTTTACTTTTTAATAATTCTTTTGCTTCCTTTTTATTCCTTAATTTCACGTCAGTTGGCACACCTGCCAAACATTCTGACTAAGCCATGTGCCCTCTCTTACGGAAGCTCGTATGTATAAAACAACACTGTGTATAAAATACGAACAATGTTATTATACGATGGCGAGGAGAATAGTGCAAATATTACGTCGATCTGATTTGTTTTACTATTATCAATAGTAAATTGTCATTGGTAAAAATATATGTATAGGGAAGGAGTGGCATGAAAGAGTCAAGTTTTGAAAAAGCCATGATCATTTACGCGGTAGTTTTCGAACGAATCATATGGATGTATTATTATTTTAAGATAGTAGCATTAGCCAAATGTCGCCCATAAACATTTGACAGTTTATCAAAAATATATATTGAAGATTTCATTGTCAAAAAGTCAGTTTTTGAGTTTAGTTTATTTGTTTTTTAACGTCTATACAGATAAAACCAATAGTAATATGATTATACAATAATTTTATAAATATATTAGGCCTTCTAATACAATGTTTATTTTGCAGGCAAATCTTTAATTTTATACTAATTTTTGGGGTTATATGTTTCTTGGGAGAATGTGTTTTGAAAGAGCCGGACTGCAGTGTGATGAAAAAGCTAGCTTTATATAGTCCCTTTATAAAGCTCTTACTAAGAAATCTAAAATAAATAATGATACAAACTCAGATACATCAAATAGAATTATATGAATTCTTAAAAAGATAATACCTAGTCAGATTGCAATCATTGATCTCAAACGACTAATTTCATGAGAATTTCTTAGATTTAAGTAAATATTTTATCCAGAGTTTGCATTGTATAAAACGTTTTATAATTATATAAAATATGAAATTATATCTTGACATTATTAGTAAATAATATCTTTGTTAATCTAAAACTTTAGTCCTGTAATAAGAACTTGGCTTTTTCAAAACATTGAGCGGTTTTTCAATACTTATGTGTTATGAAGAAGCCGAATTTAATTATTTTTTTAAATGGTTAGAAGTCCAAAAATACCGATAATTTTGAAAAATATTTCAAAACATTACATAAATGAATAAACAATTACTTATTATACAAATTTTTTCAATTGTTTATTTCCTTTTATATTATTCATCCCTTTTTTCAAAACTGGCTCTCTCATGCCACTCTTCCTTATACAGTTATTGTTTTTTTTTCTTTTACAAATTTGTAGATAAAATGATAATAACTGGAATTAAAAAGAGAAATCGGCTTTATATATAAAGAAGATTTGGTAAAAGAAACTATTGTCAAGTGAGGAAGAAACGATGACACTATTTCTCAGTTCTCTCTTGGCTTTTTGGTCCTTAATAATTAAACAGCGAGAGGGATATAATGTACAGAAGAAGATGAAGAAAAAGAAGATGCAGGGCAAGAGAAAGAGAGTAATAAGAATAAAAAGAAGATGGACGAAAAAAAAAAAAAGAAAAAAAAAAGATCGTGGAACTATTGTCAAGAGAGATAAGCTGTCTCAGGAACCTCGACGCCTCTTCTCTCGTCGTCCGTTGAAGCGACGACAACGAGAGACCACCCAAGACCTCTACTCGTCTTCTCATTCCATCTCGCTCATTCACTCTTTATATATATCGATGAATGACAAATCAACGAGCGTGTGTAAATGTTGTACTGTATATACAATACACATAAACATATATGTTCTCTCGATGTCATCTGCATTTTAGCAATGCGCGTTCACATATCACACTTTTCAACGCGACTTTGTTGCAAAAAAAAAAAAAATAAAAAATTCTTCAACTCTCGCTTCTAATTTGACTATTACAATTCCGATGACAGAGATAATCACTTGACATAAACAAACCTTAGGTGCATGAAGAATTTTTCAAGTACATGTGAATATAATATATACTATCAATTGCTATATATATTCTTGCAATTTATCAAACTGATTAAAACAGTGAGAATTTTATCGCAGAAAATTAGTTCAATGGATTTCATGTATGCCGAGAGATAATAAAATAAAAATATAAAATAATAAATGCGAGTGAACATATACATAAATGAAAGAATAAATAAAATAAAAGACATCTCTAGTTGTAAGAGTAAGCAATTTCTAAAGGCTATACGTCGTGGAATAACAAGACAAAGAAACGTAGGGGCCAGCCGCGTATTTAACACCGCGTGCGCGCGTTCTCGGCACTCTCGGACACTCACAAGACGCGCGAGTTATGTTGTCTTACCGCGTCGAGAATATAGCAGATATAAAAAGAGCAAAAAATACAAGAGCGCGAGAACTGCAAAGACGCAATTGATCAATACATGTTTATATATATATATATACATATATAAATCGAGTGTAAGAGATCAAAAGACAGATTTCTTATGTACCTATAACCACAATGAAAAACCTGCTTACACTTTGTATCAACCGCAACTGAATGTGTATAATTAAATCCTCCCTCTTCTTTACTCTTTATTTTGTCTCGCTATCTTTGTTTTATTCAATGTTTTTGCACGTGTCATTTGTAATGCTTTTACTCTGTTAGTCGATCAACAGCATCAAAAGCAATGAAGAGATTCATCCCTATGGTACGTGTTTAGCTGAGAGGGTGAAGCTGGTACAGATATTTATATATATGTGTATATATTATACACATGCCGTAAAACGACTAACCAAAAAGGGGCCTCGTGTGTGTGTATATATATTTGCATGAGCTTTTCGCCAAGGTTATATATATATCTATATATCTGTATACCTATTTACAAGTCGAGAGAGCCTACGCACGTTGGTAAATTCTCATCGTATACACTCGTAACCTTCCCTCTAATCCTCTAATAGGATTTATGCGCGTGAGCTCGATTACCTCCAGTCAAGGATACCGCGCGCGCCCACGCTCGACAAACGTTTACCGCGCTAATTTCAACGACCCTTATTGTAACTGTTTGCCCATATATATATATACATATGCGCAAAGTATGTATATGTTTTATTTACGTAGAGATAATTGGCGTTGGTGAAATTAAATGAGAAGCAGAAAAATAAAAATGTGTGAATTGTATGTTGAAATAAAAATTAAAATTCAAGAGAAGAGATGAGAAAAAAAAAAACAACGCGTTAAAATAAATGTTCAGAATTTTTGATTCTTCTTTTTGTTTTTTGTTTGGGTTTAGTTGCATGAATATAATAACAATAAAATTTCCTCGCGAGCCTTATATGTGAATCCCATCGTTTTATGATTATATATTGCATAAAGTCAGATGAAAAATGTGTGCAAATAAATAGTTTTCTTCACGCCTTATTTTTTTTATGTAGATATAGGACATGTATATATTTATGTATGGACGTGTATATATATTATATATACACTGTGTATAGACACTGATGCTTTTACGTGCGCCCACCTTGTTGCCACTTTACCCATCTTATTTTTCAAAGCGCAAAATGCTGATGGGCCGAGATCAACGTTTGGATATACTGAAAGCCTTCACGGTGGACATGGGAGAGCTGTATAGAAATACGAGAAATATATATATATATATATATGTATAGGGAGAAACAAAAAAATAAAACGAAGAAAAAAATAAAGAAAGAAATTTCTATAAGGCCCCACTTGTCCCGCGCGTCATCATTCGGTGGTGGCGTGGAATGTACGCGCGGGGTCCATTCCAACTTTGGGGTCCCTTCTCTTGTCCTTTATTTCTTATTTATTTTTTATTATTTCTTCTCGTTTCTTGTCCCTGCAATACAATATATGTATAATGTATATATGTATATAAATATATACAACGTTTTGATTTTTTATTTTCTTGGTTGAAAACGCGTTCGTTCAAGTTCTCCATGCTTCTTCTCTCTGATGTTATTTTCATATATTCTCTCATAGATATCGTTTGCTTATTTATTTTTTTATTTTATTCGGTGACCAATCGAATTGTTTTCGATGGCAGAGATAGAATAAGAAAGAAAAAAATAAATATAGAATGGAAGAGAGAAAATAAAATGTTGATTCGCGATATGTATATTTATACTTGTATTTTTATTTTCATCTTCATCTTCTTCATTTTCTCTCTTGCATCGCTTTGTGTTTTTTTTTTTTTTTCATTTTGTTTCTTCTTGGTTGATACGTTCATTTCATTCTCCGCCTTTCATGAGAGCCGGCCCCGTTAATCCTCCACAGATCCTGCCGCCGAAATCCCACGGAGATGCACAACAAAATTTGCATATAAGGTCTCGCCCGATTCTATATACAAAATATACATAGCCCTTTCTCTATACAACAAAATATTTCTTCTCATTCTTTACCTTATATTTATTTATATACATTTATTTGCCCCACGCACTACAGCTTTTTTTTTACCTATACTCTTACACTCATTAAAAACTCTTGGAAAAAAAATTATCATTAATAAATTCTATTATTAATATTATTATTTAATTATTAGATTTTAATATTGAATCAATAAAATTCGATTGAAATTTTTTCGATTAATATTGTCAATATTATTTTTTATTATTAATATAATTATTTATATCCATATTAAATATAATTATTTATATATATTATCAATATAATTATTTATATATATTATTAATATAATTATTTATATCAATATTAAATATAATATTAAAATAAATTTAAAAATATATCAAATCTTTTATTTTTCATTTTATTAATTACGAATTAATTATTTATTTTATGTGATGGAGTATTCAATATAAATTAAATCCTGATCGTCATTGTTATTTGTTTGTTCCTTTGTTTTTTCATTTTTTTTTATTTCTTCATTGAAATTATTAGCCACGTTCTGGAGTAATCCCACGACGAAGGGGAACGTATATATATATATATGTACATATATTTCATCTGATAACCCCCGAAGAATTTGATGTAGGGGTCGTATAACACATACATAGATATATCCATCCACACACACTTCCCCTCTCATACTCAGGAAGTTAATCCGAACCATATACGCGAGCGATTACCGTTAATTATATTTTCCTATAGTGCGTTCACGCGGCCACACGACAATATATACTTTCTTTCGCTATTGCTATCTTCACCCTCGTATTATTAAATCGATGAAACAATAGAAAAATAAATAAGCGAATAAATAAAAATAAACTACAAATGTATTAATAAATTACACAAATTAATCGTGAAATATAATTATACGTCAATCGAAAAGTAATGTCGTTTTTCCGTGTATTAATATTCCTTTTGTTTAAATAAATAATAATATTTATTTCGATCCAGCATTGCAAAAAGTTTTAGATAACAAAAGTGATTACATCATTAATTAAAAATAAAAACTAGTAAAAATTTTATCAATTTAAATTCGACGACATTACTTTTCGATTGGCTTAATTATTATTTCATTTATATATTTAAATAATTATTGCTACTTTCATAGAGGTCAACCGATATAAATAAAAAAAAAGTAAACCCATCATCAATTGCGATAGAATAAAAAAAAAAAAAAAATTTTATATAATAATATTTTATATATATTTATAGTATATATAGATTCGCTTTTCTCCCTCTTTTGGTTTTGCTCCCTCCGCCCTTAGCGTTAATACAGACTATGGTGAGCGAAGGGCAGGATTAAATTGGCACCAATTACCAGCAAAACACCCTCTACGTGCACAAGCTCCCCCTTTTTCATCTCTTCCATTTACCCCCGCCTATTTCTCGTGCGCACTCTCACCCTCTTTTAGTTGAATATACGCAGAAACTAACCGACCCCACATCGTCGCAAAAGGTGGGACATAATATATATATATATATTTATTTATATGTATGTGCAGGGTGTGCTTGAAGAATAAATTCATATATAGAAACGATCATCTCTCACACTTGCACCTTTATATTTTTTTTCCCTTATTTCTCTTTCGTCTTTCTTACTCGTTATATTTTTACCAGACGAGGTGCTACTACGATATTACATTATGAAAATATATATGCCACCCCACAGCTGACGTGGCTGTTATGCTGGTGTTGGTGGCGATAAAATTACCAGAAGATTTAGAACATTCTGGTATTTATTTATTAATTTAGTTTTATCTTTTTTTTTTTTTTCTTCTAGTTATTCTCCATTTATTATAATTAATATTTGTATTTTTCTCAAGTTTTACAGAGAAAGAGATCATTCATTAATCAAAGCTTAAAACCCGCGCAATAGTTAATTAATCGAAATTAATTAATGATTAATGAAGTGAAAAATTATCAACAATGAAATAATTTACAGGTTCATTATTGAATTCTGTTTCCCACACTTATTTTTTTCTTCTCTGGAAATATATAATGAAATATATCTAAAGTAATTTTCCGCAAGCTACATAAAATAAATAGGTTTTTGCACATATTGTATTTATGTATTATGTAAAATTGTCGGTATATTATGTCGATATAAATGTATATGTATAATGTATAAATGTATATACACTTTAAATATAGGTTGAATGTGTAATAGTGATATAAGCAGTTGGTCGTGGCGCGACATATACACGAAGCACATTGGCGGTATTAAATACACAAATGGGCGGTCTCGTCTGCGAAAAAATATCGCCTCCTCCAATTGGCTAACGGAGTCGTTACACTTATCGCGTTATACACACGTTGAATAATGTTTTTATGTGTATATACAAGTGTGTGCGTGTCTATATTACATGGTATATAGGCATCAAAGGTGCGCCCCCAAGTGCATAAACGTCATGATGAAAAAAAAGAAAAAAAAATGACATAAAATAACGGGGAAAAATTCAGACCAATCATTGAATATAAATGTGTAGAATTATATTCACAATGAATGTGGGAAAAATAATTTCCTATACAGTGTTCTATATTGCACATTGTATTATACATTATACAATTGTTTTATTAATTTTAATAAAAGTGGTTATTTGAAAAAATTATTGGCAATGTTTGAAAATTGAGAAAATATTAAATTATAAACTTGGAAAAGGTTCGAAGGAGCATATATACAATTGTGAATGTGTATAGAAATTGAAGTGGATTGTATATTTAATATAACACACCTTATATATTTTAATATATATTTAGTATATATCGCGCACTCAACATCATACCGATGGTGTTTACAACCTATATCCATACACCAAGATAATTTATTATGCTGTCAGTATGTGTCGTTCACAATGACCGCCTCCTCAATTTTGTGACACGACGATTATCGTTAGACCGATCTCAACCAATCATCGTTAGCATAAATAACGTTATAGCAACAATGGTAATCCTCAAACGCGCGTGCAACAGTCGAAAAATAAAAAAAAAAATACAATAATATTTTATACAAATAAATAAAACGTATGTAAAATCGTATAATATAAACGTATATGTACAAACGTTTCGATAACTTTATGTGTACCATATTTGAAAATACATTGCGACAAGTCCAAGCGTGTCTATGACATGCAAATATATTTCAAAAAATATAAAACTTATTATATAATTTATAAATACGTGAAATTTATATAAAAAAAATTTTTTCAATTTTTTGAGTATATTAAATGAATAAAATTTATTTCAAATAAATATTATTTAATTGATACAAATAAATGCCAACATGTTTATTCGAGTTCAAAATTCAATTAACTAAATTTAATTACTGTCGCGTAATTTTTTTTTTTCACTTTTAATATTTATGAAAATAAATGTGGCATGTTAATCATGTCTTTTAATTCAGAATATATTTTGTTATATTTTTGAATATATATTTTCATATGGTGATATTAATGTTGGCGCCACAGGCTTTTTTATTTTTCAACCCCTATTCAAATAAGATTCTTTCACGCAATATATTACTGATTACGTATAAAAGTAGAGGTTGAACTGAGGCAAATAATCTCAAAACAATTTTATAAGGGTCGGTTGATGGTGAGGAAAGGAGTTTTGGAAGAGTCTTTGTCTGACTTAATAACTGTGTAGCAGTAACATAGCAGCAGCAGCAGCAGCAGCAGTAGTAGTAGTAGTAGAAGTAGTAGTAGTAAGTAGAGTACAGTGATGAAGAAAAGGAGAAGGACAATCTTTCTCTTCGTGCACGTGAAACGAAAGTGGCTCTGTTACAAGTTTTACTGCAGTTTTGCGGCTCGAAACTGCGAGCGCGTAACGGAGCAAGAGCAATTGAATTTAAATATTCAATTATGCGATGTGTAAATGAAATAGAAGTCCTATGCAAATCGGCTACACGCTAAGGGTTGTTGCAAATTTAAAGGGTTAAATATTTATTAGACGAGGGTTAACCGAGATTTATGGGCGGACCTTGGCGGTTTTCTCTTTCTACAACGGCATATAATGGCAATAGCTGTAGTATACGTTGCTCTATATGACGTATATAGAATGAAAATAAGAGAGAAAGAGAAAATAATGTATACAAAAAATATATATTGAGTGCTACTGGACGATCGCCACACGATGAAGGTGCGCGATATTATACGCGATTCGCCAGCGGAAGGAAAGGCGGCGCGAGTGACTGGCGCGGATTGTAATTTTGCAATAGCACACACATATACACACACACAACAAACATATATATACATTTATGAATTTGAGAGAGGTCTCCATGATCGTGACACGTTTGGAAAAATATTTAAAGAAGAAAAATGAAGAAATCTTTTTTCTTTTTTTTTTTTTTTCGTTCCATTATCTCTGCAGATGATTTATTTGCAGTGATGATCCAGGGATTTTTGAATTTTCTTCCATCTTCAGCAGCCATTGAAATGAATGTTGAATTAAATTAATATTAATTATGTAATTCTATTTACTTATATATGTAAAAGGATGAAAGGATATTATTGTCGAGAGTGCTGTGATAATATCGAGATTGATAGTAATATTAGAAAAATAAAAACATCATATAAATTTTTTTTTTTTTTTTAACTCAACAAGGCTAACATTTATTTATATAATAATGAAAATACGTTCATTGAGACAATAGTTTAAACAGTATCATTATCGGTAATATATTATCATTATATATGCTAGTCGTATACAATGTGCGAGTGAGTTTTATTTTATTATTTTTCACTTCATTATTTTCTTCATCCTTTTTTTTATTTTTTATCGTCATTTTTTTCTTAAATTATGAATATTTTGTAAGGTTATAACACACATACATTTACAATTGTCTCGTATTTTTTTTTCTTTTTCTTTTATTTTCTTATATATTTTTGTGTTTTTGTAATTTTCTTTCGCTCATGACATTCGCACATGATTTTTGACGTTAAAAATGAATTTTATATGTAACAAAATGTGTCATTTATTCTTTCTATCTATCCTTTTGTATTTGCAAATGAAGTTTTGATCTATACGTCATATTTTTTTTTTTTTTTGAATATATACAAATACATATTTATATTAAAATATAAATACACAATTGTACATATATATTTTGTTTATAGTTATCGCGTATAAGTATATCTGAATATAGTCACGCGATAATTATGAACATTGTCTTATTTTTTGTATTTTTTTTTTTTCACTATTTAAACGACGTTCTTTAACAAATTACAAAAACAATACTAAACAAAAATAAAAACGTAAACTTATATACGACATCAACAAAATGCTCAAAATATATCCGTTTTCATTAACGGTCTTGTCATTGAACTGTATATATTAAGTTTCGAAATATTTTCAATAAAAAAAATCAGAAAAAAAAAATTAAATTAAATTAAATTGTTCAAATTGAAATTATTTCAGGTCAATGTTTCAATACGTATATATAATTACGTGATTTTTTTTATTGAAAATTTATTTCGAAACGTAAATTAATAATTATCACGGAACCCTTTGTGCCGTCGCAAAGTCGATGCATTTTTGTCCAGCGTCATTTTATTTAAAATATTATTCAAATTGATAATCGTGAAACAATTCATATATAAATGCATTCTAGTTATGTAAATGTATACATAAAAAAAAAAAAAAAAAATAAGAGGTAATATTGACTATTAAAATTGAATGGACAAATGCATAATACAACGACAATGCAAATGACAATTAGAGTTAAACGAATATAAAAAATGTTTGAATATTTTTTTTTTTCTATTCCTATCTAACGTGTGATGTACACAAAACAACAAATTATTTATTTATTTTTTTTTTTCATACACAATTGTAGACCTTTTATTTATATTTTATTTCATTCCTGCTCTCGTGCGACTCTGGCGTATATTTCCGTTATCTAATTAATTAAGTACACAGTCTTGGCGCGAGCACACCCACTGCAACCTATGGCACTAAGTATTCACGTTTTTTTTTTTTTTTTTTTTTTTATTATTTTCGTTGTCACATGCGGGCTTGTCTCGGTTTTTTCACTCGCACAAATTTTTTCGCGCGTTTTATCTAAAAAAAAAAAAGGTTACAAAACAAATCGTGTCATTTAACGATATCATAATTATAGTATAACAAATAAACAAATAAAAAAAGAAAGATATTATATTGAGAAAAAAAAAATAAAAATAAAAATGAAATGTCCAAATAATAAGATAAATAAATTTTGAATTCATCTTCATGAGTCAATTATTAATGTTTTCCTGTCAATTCGGGTAACGAACAAAAATAATCATTTTCATAATTTTCGATTAATTAATTTCACAATACCTGAAAAAAATCATTATTTATCCATTTATTTTTCTTGTTATATTTTTCTTTATCCAGAGTTTTTTCTTTTCTCTTTTGATGGTTTTGGTAAAACAGAATGAATTTCACATATATAATTCAGTATTTTACAAAAAAAAAAAAAGGACAAACCGAGACAAATCTCGGCCCTAGGCTCGGTACTCGTAACTAGGGTTCCAGCCAACAGGGGCCGAGATCCACCTTCCAAACCTCCGTACTTGATGCCCAAGCATCGACTCGTAGAACTTGGTGGGAGATAGAGGCAAATTCGCCCCGTGTCGAGTTTCATTTTATAAGATAAATAACATAAAAAAAAAAAAAATCAAATAAAGAAGAAAAAAAAATACAAGAGAAAAAATGATTCTAACATACAATTCCTTTCAAATATGTAAATTTATTCTCGACCCGAGAGCGAATCTCCCATGACTGCTGCTCCATGATGCCCTGCCCTGGCCAATGCACCCTGCACCCCCTGTTTATTTTTGTTTTCCATTTATATTCATTTAAATTATTTTTTTTTATTTTATTTTCTGTGCAAATTCTTTGTAAAATGTATGTATGAATATGTAAAATCAGGCACATGCTCTTGTAGTCCTGTACAACGCACTCGAACTCGTTGAAATATATATATACATATATATACATATATATATATATATATATAGATATTTTTATTTATTCTCTCGTTGGAATTCGAGTGCGCTCATGTGAGAATTACAAATGTACAACGAATCTTTGCGTTTTAACGTAAATTTATTTTGTGACAAATTCAGTTTCGAGGTTTATTTGTTGTATATGTGAACGTATGTTTGTTATGTATATGTATATGTAATGTTGTACAGTAAAATGGTATTTTTGTACGTGCAATGTGTGGCGCAATAGCACGTTGAAATAAATAAAATAAAAAAAAATAGAGTACCACATGTAATGAAATTGGAATTATACAATGGTTAAAATCTGGAGGGTGCAGGTTGTTCGCTGTTATTATTTTTGTTTTTTTTTTTGTTCATTTCCAAATCCTCTATTGTTTGCCATGGGCTAGGCACCAGAGGTATGCAGCATCAAATGATCATATATATTTAGACATTAATATATAAATAAATATATATATTTTGTTAGATATATATGTTTTGTTGTACCAATTCTACTAGTCAAAGGGAAATCAAGTACGGGGATTAGGGGATGGGTGGACCTCGCGCGCCCTGCCGGCCAGGACTTTGTACCTCACACAACTCCCTAGTTACGAGTACCGAGACCTAGTTTTAAACGTGATTAACGTCATACGCAATTTATTAACCGGGACACGATTCGTTTTATTTTGTATTTATTTATATTTCTTGCATTTATTATTTTCACATTTGTTCAAAATCATTTTTAAAAATTTTATATAACTACATGCGATTGTATATTCGCATTGATTTTATATAATTCATCCTCATCAAAATTTTATTGTATACATTTTTATATATAAATGAATTAATTAATATATTTACAAATGAATTAAAATGAATAAATTTTCATTTAAATCAACGACTTTCTTACGAATCATTTTGATTATTCCCCACAGTTCTATCCGCTTTATTTTTTATTCCATTCGCTCCGCATACATAATTATCATTTATATTTATATATATCTTTATTCATTTGTGATTTTTTTTTTTTTTTTTACTTTTTCGTTTTATTTTCATTTCTTGAAACATATCAGACACACGAATTTTCTTTAATGTCACACAAACGTTTATGCACTCTCGACAATTATCGCACCCTTAACGAACAGTATGATTGGTAACGCTATAATCACTTAATAATTTAAGAAACTATACACTATATATTTTCATTAATTTATAGTATGGCCTTTTCCTCTCGCTTATTCAATCTCTCTTTCTCTTTCTTTCTATCTATCTATCTATCTATCTATATCTATTCCTATAATTTTTTTTTTCTGCCTGTTATTTAATTTATTATTTTTTTCTTATTCCTCCTTGTAATCCTGAATCTCTTTTAAAAATAGACACAAATTTATCTATGACGCGCAATCTTAAATCTATTACGTATATTTTCATCACGATTAAGTAAATCATGCCGAAATCGTTTTGGCATATTATATAAAATGTTATAATTTTTTTTTCTCTCCTCTATTATTCGCTCGACTTTTAAACCAAACGATCTCGGCGACTTTGTATGTATGTATATATATATGTATGTTTTAGACCGCATCGCGTTGAGCTCTCAACAACATCAACGATGCAATTACAATTATATCGAGTACACAGCCCTCGTGCAACGGTATACGGTAATGCCCGCTCGCCTAACGCCTCTAGGTCTCGACAAATCAGCTTTTATTATTTTGTTTTATCCTTTAAACTATCTTTTTTGTTTTTTTTTTTTTTTCTTTTCTTTCAAATCGACTCGCCGCTCTCTTGCCACTCATTACCCGATTTCCTTCCGCGTTATAAAACGTAGAAAAAAAAAAAAAGAACGCGAAATATAAATGAAAACAAACAAAAATAGAACGTTTTATTTTAAAATAAATAACCGAGTTTACGAGCAAACAATTCTCTCTCTAAAAAATCTAAACAATCAGTCAGTTGAATAAAATATATAAAACTTTCCATAAGTCATGTCAATAAAAAATACGTATACATAATAAACAAACGAATTAAAATATCTAAGAGTTTATTCAAAATGCTCAAATGTATTCTCGATTATTTTAAAAATTGAAAAAAAAAATTAATAAAAAATATTTTCCCCACAACGCGATCCTGTGCTAAATTTTTATTTATTTGCAATATCAACAATAGCATCGACACTTTATATCTCCTGTTCCTCCTGTAACCCGCGCACGACAACGACCGCCCCATGCCGATTTATGTACATAGATAAATATACATATAAATATATATGTATATATATTTGAGATATTCCTTCAAATAAAGAATAATCATGTCAAAAGCAAGTGAATATGACCAGAAGAGTATTCAAGTACTAAAAAACAAGAGGAGTCAAGCGCTAAAAAGTCTATAATTAGAAATGATGCAAGTTATCTCAGAAAATAGCAGCACATATATATGTATAATAGACAATATAAATGGAATGAAAGGATTTTATTTTCTTTTTAGTTTATTGTTATGTTTTGTGATCGTATATAAATAGATAATATGAGATAATATTAAGAGAAAAAAGGATAAAGCTGATGGATAAATTATATTAAAAAAAAAAAAAAGAATATAATATAAAAAGAGAATGTATATATAATGCTCGTTGAAAGAAAAAAATAAAAAGCGAAATTTCGTAAAATTGTAATAAGGAAAATGAAGCAAAATAGGAAAAAAAAAAAAAAATGAAGAGACAACCTGCAAAACGTCACAACTAGACTTCTATTACGAGCACGGATAAACGGCCGAACTGATGCTGTGGTAGGCGGCGAGGGCGGCGTGCGCGTGCGCGTGCGTACGCGCAGGGGACGCGGAGGCGGCGTGCGGCGAGGTGGCCATCGCGGCTGCCATCATCATCTGTTGGTGCGATCGCTTTAGGGAGTTGGGAGTTGTGGCGGCGCTACTTGGGGTAGTGTTTGACTGCGACGGGTGATTTTGGCTTTGGTTCAGTTGCAAGGGGGTGGTACTGCCGATGGCATGGTGAATGAGATTGTGATGGGGGGTGATCGCGTCGTGCGGATAGAAAGTTGTTGACGATGGTGAGGTACTCACGACGTCCGGCGTACTCGCTCCGTCTGTGTGGCTGGTGCTGTCCGCGGTACTTCTTGGTCCACCATCAAGTCCATTACCAAGCTCTGGTGGCTTTGTGCTCTCTCGATCATCGATCACTAAGTCTATTGGCATTTTTCCCTTGAGACAACTGATATATCGATGACAAAAATTGTCACACAGCTCATGAACCTGAAACAATATAAAAAAATTATTATAGTATATTCATTTCTATTTTTATTTTATATTATATCACAAAAATATTATTCAGATAAATTATTTATATTCACTCATTCATTCATTTATCATTTACTGATATTGTTAATGTATTTTAAAACTGTTACAATATTATACGAATGTATATAGACTGTTTATTGTGTGGTGGTAAAATATACAAATCGGGTCTTGAAGTAAAACGCCAGAGAGTAAAATAAATCGGCGTGCGGTTCTATATAACTGAGAAAGAACCCGCACCAAAGGAATATATACATAGATGGAGAGGAGAGGCCTGACCGGTGTCCAACCGACCAGAATGTTATGTATGCAAATGAGCACTGACAGGCCTATAGAATACTCCGACTTCTCGTCGTCGTCGTCGTCGTCGTCGTCGTTTTCTCACAACACACCCTTCACCAGTATGTCGTCCTCTTTTTTCCCTCACTCAATCTCAATATATCAGCCTCTTTCTAGGGACCAGAAGCCAGCGGCTTCATTGGAGTTTAGAAAAAATAATATATTACATAAGCGAAAATAAAGCGAAAAAAAAAAAAAAATTTATATACCTAGATGATTAAAAAAAATTGTTATCTTGTTATATGTAAATCAGATGGAATCGAATGAAATGCATTATGATAGTGCATTTCCTCTTCTCTATACACAACTACAATCACCTAGTCCAACTATATATAAATATATAATAGTCTATATATATATTTGTATTTATATAGACAAAATATAACTACACTATTATATTCGTTACTTATAAGCTGTACAATATCACTTATATGATGCAGTTCTTATTAAGTATAGGTATTTATGTGTATGTAATATAGGAAGGTCGGCCATCTTGCACAACACGCTGACAAAGCCACCAATGGAAAAACACTGAGTTCCGCAATGGACTTGAAACAATGCACGCGTTTATCATATATATGTATATAAATTTACGTTACGGGCGCCACTATATAGACACCTTTATCTATTTACCGCACTTTCCTTTTTCTATATACTTCCAAGTGTCATATAGAAACCCATAATAACTTTGAAGATATTTTTAAAATGATACAAAAAATTATCTATCATTGAGTCGATTTTTTCTCTCAATTTTCTTCTCTTCTTTCACTTTGTTACATATATACATAATTCTTATTTCTATCTTCTGTTCTCAACTATTTTCTTATCTTATATCGTATGACTAAAGTGTGTTTTTCTTTTTTCTTTCAGGTAATACAATGCTTTCAATGCAAGAGGATGACTGTGCTCAGAAGAACGCGAGATCAAACACTGAATAAAGGGAGAAAGAACCGACGAAGGACAGCGACTATAATACCAGACTGGTTAGAATTTGATCCAGCAGGAGAGTTTGACTTTTACCGGCGGGGAATATATATAATGAGAATAAAAAATAAATAAAAATATACGTATCGAAGGAGATAGAAGGTAAGACTTTTTTTATTTTTGATCAAACGATATAGAAAATGAGCGGAAAAAAAACTTTAAAATTAGCTCGATTGTAACATTGAGTAATGTCTGATTGTAGCTACATGAACATGATCACCACTTAAAATGCATCAATAGCAACCAGCTTGGTACTATTCTCCATGTCTACACCAATACCCACATCTAAAGTATTCAATAGTATAGGTATATACTACATTATATCTTCTCACTATGCGTCATTCAATACTTTGTATAATGATCTTGTCCTTGTGACATACGATCTAGATCCCCTATGCACTAGATATTGCCTTCCAACACAGAGCATATTATGCACGATCACTATGTATCGTATAGACTTCCTCAACTGTGTATAGATGATTGAGCTTTGAAGCAGATCATGGTAGAGAAAAAAAAAATATTCATAATTGATAACTTTCGTATGAATCATTGATGGAGAAATGAGTATAATGCTAGTGAACGGATTGGATATTTAAACGCCACTTGTATTAGTATTGTTAATTTTTTGATGAAGATGACGAGTGACTGGATAGTTGAAGGACAGAAAATAAAAAAAGGAGAAAACGTATTGATATCGTATAGCTTGGTTCTTGATAAATTTTAATTTATATTTAGAAATGTTTTTTTCTTCATGATTTTTTGTTTCTTTTCGAATAATCACACGCCAGATTTTGAGTTGTTCACCTGGACAATTCGAACAGAACAACAATCACTTGACATTTACACTTCAAATATGACAAAGTTACATTTTTATTTTTCGCACGCCCAAACTTGAAAACGGTTTTCCACACCAGTGATCTTTACAATAGGATTTAAAATCAGTTTTTCATACAAAGCGAAAAATGCGGAAAGGGAAATAAAATTGTATCCAAAAAAGACCACCCTTCGTTACACATGCTTACACGAATTTACTTGGTTTTTGCCTTCATTTTATTCCAAATCAATTCGCCATGACGCATGGATTTGAACTGTAAACCGCAAAATTGCTGAGGAGCGAATGCGACGTTGAAAACCGGTTTGTTTGCATCGCGGAACTCACTAACAGAAGGAAGTAAAGTCATGCCTATAAGGTCTCTCTTTAGTACATTTTGCTTTTGCTCAGATCAATATAAAACCAGGAACATAGTCTGCCATAATTGAATACATAGTCAAGGAATTGAAAATGGATTTACAAGCGATGGAGTTAGAACGATGAAGAAGCATTGTGAACAGGGCGGTCACAGTCCAGTCCAGCCCCAGATAATGTGTATAGCTTGTGCGTATGGCCTATAAGAATCAAGTTAGAAGTGGACGTGCCGCCATCTCCAACAACGTCGCTAGTGCGCGTCGTTGTGGTGCTCCCCTTGTATACCAGTCAAACGTAATTATGCTAATACCCGATTGGCTCGATGAAAAAAAAAAAATAAATAAATAAATAAAAATGTTAAACGTAAGCGGAGAGACGTTCACCGCGGGCTAAAACACACCCGATTGGTCCTTTCTCCTTTCGATGGTATTTATGGAATCCAGTCGATCGCGTACGGCCCGTGCATTCTCCTCGTTTCGTACGGTTTCCTCTTTTTTTTTTTTTTTTTTTTTCAAGTGTCCAACGCTTTAGTCTTCATTATACCGCTCTAGTAAAGTTTAAAAAATGTTTATTTATAACCTAAAGACTGCGCAAAATCCTGGATCAATCAAACCATTTTTCAGAGCAATATAAAAAAAGTGAAATCTCGGAAATGAAAATATGTATAAAAATTTAAATTTATTACAAAATAACTACGTTCAATTTAAATATTTTATTCTATTTTCTAGTTTGCGAAAACAATTTTTAAAATCAAAGTCCATTTTTATATCTTTTTACGTTTACTAATAAGCGGGGCTTTGGTTGATGATCGATTCAAGCAAAGAGGGGAAATAAAGAGAATTTGGCCGCAGGTATCGGTTTATAACATAATCACCATAAATGAGGAAAATTGGTATGAAATTGCCTGATAAAACCGAGCTGACCAGAAGCCTATATATATTCCTCTTTTGCTATTGGCTTTTACTTTATATCCCCCTCGTCTAACCTAAATCACCACACCAGTTGCCATTTCAATGGAAATGCGATTGATGTCCGCTATTCTGTATGATAAAATATAGCCATAAAGGAGAATGGAATATATAGTAGCTCAAAGTTGCTGAGATTGCTGGGCATAAATATATCCAACTATAAATTGTATATTTACGTTCGATGAAAAATTTTACAATCACAATTCTAAATATTTTCTCTTGACATTCCTGTATATTTATTTAATGTTTGCTGTCACACACGCACACGGATATTTCAAACTCACAGTCCAATGTAATCTGTTTTTTTTTTCTCCTACATCGTCTATTCGTCTTATAATCTTTTCTTTTCTGCGAAAACTAGGTAAATATCATGAGTTGAGTTTCATGATATAAATGAAGAGGCACAGTCATGTCCCAATCCAAACTGCCTCTATACAACCAAGTAATTTCAATTCTTCTTACCATCCATTGGACAGCTAAATCACTCTACTTAAAAGACGAAACGACATTAAGGTAACGCGAAAAGATAGGCAATGTCTTGAGCTTTCACTGCTATTACGGAAAATTGCTTTGGATCCATATCTATACACTAGTTTTCTCATGACAGATGTGTTCCCAGGTGTAAAACTTACGTGTGCGAATTCCATTCAAACCCCCATCATGACCAAATGCAATCATCCTGATACATAACTGTATATACAAAACGCTTATGCGTCTACTACTCGGTCATCTATATAAATTTCATACATGGATTATATATACTGAATGGAATTCAAAGCAGAAGACCCTTGAAAGAAGATTTACGATCAGTTGAAAATTAACGAGCCACCTGAATGCACACTTGAATTATTATATCAAAATGTCATTGTTACCCCGTAGATTAAATTAATCAAATGTTCATATATACATCACACATACCCACAAATAATTATACTTTCACATGTAAATTATTTACGTCAAAATATGCGCACTCACCTTTTCAAGCTCAAGGAGGTGAAACCGGAGGACTTGAATCGCTTGAACCATCTGAAAGCATAAAAATGAAAAAAACATTATAATAAATAAAATGATTGAGATAAAATAGAGGAAAATTTTGATGACATTGAGCATTATTTTAAACAATAACCTGTTGCTGCATCATAATGACACATCAATACTTGTAATTTCACCTGTTTTTTCATTTCTTCCCCTCAACTATCTTTATTATATATATCCTACACTGTCGTTCATTACATTGTATTGATAGTTGGTATAGATCCTGACACTGTGAATCATGACAATTTTTTTCTTTCATATCTTCACTGCAAATATGACGCTATATACTGCCCGCGTCGATTTATTTATTTTCGCGGCGTTAATTGACTTCGCATCCGCGCCGGAAAGAACGAGCGGAATGTCCGATACGGTTCCATGACTCGAATCGTTCTTCCAATGAGAACAAAGACACCGCGCGGGCGCTTGGAAGCGACTATAACTTCACTCTTTACCTCTCTCACTTCCAGTTGAGCATACAGGTAGCATATAAATATACAAGCATATGTAGCGTATGGCTCGCTGAAAAATAGCTAGCATAATTTCGCTATTCCCCATGACGTTTAATGCGCCATGACACAAGTTGAAAAATCTAAACATCCCCTTCATGAGGAGAAATCGAGTAGACCGGTCTTTCATTCTCTATACCTATGTCGCTTCGCGTTCATTGATCCAACATTCTCTCTATCTCATTCCACCAACAAACGAGCCACCGATTCAATTAAGACTCTCCTCCGACAATCTTAATTATTAATTAAAAATATATTTATGCAATTATGAGCCATTACGATTTCATTGAATTGATAACCAACCACTTTCCTGGCATATTCCCCCATCTCATTTGCCCTCTCTTTCATGTATATATATATGTATTTATTTATAATATACTTGATACCATGTGGAATTGCAAAACTTAATGACCATATCAATGTATATAAATACATAAAATAATTCTTCTCACTTTTCATTCTGTCCAACATCGATATTATAATTGAAATCAGTTCATTTACCGCCAGCAAAGATCGATCTAAATAAATATATACATATAACTAACTGTAAGAATATATTATATACACATAGTATATAGCTAAAACACCGATGAAAGAACATTGAGTATCGTTATGCGCCGACGCAAATCGAGGCATACACTTTAAGGCGCGAATCATGATCATTTGGTATTTGCGTTCAAGAGAAAACTCAAGACACATCGCGTTCAATCTCATTGCGCCCACAGTACAATGTCAGCTCTGTATCCAATGCACTCATGGCCACAAAATGCACATCTTAACACGTGTAAATAAATATACATGTATACAGCATATATACACTGATGTATATCTGTGTGTATATATGAATATACATCCATACAAAAGGCGCCTGGGCGTGATAGCACGGCCCTCGAAGTGGTTTTGCCACGATCGTTCATCACGTGATATTAATTAACCGAAGATGTGGAGTAGAAAAAAAAAAAAGAAACGAACGATGAGGAACAAGGAGATGGTGTTATTTATAAGCCAAACACTCACGCCACAGAATAAATATATATTTATATGCACCAAGAGGAATGTATCATAATTTTTTGTTCAATATATTTATTTATTTATTTATTTATTCGAAAAACATTTTTTTTTTTCCTTCATTTCAATGTTAATAGTATAAATACACGAACGCGATAGGTGTTTAATATATCATTTATAATCTACACTATTGTCACATTACTTGATGATTTAATCGTTAATTACTTGCGGCCATATAGATAGAAATTTCTGTCACGATTAATGAGCATTGCAACGTCACGTATTTATCGACTTTTTTTTTCTCTTCTCCATCACTTCTTTTATATATTTATTTATTTATTTATTTATTTATTTATATATTTATTTAATTTTATGTACATGTCAACGTTGCGTTAAAGCACGAGGTTGATCGCGCACGCGGCAAAGATGAGTAAAGAGACCATATAGTGAATGTAATTCTATATACACATATATATTTATGTTCATCAGTGTGTTTTATATGTGAGTGTACGTAAACCGCGAACGTCGTCACAGTACAATTTCCAGCCACTTGAAAATCTACGACGTCGTAAATCTCCGTTGCGAAGTCTCGCGGATCGATAGGAACACTTGAGCACTAATAGTCGATATTTCTTCGAGTGTTCTAGGTGCACAAAGAATGAAGAATAAATACATAAATAGATAAATAGATAGATAGATGGATAGAATAATGAGAGGAAGAGAGAGAGAATGAGATGATGAATGAAAAAACGAGGAAATAATGAGAAACAAAAATGAAACGAATGTATTTATAATAGAAAGGAAGAAAAAAATTAAAAGAATTAAAAATCAAATGGATTATTGATGCAGCCGATGGATATATTAAGAGGGACAAAAAATATTATACATATATGTTTATATATATATTATATATAGTGAAATCGATTGATGATAGAATCCAATTTGCCAACTTTACTACGTCAACGATCAGAAATTATTATCGTTTTCCTTCTTGCTTATATTCTCTCACAATAAATTAATATATTTATATATTTATTGGTGTGAAACACGAGTCTCGAGAGTAGTAATATAATTATTAACGAGCGTCCGCAGTGTCGATTTGCTTTTAAATATCCCGCAATAAATTCGCACATCGCGTGCGTATTCTAATATAAAACTGAATACATAAAAAAAAAAAAAAGTAAAAAGTAGAAGGCGAAATATATTTATACAAACACTGTATTAATTTTTTCTTTTTAATTCTATCTTCAGTGACGATTTTATAAATGTCTATCTTTCTCTCCCAGCTTTTCATCTCTATATATATATTCATCTGGTTTATTGGCTGTACATATATACACACACATATATATATATATTATATAAATCATGAGAGAGGAAGAAAGAGACAAAGTGAAATGCATATACAAAAGTTTATGTCCCTCAGCCGGTTATTATACGATTGCTGCAGTTATAAAGGTCGTTCGCGGCCGCGCGATAGACGCGTTACTTAATGAATGGACGTTAATTGTATCAATTATCAATGAGGAAGAGACATTGGCGCGAAGAATCACTACCAATGTATATACATATATTTTCCTTATCGATGTTTTAGTGATTTACGACACTATACTATACCGATTCTCTCTTCTTGTTTGATTATTACTTTTTGTTTTTCTTTTATTCATTTAAATTCTGCTCCTGCATGCATTTCACTCAATTTAATTTCAATTCATCCACTCCCTCTCCACACGATATACATATAAATATACATAAACATATATACAAATAGATGTAATCGCAATTAAATAGCAATTAAAATTTTTTCATTTAAATTTGATAGATAAATAATATGTAAACGATATTAATATAAATACTATTGCATAAATTTACTATAGCCTTTTTCATTTCAATTTTTACTTGATATTATTTCCTCTCTTATTATTCTATTTATTTCAAAATGAAAATTAGAAAATAACTTCGTATGTTTTAAAATGTGTATAAAAAAAAAGAAAAATAGAGAGAAAAAAAATTGTCACATCAGATCATTTGTCTAAGTCATTTAGTTTCTATAAAGAACACACTTGTAACTTATTCACTAAAGTTGCAAACAAATAAAAAATATATATGTATACATACAGCAAAGCAAGAAAAATTAAAGAGAAATAAAATATATAATATAATTGATATGAAAATAATAATAAAAAAATGGTGAAAATAAAGTGAATTATGAGTAAAAATGATATAGTATTCATATAAAAATGAACTCGGTGTGGTCGTCCGAATGCGTGTGTGTATACGCAAAAGACTTTACTGCACCTGCATTTTTGTGAATATTTTCGGCGACATTAACGTCTTAACGAGCGCCATAACAAGCCAAAAAGGAGGAGTCACTTTCATGCTAATCTTTGTATATGTATGTCTCTACATCTTTCTCTCGTTCTACTTTTTCTTATTCATTCTCCTTGGACTCTTTTCCCTCATGATGCCGTTGCACACTCTGCACACAACCGGGAGACATAAACTCATGAGGACTCGCATTCACATATATACATATAACAGTAACTCGGATGTGCTCAGTGGAAGTGAGCGCACTAAAAGCGTCTTAGTTGGAAATTATACCCGAGGTGAAGACCACCCTTCCTGCCAACTCCTAGGGGAATTTTTCTTTTTCATTCTCGCATTTGTCTTCTCTTCCTCACTGTCACTCTTTCTGTTATTTCATGTTCATCATCTCCCTCCGTTTCTTACGCTGCTTTTCAATGACATAAATGAAAAGAAACGAAAAAAAAAAAAAAAATAAAAATAAACAAAAGATAATATAAGTTAAGAAGAGTCCAATGCACATCTTATATATCTATATACATATATACATACATATATATTTATGTATATATATCTGTTGGACGACGACAACGACGACGCAAAGACGGACGAGACGTTAATTTTTGCGCCGGGACGAATCGCATACAGCTTTTTTTCGTAGTTGAGAGGCGACCGAAGGACGAATCCTGGGCGCGAGGACCACCCGAGTCGTTCGACATTCAGCACAAACTCTTTTATCGATCGTTTCGTTCAACACTGAGACCTATAAAAGGTATATATATATGTGAATATCAGATTCATATACATATATAAATATATATGCGAATTATTGTTGAGAGAATTAAAAAGAAACAAAAAAAATGATCATGTACACTGATGGGTCAATAATATCCTGATCATTTATTAATCCTGTAGAATATATTCTTTAATATGAGGATATTATTATATCAATATTGTGCTTTTTATCAGTTACATATTTTTATTGTTGATTTTATTATTCCTTTTTTTTTATTTTTTTTTTCTTCTTTCTATTTACTTTTTTTTATCTTTGGTGTACCATGACCATGACACTGATGTATTGATAATGATTGTGTGAGAAATCGATAGAGTCAAATGATTATATACCTATTGAAGATAAAATATAAATAAAAAAAAAGATGAAAAATGAATTACAAAAACAAATGATGATACGTCAGCAGATTTATAAGACGTTCATAGGTCAATTATCGAAATTGATATATGTCCCAATAGAATTTAATAAGAATCATTTAAGATATTTTGGATCTGGTGACATTGATTATAAATTAGTTATGATATATATATACTTATATATTTATATATTATTTATACTTGACGCATATTATAATATAAAAACAAATATATATTCTGTGCAAACACGTTTATATGCATGTAATAATTTTTATTATTTGCCTGCAATTATTTTCTTTAAACTTAAGACCGACAATTAGCATCTCATTGGCTCATTTCTCGCGTATGCTAATAGGAATCTTATTTGAGTCGAACGTATAGTACCTTACTCCGTCTACTTCTCCTACCTCATTCTATCTTTCTTTACCTGTGCTCATTCTTCTTCTCATTCTCAAACATGCTAACATATATACACAGACACACTGTCTTTATTCACAAACGACAAACGTGTTATGGCATATTTGTTTTATTTATTTTATTTATTTATTTATTTTTCTTCCCTTGGTTGTGACCGTGCGCCTGCAGCTTCCCTCGTTTCATTTACTATCACGTTAGTGCAGCACACACGAAGGATATGAATATACGACAGGAGAAAAAAAATAGCCACTGGAATAAACAGTATAAAGAATAGGTTTATACGCCCACCTATAGAGTATGTCACTTTGAATATTTGCATCATTTTGCAAATAAATCACAGAACTTTGCGCGGCACAATTAATAAATACAATTTATTTTAGTGGACTCAAGACTATTTGATAAATATATTTACAAGAAAAAATGTGCATTGGTTGATAGTGAAACGAAATTTAAAACACAGCGAAGATAAAAAAAAAATTAGAGACGAAGAAAAATGAGAATAATAAAAAAAATATATATTATATATAATCTAAAGATGGAGCTTCGAGTAAAGCCAAAAGAGCTCTCTCGTCTTCGTGACTCCTTAAAAGAATCCAGCAATTCAACTGCTGTAATAGCTGCACTTGGAATAGGATAGTTGGCAGACTAAGAGAAGAAGAAACAAAATCTCTATACACTTTGCCCAGTTTATTCAGACTTTTTCCATTTTGTTAAATTATCTAGTGAAAAAAACAAAATGTATTCGATTGGCACAGACACTCATGATGACTCTCCTTTGCTCTCTCACACTCCAAATGAGAATTAAAGTCTTATATATGTATTAAAATAAGAAAAGAAATTTATAAATATTATATAGGAATTAAATTATATTTATAAAGCCAAATGAAATCAGGTGAAAATGAAGATGGCTACTGCACATTAACAACATGATCAAGACAAAAAAGCTCCAAGCACATTTACATATTCCCTTTTTTTTTTTTCAACAATAAAAAAAATTAATTGATCTTACTTTTAAATTTTCTACGATTGTAATGAACAATATATTATTTATATTTACATGAACTAAACGAAAATGAATCGCAGTCGAAACATCAACTTGCATCGGTCAAAATAATATTAATCTATCATTATAATATAAATAAAAAATATTTTATTAATTTAAATTTGAAATAAAAATGATGAGAAAAATTTTTATCTTCATTTATTTACTGAATAAAATATTCGAAATAATTTTTTTATGACTATAACTGACCATACAAAAATTGTTAATTCTTCGATACAAGAAAATAAAGTGGCGCAAAGCTTGCCCGTAACACGCTCATCATATGGTGGATAAGACGTTTTTAAAAGGCCCACTTCCCACGCGTTATCTTCCATCGCGGAACACACTCAAGAAACTTGAAATATTTCTTCCTTGCCTCGAAGGTCCCGGGTAAAGAAATGAAAGAATAAAAAAAAAATAAATAAATAAAAATATGGATGCCATCATGCCAACAGAGTGTCGGCAATACCGTGAGATATATACAAAAGAAATATAATGAACGAATGAAAGAGAAAAAAATATATAAAAAAAAAAACAGAGAGACGATTATTTTACATTAAAGGCGAGGCCGCTCAGTCTAATTACTTTACTAATTATATTTAAATTATTTTAACGCATATTTTACTATGAATGGAAAATAAAAAATTAAATTAAAAAAAAAATAAAGTCAAGGTATGACTAGAAAATACCAAGCAAGAAAAAAAAAAAATATATTTATATATAAATAAAATTCTCACCAGCGAATCCACCTCCGGGTCTGCTATGTAATAAGGTTTCTCTTGTCTGATCTGTAACACACATAAAAATAACACATATATTAGTACATGAATAATTTAATAATAAAAGATCCATCGGGTAATTACACAGTATATTAATAAAGGAATATATACAATGAGAATTATCATGATAGAATATTTTCGTGACTTTACTCTAAAACCAATAATCATTTTACCCTCGCGTGCTTTATGACATTTATAATTGGTACACCCTTTAAATTACATAATTTTATATACACAAAAATAACATCATTTTGTAAAACACCTAAAGTTAACATTACCACATTCGTAATTTATTTTTTATCATTAACACACACAACAAATGAATAAAAGAGAAATTAAATTAACTTAAAAAAACGAAAGAGAAAAAAATTTTAAATATAAAATAAACGAAATAATAAATCATCTCCTGTCATTGTTAATATAAAATTACGAATCTTATGAATAATATAATAGGTTAAATGTGCACTATCAATTTAAATAATTAAATATATGCATATATAAATCGATTGCATTTAATACTGACACATAATATACATATATATTATATATGTATACAGCTAGATCATTTGTTTAAATCTTTTGTGTGTATATATGTATGTTATATTCATGAGATTGAATTCTGAATGGAATCTCGTCGCGTTCTCTCGCACACCATCAGCGAGTTAATGTATATATAATAATGAAGGTGTCTCTTGTACAGCCGCCGGGTAAAAATATACTGTCAACTTCTACTGCAGGACATCAGAGACGAGCAATAATATCCAAGTAGTTGTGTATATTATGTATAGTGGATATACTGGAGATATATAGCGAAAGAAGAAATAAATATATGTACAAATAAAAGGGTAAAGTGAGTGAAGAAATGAGCGAAGCAAAAATAGATGGATGGTGGACGATGGTAAAGTTTGTAACCGCGAAGAGAATCGAAAAGCGCAAAGGGGCAAATAAGAGAAGGACTAGTTCTTGTCCAAGTATATATTCTCTACCGGTCAACTGTTGATGTTTTTTCGATGGTCCCCAAGCGACTGCTATAGCGCCGCACAGGTAGACATCCCGATTACAAATTGTAAACAGCTCGAATCGCAAAAGTGAATTATACACAATGTATATAATATTATTTACTACAATTTCTCTCGGGTATAATGTCACTGTGACATTGCAGGATTTATAATAATTGTAGGACAATATTATAAATAATTATATACATATACGAGGAAATATTTTATTTATTTGTATGGGGATAATAAAAAAATTAATGAGGCGTTGAAAATTGTTGAATCATTTTGTTGATAAATTTAATTTTATCAATTGATTATGTGTGTTGATTATAAAAATATCTATTTTCACGATGAAATGCTACGTGTTGAATTATTTGTAATGGAAAATTTAGCAGACGTGTGTATATAAATTTTGCACAAGAAAAAATAAACTGTGGTGAGTTCTGCAGCAAGCACAAAATATTATTCCATAATATTTACAGAATGATCTCAGGCACGTGCGTGTGCACACGAATACTCATACATATATATATGTATATACAAAGAACTGTATATTATATAAATGTATATGTAGTATATAATAATTTTAAATGTATATGTAGTATATAATAATTTTGCTCGTAGAAAAAAAAAATAAAAAAAAATTTTTTTTTTACTGAAGATTTTGAACAAAACTCAAACTACCCTTTTATTCATCTACCTATAACACATATTTCTACACCCGAGTGCAAGGAATGACAATACAAAAAAAAAAAAAAATATATAATTTGGAAAGTCAACAAAAAAATGCTGAAAAAAAAAAAAAAAATATATATTTGACGTTGTATAATGTTTTATACAATCTATTGAATATAACATTCTTGAAAATTTTCAACGCTGCATAAAAGTTTTACAACATGGCGTGCATTATTGGCGTCGAATATTTTTCTCATTGAATAAATATGAAAATGCAGCTGAAATACTGCGATGGAAGGCAAAAGGACCACTGAGAAAAGTTTACTTTTACCTTAAACATGAAAATATATGTATATATATATCTATGAGGATGGGCAATGCCAAGGGTACAGTAAAACAATACTCTAGAATCATCTGGCCCCGAGGTCAACGATTTACTGTTTCTCCAGACCCCAGAGAGTGAGAATAAGAGAGAAAAAAGACATTGTAAAACTTACAGCCTCGTTGACTTTCACCCTCCCCCTTTAGCCGCACATTGCTTTCAAAATGACAACCGTGACTTTTAACACACAAAACCAACTCTACTTTCAATAGGTAGATATTTTCCAAACGCACACGTAAAATAGATTTTATCTCTCCCTTTTATTATACATTCATTTCATTAGTTTTAAAGTATAAAATAAAATTATTAATAAATACTTTTTCTATCCAATCATATTAATGCCCTACATACTTATACATATATATATATATATATACACGAAATAGAAAATTAAAACACCCCATAAAGTATATTAATATTAAGGGGGGCGATCACGAAATTACAGGGTCTAAAAAATCACACAACACACGCTATAAATATATAATACATATTTTCCTATACCATTCAAGTTAAAACAACTGTATTATTATTTCCATCGATAAGATAATATAAAGAAAAAATAATATTTATATAAATTACAAATATAAAATGACAAATTTCATTACTATTTCATATATATAAACACAATCATGACATCATAAATAAGAATTAAATGGAAAAAAGAGCTCTATAATAAACTCACTATACTGACCCAAAGAGAGCGGCATCTTTTCTCAAGTCAATGCACACACATTTATATATATAAACAAAAAAAAAAAAAAAATTATGTCATATTACTGATTTACCACGAATTCGCAATTAAATTCATCAACACACTCGCTCTCATTCCTCGTTTACTCAGTGATACAGCAACATGTATATAAAATACATTCATGCGTGTATATGTATAGACAAGTAACATCAGTAAATAATGTATATATATATATATTATCTATGTGAGGCCCGGTTTCTCTAACGGTGAAACGCGTTTCGCGAGAAGCAACCCCATAAAATTGACGAGTAACTAAGTCTGCCTCTCCTTTGCATAAACATTCGCCTTCTGGCCTCACATCGCTTTACACACGACATCAACGACACGAACGAGACAGATGCGAGATGATTCGTCTGTTTATATACATACATGTATGTATGTATGTATGTATATACAGAACAAAAAGGAATAGAATATGTTTATATCTTGGTATATGTATTTGCAGTCGCGTTGCATCGAAGATTAATCTTCTATTCAGTACGTATATAGTTATATATTTATATACATGCACTAAGAATATTGAAGATAAATATGGTTATAGCTGTGTTGTTAAGTGATTTCTTAACAATATAATAGTATAGTACTAACAACAATATTTTTACTTTCACAAACAATCTTGTTTGGTTTTTTTTTTTTCTATTTAATATTTATTTTTTTCTTTAGATATTTTTTCGTATACATTTAATGACTCGAACACCGTCAAGGAGAATATAAATATAGAAGCGAAAGGAATATTTTCTAAACAAACTAAAAAAAAAAAAATAGTAAAATTATTACAACTTACAACGATTGTTGTTTATTATTTTTATATTTATTCATTTATCCATTTTTATTCCAAGGTGAAAATACTATGAATTCCTTGAGATCAAAAAGAAAAAAAAAAATAATGTATTCTAAATCGTTAAATAAATTTTATGAATATAAAACGGTAAAATAACCAGTGCGAACAATATATTATCATAATAATTCATCCAAAAATATGTACATATGTAAACTGAAATAAAAATACGAGTGCTTTACTGAAACACTATATTTGCAAATTACATCAAGTTTCGCTTTCACTTTTTATCTATGTGCACAAAATTAAACTGATTATATATTTAAACAACACGTCCAGTTCACCCAAGAATAAACTATATATATTTTATCCATCGCGTAATTTCCATGCATTAAAAGACAATTGCGCATTTATCGTGCAAGTGCATACAATAAAAATTAAACTAAATATAATATTTAACCATACGTTGTGCTATAAAATAATAAAGAAAAACTGAATGAAGACAGGCACGCGTGTCTGCATTTACCAAAGAGTCGTATTCATTCAAACACACACCATATATATACATATATATTTGTGTATGTATATATAATATATATATACATAAACACGAACAAATATGTGACATCTATGTACCTATCAATATCAGCTGGTCCCCTGACTTTAAGACCAACATTTTATGACGGTTTAATGTCCCCAAGGTGCATTCTAATTGCACCAATAAATCCCTACAGGCACCTTCAAGCCACTAGCTAGATGGAACGTCACAAAATGCATCAGGTATCGCAGCCAAATGCAAGAAAGGAAAATATAAATAAATCCAAAATAAAACACTTCCGATCACGACCACATAACACACATAAAATTATATATAAACATCAATCTGTAGTGTCATTTACGTTTGCCACAGATTCAAAATAAAATTAAGAACATCAACATTTTCATAAACAAAAAGTAAAACCACAGAAAAAAAAAATAATTAATCCTAATATAACTAAAAAATAAATATATAAAAAAAAAAAAAATAAATAAAATATGAAATGAGTATAAAGTAGACACAACAGAGATGAGGAACGGGGTTGCTCTCTTGAACGTCGATTGCCCATAGGGATCCCGCAGTGAAGCCTTATACAGGCAAAAATGAAACGTGCGGCGCGAGACAAATCCCCCCAGGTACCAAAATGCATGCAAAAATATATATATATACACATGTATGTATGAGTGAAGTCCGCGAGATAAAAGGAGAGACAACACACGCATGCAATGAGCAAGAGAGTGGAAGAAAAAAAATAAAATAAAAAAAAAAGCGGAATATTATATAGAAGAAAAAAAAAAAAGGGCCACAACAATGAACCGCCGGACGCAGCAGGATATACCCGTGGCACGTTTTAGGCACGGCACGATGCACTGAGAAAGAATAAGAGTATATATATATGTATGTATATATATATACTATAGTTTTGTTGCCCCCCAAAGAATCGTGTGTGTCGAACTATATACCCCGTGTGTAAAGGCCTCCTGCGTCGTCTCCAACTCTACGTACATGTCTATATAGACAGAAGTGCGTTTGTGGCAATAATGCATATATAAAAGTATATATAAGAGGGTATATAACTGTGTAAGAGAGTAAAAGAAGAATGTATATGTACATATATATGTATGTATATTGCGGGGGGATAATGGCGCGGTGGCCATTGAATAGATCAATTTACAATGGCATAAAATGAGCAGCCAGCGCCCTTCTAAGCGAGGCATAACGCCGCGTTTGTTTTGTGTCGCTTTGGCACACTGTGGAATATATCTCTTATATGTATTCGCGTTCGTTCATTCTTGTTTCCCGCCGTTATGATGCGCACAACATATGCGCGTAGTAAAATTAATATTATATATGTATAGGATATATTTGGTACGCGCGAAATAATCCGACCGCTGGCGTGCGGCCCTTTGTTGAAACGAGTATAACTGTATATAATTCGTGCATATACATGTAAAATCGGGCTCTATCTCGCTTGGACTAACTTGACATTGACGTTGTCTTGTGGCGACTTATATATAATGGTATTAAGAAGAAAAAAAAATAATAACCGCAAGCCGATTGTCACCTGTTTGATTCGTTGAATTTATTTATTGAGAGAAAAAATAAATAATTAAATGAATGAATGAATAAGTAGAGTGAATAAGTAGATAGAATTTGTGTGAAGAAAATAAAATTAATTAATATATGTAAGATATTTACATATATTAGAAATAATATTAATCATTGACAAATTGATTTATAGACCAATTTGACATTGTTATATGTGATACATATTACAATGTAATTTATTTATTTTACCACCCGTTGATTCATCATGAAAACACTTGAGACACACAGTGAGAAAATGAAAGAGTGTGAGAGAATAAAGAAAGAGAGGGCACCCCGAGACGAGAGGGAAAAGCCTGCATAGTCGTAAATTATTCTAGGGTCAAATGCCACGTGTTCAACGTCGTTATACACATAGTATCGGTGGACTTTGTGCAATTACGACCACGATGGATTACAAGAGATTTTTTGTTGTTTTACAATGAGAAATAACAAAACACGATACAATTACGACAATAATCACATGATCGATAATTAAATAAACGTGAAATATTTGTATTTTTTTTTTCTTTGCAATATTATATGTATGCTGAATATGTGAATATGTAATGGGTATCATGGATCGATCATGATGAAGCTGATGCTGTTTTGTTGCTTTATGAAGAAAGAGAGGAGAGAGAGTGAACCTTTTGACGAGAAAATTTTCTACCTGGTCCCTTCTCATTTAACCAGAGAAAAAAAAATTAAAATACATCGAACGTTTCCTCCCCTGATCTATTGAACTCCATCAGGCGCATGTATATGTATTATATATATGTACAAGGGATAGAGTTAAAATACACTTTGGGAAAAATCGTCTGTCGAAATAGATTCAGAAACAAATAAACATCAATTATTTTTTTTTCCATGTGCTGATTTTTATTGTAAAAAATGTTTATCATATGTAATCAATTATGCATTTTGTAAAGTAAGATTTTAAATGCTTTTATCAATTGTTATTATCACAGATGACAATGCAATGATACCAAATAGCGCAAACTTTGCTACTTGTATTAACTAGAAAAGCCTGCACTAGTAATTATTTAATTCGAATCCATTAAATATTGCACGTATCAAAGTTAACAAATAATAAATTAATTTTCATTACTCTATGTCTATCTACAAATTAAAACAATAAAATTGTTACAGTAATATTCCGAAAAAAATATATTATTGTCATTAATAAGTTTTATTTTTTAAGGGCTAATAAAAATTAATTATTTTACTGCTGTAATATAACAAAATTCAACATTTAAATACATGAAAAAAAAAAAAAAAAAAAAATGTGATACAAATATAATAACGAGTATATGGAGGTGCGAGTTATCGGAACTTGAACGATTTCACTTGACCTACCGCGACGTGTCTGTATATATACTATAAGTGTATACGTATGTATATATGTATGTGTGTATATATATATTCATGTTATCAATATATATTCTCACAATTTAAAACGGAACCGCGTTAAAAATTGATGAGAGAGAGTCCAGCTGTTTTAATGGCCGTATAAAAATTACGTATAAATATTTTTGTCACCAAATGACAAGTATATATATGTGCGTGTTTTTGCAAGTACAAAAATATTCCCACTATACTTGGATTTAAAAAACAAAAATCAATGTATTTATATTTTTTTTATTATATACCTATTAATGTAGATTTATATATATACAAAAACAAACCGGTTGCGCATTTATCAGCGGCAAATATATCTAGCTATTATTTTTTTTTTTTTTTTTTACTTTAAATACATATATACATACATTTATTTATGTAAACTCACTGTGGCCCAGAGCCACGTGTGCGCGCAGGAATGTAGACGGTAAAATGGTACGTTCTAAAAGACCCCAAAAACCACGACGAAGAGCTCGAGTTACCTACGTGTGTCCTTGGGGACTACCTCGAGAGTTAGGCTTATAGAAAGCCGTCGAGAGTAAAAGATCACGCTAAAAAGACAGAGCCTGAAATATGAAGAACGAAAAAGAAAAGAAAAAACAAAGAATTATATGTATATATAAAAAATAAAAGAATATAGTGAAAGATAAATTGTGAGAGAATGTGCATCAGCAATTTTTCAGGCATTTTAATATTAAACTAATAAAGAAATAAATAAAATAAACAAATGATTCCTGCAGATTATTATTAGATATTATTGTTACGTTAATTAAATAAATTGTTAAATGTTTTGCATTAATATGAAAATTATCCTCAATGTGATTTGTGTTTACGTTTGATGATGTTTTCTTTCAGTATATCTGACAGGGACAGGAAATGACGTCGAGACGCCCATGGGACGCGTCGTCGTCACGCTTCATAGTGTATATAACTTAGAAAAAAAAAAAAGACACGAGAAAATTTGTAAACGTTTCCAACACGAAAATATAAATATCATTCATTTATTTATTTTCTTTTTTAAATTTCTTTTTTGTACCAATTTTCTTCTTATCACAGTTTATGATTTATTATATAAATAATTAATTTATGTTAATGATAATTGTGTGCTTACCTGTTTGGAGAAGACCGCGATGTCCTCATTAAAACTTTCAGACGAACAAACATCACCACCCGCAACACCGGGCTCTCTTGGTGTGCTCGTTGCCAACTCACACTTTTCAAAAATTAGCGCGAGCAATGGAAACAGTGGGTGTCTGTAAAATGAAAAAAAAAAAAAAAAAAAAAAAAGATTGGTTATTATTAATATCATGATGTAATTACGTAAACAAATGACCTTTAAAATTATTAAAGAAATATTTGATATTAAAATATTTCTCAGTGTATTATAATTTTATTTTTTTTTATTTTTTCATTTTATTTCTTCACTTCTTTTCTTCTTTGTATTTTTTTTTAAAATTTTTTCTTCTCGTGCAAAGTATGTGTCTACAAAGGTCGAAATGGACGCGATTAAACATGGACAAACCATCGTGTAAGAAACGAAATTCAGCGTGAAACCCTCGGGCAAAGAGTAGTAAGGGCCTCTCTCTAGATTTTTCTTTCTCTCTCAAACGAATGCGACGCAAGAAGAATACTACGCGAGTGAAAAAGAGAGAATAATAAAGAGAGGACGGACTCACGCGGTCCGACGGAAGCCGTTCGGCCACGCCATGGCAGCTGTTTATCGTTCGGTACTCTGACCCAGCGTGTTTGCCGCTTCATCCTCCCCTCCGCCCTCCTTTTAAAAGAGACAAAAAAAAAAAAAAAACAAGACACGAGAAAGAGAAAAAGACATGGCGTTTTGCCTCCTTCTCACGCGTTCATCAGAGTACGTACTACAATATATATTCTTCTCCAATAAATTCGATATCGAAATATGTATAATATTTAATTCAAAACAAAAGTTTCATCATGAATCAAAATAAATAAATTTAAAATAAAAATAAAAATTATATACTCATAGGTAAATATAGATTTTACGCGCGACACATAACGAAACCTGAGAGCGCGCGAACCCACAAGGGGATTGTGGGATAAGATAAGATTAGCTTGATGCAACACACAGTCATCGCCGTTGAGAATTTATTTTTCCCGCGAGAGGTAACTTAAATCGTCACAATGTTAGTGCAATGACCCTATAACACATAGAGATGAATATCTATACTCTGTTTTAAAAATAAAAAAAAATAAAAAAAAAAATAGATGCAATGAAATATAAATATGATAATAAAATTAAATCTAAAATAAAAAAAATAAAATAAATATTTTTGTTTATTAGCGATGTAATATAATTTAAATGAAGCTTATATTTATGTATGTAACTACTCGAATAATCTTTGACCCATGAGCACATTTTACTGAGCGTGTACTTTGAAAGTCGTTTTGCTGAGAAGCGCGCACATTGTGTGTCCATGGTAGCTGCAAAAGCCCCTGGCGGCCCAGCGCATAAAACGATTCGGAACGAATTTCGACAAATTGACGCGGCACACACGGGGAAAGAGCCGCCCTGTTCGCGAACTTTGCTCTCTCATACTGTAGTTTTATATACGTGTATACTATTAACAGAGAATATAATACATATAAAGTAGTGGCGACTTGTGTCGGCAACAAAAAAAAAAAAATTATCTCAAGTGTTCGAGTATATATAAAAATATATATTTCCCCTCAATTTTTTTTTCCAGCATTTTTAGACTACTGTACATGTATATTGACAGTTATAAAAGTATATATATATATATATGTGTGTATATATGTATGTATAAGATGAAAAAAATAGAGAGAAGAGTGTTGGCCTTCGAGAATTTATACTGAGAGGGCGTTTCAAGGGGCAGCCTTATAATGCCAGATCGTGCGCGATAAGTCTTGATGCAGCGAGGAAAGCAGAGCTATAAGGAATAATCACTCGCGTCTTCTTTAGTTGGGAAAGGAAAAAAAAAAATGCCAAATGAACGATGGGATGTATTGAAATGAAAAGCTACAAAAAATAATGAGATATAAATTATGTACATTATATATACATATTTTTTTTATTGCTCACGTGCTTATGAAATGTTTATAACGGGGATGCAGTGTATTTTAAGAATGCAACCGATGCAAAAATATATATATTATGTATATGGATTCTAACATATGTAGTAATATAATATATATGTGTATTTATATTTATATACATAATTTATTGATGTTATGAGATATGTAGGTGTAAACGGATTTTTGATATAAAGGGAGAGATGAATTGGGTGACGAATAAACAAGGTGTCAGGATGATACGACCGCAAAGGTAATGATATGATTGGCCGTTGAACGTTGTTTGGGGAATGATGTGGTTTTGCGGTTTCCGTAATGCCGTCCTCTTCCTCTCATGATTTTACCAGTCGCATATATATATATATATATATATACCTACAGAGGCTTTTTCATCGTGTCCGCGTGTGCTCATATGTATGTTATGTTTACTTCAATTGTATATATGTATGTTGTTGTAGTAGTTAAACTGAAAATTTCATCGAGAAATAATATATAACCGTGAAAACCACACAAGGCACCCGAGCGAATCCATGATTCCACAGTTGATGATGCATTATTATTGTGTTGAACAAAAGGTATCAAATTTACGAATTGGACAAAAAGACGACCGTGAAAATATATAAGAACAGAAAGAAACAAAAAAAATTGCCTTACGATATATATATATAAATTGTATATAAAAGGCTTATCAATTATCGTCCCGTGTGTGCAATGGAGCGATACATCGGTTGTCAGTGGCACAAAGTCAAGGGAAGATAAAAATTGGTCACGAGGCGTGAACGAAAAATACAAAAAGAAAAGAAAAAAAAAAAGACAAACATGAAATATATAAAATATATAAAGAAAAAAATAACAGCAAAGATCAAGACCAAGTTAATTTCCCCCGCGTCTTAACCCAAATCTCCCGCTATCTTATATATATATATATATATACATACATCGCAGTGAAAGTTAAAATTAATCGGAAGCAAGGTTGGCTGAAAAAAATAACGGTTTTGTCGACTGTACAGAATGACGTGCGCCATTTTCATCGATAAGACAACGCAATAAAATTAATATAAAAAAAATATATATATATAATACTTATATATATATATATACAAGGTCGAATAATAATTTTATCATTTGATTCGCACTTTTGAACATTATAATCTGATCTTCCAAAAGTATATATATTTATTTCAATTATACAAATATTTTTCCCGGAAGACAATCTCCCATTCAATATAAATATAATAAAAAATAAATAAAAATAATAATAAAAAATAAAAATATATATATATCTTGAAGTGAATGTACACGCGAGAAACTCACGTGCGGAACAACTTTCCTCATTTTGACGAAAAAAAAAAAAATAAATAAAAAATATGCCCGGCACGCTGAAATTATTTAACTCTCAAGGGAGCTGTGTTTAGTCGCGAATATAGAGATACAAATATATAATTCCAAGAATAAGACAAAGTGATCCAAAGGCATATAATACCCGCACGAGGCACACGACGAGAGTGGACAAATTGTAGGTTACCAACGAATATAATAAGCTCCTGTTTTGGCGAGAATTTATACCAGAAATCGAGACTTTGAGGCATCTATCTTGCAATAATAAATCATGAGAGTTGTGCGTTTGGGTAACGTGCCATGAAATGGCCATCGACAAGAGAGTTGAGACTGTATAAGTATATATATAGTATATACTAATAGTACATATATATATATATATATATATTTCTAAAATTTCTTCTCTATACTTCTCCATTGGTTTATTTTATAATACTCGACGCGAAGGGTAAAGACTTGGGCGCGCCAAAAGAATAAGAAGAAAACGAAAGATGAAGAAGACGATGAAGAAGAAAGAAAAATAAGGAAAGACCTACATATATATATATACACTTTCCTTTATTCCCCAAAACTGTGTGCTCGCCAGGTGCAACACACACATATATACAGACGCGCAAACGACGACATCATCAAAAATATTTATGTAGCTCGGCGTTTATTCGATTTTTGCTCTTTCCGTAGCAAACTCGATCGCGCGCGGCCACCGGTAGCCTCTCAATTACGCTTCGTCGCATTTTAAATTTATATATATATGGATGAATTTTTTTTTGTTTTCTTAAACCACAAACAAGTTGGAATTTTAATTAAAAAATTAATTTATCAAGTTGACGATCACTTGATGCAGATCACCGGACGCGATGCCACCGCACAACGCACAACATCAAACATTATTGTTATTATATATTCTTAGTATATGTATATAATATTGAAAGAAATTTAATATTTCTTGTGCAATATTTTCTTTTAATTAACACACGACTGTAGAAATACAAATGTGTACGATATTTTATGGAAAATGCATTTTCGGTGCAATATAATAATAAATAGGTATAATGACCAGCTGATAGAATTGTGTACACGCACCCTTATTTATATACACTTATTCAATATATGTCTCTATCATGAGTGACACACTGCTTGTATGCATCTGATGCGTACTTTGTACAATATAAATATAAAAGAAAAAATTAATTAAATTAATGCAAGTGAGAAAACTTGAGGGGAATTAATTTCTTTGATTATATAATTTAAAATCTCTACATAAGAATTATTTTATTTATTCAACTATAATGAAATAAATTCTATTTTACTTTTATTCCCATAGCAAACAAAAAGTTTATGAGAAAAAAAAAAAAAAATATAGAATTACCATGATAAAATAATATGTTTTGCCAATGGAAAATGAGAATATTTTCCAGTGCGAAACGGAAATCTTTATATATTATTTCCCCCTTTTTCTTTTAAAGATATAATAAAGGGACGATTTTGTTTATATTATACAAAGCCGCATCATATACATTTACACTCAAACATATAATATAATATTAAAACACCATGACAACCGGAAACATAAAAATTACATGACTTACCCATAAATGGCGTCTTTGTCGCGCTTGTGAACATCAGGAACTGCAGACGCGGCTGCCGCTGCTGCTGCCGCGAGTACATGCTGAGGTGGTTGTGGCGGAGGCGGTGGATATTGAGGATGGGCAGGTCCCATACTCATGTGTGGACTATGATGGAGGCCAGGAACACCTCGGGCACTCCCGTGTGGATCATACAGGCCTGCACCACCACCGCCACCCTCCAGATAACTCCCGTGCAGCCCGCCATCGTCATACTGAAATTAAATTAATCAATACACACACATATAATAAATAAATAAAATAAAAAATCCATCCGAAAAAATTATTTTTAATTTTTATAACTAAAATAAAAGAGCTCGAGAATATTTTTTTATTTTTCCAATTATATTCAGCGCAGAAAAATCTCAATTACATTGACATTTATTCGTTATTATATTTATTGTGAATAATCTGTGTATATATAAAAATAATATGAAAATTTAAACTAATGAATGTAGCTATAGTGGGAGAAACAAAGTTCATGTGGAATATGCGACAGCAGGGCGATGATAATGACAGTAGTACGTACACGCGTGCTCTTCCCATGCACTCAAACTGGATATTATATTATTGTACACATGAACAGTGTATACAAAGTGGGTCGCTGCATCTCTCGGTCGTCATATAAATGTATACCCTTCACGTATTTATGATGCCTATACATATATAAATATATATTTACACGTATATCAAAATGACGCGGAAAAAAAAAAAGAAAGAAAATTAATGATACATATTTTTGTCCATTACGCGAGAAAAATAACACTCAATTGGCAAAACACTCTTTTCCTGTTTCATTGTTCATACATATAGTATCATGTATATAACCTCTACAGGTGGTCAGACATAAAAAAAAAAATTATACATCAGTAAATGTAACCGAAATTGTACTATTTCTCCCACAGGATATATATTTATTTATATTTATTTGTGTAATTAATTTTTATTTGGAAAAAATTTTTTTTTATCATCAATACAATGATATAATCGCTTGAAAGAGTGAAATCATCTTGACCATTAAATATATATAAATATGTAAACGCGCATTTACAAAGTAAATAAGAAAGAGTTGCGACTAAAAAAAAAAAAAAAAAGAGACGAAGAAAAATAAAGAAAAAACAAAACAAAAAAAAAAAAATTAATGAAACGTATCGTGCAACAGATGAATACTAACTGAACAAAACACATCATGATGGCGCGATGACATACGCCAACCTCGACGTGTCACTGATGTGTGCTCGCCACGCTAATTATGCCCAATTATTGTGTCACTGACTTTGTGCGCGAGCGACAAACAGATTTTCGTTATGCAGGAAACAAACTGCAAAACAATTGGTCGTGTACCACATTTTACATTATATATATATATATATATGTGTTTATATAGGCATATATACATGAACGTGTGTGTATTTGTGGATGTATATGTATATGTACGTTGTCCCTTGTGAGTGACTGTATGTCCATTTGCATAAAGAGCTTTGACGGATGCGTATAGATGCGAGAATGTTCTGAATGGTCGCGTGACGCTAATTATCATTTTGGTACCCCCGGTATACAGATCGTGACCAATTCTAATGCCACAAAACTATACATATAGAGTATAGACTCACTTAATCTCTAAAAAAATCCCTGACAATATCATTTGCGTCTCATCTAGCTACCTCAAAATGTGGATGGCTTTTGTTATTGAAAAACTTGAAATATAAAACAAATTTAAAGAAAAATGAATAAAAATATATAAAAGAAAAGAAGATATATTGAAAAAAAAAAAAATACCACCAAAGTCTCTTGGGGAATGACGTAAAAATAAAACGAAAGAAATGAAATATAAAATAAAAAAAAAAACACACACACACGAAGCGAACAGAGATAATTCACATGGTCACTGACATAGAGATATCACTCAGCTGGCGTAGAATGGAATATTTTAAACGAGAGAGAGTCGAAGAGTTCATTGAGTCGATGCCGCGCGATAGAGAAAGAACAGAAGAGTATTTCTCGTTGCCACAAACGTTGATCCACGACGCAACAACAGCAAATAATAAGAAGATCAGGATGAAGACGAAAGGAAAGAAGAATGAGAATAAGAGAAACAGAGTATAATATACATATATGTATACACATATACAATGCATACATCAATATATATATATATATGCTGCGTATTGGATAAAGCAAATGAAAAGAGAGAATGAGAATATATATATAAAGGCACGAGGCAAACTCCTTATAGAAGGGAGAGCAATTCGAAAGTAATTCGCCGCAGTGAAAGAAAAAAGAGAGTAAACTCCCGGCGCCACGTATTTATCACCAACTCTAATTACCCCACGGTTTATTGCCGAAATAAAAGCACACACAAGCCTAATTCCATCGTTCAACACAGTTGGCACAACATATCCTAGTCACTTTTCATATTGCATACATATCTATAATTTATATGTTTGTGACGTATTATATAGACACCGAAAAACTTGATGGAACGTCGGATATCGTGAAGACATATATAAATATAAATACACGCACATTGCAAATATATATATATATATAATTTCCAGGTGGCAAGAGAATTATTTTTCCCTAAATAAAAAAAAAAGAAAATGAATAAGTATTTTTCCAAAAAGGTTATATGTATAAATACACATAGGGGAAACGAGGGTAAATGCGCGTGCACGTAACTCTCATTTGTGTGTGTGTGTGTGTGTGTGTTCTGGCACAAACATGGCTGACAGGGTAAAAAGAAGAAGATCACGAGGGAGCCCAAAAAGAGAGGAGAAATATAGTGAAAAAAGAAAAAACCAGCGATTGAGAGAAAAGAAAATATGTGAAGCTACTACATACTATACTGCATTGCACGAAAAGAGAAAAGAGTCGTTTATTGCTTGTCTGATTGATGCCGACATTTGGAAAACACTGGGATATACACGTGTGCAACTTGTGCCGTAAGAAATCATCAGATACATACATATATACATATGTATATATGGATAAAATGTTATATAGATACAAGAGAAGAGACTCGAAAGTTTCCTAGAACTTGCGAGGAAGTTGTCTCGCGGCAAGTCGTCACGTGCATCGAACTCTCGTGTATATGTGTTTGTGTGTCTGCGCGGGATTTTTTCTTTATGCGCCTTTTCGAACTTTGACGATGATCGTTCTCCTCCAGGCACGCATTTTTCGTCGGCATCGTGCGCCCCGGTTTTCTTCTATATAAAGGGAAAAAATTGGCGAGTGCACACGCGAGAAGAGGATCCCAACAAAACACGCACAGACACATATACACACACATACACTGGGGCAAACCGCTTTCAAGAGTACTTTATACCACAAAACCACATCACTGATATTTTCCAACGGTATATCCCCAATACAAAACACTATAAACGTATCAAGTCTTCAAAGCTATGTATATATAAATATAATATATATATGAGGTTGTTCACTCTAAATGTTTAATGCATGTCATTAAGTTTTTTTTTTTATCACTTTTTTTTTTTCAGGTCATTATATATCAAAATGACAGCGATTAATAAAGTTTTTTTTTCTCTCTCAAGTTTTGTTAAATTAAATGATGAAAAGTATGAATATTAGTGTATATTTGAAATCATTGAATTATTTTCATAAATTCTATTAGATCACATATGTTTCTATAATACAAACGTATATATATTTGTATGTGTGTATGTGTGTATGTATAGATGTATGTATATAAATCGAATATACGGACATAAATCTTTGTCGACACATATGCCGCAAATGATTTACGATCTCGTTGATCGCGGTTATCTCTTCAAACTGGGCCAAATTTTCATCACCTTTTATATATATATATATTTTTTTTTCTATCTTTTTTTATTCCTCTCAACCCTGTGTGACACACAGACTTTTATATCAGAACAAAATTTTCCCACAGCCGAAAAAAATAAAAAGAAAAAACATTTATAAATAGTAAACATTGTAGTAAAAAAAATTGATGTGTTTTATAAATAATAAACACATATTATTTTGCAAAATAATCAAGTATATATAAACATTATATAATTGAGGTTATAAATTATTTATCTGTTTCGACGAGACAATAATTAATGAATAAAAAAAACAAATGTATAAATATTAAATAGATAAATAATATTTAATTCGCTTATCAAAAATATTTTATACGCACGATACGTCTCATTTTCCAATATCACAAAACGATCTTTTGTTTACAATAATTGATGACGTCATATGTAACATATAATCCGTTTGATCATTATATATACACACACCTTCTTTCCTCAATCTTACTCACACTTTACTTTCCCACAGATTATATATTTTTACTCTTATCATTGATCGTGATAAATATAAAATTTCGGATATAAATATATTTTTATCACAAAACTGATATCACAAACACTTGTGTTCTTTTTTCTCAAACATTATTTAGAATATTATATGCACAAATTAACACTGACATAACAAGTGATTATTGTTACTGTCTTATTCATTAAATTACAATTGTTAGCTACTGTACATTGTAAAATACAGTTACAAATTAAACGAGTCTCGCAATGCGACGGCGCACGACATCGCAACAGACTATTAAACAATTCCTTTTATTAAATTTCTTTTTCTTTTTTTTTTTTAAGAATTCTTGTCACTCGACAAAACAACCAAGCTTCGAATTGACTACGCGCGAGTGAGTTTAACCATTTACCATATATACATCTCCATATTTTCATACATATATACATATATATTTATATATAAAAGCGAGAAACGCGATTTACGAATTATTTTGCAGAGTTGAACGTGATTAAACTGACAAGCATTTTGTGTTGTACACTCTGCATCACAAAATGCCGATATAATCAACCGCATATCACAGATTATTCCAAAATCGCAATCTCTCTTTTTCTTTATTATCATCAGCAAATCAATTTATTTATTTATTTTTTTTTTTTGTTTAATTTTATTTTTATACCTCAATTTAATTCCATTGACATATAATTCGTGATCTATTTTTTCGACTCATTGTAAATAAAAATATACTCACTATACTATTTTAAAATACAATTTAACTATCGGTAATTTTATTAAGTCATGAAATTCCTATCAATTGTCTAGACTATATAAGAGACAGTATTGAAGTGTGTGTAATAATATATAGTAGACACAAATAAATGAGAAGTTAATACGATGCTTTGTTTTCATCGACGACATACGTTGTACACACACGACGCTGACTTTCATTGAAGAATCGAACGCGCCTCGCGTATTCGTGTGGTCTCTCTGTCCATTTACACTATATATATATATACACATATATATCAATAACAACTAAACATATATATATATATATATATATATATAAATACATACAAGCACGTGTGCGTAAAAATGTACAACACTTATATATATTGTTCACGCATTTATTAATACGGTCATTGAAGCGCGATTGAGTTAAAATTTAATTACAACAGTACGACAAGGTTTATATATATTGTAAATATATACCGTCGGCGAACGACGACGTACACGAACGAAATTCAAACCCGTGACCGACCGACACACTCAAGAGTTTATAATCCCCACTGTATATATAGTTAACTATTTACATTCACGCGTGGTTAGTCCCAAGTGTCACCTTTAATTTTTTTTCTTTTCTTCTTAATTTTTTTTTTCTGTATACGAAATTTAGTATTTCACCAACGATCACATTCACATTAAAAAGTCAAATAATTAAACAAATATACTATACTATATCGCTATATATTTCTTTATATTTTATTTAATCTTTTTTCATTCACTATATATTCCACCACAAAATATATATAATCAAGTATTATTCTTTTTTTTTTTGTCAAGCATAAATCCATAATTTCCATAAACCTGTATATATGCAAAGCATATATATATATATAGTAAAATATTTTCTATATATATCTATCTATATCTATCCGTCGGACAGTGACAACACCGTTTTGAGTTGACTAATCTGCCGAGTCCCGGATATGATAAAAATATACGCTGATAAATATTATCCACTATTTCATTCTCGAGCTCATGGAAATATTATGAAGAAAAATAAATTAAATAAATAAATGAATATAAGTATATATATTATACATGTGGAAGTCACATAATTTAAATATCACAAAATACGTATGTACCTACGTATAATGAATTTATTTCGTTTTTTCATATAGGGGAAATATAGGTAGATATTATAGAATAAAAAAAAATAAAAAATACATTTAGCACACGTACCCTTGGCTGCGCCATGAACGCCCTGGCCGCGCCGGGGAACTCTGCGTGCTGAGCCACCGTAGCGGCTGTATTTTCCCACAATAAACGACGAGTCTCACTTCACACTCTCTCCAGCACTTTTCCTCCCCTGCACACTTTTATTAGATTATATATATATATATGTATTTTTTTTTTCCGTTTCAATATAGGTATTCTTTTTCTTGCACCGTTTTCTTATTCTTCTATTGCATTGACGCAATACGCTCTCGTTGTTCGAGGGTTAAACGTAGATGTATCACGAGAATATACCACCGTACAAAATACTATGTATAAGTATGTATCAAGGGGAGAATCACCAAACACAGATGAACCCGTGAAAAAAAAAAATAGGGGGAGCATTAACACACAACGTACGACAAACGACGCGACGGGCGTCACAATTCTTTCTTCTATTTTTTATTTTTTTTATTTTATGTATGATGTAGTTTTATTTTATTTTTTTTTTTTATTTTTGAGAAATCCTCGCGGTGGACGATCCACGTGAAGAACTCCGCCCTCCTCCCTTGGGCCTGTGCTGTTCTTTTATTAATTTACTCTCCTTCGAGTTCGCAACGTTAAACTTGAAAGCTTTCAAGTGCTCGTTCAACGTCAGCAGTGCGTCGTTGGCGGACTACTCGTATTATTCTCATGCTTCCTCATCTTTGCTAGTGGGTTTTTTTTTTTTTTTTTAATTTTCACTCTATTCAAAGTCCAACATATACATGTACTTATTTTTTTAAATATGTATATGTTTATTTTTTTTCCTTTATTTATTATAAATGTCAGATGCACGGCATAAGAGCAAATATAATCCTGTATTATATGTATTTATCTCAACATATAATCAATAATATACAACCAAATATTTTGACCCTTTAAATTATTTCATCACTACAATTTTTTTTTTTTTTTCCGTTAAAATTTAAACCAAGGTCACTATAAATGCAAAACTCATTATTATCAACAATCACACACGTCTTGCCTAGTCCCGCACTGAGAACCGTCGTAATATACCTCTGTGATAACCGTAATTGGCAAGGTGTTGTTGTTACATTTATTTACGTGAATAATCAACGATGAATATTGAAATTAAAAAAAAAAAAAAAACAACAAATATTATATTTACAAATGAAAAAATCTCACTCATTCATCACCAACAAAAAAATATCACGATGTCACTGTGCACGAGATAAATGAATTTATTTATGTGTATATATCCAACCAAGGTTGTTTTACCATGAAGAAAATATAATGGGAAGGGAGTTGTAAGGGTTATCGTAATAGTGGTTGTATATAGTAGAAATGGTGGGAGAGAATGTGACTCTGAACGAGTTGCCGGTTGAGCACGAGGGCTTTGGATGTATATATTTGTGTAACAACAGAGAGACACAATACAATATTTGTCTCAATTGGTCAAAATAATGAAGAACAATATATTTATTTCCTTGCTATTCTTCACTGATATTTTCTTCAAATTTATATTCAATATTGAATCGTAGACCTACTGTTGTGTTCAATTATTATTTATACCAATATCACAATTGAATTATCTTTCTTGTTTCCGGTGTTATTATAATTTAATGACACACATAAACGAAAAGAAAATTTTCGTTATTCAAAACGGTAAATGCGCACAATTATATATATATAATCGATGATTAAAACTGAAAAATCGGCGGGAAAATAATAAAACTTTTGTATATATAATTGACGCCTCCGACCACTCCGATTGGCGCGCGTTGCTTTTTAATACGTCTTACGAAAAAAATTAATAATTATTAAACAATTATTTTATAATATTGCGTTAGATATTCCCGGATGAATCTAACAACAATTTATATTAATAAAATAACAGTGATATTTTTACGAACAAGTTTAAATACAGTTCGCGTTTATGTTGTTTGTGAAAAAAGCAACACCGGGCGTGCGACCGTAAAACGCCGTTGAGAAACCCGAAGGAGCGAGCGAGCGTGGAAGCGCCTAACGTTTAGATCCTGCGCCGTCCGCAGTCGTTCGCCAACTGTCAATCACCGGGTTTCACCGTACGAGAGTGGGAGTAATATTAAGCACGCCCATAATGTCCAACCAATGCGCCGTTGGTCCGCCCATCGACTCTGGCGCCACATACGGCAACTACGTGGATCACCGCTCCTCCGCCATCGCTACACCAATACAGCGACAGCTATCCAGTCAATCGCCCTCTCTTTCTCCACAATCGCTATCTTCTTTACTCTACAGTATCACTAATACATCGGCGTCCTTTTTCACTGTTCACTCTATCCCCACCCGTGATATTTTGTTCACGAATCCGGCGTCTCTTTCTTTTTCTCTATTTCCCTCTCTTGTGCGCAACTTGACGTTGCTCTGCCGCCGCTGGCTGCTGCCGCTGATGCTGCTGGTGCTGCTGCTTCACGCGCGCTACCATCGTACCGCTCCTCTATGGTATAAGCGACTTGCAGAGCGCTCTTCTCTATACACAACTATATATCTCTGTCTCGACTAAGTTATTTCGCTCTCGCTCGCTCTGCCTTCCTACATTTTCCCGCTCAACTCTTACTCGCTACGGCAACACAAACACTCTCCTCTCTCGCACTCACGCTTTTGTATATATACACATCCGACGTTTCAATATTTTCCGAACGAGTATTCCGTATATTACTAGATTAAAAAAATTCTTTTTCATTTTTTTTTTTTTTTTTATTACTTATTTATTTACTTTTTTTTTTTTTTCGTTTCAATTTGCTTTTTAACTGCAACGAAATTGGAAACCCAAACGATGAGTCAGTGTGTTGCGTGGATATATATCGTATATAATATTACAAGTGTATATGCGTATAATATACATATTCGCATTTATTATTTGTATTGAAATGAGAGAAAAATATTTATATATGTATATATTGTGTACAGTTTGGCTAAACAAGACTGTCCGACGGATGAAAATGCAATGAAGACGATTATATTTTTTTGTTTTTATACAAATATAAAAAATTGACAATGTTTATATTTTTTTTTTTTTTTTTTATTCTCTTTGACAAGTGTATGGATGTATTTATAGTTGTAATTTAGATGACGGGTACATGATATGGTGTCTTTACAAGTTAATTCAAGCATCGTCTAATTCACGTCGACTGTCATGAGATAGAACATGACTGATTTCTCGTTGCACGACAAAGTGTGCTACGCAGTTTTGTGTTATAAACTGTGTTTGGATGAACGAAACAGCTGACTTGCTCTCTCTCGTTCTCTGGTAATTCTGATATAGAGAGGGAATTGGGTCGCGAACGTGCGGTTTGGAAACTTTGAATGGTGTATTTGGGTGTTGGGTGAGTAATAGCATCGCTCGCCGCGTTGAGGCACCCCGCCAGGGTGTCAAGGGGTAGCGTCGACAAAGAGGGGAATACGTTACATGTTTGGCTAAATAACTATCAGTGAATTTATATATATAGAAGCGCTTTGTGTATATTAGGACACAATAACGCTTGTTCCTGTCAACATCATTTTCATTTCATTCTGTTTCTTCTCATTGGCATATTACTATTATTTTTTTTTTTTTTTATTATTCAAGCATTTAGATTTTGTATGTTTTTTTAATTTTATAATTCATCTCGATTGATTTGTCTTATTTGTGGGATAATAAAGTGTCAAGACGTAATTATATATATGAAGTGATGTGATAACTTTAAAAAAGATAATTAGTACATAGGATATGACGTATTAATTAATGCATAATGATTTCATGGGTATTACGAATATTTATGCATTTAAAAATGAATAACTGTTAATAAGTGAAAATATTAATAGATAAAAAATGCATTAATTAACAGTTAGTAAACTGCAGATTAGCTTAAGTAGAAAAATGACGTTTTATATATACTTTTGTATATATATATGTGAAAATATAACTTGAAATATATAATCTAAAATCTGGGTTTTAGATTTTATATAAGTCAACGGCCCATTTAGAGACACAAAATTGTTTATTAACATATTTACAAGTAACAAGCAGACTCTTCAAAGTCACTAACAAATTATTTATTAATTATATTTTTATCAATTAATTCTGTTTACATTTGATAAATTTTTTTTTTTTTCTTAATAATGTTTAAATTTTTATTCAAGCAAAAAGTATTTATAATTAGTTATTGGTTACGATAATATCTGTAATTTTCTCATGGGTATAATTTAGAAAATTTCTATATACTTTTATGGCATACTATAAAATTGACAAAGATGTTGGTTTTATTACTACTATTGGTATTAATATTATAAATCCAATATGACTTTTGTTGGCTAATTTGTAATAGGTGCCTACGAGCATGATTGTTCATCACTTTAAGTATTTGACTCTAATGTATATATATATATATTATATAGTGTGTATATTTACCTGGAAAGTCATTTGGCTGCCATGAATTTAAAAAGTCAATAGGAGAAAAAGAGACAATAAAAAAAGGAAAAAGAGGAGGAAAACAAAATATAAGTATCCGGGGATTTTGAAGACCCTGTTATTTCGAAATAAATCACGTCGTTGTGTACGGCTTAAATTCAGTCATATACTATTGCCACTACTATACAGCTAATACTGCAGCGGCAATGTGAGAGTTTACACCCCGCCGGGTAAATATCTGTGGAAAAGGCTCCACTATCCTCAGTCCCTATATATTATATAACAGAAACTGTATATAATCTTGTGCAAATAGAAAAATGCCAAAGCTAATCCTTTTTTTTTTCTTTTCTTTATTACTTTATTTCTCAAACGATGATTATTCTGACAAAAATTATTTTTTCGGATTATATTCATTAGGTAAATACCAACATTATTATTTTAATCCGCTGACATATGCTCATTAAGATCGAATTAAATAAATGAATCCGATAATAAAGTCAAAATTCCAAAGTTAATATCATTATATTATTCAAGAATGTAATTATTAATACACAATATAAAATTCGATTTCTCCAACACACGATACTAATGTCAATTTTTTCATAATGAATAATAAAATAATTGAATATATTTTTGATAAAAAAAAATTTTTTTTTTTTTCCAAGTCAAATATATATAAACGCGTTGAAACTTGTATATATTTGCCGCATTGAAATTTTGTGGGCGCCAGAATATACACGCATAACAATATTATATGCACTAACGGGACGAACACACGGGATATTCAGTTGCACAATATAATAACGCTAGATCAAGAGGGCGAATGGATACTATGTATACATATAATACATATACATATGTATATATAGGTATAACAAATATATATACATAGCGTTACCAACGGGTTTATACATCGTATATGACCGCACGGATCTCTGGAAATTATGTATAGGTTTATACCTAATATATATACTTTCACCATCCCGACTTCTATACTACAACATGAGCCTAGCCCAGATTTATATGTATATATAATGTATATACCCTATGGGCTATATACTGTTGCTATCGTGATTCGTCAGCCACTCGAGAGCCGATTAACAGTGTCAAATTACCCGCGGAGATACATTATACCGAAGTAAAGGGATATTTTGATAAGGAAAATATATTTAGCACACTCATCGTGTTGGCCACATGTAGTGTATATATATGTATATATATAGGTATATAACCGTGAGAATAGGTATATATATGTAATACGTATATAAACACAAAAAAAAATGAGTGAAAAAATTGAATTAAAACTTTTTTATTGGAATTTCAATGGATAATAATTAGAGTGAATTTTTTTGTCCTCTAAATTAAAATTCAGATATTTAATTTATGTATTAGTGATGATGTACATAACATATTTATATATTATACGCATGTGTACATGTATAAATATTTAATTTTATACACAGTTTATTCAGTATATATGATAATATATTTAGTATATAGATTATAGGTACAATAATAAGTTTTTGCTAACATTTTTTTCTTTTTTTTTTTTTAACTTGATCGATTTGCTCTCACGATCAGCCAAATTTCCTCGAGTATTGTCATGGCACGTTGTATATTCCATCGTCGCAAAGGCGAATCAGTACGAGAATTCGTGAATTTCACGGCTCGCTCGTTACCGCGTCCTTAATCAGTCCCGTGAAATTACATTTAGTCGCTTGTCGATCGAGACCGACGATCCGAGACTTGTCGATACAATATATATACACACATATGAATAATATATATCCATATATACCTACCTATATACACATATTTATATAAATATCCATCAAACATTTTCAACTTTTTGGAAACGAGATATAAAATAAACATAAATAAAAGAAAATTATTCAATTATAGAAATTACCAAATAAATATTTTTTTTTCATTATTTTAAATATTTCTTTTCCATTTAATTTTTTTTTTCGTTTATTACTTCACAAGTTTAATTGATACTTTACATCTTAATTATCCCATAGGTATAGATATTTATTAAAGTTTACTCATTGTACACAGTGCAAAATTGCAATTGGGAATATATGACAAAGTAAAATATACATTTGTTTTTAGAATTCATGAAGAAAAGTGAATTGTTCTAATGTACGTGTATAATGTCTCTTGAATGTACATGGAATAGTAACAGTAAAGCAAGTATAGAGAGGAGTCGAATGAGATATGGAGATGGTGAAGCGCGCGTTATACAGAGCAGACGTATTATAACGGACGCCAAGGGTGGATGTCCCGTGATCGATCACCGTCGGTGAATGCGACACCCCCAGGAGCACACATCCGCGCCCCATTAAGCCACCCTTACGGCCAACATGCGCGCACCTACCGTAAAGCGCTCAGTAGAAATACCCCCGAATCTCCAAACAGCTGAGCCTTCTCTTATACGTACTCCATATACACATCCAGTTTCTCTCATCAACTAGCTCATATATACATAGAAATATATACATGCATATATGTACATATCTACATTGCCTGGAGGGTCTAGACTCCAGTCAACCTGGGGGACAACTGTGTATACACGATACTGAGATATATATAATCGTTCATGAATATATATTAAGTAAAAAAGTAAATAAATGAATTTATATATATTATTCAAGAAAAAAAAAAAATTTTTTTTTCTCTCTCTTCGTAATTATATTTACGTAATGATGATGGGAATATTGTTTTCTATTTTTTTTTTTTTTGCATCTTTTATATGGTGAAGAGGAACTTTGCGACGGCTCAGCTCTACTGGATATGTGCGAGAGTTATGCGAATCAGTGGCACTAGGTGGCGACACCAAACAGAGAACGCCTGGAGGTTTATTATTACAATAATTTACATGTATTTATTACTATTATTATTCGTATTTTTTTTTTTTGTTCATATATTACTTTTAGTTATCATATGAATCTTAATCTACGATACGCCCAATTGTTAATGGTTTTAATCTGTCGTAAATTACAAGTTATGTTACTTTGATTTGAAAAAAAAATTTTTTTTTTTCTTTCTTAAATTCTCATTTTGTTTTGTATTAAATCGATCAAAGTGGAACTCAAAAACTATGTATGAGAGCGATTTGTATACACATTTATACATCGATTGACTTGAACGAGTATATGTGTATATATGTAACTATATGTATATGCATATGTGTAAGGGAGGAGAGAGTGAAGCGAAAACCATCATGAGAGAATATTATTTAAAAGAAAATTCTTTTACTGTGACTAAAGTCCGTGGATGATTGACAGGCGTGGTTGCATGTGAGACGGCAGCTTATATGTATTATATATATATATATATATATGTGTGTTGAGGGTTGGGTCGTGGGGGTATCACCTTCAGAGAATCTTTTTTTTTTTTTCTTCGTTTCTATTTTTTTTATTCACCAGCTAACTTCCATCATTGCAAGCGTTCTTTCACCGCATTTGGATGTGTTAGAGGTCGTTGAATGAACTTGACAGCACATCAAAAAATATCAGTGGCATTTTTATATTATATAAAAAATATATATGTATATATACATATAATACAATATAATATATAATATGTGCATTACGATTCACGATACGTTTTATTTATATTGTCAGAAGAAAAATACTCGAATTAATTTGTGCGATCACATTTTGTTGAATATTTTTTATAATAAACTATTTAAAGTGATAATTTAATTTAATTTATTTATTCTTTGAAAAAAATCTTCAGGTTAATTGCTAATATTTTTATTTAAATATATCCCTGTGCCATAATTATGTATAATAAATTGTAATTTGTATTCTATTATACTGTAAATGATACACGTCTCAACATGAAATTTTTTTTTTTTTTTTTTCATATCATTATATAAATGACGATGTCTACTAAAAATTTTGTTGTACACTAACAAATAGCCATAACGGTATAATTTAATTTCGATGAGCACATTCTCAAATGTGCTATTGCGCACCCATAACATATATATAAAAAAAAAAATTAAATATTATATACACATATGTGTATATACTGCAGATAACTGAGCGCGCACATGATCGTCGTCGTTGGTCTCTGATGCTCATTAGCGATGCAAATGCACGCGGACGCGGTCAACCATTCAAAATGCAGAGGGGTAAAGCATTCCTTTAGACGTTCTCGTCGTCCCATTACACAGAGTATAACCGACGTCGTTATCCGACGCGCGCCAGCTTATTTCAGGTATAAAAGGCGCGAAGTGATCTTCACATATACACAATATTACATAAATTTTTAAATATACATTTATATCCATCCATATATATATTATCTCTTTTCTTATAATATAAATTTATCAGTAAATTAAAAGAATGAAAAAAAAAAAAAAGGCGCCTTTCAGTTTACAATTATTATTCCAAAATTATTTTAAATCTTGACTGATTTAAAATTGATTCGTGCTCACGAAATTAAACATTCGTATATAAATATATATACATACATATAATGTACATATGTATTATGAGTATGTGGTAGCGGTTACGAAGCAACGATAGGTGCTACTACCATGGCGTGTGCACCCCCGTAATTATACCGAGAGTATATAAACAGAGAAAAAAAAAGAGTATACGAGTGAAAGAAAAGGGCGAGTGTGGGTTAGACTTTAGAGGAAGAGAGTGACTTATGACGTTGCGCTTATCGTATCTACACCAATCAGCCAACAGTAGAGAGGAAAAAAAGCTGAACGAGAGTGTGAGAGGGATGAGGAAGCTGGGAGAGGAGGAAAATATAGGCGCGCAAAGTCAAGTATAATATACTTTTGCTTGGCGCGATATACTTTGGATCAGCGATTTTCGATACCAATTATTTTTTTCGAGTGTGAATTATTGTCGATTAACGCTCGCTCACATCAAGTAAGTATATATATAATACATATTATGTATAGTATATAAAGAATGTATAATATATATTATTTCAATTCTTTCATCACAATTCTTCAAGCATCATGCATCTACATTTATATTTATTTATAAAAATGTGTATAGATAATTATAGCGAAGAGATGTGACACATTTTTCTTCATTATTTTGTTATGAATTTCGATGACGCAATGGATATTTATATATATATTTACCTATCGCATATATATATATAAATAAATTAACGATGAAAAAGAATTTTTGTTATTGACACAAAATATAATATTATATATTTGAGTTATCTCTGAGCCCGACGTGGGATCACGAGTGATTGGGTCTTCCTGATGGATACCGACACGCATATATATATATATATATATATCTACTACCTCGAAAAAGATCCTTTGATCCATACTGTATAAAAACGCTCGATAAAACAACGAATGGTAGTGTGTGTTTATATAAGTCCAGTGTCGTTTCTTCTTCATTCTCAATATAGACCTGTTTTGTGGGCCTTTAGGCCGCGCGCTGCAAAAGAATAATGCGTCACGATGAACCATTATTTACAAGTGGAGTTCCGATGGCTCTGTCGCTTTACTAAAATATATATATATACATATAGAGTTTCTTTAGTACAGAATGGAGATAAAGTGACGAGAACAATTGTTCCATAAACCGAGAATGTACTACATATAAATACCATACATATTATTGTGCGTATATATATGCAGTATGTATATATGTATTAGACACACTCGTACATATGTTAAAGAGTTTTCCATGATGTCCGCATGAGATTCATCTACTCAAGCCAGCTAATTGCGTCAAGGATTGATCGAAACCGATTCGCGACAATCTCAATTGAGAGTCCGCTGCACTTCTCTCTTTTTCTCACAAATACTGCGCTTGTGTGTAAATGTATATACGTATTTATGTATATATATATATATTGAGGACAAGTTGGGCTGGTCACCCTCACATCAGTCAGTCAGTCAAGTTGCCGGACGTCAAGACGCGCGCGCGGTAACACGCAGCGAGACGTTATCGAGTTAAACATCGACAGCCGCCTTTCAGCGCGCGCGAACTCTTTGTATATAATATAATAGTGTATGTATATGTATATAAAAAAAAAATACATACTTCTATGTACATGTATATATATATATCAGAGACTAATATCCCGGTGCATTATATTTTCAAACTCTCTTTCCCGCTGCGTTCATAATAGGCTATCCTCAGCTAAGCTCCCTCTAATTCCTCCTTATATATTTTTCTCTATCTTGCTTTCATAGTCTTCTTTTATCTCCGCCTTCTTTTTATATTCTCTGTCTTCTCCATCAGAGTGCACACAATATAACTATACCACTGACTCCATTGCGGCTTCACAACTTCCCATAGATTATTAATAGAATGCGCGTCTGACCCGTCGCCAGCAGGTAGATAGAACACAACTCCGCCCATGAAAACGTACAGTATATATATCGTTCTTTACTGATATATATACATGTATGTATATTGTATATGTATGTATTCTCTTAACTTGAGATCAAACTTTATCTTATATACACGTTATATGTGTCTTATATATTTTTTTTTTATTATTATATTCTCGCGTATTCAACGATTATAATAGTTGATTATCATTGGATCATTCAATCAAATGTGATTCACGCGTGTTTAATTCTTGTTAATATTAATGCCCGAGTGAATAACCGCGCACTCGCTGTCATATAATTATATACATAGTCATGCACGAGATGAAATAATTTGACGTTGGTCGTGCGACCATGTACGCTATTTATTTACAGCGTTTCTTATTGATAATTTATGTGTAATTATCATACTTGTATATATACCGTGAAGTTTATGTAACGAAGAAAAATAGATATATCTGTTATGTATAATAGGTATGTATAAATGTATATACATGTGCGTTATAGAGATGAAGACGCCATTGGAGGTTAAGTGAATTTATTTTTAAGAAATATAAAAATGAGATATATTTAAGAAAACATTTTTTCTAATGTATACTTTTTATTTAACACACGTTGATTATTTCTTCAGCCCTTTTACGTTTTCTCGCGTCTCAGTTTGTATTTGACAGCTGGTTGTAGGCGTGTGTGTATATATATATATATATATATGTAGTAATATCTATTCTCGAGGTTTTTCCCTTGCAACCCCCCGTGCGCCAATGCCAATTCAGCCACTGGCGCAGAAAAGATAAATCGCTTGTTTTGAAACGGCACGATCAACTCTCTTTCTCTTTGTGTCTTCCTTCTTTTTTTTTTCTTCTTTTTTTTTCTATCTTTCCCTCACTCATATACACACTCGCAATCGAGGGATGGCCAAAGCGTGTTCAGTCTCGAGGGATTTTTCTCATTTATTTCATTTTCTTTATTACTTTCTAAGAGATATAGGATATAGATGTAATGAAAATTTAATCTCAATCGAATTAAGCTATGTCGGCGTAATATCAGAAAAATTAAATTATAAATTACTTTTGTAATCTATTTATAATTATATGTATATATATACTTTATATTTTTGTACATGTTTAAATATAAATGTGATTGGATATAAACTTTTTCTATTTCAAAGAGCTATAAGTATATGATAAATAAATTTGCGCTAGACTGTCATTCAACAAAGTGGATAATGTTGCAAATAATTATTTATCGTATATTCAGACATTGCATTGCATAAAAGACTGACATAATGAGGCCGGAACTGATTACGCCCTGTGTTTCTTTAATTGACATGTGGTCCAACATCGGAGAAGACATTTCCGGGCGTGTCACAAGGGTTATAAGAATTGTGTGAAGTCTAGCGTGAAAATTTGCGCTGTCTTTAAAGAGTCAAGTGTCTTCCAACAGTAGTTTGTAATGACATAAAAGAAGAAAGTACCATTAATAATTATCGTTTTCTCACTTTCCAAAAGCCATCTACATATACTTTCGCATAAATATATTCAAATGTTCTGATCTAACTTTTGTTTGCTGCGCTATACCAAAAAGTCTCTCCAACTTCAGCGTACGAATTCATAATTTTTTTTAATGTTTTTTTCAATATTAATAGTTTGTCTTTCTTCACTTTTTTGTTGTCTCACTCACTATTCCTTCGTTAATGAATCCAACTTTTCTAAATAATGGCCATTTTACGGCTGTGATAATGAAATTCCGAAACTATCGGTAATCAGGACATTGATTGGTGGCGGTAGCGGTTTTACGACGTGAGTTATGCCTCTCGATTTCAACACGACGATTCTTAATTCACAATTTTGGAATAGCGAAAGAGAATTCTAATTGAACATTTTATGCCATATTTTTTCTTTCCACATTTCTCTTTATATTATATTTTTTTTTTTTCAACGTTATCTTTTTCATTACTTCATTTCATCGTACACTCATTAATCGAACAACCAACAAATTAAATAATTATCAATCAAACTATATAAATATACTACAGTAAAAAAATAAAATATCAACCCACTAAACCTCGAAGAAATTATCTAAAAATATAAATTCAACCCAATGAAGTTTATAAACCATAGCGAATGCATATGGTGCTGACATCTGTTGGTATACTACAAAAACTACAATCCCTTCATCCACAGTCGGCACACAACTCTGTCTTATCTAGTATACATCCACATTTAAAGCAGTTACATGATGTGACATTTATAAATTTGACATTATCATTGAAGATTTTCTATTCCCTGCTGCTGCTGTTTAATAAAAACTTATTCACTTCTCTTATTACGATAAATAAATAAAAATCTACATCACATCTATATTTCCCATAAATATATATCTAACTCATCATTCTATTTATATATATATTATATAAAATAATATCAATATATCAGCTCAGGATAACGCGAAATCCTGCAAAATTATATATATACAAATTATCTCAAAGAGTCATTAAGCTGATTTTAATTTGAAAACACGAAATTATTTTTTATGTTATTACCCAATCAGATATTTTAATTTTTTTTTTCTTCTTAATCTTTATAGATACTATTATTTTTTTTTCTCATGTATACATATATATATATACGTATTTTTTTTTCTTTTATAATTTTTTTTATAATGGGAATATGGAGGCGGATCCTAAAAGTCTTGAATATGATATTCCGTATTACGATATGTACACTGGAAGTCGACGAGAGATCAGTATGAGGGAGGTCTCCATTTCAGGTATCAAAGCTATATACGTTTGTATTTGTATTCACTATGAATTATATATATATATGTACATAAGTATATATATTTATATCTGTGTGTATGTGGACATGTGACTATAATATTTGTGTATATGCGGGAGATGTAAAATATTCATAACATTTTACGAAACCCGTCAATATGCAAATTGAGAATGCTAATCGCGCAAATTCCTGGACGACGTATTATATATACGTCGAAGGCTATAAGGTCTGTCATATATGCTAGTCAGCAGGAAGTCCTCACTGGCTGTCATATAACGTATAGACTTATTATTATATACAGTATGTTTGTGCTATATTTGATGCGTTGTATCTATAATATGTTAAAATTGGTGTTAACGCAACGGATAATAAATTAAAATAAATTGTCTATGTGATGGATGAGTGAAAAAATCATTAGATTATATTTATTATTTAACTAAACAATTTTCTCAATTATTTTTTCGAAAAAATTTATATACTTGTGAGAATTGTGTGTGTATATATGTTTTCTTGAATACTGCACTTAATGACAAGCAAAATAATACAATGATATATTAAGATAAAAAATAAAATACTAGAGAGGAATTAGAAAAAAAAAATAAAAGAATTTAAATAAAAATACACGCGCGTTGAGAGTTGGTGAAAAGTTTTAATCCAGGAGATTTTATATTGCGCCGCAAAATATCAGACAATCGGGATTTAGAATATAGCAAGACTGATTTCTTCCCATTATCATACGTATAAAAATAAGATAAAAAAAAAAAAAATCGAGGGGAATAAAAAATAAAATAGCAGCGTAATACGTTTTAACTAAAACCAAATCTACGTGTCCAATTTAGTTTGAAAAAGAAAAAAAAATAAATAAATAAAAAGAATTAACCATGAGCGTATACTTTTCGTTGAGAGCTACTGAAATATATATATAACACGAAAGAATAGAAAAACGCTTGTTCGTTTTCGTTACTGCTGATCGTTATTCTCTTTTAATCGCACTCGTGCGCGCCAGCGAATATTTAGACGACGAGCTGTGGGCGATTAGGCTGATGAAAAACCGCGCGCGCTTTAATACTACTGCACAAGGGAATTATTCTCGTGTGAGAGCAATTAGTTAAATTATTTCATTCAACATATAATCATATACACCTTCATTATAATATAAATATAATAATTGTATATATCCCATGAAACTTTCACTATAATAAAATAAAAAAGAAATAATATTTCTTTTTTATAACTAATATAATTACATCACACAACGCATAAATAATTATATTTATTTATATTATCTATATTACACACAGATAATTGTTCTATATTCTCCACTGATCTTCATTAACATGTTTAACTATATTCACTTTAAACAAATAACCATAATTAACTAATTTTAATACTTAAACATCTTCAAACTTTTATTTTTTATTCGACATTTAATTGTATAACATAATTACGCTATTTTTTCTATGTAATTATTTTGCATGTACCACGATATTCATGCATATTTCTATGTAAATACTCTGACCCCATAGCTAATTGTTAACAATTGCTAAGTCATAATAAATGAAATGAATCAATCAATATTTGCCTGTAAATTAAACAAAATATTTTGCGCTACAAGTTTAATTACAATCTACATCAATGATAATTCCAATTAATTGAATCATTGACTGCAATTGTTCGCTTGCATACAATTATATTCACAATAAACAAAAAGAAATTTTATATATAAATATAAATACTATGTATTTATATATACATATATGTACATGTATAAGCGATACAGTGAGCATCAGTGTCCCGCGGTGCGTCTACCCACGTGCAAATATAACCACGCAGATAGCGAGAGCACACGGTAGCACGACGGGGGATTACGTTTGTTTTACAACACGCGGTAAAACTGTCGCGACTTTTGGTTCACTGGCGGGTGTATATGTTTAAGCATAAACCGGGAAGGATACAAGCCACTTTAATATGTATACAAAAAAATGTTTTATGCTTAAACTTATACTACAGTAGTGTCTATATATATATATGTATATATATATAAATATATAGACCTATGTATAGGTACGTAAACCACTGCAGGATATGTATATATGAGAAGAAAAATAAAAAGAAATAAAATAAAATAAATTAAAATATATAAAATAAAAATTAAGTTAAAGTAAAAGTGTTAATATAAATGATATAATTATTTCGTTTTTTATTTTTTATTTTTTTTTTTAATAATTTTCTTGTATTCTCAATATGGTATTATGATAATTTGATAATACACTAGCATGATTGAAATAATAATTAAAGTTATTTGAAATGGAAATGTGAGGAATTGTACGATATATCTTAACGATTACATTTTTTTTTTTTAAATATTTTTTTATGTATTTATGTGTGTGTGTGTATTTATGTGTATATATTTATATTTATATGTACGTGTAGATATGCGAGGCGACATCCGCATGAATGTTTGTAAATGAACTGATCATGTTCCTACACAAGGATTAAAGTCTTGCGGAAACGAGCAAACATGAATTGAGATAATATCAAAGCTCTTTATTATCATCGCCTTGATTAACATCGTTCTAATTTTTTTTTTTTCTTGTTTATCATATAATACAATAGTTCCCTTCGTTTAATACATATATATGTATATATATAAAGCTGTTGAATTACATTAATTCATCTCAGTTTTGGGATTATATAATTTACAACTATCCATGTATTTTAAAAATGATAAAAAAATCTTTATCTGTTTGTCAAATAATTATACACATTATTAAAATAGAATTCTAAATGATTTTTTCTTCTTCTCTATTTTATATATTCTTTTTATTTTTTATCAATGAAATAATTACCAACGAAAAATTATTTCAAGATCATTTGTTTAAGAACATTATAGGTGTTATAATTTATAAGAAATATATCGAGAGATGATCACGAATGCATGTGAAATATTTTTATATATATGGGCGTGGGATCATGACAGGTGCAGGTGACACCTGCTCGCCAGGGGATTTACAAGTATACTGTATCCACCCACAAACTAAAACTAACCATTTACCACTGTGTCTGTACACCTGGGATACTGCAGAAGTGCATACAGCTACGAGGACATTGAGGAAATTATTATAGATTTAGCTATATTGTCCAAAATTAATGTCATTGACGTGCAGTATACGTACGTTGGATTAATAACTATTCCATCCAACACGATCGAACACGATCTATGATACTTTATATTTATGTATAATATTTGTTTATGTATTTAATTATACAGGTACATATTTATTAAATACATATAATCTTATAGAATTGGATGAGTATATTTTATTTGTTGAATTTATATTTATATGTTCTGGATATTTATTTCGTTGACAATCTTGCTTAAGTCACAGAAGCATTTCACCGTCATTCTTCGCCCTCCAAACAACTACCAGACAAACCCCCTTCGTTCATGGTGATATATGTGAGACAGGCTACGCCTCCCTTTGGATATAATTCTGAATTATGTTTGTCCTCTCATCTTCTATATCGTTTCCTTTGCGCTCACCTTTGTCGCATATTGGCGAGAGCTGAATATTCTCAGCACTTTTTTATTTATTTATTTATTTATTCATTTATATGTATATATTTATTTAATTTTATTTATTTATTTTTTTCTCATTCTATATATTTATTTATTCTTTGTATATAGAATCCAACATATATTGGAGTAGTCACACAGTTTCGTTACTAAAATTCCGTTGTCGCGCCTTCACCGACGGTTCGTAGAATCAAAACGAAATATCGATCCTGAATTTCAATGGGGATTTCATGAGAATCCTTCACCTCTTTTTATTATTTTTTTTTTTTTTAGTTTTTATTTTTATGTGTCAGTATAGCTCGATCAATCGTCAGGAGCGAATAAACTTGTTTCTTCCAATTCTGAATTTGAAGAAAAAAAAAAAAAAAGAATATTATATATGAATAATACATAAAATATTCATTCTATATATGCTCAAGAATTTTTCATATTTAACATATACTTTCAAATTCCCTCGAACTAAAAATAACCAAACGTGTAAATGCACGTTCATATATACATATATACATATACATATATGTACATATAATTCGAAAAAGGAGTGAGATTGCGTGGAAAAAAATTAAATAAAAAAATTTAAAAAAAAAAAAAAAAAAAACCAGGATGAACCACACAACTCTGACTGGCACCCAGAGTAAGCGAGAGGATATACCGCGAGAGACGAGAGGAGGATGAGAGGCGGGATCGTTAGTATAGAAAGGGATATATATGTATAGACGACGGGAGATGAGCGCGCGGCAAGATAGCCCCAGAATTGGTGAAGGATAAGCGGGAGAGCTCGAAACACACGACGGGTGCGCGGGGCGACAGAGGATCGAAACGAAAACGAAAAAAAAAAAATCAAGCGTGCGTGAGAGCTGCGTTCGAGGGAGAGAAAATGTAACGATCAGCGAATAAGAGAAAGAAAAGGAAGAGGATGAATAAAAAGAAAAAAAAAAAAAAACTTCACCACCCGCTGGGCCGGACAAGACGCATGCGTGCGATCCCATAGCATGGCATCCCATACGTTCCATACCATCATGTCCCATTCCACCCTGTCCTTATATTTCCATCGGTCAGCTCGCGCTCCTCTCTCTACAATTCTACATATAAACAGCTATGTATATACATGTAATATGTATATAGCTTTCTCAGTTCCTCGACATTTTTCGTTTCTCTCTTTTATATTCACTATATATACTATTTCTTCTTTTCTCTATCTTTCTATATTATGCCTCGATACATCCCACCCTGCGCTTTCGTTTTCGTTTTCATTCCCCCTTGTTCTCAACGACAACGAACAAAATCTGTGAATTTCTTCGAGTCCCTTCAATGGAATTCTATATTGCAGTGCAGAGCCTATATATTGCCCGAAAGAAACGACAGAGCTGAGCTGAGTATATAATATCGCCGCGCGACCGATTGCCGTGACTTGGACTAAAGGGACGACCAAGAGAGTTAGCTGAGGGGAGGAGCAGAAGAGAGTGTAACCCTGTAACCCCTCATGCCACGACGACTGCAACTTGCCTTATTTTTTCTTAGTTCTTTATATTTTATTTTCTCTCTTGTACAACTAAACAATTGCAACGAAAAAAAAAAAAAAGGCAAAAGGGAACAAAATGCAGGAGGAAAATCACTGAGGAAAAAAAAATATGAATGACATATAAAGCCTGACTATATACGCTTCCTCTTTCTCTTTCTCTCTTTGTAAATAGTTTTTTTTTTTACATATATATTCGTCGAAGAGTATATATATAAGAATTAAGTTAAGTGTGACGCAAATGTGATGCTTGAGAATTATTGAATTATTGAATTTTACGCAAGAAACGATAATAAATCTACAAATATCTATACACGTATACCAATCGAAATATCATTTGTGTGATAATAAAAAAAATAATCATCATACATATATATATATATATATATTATTTGCTATTAATATATAAGGTTAGAAGAATTGCTGTAGACAATTTTATTTCCATTTTGCAAATATATCCATAAAACACATTCAGACGCTGCACATATGTCGTAATATGACTATTGATTTGAGATTATTATTTAAATTTATACATAGATAAATATGTATATAAATAGATACATATATTTACTCAATGTATTAATATATATCGGCTGGAGTTTCGTGGAAGATATCACGCGTGAATGAGCCGACGTTAAAGATATACCTCAGGAGAATAATTTACGAGCCTGTAATTGTCCTGACAAATCGTGTATATTATAAATATACATTGTATATTATATAAAAGCGTGTGGTAAAAACGAAATGTGGTATTCAAACTACTACGATATATATACAGAAAGATATACATAAATATTTTAAATACATACTAGAGCGATTGAGTCTATATAGACACGACGATAGAGGGTCAATCCCGTCGAGAGAGTAAATTCATCGCGTTTATTATACTTTGTTTTCTCTTATATGTATATATTCACGCTATGACTGGGATATAAGAAATAAAACTTAACGGGTTTGAACAAGTCGTCGTCCGGCCTCCGGCGGTGCGTTGATGCGCGCGTGTTGAACCAACAGAAACCCACGGTGGCCTGACATCTACACAGGGTGCTCTTGTACATATAATTGTATACTATCTATATACGCAATGCATCTATGTATATATATATATACACGAATATTATGACAAATATGTTATAAAAGTTAAGAAAAAAAAAAAAAAAGAAAAATAATTGTAAGAAGAAAATTTGACAGTTTTTTTTTTTCGTTTATAATATTCTATTGCACATTGACACACGATTATGCATATGTATGAACTTGTAATGATGTGAAAGCAATTGAGTATAATGAATTATATCGCACAATTGTAATATCAAAATTATTTAATTGATTATAAACAACAGAAAATGAAGAGAAAATATATTTTGTTTAATTATTCTATTTGAATTCTTACTTATTTAATCATGTTCTGATTTTATATTTTCAAAAGTTGTTAGGTTCAATTTATAATTGTTTTTTGTTATTGTTTTGTGTAATATAATAAAACAAATGAATAATAAAATAAACAATAAATATACACAATTGAATAATGAATTATTCTATATATTGCTATGGGAATATAACAATAAAATCAATGGCTATATTGAATAATAAATTAATTATATTATTGGTAGTGAATTTAAATTTTAATGGAGTTCAATAAGGGAGAGTGAATATTTAATGGAGAAAATTACCATTGGATATTGTTTATTGACTTTATTGATGCTGATGTTTATAAATTTTAATATATTGCTGTGATGAAAGAGAAGATTTGACTACTTGAATGAGATAATACACAAAAATGAATGTATATATAAGAGACAAATTTTGTATGTTTGTGGATTTTATATGGAAATAGTGATGTAATATAAATAAATAAAAAAGTATATAAAGGTGAGAATTAATGATGAAAATGAGGATATGCCTGATATTGTATCGAAGCATCGAAGCTAATTATATGTCAAGTCTTTCTGAATATATTTTTCTTTTTATTTTTCAAACTATGTATGTATCGTTGGACTACTGCAAGTAAAAGGGGGTTGCCAATGTACCATAAACCTGTCGAGTTTATAACATGAAGACAGAAATATATTTTACACTGAATCCGTTCGTACTTATAATTATGTTTGTGTTTAGAATATTGTTGTACGAATAATTTTACTAAACTTTGAAGTGACAATAAAATTTTATTTTAATATATTTACTTAAATATTAAGAAGGATTTCAAATCCTCTTCACGCACGAATAAAAATCAAATACTTAACTGGATCATCAGATATTATTTGTTTATTTAAATCTATTTCAATATTTTTGTTCAAACAATTATTTAATATTTGTGGAAAAGTGAACATAAATTGTAAAATTAATTTTATGAGTTTATTGTCTTTTAAATAAGTATACAAATATTGTTAAACTTTACGCACGATGACTTGATGAGTATTAAAGGATAAATGAGAATTACTTAATACATTTTGAATAGTAAAATATATTATGGGGCAATTCGGAATTTCCCATAATTACTCCTTTCCAATTATACTTTTATTATTATTGCACTAAGAATAAGTAAAATACTTACAATAACTTTCACGCATATAAATATTTTTCCACTAAAATTTCATTAAGTGCACAATTATATACAGAAGAATTTTCAAAAGTTTTACAATTTAATAGCTCGTAATACTTTACATCAATAGAAATAAATGATAAATAAAATATTACATAAGATATACGCAATAAGTGAGATAAAAATTTCACTACAAAGAATCGCGATTATTCACGTTGTGCACGACTAAGCGTGAGAGTAATAGTTTATGTGTGTTTAGACAAAAAGAAAGAATGAGAGAATATAAAAAGAAAAAAAAAATCAAGAAAGAAGAGTATAAGGAAAAAAAAAAAGTGGTGGTGTCCTGACGCAACCCTGTTTGTTTGCCCCGCAAACGAAAAACCCAAAAAGCGATTCAGAGCTGCTGCTGCCTCGTCCCCTTTGCGATAACGTTCGTTCGTTCGTCGCCCGTAAACCATTAATCAAACTGATCGCACGACGACCGAGTCAACCGAGAGAACAGAAACATACACATACACATACACATGTATATATATTTATAAATATATTATAGTGTGGAATAAAAAAGATACAAGTAAATGCATTTGTATCTGTTGGTATATAAGCATATAATGAAAATCCAAATGTCGTTTGGTGCGATCGTGTATAGTATATAATATTCCCTTTTTGAAGTGTATGTATAAACGTTTTTCATATATTCTTATATCCCTTTTTTTTTTTTTCATTTATAAAATATATATGTATTTATATATGTATTCAGTAATGTTTCTTATTTTTTTATCGTATACATCTGTCGATTATATCAAACAAAGGACAATTATAAATTGAACCTGACAATTTTTGAAAATATATAATCAGGAATTTCAAATAATAAGTAAACAAAATTTTTTTTCTCTTCATTTTCTGTTGTTTTATTAATTATTAAATAGCCTTGATATATATAATTAATTAGTTTATTGTTTGTTGTGTACATAAAATTAATATTAAAAATACAAATCGTAAATATTATGTAATTTATTTATACACATTTTTAAATATTTCTATTAAATATTCTCACGCGATTTTTAAATATAAATGTAATAAAATAAATTCATCTTTGTTGTACAGTTTGATCGATTGTCCGCAGGCATCTCTTGGGGTTGCAAATATTACTGAAGATATATATTTATATGTATATGTATATATTTACGTTGCATGAAGCACACACATTGACAATCAACTTGCTCTCAGTTTCTTTTTTATATTTTGTTTCGTTTTGTCTCTCGAGGGGCTTGAGGGATATTTGTATAAACTAACACACTAGTAGTTTTGTTGCCCATTTCGTTTAGTTATTTTTCCTTTTTCTAATGTCACTTCTCTTCGCAGCACATCAACCCCTACTTGGTTTATATATATGCGAGGGTTCGTCACCCCGTCAAGACATTCAATTCACATCATAATTCATCCATATCACAGATGTAACATTCATTGGAAATGAACGAATTGATCTAAAATAATCTTGTCACATTTGTGCACCTATATACATATATATATATATTTTTTTTCACATTCGGTATATACAATATACATATACATATACAGAAAAAATATAATATGATCACGAAAATATAAATCTTTGCAGTTCAAACGTAATTTCAGCATAAAGAATAATAATTCAAAGAATTATATTTTACATGATCAATCATTTGAAATTACAATTAAAATAAATTATTGTGTTATATATATAGCTATTTGTATTGACATGTATAATAGTGATGAAAACAAAATGAATATGAAATACACAAAACATTTTGTTTAGAAAATTTAATTAACAAACGCAACTGTATATTTAATTTATGTAATAGCTGATGTATAATACGTACGTCAACAACGTGTTTCAACTTGTAACTATTTACATACATATAGCAATGAGATAACTGTAATATTTATATACACAATGGTTTAGGTATAATATATATATATATATATATATGTACATCAACGCGTTTAAAAATGCGAATTTCTAATGGGATTAAGGGCGACTCGGTTATTCGAATTATAAATTGGATTAACGTTTTATTAATATATTTGATTATACTGTTAACAACTCTAAATATGTACATGTACAATATGTATATATCTTTATATATATACATGCGATTTTATATAGTGTGTAGGGGTTGTAAGTTTTACAAACCTATCCAGTTTTGTTAGGGCTTATAATATATTATATTCTTGCATATTTATTTATATATACGCGGCGTATTATCAAGGGAATTTATGTTAAGCGATTATAAGCACCCTAAGCTACTACCACTGCAACATTCTTCAGGTACGTAATGCCAAAACATCAGTTTAAATTCCTGAATAGCTATTTAACCTGCGTGTATATGTATATACAGTCAAAAATATTTTACGGTTGATTAAAAAATAATGGAATGGTGTATTTATATATAATATCCCAATGAATTTATGTAATCAAGTGTGTCCTATGAAAAAATTCTTTAATATAAAATATGTCAGAGGGTATACATGTATATGTATGAATGTAGTATTGTAAGAGAGAAAGAAAAAGAGATGAAAAAATAAAAAAGATGCTTGGATGATTCATTTCATTTGATGATTCGACACTATTTGAATGGTCATGGGCTCACCTTGTTGAGAAGTCTAGAGCGATGAAGGGCTTGGTGCGTGAAGGCAAGTGAACACATATATATATATAGATGGATATATACTATATACTAAATACTACTGGAGAGATAAAATCCACTAGACAACTTGGCGGCAAAATTTTCAACAGGTGTTGAAAAAAAAAAAAAAAAGGAATAATATAATAAAATAAAAATAATGGTAAGATATTTCAAATGAGTGTTTCGTTTTGAAGAATCAAAAATTACTGGGTTCCACTGCGTGTAATCTATAATTACAGGTTCCAACTAAACTCTCATGTGAATATATATATATATACATATGTATATAATGTCCGTCTATTGGGATACATATAAAACACAATTATATATATTGTATATAAAAATATCTTGCGCTTTCTATATTTACCACATATGGATTATATACTTATATTATATATACATATATGAATTTTATATAATTCTTTTCGAACAACGTCTCTCATCATTCTATTTTATTTATTTTTTTTTTCCTTTTTTTTTATTTCACCTTTCCCTTTATAAAATGATCATTGGGCGCTCAAAAATGGCAAGCACTTGAGGAACATCGCTGTGCATATGTATATATATATATATATATATATATATGTACATACATATATATATAGCGAACCGCCATTATTCAATCTGAAATCCCTTCCCATGAAGCTTCTTAATTTTTTCCAGGCCACATCTATTAATCCCCGCCGATGAATACTTGATATTTTTTATTTTAATTTTTTTTCCTCTCTGATTTTTTTTTTTTTTGCGGGATTTGGATATACGCTTTGAAAGAATTCTCTTCACGACGTTGTTCTCGTGCCCCAAAATATATATATATATACCCGTAAATCGGTATGTATATATTTTTTTTTTTTTGAGAGGTCACAAACCAAAAAGATCATCGCGATTGAAGATGCAAAGATCATTTCTGCTATACAGGCTATACAGATATAAATATATACACAGACTGGATGGTTTTATAGAGAGAGAGAGAGAGATTGAAATATTGAAAGAAGTGAATAATAAATGAAAAAGGAAGTGTAAGAGAGAAAGAGAATTAATAGTGAGAGTGGAAAAGAAAAGAAATATAAAGGTGAAGAGAGTATAGAGTCGCGGTGGCAAAAGATATCTTTGGGTAAGAATAAAAGAAAAAGAAAAAAAGAATGAACAAATGCGGCGAGAAAAAGTAAAAGGGAAAGTGGAGTTTGACGGACACCCGTGGGGCTGAATAATACCCGGTAAAATGTGCCAGACCACCCCTTACACTCGTTTTAAATGTGCCAAGAGAAAACAAGTTGTAGAAAATATCTACATACATATATATATACATAAATGCGTATAAGAATAAATATATAAGAGGAAGAGAGTGAAAAATAAAGGTTGGGTTAGAAAAATTCATTTGGGATGCTGCAGCTCAAAGTTATAAAACCCGAAATTCGTCAAATACGGATTTCACCTGCCGTGTGATCTATAGGATTATAGATATATTTTACCTACTACCCCCTATTTCCCTTAAATTTTACTAATTCCTTGCACTCCCTTTTCATCTTTTATACACAATTCATATAAATTCTATCAAATATATATACATATAATATAAGTATTGATATGACTTGAAAATAATTCTTTGCCAAAATTCTTCACCAATTGACAACTGACATATTATTTATATTTTTTTTTCTTCAATTATTTATTTATTTATTTATTTATTTTCTCATCTATATATATGATCTTTTCGTCATTTAATAAATTCATTAAACATCCCAATTGTCAACAAAATTAATTGTTATTAATTAATATATTAATAATTAGTCTCGAATAAAATTGAAATTTTGAAAATTGATAAAAATGTATATAATCAGAATTAATTTGTTGTCTGAGACAAATACAAACTAACAATTTTTTTTCTATTGTAATATATATATTATATACATAAACGTATATATACATATATACATTTGAATTACCAGCTCTTATACCAGTGATTAATGATTCTATGAAGATTCACTGAAAAGCCATGTCATCCGCCATTCGTCGTGACGTAAACAACTCCATTGCCAAGACACATAGTCTTATATACGTATATATATTTATTTATTTCTGAATATATATACATAGATGGATAAAGGTGAATATATCGTCTGAATATATAGCAGGCGAAAGAAGTGAAGTTTGACGCGTTAACGACGACAGGTGAGTGTAAATGATCTTGACTTTCGTGGCAATTCAACTTTTGATACTAATTGACCGACACTTACCCTCTTTTTTTTTTTTCATAATATACATATACATTTTGTGTGCTATAATATATTATAAATAAATATTATAATAATTTTATTCTCATAAACCGACGTTTATTAGTCATTTAAAAATTGAAATAATTAATTAGCTTTATTAAAAAATAATTATAGTAAATCCTGATGATGGTAAAAACGTTAAAAGCCACTAGGTATATAATATATACTTTAATTTCATGTGCAGAGTACATAATATGCTAATAAATATACCCGTATGTTTATATATAGACGACGTCTTCGATGAATTTATCTCTGCAAGCAGTTGTGTATATTTAAATGAATATGTATATAAAATTGTTTCTTTTTTTAATTATATTTTTATTTTCTTTGAGGATATTAATTGATGCATAAGAAATAAAGCACCCGCACTTACGACGTGGCAGTTTTATGTACTGCTGGCGATGATAAGCCTTAGTTGCGTGTATAGATATTGCAGGATGTGTGTATATATATATATTTTATACCCTCAGGAGACGACAAAGTATTTTTAAATAAATATGGCCGTGCGTATAGTTCAACTGTCTACTGATAATTTTAAAATGATTAAATATACCATTGTCTAATGTGTCAATGTGATGAAAGAAACTCATAAAGGTATATACCTATATGTATATCTATTTATATACATTCGAATTGTATATAATTAAACAATTAAAATGTCTGGATATTATTGTATAAGTGATATGTATTAAGTGCAATTTTATACTTTTTAAAATGCAGACCATGTTTGTGATAGTGTTACCACGATAATTGTATATTTCTATCTAAAGTTTTAATATATTTTTCTTTATATTATATACAGCTGTTGTGTGTTGATGGACAAATGACTATGGTACATAAGAATATATATATATAAATATTCCTATTGGGACATACATTGTCACCAATTTGAAACATAAAAAAAAAGTCATATTGTGAATATAATTAAAATACTCGTTTTTAAAATTTATTATCAATATTTTACTTGCTATTATTTTTTTTTTTTTTCCATCTACTTTATTCATTAAAAATGTCTGTAGTTATTGGATAGTTAATAACCATGTAAGATACTTAGTACTTTCAGACATGCATGTACATATATTTTCATTTTCTCTTTCAGATATTTTTTTTTTCTTCAATTTTCATTCTCTCTTGCAGTTATTTCATTTTACATTTCCAACTGTTGATGCAAATTTTAATTCACTGGCTGCATCATTTACATCGTAGTTATATACTCATAATAAATATATATTTAAACTTTATATATATATATAATATCACTCCCACTCGTGTCTATCCAGTTATTATAAATTTTTTTTTACTTCATATTTTTCTTCTTACTTATTATTATATTGCTCTTATTACCATTTTCATTAATAGAAAAATCCTGTATATATATATATACCAATAGGACTCGACTTACCAGTATGTATATATATATACTTCTGTCAGTTTATATACAAATATATCGTATATACATATACACACAAATGCGTATATATTTGTTTATAAATATAAATTTGTTTGTATGATGATCACATATAATATCATGCTGTTGGTGGGCCAACCGGTATCATACCGGTCTCCAGTGTCACATATGACGTCGATCCAAGACTTGAAACATATAGCAAAGTATCGATTGCAATCAATGTTTAATTTTGCCAGCGCAAAATAACATAGTTTGATCTTTATCTTTTCGTACAGACTTTAAAAGATTATTAAAATAATACGTTTTATTATTACTACTATTACTATTGCCATTACTACTATTACTATTAATACTATCATTGTTACTATTATTATTATTGATATTATTATTACTATTATTACTATTATTGCTATTAAAATTATTATAATAATTATTATTATTACTACTACTATTATTGTTACTATTATTATTATTGCTATTATTACTAGTATTGCTATTGACATTATTATAATTATTATTATTACTACTATAATTTTTACTATTATTACTATTGATATATTATTATTACTATTACTACTATTATTGTTACTATTATTACTATTGATATATTATTATTACTATTACTACTATTATTGTTACTATTATTACTATTGATATATTATTATTACTATTACTACTAGTATTGCTATTGAAATTATTACAATTATTATTACTACTATTACTATAATTACTAGTACTATTACTACTGTTATAATTATTATTATTACTATTTTCATTACTACTACTATTAATACTATTGCTATTATTATCACTATTACTATTGCCATTACTACAATTATTATTACTATTATTATTGGTATTGCTATTACTACTATTACTATTGCTATTGTTATTACTATTACTATTGTCATTACTACTATCACTATTACTACTGTCACTATTACTACTATTATTATTACTATTATTACTATTGCTATTATTATTACTATTACTACTGGTATTGCCTTTATTATTTATTTATTTTTTTATTTATTATTATTATTATTATTGTTATTAAAAGGCAGTTTTTTTTTACCGTATGTTATCAAGGAAATTGGCGAGGGAACTCCTGTGGCGCCGCAATAAGATTCACTCTCTCGGCCGATTGCTCAACGATAAATATGTCCTAGGAAATATATTCTCAAATACATATATATGTATAGATATAAGTGCGTGAAGCAACATGTCTAAGTGTCCATGCGCGGATGCATAAGTATATGTATTAATATATATATATATATGTGAAAAAAGTTTCATGAAAGATGAAAAAAGATAATGACTTGTGTGCGATATTATAACCACTATGTATATAGCAGTTTCTCTCATAGTTTCCAGCAGATTTATTTATATGAATATCTGTAATGTATATGTATATATATATATATATATATATATAGGTACGCATTGCAGCTTGTGTGAATATTCACAATTTAATCGGATTTACTTGCGAGCAATCATAAAGTTACGCATTGGTGAAGAGATATCATATATGAACGCAATAAGCGAAAGCGGGAGCCAGGAAATTTAATATATAAAATGTTTTTTTTTTTCTTTAAATTTTCTTTTATTGCCGCTGCATGTATTTTATTTATATTCTTTTTTATTTTTAAATAAATAATATAAAATTAAATTGAGGATAAGATCTGTGTTTATATATAAAATTCTAGAGCTAGTTTATGTAGTTAATTATATTTATACGTATTGAGAGTTTCTCTAATTTGTTGGGGATTAGAGAATGAAGTAAAAAATGAATGAAAAAAAAAAAAAAAAAAAGCAAAGATTGAAGAAAAAAAATTTTTTAATAATCTGGGAAAAATACTGTACATATATATATATATATACACCTTGTACATATATATAAATATAAATATATATGTGTGTCTATTGAAGTGGAATAATTTCTCAAGGTAAAATCGTAAAATTATGCAACATAATTTTGCATGATAATTATCATAGATGGCATATCGGTTTTAATTTAAATACATAGAAAATTATTCTTGTGCTTATTATGGTAAATACAGATAAAACATATATATACACACACTATGTGATTATATATTACGTTAACATTACTGACATGCACCTAATAATTATTCAATTTATTGTAATAAAAGGTCAGTAGTGAGAATATAATTATAAACATAGAAAAATAATTTCTATTGATCCTTTCATTGTCTCAAAAATAAATTAAAACTCAGGACAGTATATGAACCCCATAGCCACATTGAAATATATACATACATATATATGGTACAATCTTTAGGGAGAAAAAAAAATAAATATATATATCTTGAATTGGATTTGTATGTTTGAGATGAAGATTCCTTTTAGTTTCATCGTGATACTGAAATTCCGTGAGACCGTGGGCGGATCAGATCTCATAAATACTCGGGGTGTAAACATGAGATGCCGATGTTTCGTATATATATAAATGGCTGTGGATCGAACTAACCGTGCACAGTATACATTAAATAAATATCTATATAGTTAATGTATGTACATAACACTCAATAGCTCAAATAAACTCGTCGCGTTGCCAGAAGCCGCATTGCAACTTTGTTACAATTATATATTACATGCACGCATTTGTTCGATTGCCCTCGATTGAAAATAATTCAATTAAATTATTATTACACATATATTAATTCAGTATTAAAAATTCAATCAACAAAATTCACTTAAATAAAATGAATAAAACAAGAAGAATGAAAAAAAAATAAATAAATAAATAAAATATATCTATGTTAATTGCAAGAAAAAATATCTTTTATTTTTTAATACATGGTAATATTTAATTTCTTGGTTATATTATCATTGATTGGAATATTAGATATATTGCATATTGCATGATTTAATGCCAATTAATAATGTCTAAATTAATATGTATATTATTTGCAATGAATTAAATGAATGTGTTGGGTATAATATGTAAGAGCTGCAACTGCACATATAGCAACGGCCGATCAAGTCACGAGAAATATTGTATATATACACTGTATATATACTAACGGATGCAACAGCTACTTTTGCGCCCTCTCGATCAAAGATTTATGCGCGTATCGCGATTGAAATACGGTTAACATTATCGCGACACGTTGTAGCGTGTGTGAGAGGCTTATATCGAAACCAAACGCCGAAAGCATTAAATTTATTTCGTTCGCACGATCGTTGGCTCACCATGATCGAGAACCACACAAATTCGCACGCTCAAGGCGCGAGATAGACAAATTAGCACAAGGTGACTAATTAAAGAAGATTCGTCGTAAATGAAGCGGATGCATATCTTTTTGGTATATGCATACACGATAGGAGATTAATTTGTTTAAATTACAGATCACGAATATATATATTTATACGATGTGATATCAATTATTTATTATTATGGAATAAAATTATTTTTTCTCGTATATATGTAGTATTTATTTATATTATAAAAATACAGTGATATTTTATTTTTATTTATTTTTAATTTTATATTTACTGTATTATTTTTCGAGAAAAAATATAAATGATATTGTATATATATTGACTAGTTGAATATATTAACCAGTTGTAACTACTATAGTTATAATTATCCTACATGACACCTGTCATTTACATATACAGAAAAAAAAAAATTAAATTTATTATAATAATTTGAATGAAATATTTATTTTTTTTTATTTTTTCGTCAACTTATTGAGCATATTGTATTTTTTTTTTTATTAATATTTCGACATAAATAACTCGACTTTTATTGAATTTATATACATGAATGCATGTAGAAAGTTTTCAACTGTGTCTTCCTTCATAAATAAAAAAAAGACTAATAATAACTCAATAAAAAGAAAATACTGCACTTGTATTTTTTATACAGAAAAAAAAATCAATTTCCTTTTTTTTTGCAATAGTCAAACGCAACATAATTGACCTGGAAAAGTGTATCTTCAATCCAAAAACTCAACTCCTATATAACACCACACGTATATATATGTCAATATATTCATACATATACATATTAAATAAATATCTAGTCTTGCATATGTATAGATAAACGCAATAGCAATACTGGGTCGGCATAAATTTCAATAACTTCATATACCTGACACGATATATATAAATACACCACGTCATGCAAAAACCTTCAGCAAAAACCGCACACGATATAAACATAAAAATAATTTACTATTTTTTTTTCTCTCCTATTTTTCCCTATACAATAAACCAAAAGTGTCGTCAAAAACTCAATAAACATTTTCCAAACTTCCTAAAATTCCCAAATAAAAATTCTTTTCCCTCCCAATTATTCATTACATTATATCAATAATATAAAACATAATTAAATTAACTATAAATAATACAAATATATTAAACGAAGACGCGATTACAATATTATTTCATGTCCACCCACGTCGAAAATGGCAGCGAAAATTACGTCACTTATACATCCTTGCAGATTGCAGGTGCAGACACGTTTCTACATAATTTGCAACCTGTCGGTCATGTTTTGTCAACACACACAAACATAAATATTTATATACATCACTAAAAAAAAAAAAAAAAAAAAAAAAAAAAAAAAAAAAAAAAATCCAAAACAAATTTTCAATGCATTTATTTATAAATTTATAAATATAAATATATTAGTGATTTTGTGCGCGGGGGCCATCAGTGCATATTGAAATCATTTGAAAAAAATATTAAGAAAGGGTATACTCAAATACTCAAACGTATATATATGTATATATATATATATATATACATATGTATTAAAATACGTATATGAGAGAGAGTGAAGGAAGAGGTGAGAGGCAATAAGCGCGTGGCGAACGCAATAAGAGTTAGAGTGTGTGTGATGGTGCTCCGCCCAAGCAACACGGGCAACATGGCCGCTGAGGGACGGATTGGCGGAGAGGCAAGTCGCGACGCCGACGTCGGTGTGACGCCCGCGCTTCACTCAACCCTCAATTCAAACCTTCAGTTTCTCTCTTCCTTTCTCTTTTCCTCTATCTCCTTCACTCACTCAGTCACTTTTACTTGCTCGCGGCAACTCCTCCCGATTCCGATTCTTTTCCCACTCTTGGTTGCCGCCCACCCTCTCTCGTCGCGCACCTTTTCAAACGTGTCTTCGACCTCACTCACACTCGCTCACCACTATATTTCTGTATATATATTTAATACGCTTTAACGCCAACCTACTACAGCAAAAACCCCAGGAGCCTATCGCAACTCCACAATCGAATATATATAATGACGATGTATATAATATATACATGCATATGTATATATGTATAAAAAAAAAAATAAAAATAAAATTGAATGAGAAATAATAAATTAATAATAATGAATGAATAAAAAATTCATTTATGATGAATACAAAATTTTATAGAGCGATGAAATCGAATTTTGTTTGGAGTTATATGAAAATTTATAAATTTTTATTTATTTATTTATTTATATTTATTTCTTTCCTTTTAGTATTATAAGCGATACTAATCGGACTGGTTTTACCACTTGGATCAATGTCAAGTGTGTAAGCATCAGCGCAACTTTGCTTTTATCATTCATTTTTATTTCTTTTTTTTTCTTTTTTTTTTTTTTTCAAACACATAAATATATTTTTGTATGTACTTATCGCATGTATATACGAGTGTATAGAGTAGCAATATATTAAAATCCATACGAGTATGCAATTTCATCTCCGTAAACTAAATCGGATATACCTATTAAAAAGTGTCCCAAAAATTCGCGCAATAAATAACACGTTTCTACCATTTAAAATTTTGCGTAAATTTTGAGACACGAAGAAGAGTATCAAGATAGTGACAGAGATTGTCTCGGTGTGTGCGCTATGTAACAGCGTCAATTCGTTGCACATATCTCAAGCATTCGACTAGACACAATACATATATATATATATACACTTATTATATACATACTGATGTATTTACATGGCGGATCGAATGATGCACGACGAAGAATCTCTTTACGAGACAACGGTGCAAGGGTCGTTTGCGTATTCACATCCCACATATATAATGTAACGATAAATGTAACGGTGGCGTTAATATTCAATTTGCAAGCTGTCAATCTAACAAGAAAAAAAAAAAAAAAAAAAAAAGATTTCTATCCTCTGTGTACACGCATGCATGAACAAAATTATACGGCTCCGCGCGTCACATGAAATGTGACGCGTGCAACATATTCACATACATAAACGTCACAAAGTGAATATTATGCGTATACCGATATTCAAATGTTATATTTAATGTCACTACAACATGTCTTCGCGTTCAACTTCGCAACAACTACTAGAATAAATGTATATACATGTATACAGTAATAAAATACAAATATATATATATATATATATATATATAAGCATTTGTAACACAAGAAAATAACATTGGAGACTTTCAGGCGCCACCTGTTGAATCAAGCATCTTTTTTTCTTTTTCTAACACTTCAAAGCTATATACGTATTATATATACACTCTGCATGATGCTTTTGAGGATATTTTTTAAAATGTTTTGTGAACATTAGCATAAAACCAGGTATATATACATATGCATTGAAAGAGGAAAAAAAAAATAAATAAAATGAATAAATCTTCACAAGAGAAACGATTGACTATGTATATATGGATATGTATTATATTATACATATATTTATATACCTACATCTCTGTTCGTTTATGTTTAGTTTATCTTTCTGTCTCTATTCGCGTAGTTTAACCGTAGAAAGAGAGATAAAAAAAGATTTTTGTTCATGATAAATCCGATTTTTGGTCTACTTTGGAGCCGATCGCTTCTGGTGATCGAGTCGGTTTACCAGAGGGTTTGTCACAAGGGTTGCAGGACAGACCAGAAGACACTGCGGGATACAATAGAACTGGGTTCATTTATGTATGTATAGCTAGCTTATAGCTATAGCTAAATGGATATGTATATTTACATTGTGAATATATATGAGATTGTTGATCGTTATGGGCGATAAGATGAGAGAGATCCATTCTGGGGATTCAAAGAGTCGCGGTTAAGATTCATTTGTGAGACGAAAAAGAGTATTCTTCTAGACTTAACGATCTTAGATATGTTTTTTTTTTATTTTAGTTGTAAGTGTTAAAGTGCCATTTTTTTTTTTTTCAAGGATCGATTGCTATTAACTGGGTAGTTCTCGACCAGTCTGTCATTTTCATCGACTGGTGGAGATAAATGTTTTGAGGACACAGGACACAACGTGCGAGGGGTTGAATATATAGATACTTTAACAGGGGATAAATATAAAATGTCGGCACTTTTAAAATTTGTATTAATCACTCGGTGAAAGACTCATCCGGCGGGGACTCATATTCTAGATTTTCTTTTTTTTTTTTTTCTTGACCTTGTCACATTTTCAAATTTTTCATGATGACTGAATACTTCAGGGGATATTTTTGTTTCTTTGGTGAAAAATGCGATACGGATGTACGTGTACATATGTACATATTGCAACCACGTTTGTGAGTTGTGTATATATATTTTTCTTCATTTGTCGCACAGTCATTAATTAATTTATTTATGAAAAATAATTTTTTTTTCCAGTCAATTTTACTACACGACGTAAATTTCTTCCGGTGTTGAATTCGAAATTAAAATAAAACACAATAATTGATCCTACAAATTGAATTTACAACAATCTAAACGTAAGAAAAATGAATAAAATTTTTATTTATACTAAAAAACTATAATTTTTATACTACCATCTATCAACTATTGAATGAACTGAAACAAAATTTGAGTCTACACAATTGTCTGATGATAAATATTCTAAACCCCACTAATTTTTATACAAATTTCTAACTTATCATTATTACTTACTGTTGGTAAATAAAATTTCTGTTGTTGTATAAATATATAATTTGCATTTGATGATATTACTACTGTCAACACCAGCTGTCACTGCATGATAATTTCCATTTTACACTCGACTTGAATAATTATTTGACAGATATGTTGACTATCTACCAAAACAAACTTATCCATTGACTCAATAATAACAATATAAAATCAGCTGATTCTATAGCAAACATTATCAAAGAATATTCATAATATAAACTCAGTCTAACGAGATATTACCAGTGTGGAGAAAGAAAAAATAAAGATATAATCCCATGAATCAGGCTATTAATTACGATGGTTGATATAAAAAGCAATGTCAGTTTTTCATGTCAAAGATGTTTACAACCATTACGATTGGATCCAAGCTTCGATCATCTAGATGAACACACATTAGCTGAATTATCACGTAGGTAAATTTCTATTATTCCAATCACAATGACATCACTTAATATATGTATATCAAAATTAATTTCATTTCATACATGTAAATAAATTTCTATTTGTTTTGATACTTTTATATGGTGAAAAAAATTGTAATATTTTATCATTTATGCTTTTGATTATTCTAATTATTTTATTGTATTGTTTGGATTATTAATTTATGCAGTACCGATACAACAACAAGTTGCTGGGGAGATAGAACAACAAAGTGGAAGTCTTGAACATCTTGTGCCACCATTTAGACTTACTGAATCTGCTAATGGAACAAATGGATTTATGCTCGTTGGTGATTCGGGTGAAACTGAAAGTCTCAGTCATCACTTGAGGGTAATATTGATATATAAACAACATTTGACATCTACAAAATGATAATTGTAATAATTATAACTGTGATTTAATTTGAAAAAAAAAAAATTATAAGATGAATTTAATAAATTTGTTTTTTATGTAGGTGAGAGCTACATTGTTTGATATTCTCAGCAGCAGCAGTGTAGCTGATCATCCATTGTGTGACGAGTGTACAGATAGTCTTTTATTGTTGATGGATCAACAATTGAGAATGACGGAAGGCGAATGGTCTGATTATAATGAATATTTAAAAAAATTAGAGATTGAACAACAAAAACAGGGAAATGAAACTTTGGAAATGGAAAATTTAGCTAAAGAATTAGCGGATGTTAAAGCTGAGGAGGAAAGAATGATTCAAGAATTAGAGGCTTTGAGAAAAGAGGAAGCTGCAACGAGAAATGCTATTGCTGAACAGGAATTAGAACGTAAAAGATTGCAGAGCGAGGAGCAAAGATATTGGCGAGAATATTCTAGACATAGGAGAGATCTTATTTTGGCTGAAGACGAATGTCAAAGGTAAAAAAAAAAATATTATAATTGATTGTATAATCTTATAATTATCTTTGCTATTTAAATATCTTTTTCTTATTTTTTTTTTTTTATTCAATCCAGTTTGGAATGCCAATTAGCTTATGCAGCATCGCGACTTGAGAGATTAAAAAAAACAAATGTTTTCAACGCAACATTTCACATTTGGCATTCGGGACATTTTGGTACAATAAATTCATTCCGTTTGGGTCGATTGCCCAATGCACCAGTTGATTGGAGTGAAATAAATGCAGCTTGGGGACAAACAACACTTTTATTAACTGCTTTAGCACGAAAAATGAATTTAACATTTCAACGATTTCGTTTAGTTCCATTTGGTAATCACAGTTATATCGAGGTGCTGGATCAACAAAAGGAATTGCCATTATATGGAAGTGGAGGATTTAAATTTTTATGGGATAATAAATTTGATGCTGCAATGGTTGCGTTTCTTGATTGTTTACAACAATTTAAGGAACAAGTGGAGAAAGGTGACAGTGGATTTTGTCTGCCATATAAAATGGATCGAGGAAAAATTGAAGATTCAGCAACGGGAAATTCTTATTCTATCAAGTAATATATATTAATTTTCTATAATATATATATACATTAATACATTTCAAGGAATAATTATTTACATTCCTAAATATATATACTATTATAATTCAACAGATTTTATTAATTAATCATTTATATATTATTATTTCAGAATTCAACTTAATTCAGAAGAACAGTGGACAAAGGCACTGAAATTTTTGTTGACAAATTTAAAATGGGGTCTTGCATGGGTCAGTTCCCAGTTCACAAAAGACGATACTGAACATTAATATTAATAATAATAATAATAATAATAATAAATATTAAATTCACTATATTCAAAATTAATTCGATTTTTGCGTTTTCTCAATCATTCTCCACTTTGTAAATAAATATTCTTTTTTTTTGTAAATAAAATAAGTATTAAATTCAAAATCTTCCCATCAAACAAATATTCCAACAAAAAGAATGACGATGAAACTAAATAATTTAACTATAACGATCCTTTTTTGATGTTAAAAACCATAATACACCATAAAGAAATGAAGGCGGACTTTTTACGTCTCCACATGAGATGTAGTTGTTTGCCTCTTGTGCACTCATTTCCACGACCTCAATGAGTTCGCCTTCATCCTCAGTCCCACCTCCTTATAATATTAACAATTATAAATTTATATTAAATTTATTCTACCATTACTACTAATCTTAATAAAGTTTAATGAAGAAATAAATATCTTAATAATTTAATTCTCAATAATAAACTATTCTATCTTAAATGCAACTCTAATATTTATCTATTCAACAAAGTAATTGTGGAAAGTGATGAATATTATTATTCAACGATAAATTTATTACTGAATATTATCGATTAATTGTTTATATCATTGACATGAAATTAGTATGTATTCAGATATAATAATTGATATAAATTACTTACCCGGATGTATTCGCATTTCGTCTGTCACCTCGACGTAAAATAATGTATGTTTTCCAACTGTTCCACCGGTATCTCTAAAAAAAAAAAAAATAAATATACATACATATATAAATATAAAGTGTGTAAATAGTTATCAGTAAGTATCAAATTAAAATTCTTCATTGTAATATGATGAGTCTATAAAAGAATCATTTTGCTATATCTAACAATGCTTTTGTTAATTACTAATAAATATATATTATAAATAATATATAGAATATATAAATAATTCATTCAAAAATACTAAATTAAATAAAAAAATAATAACACGAATAATTTTATCTCATGAAAATTCTCGTGAAAAAAATTTTTTTTTCAACTATTACAAAGTATTTTATTTATAAATTGTCATCCATTATCCATTACTAAATAATAGAATGAAATAAAAATTGTTATCATTGATGAATTGTCAATATTTCGATGATGTAATTTTTTTTTTTCACAGTGGCAAATTTTTTGTTTAGGTTTTATAATTTGAATTTATTCCTGGTTTATATGTTAAAATAAAATGTGGAATTATATTTTTTTTTTCATTACCTAAAAGTAATGATTTCTGTAAAAGCAGAAGCTGGTGCTTCATATCCACATTCCTCTCTTAATTCAGCTCTAGCAATTTCTACAAGTGAAAGATCTTTATCAATGATGCCAGCGCAAAGTTCTAATGTCAAACCATTTTCCAATGAATGCTGTTTAGTATCAACATCTTGATATTTCTCTGGAAGTTCAGCGTAATATGAAGCAGCACGAAATTGTCGCACAAATACCAATTTATTTCTTGTTATATTAAATATAATAATAGCAACACTGTTATGTGTTCTTGATAAATCCCAAGCTTTTTCAACGCCATTCTGACGAAAACTCATTCGTGATGTACGTAACCACGGTGAATTTTGTGGCATTGGTTCTATTTTTATATTATCCACATCAAACATTTTTTTACGCACAGCAATATTCCTTTCCTCTTGTGTTATATTATTCATTTTATTTTATTAGAAAATTATTAACGTTATTAACTAGAAAAAAAAATGTCTCTACCTCTTGAATATTTCACTCAAATTGTGTGTGAGAATAGAAAAATGATAATGCGCCATTCGCGGCTAACTTCAGGAATCAAATATGACAGTCACGTGACAAGGATCGAGATGGGGAAGTGCTGCCCTCTCTCCACAGTTTGATGAACTAATTAACTACTACTTTGAATCATTTAACAAAAATAAATACACAATTTTTTTACAATGAACAAAAAAAAAATAAATATACAATTTACAATTTTCAATTAATATTTATATTAATTTATAATTCGATTTATGATCGTTTATCGTTGGATCGTAAAAAATTTTGAGGTTATTAAATAGATAATTTGTTTCAATTAAATATCATTCAATTCAATTTTTAATTAAACATTCAATAAATTAATTTCCTTCACTAAACATATTTTTTTCCATTTAGTTTGTACGATATATTTTTTCATTTAATATACAAATATTGATTCAATTATTCATTTAGCTTTTTTACTTTTTTCCTTAATTTTTTTCACTTTCTTTATCTCAATTTTTTCATTTGTTTGTTTATTATTATCAGCAGCAGGTTTGAATGTATTGATAATATCCTTTTGTTTCACTTGGGTCTCAACATGAATAACATTTGGTAGCTTTTTATACCGATTAATTGCAGCAGGTGGTGAAAATTCAATATCCATATCTGAAGCAATTGAACTAGATGTATCTGAATAATCATCTAATTTTTTTGGTATTGTAAATTGCAATGGTTTAATAGGCTCTTCTAATTTCGGGACATCCATTGTCTCTTGTCTAATTGGATACATAGTAATATAATAAGCACCATCTCGCCTTTGAATATGAAGAGTTGGTGGTGGTTCTAATTCTTCAATATCATCATTCTGTTTTTTCACATGACCTTTTTTCAATGATCCATGACTTCGTGTCTTCATTTTCATTCCTGGCAGCATTCCAAATGATGGCATTGACGTGGGTCGTCTACGTCGATGAGTGCTTTCAAATCCAATTTTAGCTTCTTGAATAATTTCACGAATTTGTCGTGAAATAGCACCTGGTCTCCAACCAACACGTGGTTTTAATCGACCAACAGGTTGATATTCTGTCCAAAGCCATCCCATATGTGCTGGCACTCTTTCAGGTCTATCATTGCAATTTTTATGTCCATAAATATATCCCGGATACGTTTCACCCGCCAAATAAACATAATTGGCTTTTCGTGATTTTTTTGATTTAAAAATTTCATCGCCATCAGGACCCATAAACATTTTACGTCGTTTATGTTTAATAATTTTATCAGATTTACTCTCTCTTTGTGAATTAGGTTGCCCAACAACTTCATCAAATTTTTCAACCTCTTCAACTTTATTTAATGATGCTTCACGATTTATTATTATTTTACGTCTTGATTTACAATTAACTTTGCCGCATGGACCAGTCGTTCCTTCAATTATATCTTTTGATTCTTCAATACGTTTCTCTGGTAATATTGCTTCATGAACAATTCCATCTCGACCTGGTACTGATATGGTAAATGGCGTGACCTTAATCCACGACGACGTTGATGTCGCCGTTGATTTCATATGTGAATTAACCATTAAATTAATATTATCTTTAAATTCTGATGATTTTTCATTAACTATTTTTCTATTTGCTCGAAAATATGGACTCTCTTCAGGATCCATTAAACCTAAACCAGCAACACCAGGCACTTTTCCCAATGAATCAACAAATTTTTGAGCGTCATTAAGTGCATTCACAAATTTGTCTATTTCATAATCTGGATTTTTCCATCCATTTACATCACAATTCACTTCTGCTTTATTAATCATTTTCTCTCTACTTGGACACCAATATCCAGACATTAAATTGTTATTCAATTCATTTATATTAATTCCACGTGACTCGGGTGAGTGATCTGTAAATCTTAAATGATGATAATAAGTTATAACTTAAATAGGTTTCAATGCAATGTTACCTTGAAAAAGTTGCAGCATATGGACTGCCACATTGCCATCGTGTATTATAATTTGTACATTCGATTTCTATTGCGTCAGCATTTTTTCGATAAATTTCTTCTACAAAACCACCGCTGCCGCCGCCGCCGCCTCTAATTCTCTTGTCAAGACAGTAAAAATTATTGTAAAATTTGTTTGAACGTTGATTGCTGATACAATATCACAAGTATACACAACACTTATTTTTGTTACCTTGTCATTGTTATTATTTTTTTTATTGTTGGCAGTTGGTGAACGCCTTAAAGATGAACAACATGAGCTCTTACAGCCACCAGGACACTTGAGAAGGAAGTTGTCACTTGAATTTTCCTGGTGTTTATCAATTGTCAGTAGTGCATTTGATGATTGTTGCCCGTTTGGTGATGTACACCCGCATGTGGGTTCGTTAGGATAAGTGCGATAAATCAACCGACGATATTCACTATCATTTAATTTTTCAGCTGCTGTTAATTTTAAAAAGTCTGGATTATTCATGGTGGTTTTCATCGGTGCTTTAGCAATATTGAATGGTTTATTAATTTTTTTATTATGTTGATCATTTGACATTGATGTTTTATTATTGATCATAATTATATGTGAAGCGAAAAAAAAAAAATATATAAATAGATTTATGTATGTTGTAATTAAATTGTCATGTTGTTAATTTTAATTAAAATAAAGTTCATATTGTCACTATGATTTATTCATTAATAAATTTATTTATATTCGAGTACAAAAATTTTTATTCCAACATTTTGTTCATGATTAATTGACATAATCTGTCAGTGAATCGCCATGACAACCGAGGATATAATAGAACGTATATAAAAATATTTCATTAATTCAATGGATAAAATGTAGAAGAAAAAAAAAAATAGACAAATAAATAAATACAAAAAAAAAAAAAATTTTTTTTCTATACAATTATTTTTTCTTTTTTTTTCCTCCTTTCTTTCTTAGATTTCATCTTTGATTTCTCATCATCATCATCAATGGCATCTACATTTTCATTTGGAATTTGCATTGGTTTAGATCCAGAGTCAGAAATTTCATTGTTTAATTTTTGTTGTTCATTTTTCTTCTCACTAATTGGTGGGACAACACGTTTTACCAAGTATTGTGCGACGTCTCGATCACTCTTAAAGACAAACGAGTTCTTTTCCATCTGATAATACGTAGTAACATGTTTCCCAAGACAAGTTATTTTCAATTTAAAATTAATATTGCCGGATGGATTTTTTCCTATGTCTAACAGGTCAAACTGACCATGAAGAATGTAGGGCTCCGGCATATGATCATCATCATTTAATGCCATAGCGATTTGGTCACAAAGACAACCGGTAAACGGCAATATTGCCTCAGCAAGTGGATATGTGTCACCAACGCAAAATATACCAATACGTAACGGTGTCTTTTGCATTTCACCAACAAGATCACTCGCACATTGACTAAATAAACACGATATACCAGCATTAAATACAGCTAATTTACCATTTGGTATATCATTAATCGCATTAACTGTTTCAAAATCATTTTGCGATATAACAAATGTTGACATAGATAAAAATTTTATTTTCACAACTAATAAATTATCACCAGACTCGTGTATTTTATCAGCATTTAATATTAAATTATCGACAATTAATTCAAGAAGATATAGCAATTCCTCCTGGCTATTAAAACAAGACATTTTATAATATCCAATAAATTTATTCTACATATATATTTCCTAATGATAAAGAGGTTAAATAAAATTTTGACGTTTTTTATAAAATATAACAATCGATACACGTCAATAATTACATATTAATTAAACAAAACCAGATACACAAATTTAAATATTTCAAGACAAGCTTCATTTTTTTTCTTCTTCTTCTCTCTTGATTGAAATTAAACATTAGAAATATTTCATCATATCTATATATAAATTGAGATCGAGATTATAAAATGATCTATCCACTGTAAATGTTTTATATTTGATCATTGACATACGTCTTTTCTATTCTCCACAATTCTTCTCATCATCATCATTTTCTATAGCATATATACAATCGTGCATAGCTCCCGCACAATCATCGATCTCCCACGAAAAAGCCGAGCACGTAAGATCGTATCGATCCCTCTCTTTCTTCCCCTCCCTCGCATCATCGACACACATATTACAACCATCAATGTGTCTGTTGAATATAAATACATATATAGTATATGATATTCTACATGAGAGAAACCATTTTCTTTCTTTTTCGTGCGCGTCAACAGGTTACGACGCGATGACTCGAACTCTCACCACATGATCTCTAACGTGGTATATAGCACAACCCACACAAACAAACATGCACACACACACACACATATATATACAAGCATCACATTCTGCTTATATAAATCACGTGTGCGCCGTTATCCTAGAGATCCACAACGAAGATTTTTTTTTTTTCTTCTTCCTACATCTAAAACCTTTCTCTCTCAATCGATGTGTCTTATTCGATTGATCTGTCTTTTAATTTATAAATAGTTATATCAGTGTGAGGTTAAATTTTAATGTTATTTAATTTACGAATTAAATAAAATAAATGTTGAAGAAATATAAGGGTCACCTTGGCATTATTGAGCACATGGTAATTTTTCATTCGCATTTTAAATATATATTTATATAATATATTTGTACATTATACATGTATATAAATATATATAAATATGTATGTATGCGATATTTTTTTTTTGTTTGTGAACAATGAAAATCTGATAATTTATACAAAAAAAAAAAAATATTCATGTTTGAAAAAAAATGCTGAGTTAATTAGAGGCTTAGTAAATTCAAAAATTTGATTTCTCATATAAATAACACGAGAAAATTTTTTTTTGACTTCAACTCGATTTTTTGGTATTTGAATATTTTTTTTTTTTTTTTTTTTTTTTGATGCTATTATATTGTTGATTTAGAATTATAGCGTATTTATTGTAAGATAATAACTAATGTCAATAATCAATAAATTCCAGTTTAAAGAAAATTTTTTGTTAATTATAATCAACTTTCACCTTTCCAGCTCTACGTAAAACTCGAAAAACTGCTGATCGGAGAGCATTTGCGGTGAACGACTTTTTTGTAGCAAATTTAATGCCCTAACAAAGCTGTATATTTATTTAAAAAATAAAAAAAAAAATATTTGATTACCGAAAAATCGAGTTGAAGTCAAAAAAAAATTTCCTCGTGTTATATTTATATGAGAAATTGAATTTGTGAATTTTTTTTCAAACCGTAATATTAATTTTTTTGTATATGAATTATCAAACTTTCACTGTTCACAAACAAAAGAAAAAATATCTCCAAAAAATGAAACACTAATATATATATTTATATATGAAATCGAATGGAATCAGGAACGTACGTGCGACAAGAGCTAAAATCAACCTTGCGATTGGCATAATATCTCTACGTTCCTCATTTCTTATTGCTGATATATTTTTCTTACTTCTTCAATATATATTGCTGTCGTTGTCTCAACACCGTGCTGAAGTATGCACTAATTGGTGCGCGGTCACTACGGACACACAGAGACAGAGGCGAGGCCGCAACCAAAGAAGAATTATCCATTCTATAACCCAAACATATATAAAAGTCCCATCGCATACATGTATAGAAACGTGTGCCACGTTTTTAAAATTTATACACAAACACGATTGAATTAGATGTATGTATATGGGGTCCTGTAGTATATATACATATGATAGCTTATAGGAAACTGAGGACACACGATACGAAGTGGGCCCATGCCTGCAGCCAAAGTTAAATTCCGAGGAGAGCGACACGGCGGCTCGTTAAAATGCTTCTGGGGGTTTTGGACACCGGACGCTTGGTTAATTGGTGATTAGCGATTAAAACGAACCGATCCTTCGAGAATGGCCTCTCCACACATGTATATATGTATATAATTTTATACTCTTACATATATATACCTAAAGATTGCGCGGTTTCTTGAGAGACAAAGCCGAGTAGTCTATATACCAAACTTGTATTGTACAACGCAGCATCGGCCACCGCTCATTTTAGTTATAGGTAGATAAATTTTGAAAATGAGAGTGACTAATCTTTTTATATTGTGAGAATTAATTTATGATATAATATTATTTCCGTGTGTTTTGTGATAAATGAATTAGTTTTGTTGTTTCTTTTCGTATTTTGATATATTTATTTGTATATTTGTTATTTTAATATTGATTGATACATCAGATATTGTTATTTGATTCTTTTTTATTGTATATATAGTAATCTAAATAAAGATATTTTATTGTTATTGCCAAAGAAATAACTATTACTTATTTAGTTTTCGTATAAATATATCCTTGCGACTAATTTATTTGTTGAACGATGAAAGGAGAGAAACCTTTATCGTGCATATCGCAAAACGATATATCCCACGACATTATATATTTCCTTTGATGCAGCGTGTCGTTCTCGTACACGAAACAATGTAGGTACATATGGATAAATATATACCTACAATGTATTCCGTATGTGTTGCACCAACTACATAACTATAAAACATACTTTAAAGACGCGGCGCGATGCTATTTGAAAGTTAATTTAAATAATTATCTCTTAACCGTATATACCGCCACTCAAAAAATAATTTTTCATTTATAAAAGAGTTTTCTACATAAGTAGATATATACATTTAACTGCGTGCAAGATATTAAAACTTTTAATTTATTATTCTGTCTATTAATTTCTTATTTCAAATAGTTTTGTTGAATATTATTTTCGTTGATCCAGATCGAAAGACACGACATCACCAGGAAGCCAACGATACAAGACGTAAAATTACCGGTACCTGAACACCATAGAATGAAGGAGAAACAAGAGAAAGAGAATTAGCTGAAGCGTATATGTATATATATATACAAATATATACTCTTTCATTTGCTGGTTGCTTCTCTCAACTGCACGAGGTCATAGGGCGATAGCGGTACCAGCGTGCTTCTTTCCAACGAAGCCGCACAAGAGAAGCTCTTCCTTTCTTCTCTCTTATCCTCTTATCCTCTTTCAAGCATCGTCTACACATACCTATATGTAGATACATTTATGTATACTACATATATATTTATCCAAACACAGAATTTTATAAGTAAAAATGTAGCTGATGCATTTCAGGATATTATTCTCACACGATATCCTTCGAAATATCTTGAAGAAACTGCCTAATGACGTTATGATTAATTTCAATCACTTCACGGAAATACATAAAAAGATACCTATATATGCAGTACATATATTTCCTTTTTGCAAGCGTTATAAATATTTTTGTTTAAAGAAAAAAAAAATAAATAAAGCATACCAAAGACATGCAGAGCGATCGTTACTGCATTTCTTTCGCATCATTCATGAGAGTATAATTTTTTTTATATCACAATATATTTTATTATCACAATTTTTTCATCATCTTTTATATATCAGCAAGGCGATTTCACATAAACATATGTATATACACATATATATATAAAAGAATCCGATGAGAAGAAGTCAGAATGATGATGAGGTACAGAAATGGCAAATTCAAACTGAGTGTATAAGTATTATTCATACATACATACATACATATATATACATTCTCATATTCATGTACATATAAATGTATATGTATGTATGTGTGTATGTAGTATATATAGACTGCGCGTTTCATCGTCGAGGTTGTGTACTTATTAATGAAAGAGTAGTCGAGGAGATATGGGTTCGGGTGCGTGCACAAGGTCTTTGTTCTTTATCTCTGTCTTGTCCATGTACATTTGTCCATGTGTATATATATACGTAAAGATTTATAAATATGTATCTATACACACATGGATATACATACATAATGCGCTCGCGAGCTTGGTAAACCGCGGGCCGACAAGATATACTCGCAAGAAACGTGAATTACCCGCTTGCGCGCGAGAGAACAGCTCGGCCGACGGTACGAGGCCGCACCGGGAGTACGAAAAATATATGGCTCCTTCTCGTGTCTTCGCTCGAATTATTTTTCAATTTTATGAGACCGGTATGTCCGGTCGCACGATCGACTCTCATGTTATTTCTTATACTGCAAACTTGTATCATATTCGCGTTGAAATTTTTATGATATACTTTAAACCTCATTATTGGCATTTAGCGAAGTTTCTTCAACAGCAAGGGCGGGTGATTTTTAGAAATATATTTTAATAGAAATAACAACAACCTCAAAGTATAATAGTCACATGTATTAAAAAATCGCACATTCTAAGGCGCAAAGGAGGAACTCGCGTTTAAGTTTATTATGAAATAAAATATTACAATGTTGTGTTGGGTGTAAAAAGAAGAATCAAACTAGTAGGTTCAATCCTACATTTTTAGAGGTTCCCCAGATTCAAAGTAGTTGATTATTTTTAATTTTTTTATTTTTAACAAATAATAATAATAATAATAATAATAATAATAATAATAATAATAATAATAATAATAATAATAATAATAATAATAATAATAATAATAATAATAATAATAATAAAGAATAAAGGAAAATAATAAAAATAAATAAATGAAAGTAAGAATAAAAATAATAAATAAACAAATAATATTTATTTATTTATCAATTAATAGGGCATAGAATGTTTAATCGACTACTAGAAAAAATTTTGAGAAGTACAGAAATTTCGACTCGCGTCTATATACTCAAATTTTTTCTTTCATTACGTATACTTATTTTTTATTTATAATTATATTTGTGTGTGGGGTATATATTTATTATACAATATTTTTAAGATGCATTATTATATCATTCACCACCTTTATTTTGTGTTATTAAATGTTTCTGTTAATGAAATGTCAAGAAATTGTCGTGACTGCAGCACTAATTTCATTTGTAAACTATATATGAATGTGTGTATGTGTATGAATAAAATAAATTTTTTTTTTTTTTTTGTAATTTTTTATGTATATAAATGTATATAATATATGTGTATTGAAGAAGAAAAAGAGTATTATAGAAACATATAAATAAATATATTATAGACTTGTAGTGGGAATAAGAGATGATGAGGAAGGTATATAAATTTAATGAAGGTAAGTCACGATATTAAATTGAGAGCGTAAATATACGCGAAGAAAATTATGTCGAGTATTATATATATATACATATACATATAATACATAGACATTGGTATATAAAAATATAGATCTGGCTATATTATAGTGCCATGTTATTATTGTATAAATGAGCACGTTGATTGAGTATATAAACCTCACTACTGTAACCAGTTGAAACATGATTTTCTTAAATTAGGAAAAAAAAAAATTGAACTTTAATTTGTAGTAGTAGTAGTAGTAGTAGTTGCAGTGGTGAATTAAAAATAATTTTGATATCAAAATATAAAATACTGTGAAGATTTTACACATTGAATATCTTATCATTTATTTTTTGTTTAATTTTTTTTTTTTAGATCTTCCAGGAAGTTTTAATTATTTATACACCATTAAGAAGTTTTGTATAGATATATGTACACTTGTATAATGCCAGTTGTGAGGGTTTTAACCGTGTGTCGCCTGTGGTAAAATGTAATCGCACGCGGTGCGTGCGTGTGCGCGTATACACGCGAGAATATTAAACCGTTTCAATTGCACAGGAGAGCGTGGTTATCGGTAAAACCATATAATAAACTCCCGTGTGTCAATTTCCTTCAATTGATGTAACACTACATATACGTAATATGTATATATATGCATATAATTATGTATAATATTATCTGATTTGCTATATTATCTATTGGAATACACTTGACAAATTATTACTGATCGATATGTCGAGCAATTAATAATTCATTCACACTTATTGCACATTGATGTTGGAAAAACATTTAATTTTATTGTATCAACATTGCCAGCTGGTTATATATATTTATTATTTTTATGCACAAGGGTATTAAATAATTGACGAGATTAAATTGGATTTGTTTAATGAGAGATATTTTTTTTTTTATCGTATAAAAAGATATTACTCATTGCTTTAATCATTTAGTTATATTTTTAAAACCAAAATAAGATGATCTTTCGAATTATATTAAACGTTAATTTTATCATTTTAACCATTAATTTTATAAAATGTAAAGTTTTATTTGTATTTATTTTTACGGGGAGGAAATTTCTATTAATTGGTTGAAACATTATCTATTTTTTTATTCATAATGGAAATAAATGATAAGATGAATTGTGTTTTGTACAAACTATAGAAATTTTCTCCGCAAGTAAAAAAGTGTACTAATTTAATATCGATATTTTTATGGTATGGATAATTGCGGAGTGTTTATATTAATTTATTTTGGTTTATTTGTGATAGGTGAAGCGAGAAAACCATCGAAAATATTCCAACGTTCTGATGTTGTACCAGGTGAATTTCCATATATGGTATCAATTTTAAATAATGACAATTATATTTGTGGTGGTGCTATTATTAGTTCACGACACATTCTCACTGCAGCCCATTGTTTTGTTAATCTTAATGAAACATATGATGATATTGTGATAATTTCTGGCGCAATGAAAAATCGCACATTTGGCGAAATTCATAAAGTTGCAAACGTAACAATTCACAATAAATTTTTATCTGATATACGCAATGAATGGTACAATGACATTGCAGTTATTACAGTGAGTAAATATCAAATCATCATTAATATATATTGTAAATAAATTCATAAATTATGTGTGAAATATATATATATATTTTTTTTTTTCAAAAGCTTTCAAATCCAATGAATTTTTGTCATTATCAAAATTCAATTGCTTTACCGCATAAAAATACACCGGGCAATATTGTTGCAATTCTCTTAGGATGGGGAAATACATCACGCAATGGTGAAGAATCAGAATGTCTCAAAGAGACGAAGGTTGCTGTTCTCACTAACAAAGAGTGTAATGAGAAATATCCGAGAATTATGGCGACCCAGATGTGCGGCTTTAATGGAAAGGGAACAGGTTTTTGCAACGTAAGTCGTTTACTAGAGGAGAGTTTGTATTTTATTCTCTCCAAGTTATAACCAACGTCAAAAAAAAAAAAAAATGAAAAGAAAAAGAAACAATACAAAGTAAATAAATAAATAAAAAAATGAAAATAAAATTATCTCTTTACTGGTATTTCAGGGCGATAGTGGCAATCCATTGGCTTACAGGAATGAAGTGATTGGCATCGTTTCCTTTTCAGCTTCCTGTAAAATTGGATATCCCGACAACTACACAAGAGTTTATAAATACATGAATTTTATTACTCAAGTAATCGCCACTACATAATCAAATTATTTAAAATCAATCATTGCAGTCTTTATAAATTATAACTAAAAATAATATTTATATAAATACTTTGAAAAAAAAAATAAATTCTCTCTTTCTTTCGCCTTGTCTTTTTTTCCAATATATAAATCCCGTATAATTCCATCATGAATTAATCGTGACTCAATTACATTTCATAAAAAATTATCTCCAAAGCACTATATACCAAAACCCAATTTTATTATAATCCCTTTTCTTTTTCTTTCCATTCGCGTTCATCCAACAAAATTGAATCATTTCAAAATAAAAATACATTCATCCACAGATTCCTTACCCAAAATTATACACAATCATACAAATACATACATAAAATTATTCGAGCGCAATTCATTTGAGATAAATCAAAGACAACTATATATAAAAATATCCAACCAAGCAGAGAGAACCGCTGCCACATTGTATGATCCCCTTCGTCGAGAATTCAGGACTTTGCAAAGTTTAAACCGCGACCAAGACCAGTTGTACACACACATACAAACAAACATAAGTAAGTACATATAAAGTTATATACCCACACACACTTAAATGTAACGAGGATCGTGATCACCCGTCTGTCCATCCGCTATCCATCGCACCTCAACACTACGCGAGAGAAAGAATATAACGAAGAAAAAGAAGAAGCACAATGAAAAAAGAAAAAAAAAATATATATACATATATTCGAAAGAAAGGAAATAAAAGAAAGATAGTTGAGATGAAGATGAAAAAAAAAAAAAAAAAGGAACAAGTCGAGCGAGGGAGTGGACTACGGTATAGGGTCACGACCCGTAGCTCGAAGGCTCGTAGCGCACGCGGTGAAAGCCCCAGCGGCTATATTCTCGTGCACAAGTATATATATACTTGAAGATTCGTATGTATATATACCTTATATTCTTCCTGCGGCAGAATGTATTTCGAAGCACACCCGCGCTGATCGTTCACGCGGGCGCGCGCGAGCGGTTTCTTAAGATCGTGCTTGTCCTAGAGGATCACCCTCGGGCGCCATTACGAGAGCGCGAAGATATACATATACATATATATATATATATATGTATTGAAAAGCGATGCAGTACATATGTAAGTTGCCTCCTGGTCTGCCCATCAAGTTGCCTCAGGGGGTCTCAATATATAATTTATATATATTTGTAGGTTGATATGTACGCATATATATCGAAGTTTAGTGTACGCTGTATATATGTATATGTATATTTGGAATGTATATAATATATTTATATATAGATATATAGTGTGGTGAAATAAATGCGGGGCCCTGGCGCTTGGCGTTACGGCTCTGATTGGACGATAATTGGATAGATTACGCGGAACCTCCTTCGTACAACGATACCATCGCTTTTATATCCCCTCGTTTTATGTGTTATACCGCGCCACCCTTCTACAATGTCTACACACAACACTCACTGTGTGTTACTACCTATATACATATATATATATAGTCTTCGTGAAGTTATCGCGCGACAATATACATGTATAAACTGCACTTATATATGTTTTGAATGCCACACTCATGATTACATAAACGCTTTTCACTATATATTGTTGAATAATTCTATAATTATACAATGTTGTTACAATTTTTCGCAACTTAATTATTCGGAATTATTATATGTATCTATATACTATCATCCGTATGAATAGGTTGAAGAATATATAATTAAATTTTTATATCAATAAATATATTTAAAGAAAATGAATGAAAAAAAAATTTTTATATAATCAATTGTTTCGTCATGATTATTCTTGATATATATATATGTATAATTGGTAATTATCGGTGGTGAACGCCAGGCGCTCATGTTATCTATGGTAAAAGAGAGGGCAGCACCCGCAAACGTTTGATCCAACGTGTGGGTTATTCGTGCAGCAAGAAATATCGCGAAAAGCGAAACGCGAGATCCCGGCTGGCGATGTCCATGGCGCGCCAAGCATGATCGCAGTGGCAGGAGAAGGAAGAGAACGCGCGCAAAGGAGAAGAGTTGGTATATATGAGAAGAAAAGGGGCGCGAGATGAGGTGGGACCCCATAGTGGTAAGGGAGGGGAAGAGAAAAAAAAAAAAAAAAAAAGGGAAGAGAGTGCAGCGAGCAGCCAAGAGACGCCTTGAGAGATACTTCAACGAAGCCAATCGCCGATGAGACCCGCGGCTGTGTGGGAAAATGATCTCGGGGCGAAAGAAGGCTAGGCAGTGTAAAAACCGTAAAACCGACGATTAACCGGGGCTTTGCGCGCATGCGCCCTTGCTTCTGCACGGCGCAATCTCTCTACCTTTCTTTATATAAACCCCATACACACATAAACACATTTATATACATATATAAACCATTTATCTCAGCGTGATTTGAAGCTGTCTCTTTTACTATATATACCTATATAGCAATCGTGTACATATATATATATATTATATATCGGTAATTTATAAATCAAAATCAAATCGTTATATCCTTATAATATTGTCAGTTTGTCTAAAGAATTATTTGCGGAGGCGGCGTAAAGAACTTTTAGCGCAAACAACTAAAGTTGGATGTCGTCAATATATATGTATGTGTATATACATAGGTAAGTATCAGGTTATATATATTGATGATATAGTCGCGATGGAGCGCAACGACAAAACGAATGGGGGTCCTGATGATGATGATGGTGAACGCGCCAGCAGCCCCGTGACAAATTCATCGAGTCACGCCGACTCACGTGCTGCCGCAGCTTTTCCCTCCGGCATTCGTTCAGCTCGACGTTATTGTAAATCTATACACCAACTACTGATTCATTTGTATGTGTATATAGGTATATATATATATGTTTAATGTGTTAAGATGTATTGCAGGTGTATATGTTATATATATATTTATATAGTTTTTCTCTTCAATAATCCGCGACGACATAACGCGACGCAGTCATCATGGCCATTGCCAACTTGGTAATAAATTAAAGCTAGAAGAGAGAGTATATATTATATAGATGGGTGCCTATTAGCGTGCCATTAACGAGTTCGTTCATGAGTAACTATGTATATTAATACTTTTAATGGTGTTATAGGTGTGTATGTATATATTATATACCTACATATGTGTATAATCATGTAGTTAAATGCAGTTAAAAATATATATAATAAGCCAAAGAGAGTGACTTATTGGTGATTCATAATTTTTTTTTTTTTTTTTGCTTGCTAAAATATTGCTAGTCCTTGTATTTCGTGGCCTGCACTTTCTTTAAATGCATCTGCAGTACAGTAACACCCAGTTGAACTTGTTCATATTTCTCGGACAACGACCTATACAAGTGTGTGTGTGTATAGTAATGGTGTGTTATGTATTACTTCTTGTCGGGAGGCTGCAGATATAATTCGTTCTAATTAACCATCACCATTAGAGAGTTACACGAATTGTCTCATGATGCTGCAGATATTTTTATCATTATTTTTTTTTTTAATTTATATATCAATTTACTCTCTTCTTTATTTTATTATTTTTTCTACTGTTTTGTTATATTTATTTAAAGTTTTTGAAGCGAAACAGAAACACATTTATTTGTTTTTTCTTCCAGTTTTCAACACAAGTGTATACCAAAAGATTTACTGACGAACATAAAACGACGCTGTCAATTAAAAATTATGCATTTGATAAATGCATTGCAAGTTTTATATACATTTTCATATGCATATAATCGTGTATATATATATACTGATGATAAGAGTATTAGTTTGCATAATTTAATATAACGTGTTGATAAGATAACGAAATGAATTATTACTGAAATTAAATACTAATTTATTACGAAATAAATATTGATTATCGGATATATTTATTGTATATTGGCAAAATGTCTTGACCTCAATTTTTTTTTTCCCATCGCATCAAATGAAATTAATACATACATATATACCAATTGTTTTGTTGTTGTTCACACTCTTATATAAATGAAACAAATTACTCGGTATGTGAAATGAATAAATAAATTTTTGAATCTCAGCAATATTCATAATTATTTGTCTCATCTGCAAACTTGACGATGAATAAAAAACTCAAGAGTAAATAACTATATAAAGAAATTAAGTGAGCAGTCTTGGTGCATATACACCATCGGCAGCCGATGATGGTCGCGTCAGAGCTGAGAGGGTTGAGGAGGTATCGGCTGGAGGCGAAGTCCTCAGTCCTGGTCTCTCAGGAGCGTATGGGATCGATACATCATGGGAGCACAGCAGGGAGGCCTATACTCTACCACCGATACAATCTATACTCGCCATATAACTTCTCGTGCGTTTATATACATATACATATCGTTTATATCTGTTGGTTTGAGCAGTAAAATACACGTCGAATAAGAATAATCCCCATGGCAAATATACATATATATTCCTGCATCATCGATTCCAGCAGTCATTTTAACAAAGAGTGTGTCTGCATCTCTTTATAATTTTTTCTCATTATTATTTTTATTTTATTTAATTTTGTTTTTTTTTTTTGTCAATTAGTTTTATTGCAAGTATTATTACACTTGCATGTAGCTGTATAATATACCAAATTCCCTGCATCTCTTTATGTATTTATACCTATCCCTTTGTCTCTTCTCGCGTGACTTGAACGAAAGATAGATCTAATGCAATACATAGTTGCTTGTACCTAATTTCATTGCGGAAGTCGATCGACCATTGTGTATTTACTGTTGTACATCAGATACGTGTTAAAGATTGTGTGTGAAAGATGCGTTCGAGTGTATCGCTTCTTTTCGGGACATATTATATATTGAAATAAATGTATAGATAAATATTTTTTTATCTTAAACGCATTTTTATTTGTACACTGAGAAAATTATTGAGTAAAAATTATGATGAAATGAGGCGCAATATATTATACCCTATACACTTGAGTATAACCTTGGGACATAATAATAATTGCGGCAGATATATTACTATATGTGATAGTAATTTTTATCTCTCACGAAAGTCAAAATTATTCGAATAATTTTAAAACGCTAAGCATGGTAAAAAGTAGGATAAATATGCTATGTAGGAGGGTAAAATTTTAGCGTTTGTACATTGTAAAAATTATATGACTACTTATAGTAGGTACAATGTAGCATATTTTGAGTTATAAATGATTCCTCTAATTTATTACTCTGCAGTGAAGTAAAATATGTTCTTAATTCGCATATAATATTTACAGCAGTTCATATTAAAAAATAACTTAAAATGTTTACTTTTCTATCAATTATCGATATATTTCTCAGGCTTACTATACATTGCAGGGTAAAATACAATCGAAAATTCTCTCAGTGTAATATTTTGATTTTGCAGTGCAACGTAAAACATAAAAAAAAAAAAAAAAGAAATTGTAACTATAAAATATTTATTATATTTAAAAAGTCTTAAATGCTTTTAATATTTATGTGCTCTGAAAATATATTTCTTTGTAATTGTATACATGGAGGTGTATTATATTTTTATTATATTAAAAATACATTTGCATACGTGTATATACGACGGTGGTCTGAAGAAGTTGGTTGAAGGTTATTTATTTATTTATTAATTGTTTTTTTGCCACCATATACACACTGTGTGTATGTATGTGTGTGCGTATGGGTCATTACGCGTAACCTAACCACTTTTATTGTTGGTTATATATGTAGAATAACGAGCGCGTTACGCATTTCAGATTGCTGCGATCAATTAACGAGATGGACTCGAGGGTGGCCTTCGAAAGAAACGACACAAAAGAATGTGAAGCAAATGAGTAGCATGTATATATATATATATATATATATATATATATATATTATAACTATTAAATACATATATGTATACCTGTATGAGAGCTGAGTATAAAGTAAAAGAGGATGAAGAGAATGAAATGCAGTTGGTACATATACGAAGTATATCATGACTATCAGACATGTTAGAACAAGAAAATAAAATGAAAAAAAAAAATATGCATGCATAAATAAAAATAAATAAAGATAATAGATATATTTAACAAAATGAAAATGAATTCAACAAGAAAGAAGTTATACATCGTTACCGAATTCTCGCAAGACACGTGTATTAATTTCTCAGAGTGCTCGTAAAACTTGGCTTTACGATTCTAGTGTAGATACAGGATCAACTGACGCGCCAGGATATGCAGTAGAGAGGTATATAACAGGCATGGTATAGAGTAGACAGGTACACTACCGCGCCTTGCGACTGGCATTGCTGCACCAAGCGCGGATCATTCCAATGAGAAGAGTGGATATATATAAGAGAAAAGAAGAGAGAATTACGTACACACGCGAGATTACAAGTGGAATGAGCGAGAGAGTTTGAGATAAATTGCATAGCAGGAGGAGAAGTATACCCAGGTATATATAAAGAGAAGAGAAAGAAGTGAAGAAATGAGACGAAGAAGAAGAAGAAGAAGAAGAAGATGTAGTAAGTAAAGAAAAAAAAAAGTTGCACACTGTAGCTCTTAAAGAGCTCCTCACTGAGGCTCGATCTTTTCATTCTACAAACTTTATTTCTATTTCCGAGTTTGCTCGTTATGATAACTCTACAGGACACCACAAAATGTCGAGCAAAAAATCTTCACGCGTTAATTAGACTCTTAATTATCCAAACTTGTATACTCATATATACGCTTGGCAAATTTTTTCGAATATCTTATTTTTGTTCATTAACATATATCATTTTATACTTTTTTTTTTTTTTTTTGCTTTTATATTTTCCCATATACACTCATATATACGGTATATATTTGAACACGTGTATATAACGCAGATGATTAAAAAAAATATATATATATCCTCGGGATTGTGAATATAAAAAATATTCCCAGAGGCGCACAGTGAAACTCGATACACAGGTGTATAACAAATATAGTGATATTTATTTATTTATTTTTTTTTTTTAATACTTATATATACACTCTTTAATGTCCCGATGGAATTCTAACGGAAATCCATATACAGATATACATATACGAACACATATATATCATTTATATTATATTATATCTTATATGTATACATAAGATATTGAGTATGATATGCCGAGCGAATTTTTGAATAGCTGATGTTTGTGAATATATACAAAATGCGTGATCCTCATACCGTCGATTAATTCAACCAGAAAATCTTTGGAATATATGTATATATATTATAATTCTCTGAACAAAATCATTTTACTTGAGTTGATGCACGCGGTTGTGTATATATGGCTATTTGGCTGTTGTTTTCTGCATGAAGTTGATGTTGCTTCTGGCGTGTCCCGTTTCACAGGGTGCTCTCGCAGACTCTTTTAAATTTTACGATACCAATTACCTGAGCGCTGCCGTACTTACGAGAGTATATTGGCCCCTGAGGCCACAGTGACTTCTGTGTGTGTCGGCTCAAGTTCTTTATTCTCTTTTCATTTCACTCTTTCTTCTTCTTTTAACTTTTTCCTTTCTCACTCATCCCCTTTTTCTCAATAATATACCCTCACGTTACAGTATATATATATATATATATATATACTCATATATATATACGCTGAGCATTTTGTGCCCTCGTGCGAGCATATACCAAACGTAATTCCGTTATAGAGTCCATGTAGAGAAGGCAATCTTCCACTTGAACATCATCGATGCCATTGAAATTGAAACAAATCGAGTAGACATTAAAATAAAGTGCCAAGGTTTGTTTTCTATAGTCCAAGCAATACATATATGTATATATATGGTGGGCATTTAGTTATGTATATTTATATATATATATGTACTTTGCTTGAATGTACAATAAAATAAATGAAATGGCTCTTTGGTAACTCGATCTGTGCGAATGCGCTTGAAGAGCTTCCCATAGTCGTTGACGCCTTCTGTAAACGACTCTTTATCCAATGTATTTATAAACACAATTTTATATTACCTAAGTAATAATCATTAATAGTTAGTAGTGTTTATTAATTTTTATTTCTTTCATTTTTCATTATCGTAAGTATAAATAATGATATCTCTGGTAAAGGAAAAAATTTTAAATAAATAAAATGAAATAGAATTGATAAAATAATAAAATAGTATTCATTAATTCATGTATATACTACCAAAAAGTGTAATGAGTTGGATAGATCATTTGTATTTTTTGTGGTTTATGAGAATTTAATGCAATTTCTCGTCACGTCAACTCTGATTTATTTCGATCAATTAATAACCCATGCTCACAAAAGGAAAGTATATTAGTATCCCGTAGCGCGAATATCGCGTTGGCAATAATTTCGAAAGAGAGGCGCGCCGGATCCGTCGTGTTCATGCTTTGGTGATCGTTTCTGCGATCATTTCGAAATCGAGATCACACGGGTCGTAACCCGCGCCGCCGCGCGCTTCTCTCCTTCTCACTGTATTTTGTGAGTAATCCACTGTACATATATGTGTATAATATACATATATATGTGTACCAAAAGAGTCAAATTGCCTACGGCTATTTCATTCGCATTTAATTCACTTCTTCATATGTTTCGCACAGCATCAAATTGCTCACCACATTTAATACATATAAAATAATAAATTAAATAAAAATATATATAAATACATCGATGTACCACCTTACATGTAACTTTATACGTCGGCTTTACTTTGATTAATATTTTTTTTAACATTATACAATCATTTTTACATAGTATCAATTTTTTTTTCTTCATTTTCTCAATCGTTTTATATATATTTATAATTTAAATGCGAGATATATAATTAATCCAAATGCAATTACAATATGAGAGTGTTGGACATTTCGTAAAAGACAACACACGAATTTAACGCAAATGCTGCTGTATCGTCAGACAATTCTCAAGGAATATATATGTATATTTATATAATATATACAGATATAACATTCCGGTGTATAGAATAACGTGGCGTTGGTCCGCCATGCGCGTGCATTTCGTTTAACCGCGCGCCATTCCAGAACCGGTATTTTCGTGTGCAACACTGGACCAAACGTCTGTATATATGTATATGTATGTATATATAAAAGCGGCCCAATAATTAACCACGATCAGAGCCGTAAGAGAGTGTATATTCATCGGCCAAATCTGCTTCGTGCATTTGCAAGCCGACAAATCAGTAAGATAAAAGACAGAAAAAAAAATCCCAAACATATTTCTCCTGGCTTTTGGTATATAATATCATAAACGCACCAACGAAAATTAGCTGTGCTAATATATGCAACAAAAATATGTATAAATATTTGAATATATTAATCAAACATATTGTATTTAAATATTCAAAAAATAAAAATACATACAATTGTAATTATACATTCTAATTTTTCATCTTATTTCAATTTTTTTTTAGTGCAATATTACTCACAAACTAATATATACATTAATGTATATATATATAATACAAGTATATGAATGTGTGGATAAATATTTGTAGTGCTTGTTCACGATACTTTAAAATCCGTGTGAGCATCAAACTCCATGCTCGAATGCCCAAACGAAAAATCACTCGTTTGCAAATTCCTCAGATCCTTCTTTCATCCCAATCAGATCTTTGTTTAACGATCGCGGTCGTCGTCGTCGTCGCGTTACCAGACAGTAAGACAACGAAAGGTAAAACGATAAATATATATACATATATATAAAAATAGAAATGAGAAAGAGAATCACGTTGTCGGAATCCTTTGAATTCCATTCAACTGACCAATTGTTATTTCTCTCTTGCTTACACTCTTTCAATTATTCCATTCTCTTGCTCACTTATATATATATATATCCTCTCTTCAAAATGGTGAACACAAAATAAATATATATGTATTGGTATATTATATAATTTAATGGAATTAATGATACGAATTGAAAACATATTTATCAATTGCAATTTTTATTTTCATTACTTTGAATTATTATATATAAATCGTTGGATGATTAATCGAGCAATTATGAATTAACCTGACAACTGGAACAACTTGATGAACTATACATATATATATATTACTTACAAATGCTTATACGCATTCGATCAAGATATATTTGTATATATATTACACATATAAATGCTGCCTTCTCACCTAGAGTCAATCGTTCTCTTTTTCATCCATGCGAATTGCCTTGAAGAAATCTTACAACTAATACATCTTACCTCCCTCTATATACTCTATGTACCATATACGACTAATACTATCGCTCCAATATATATATATATATATATATAATCACTAGTGAGAATTAATGATCTGTCTCATTCGAAACGAATTTATTAATAATCAAAACTTCCGTTCTGACTCAAGCCAATAATATACATACATGTATATATTTTTATACATATATATGTATATATAAATATATATATTATGTATATGAATATAAGGTATGATCAGGCAGGTTCATAGTCTACTGATGACATTATATAGTTACTCTTTTTTTTTTTATGTATGGTTATATTATTTTTATCTAATATAAGTGTTGCGAGGCATTTTCACGTTGAAACAGGTTTCAACTCGTTTCGACAAGTCGGGCGACAACGCACGCGTTCTTTATAACTCGCAATTTTGTATTCTCTCGTCGATGCTTTGGAATTCGGATCGTTTTGTTCTAATCTGATCTTCGTTTAACGATCGCTGCATGGTGCCAAACCGGTGTCTATTTTTTTTTTTTACTTTACTATATTTCTTCGTTTGGTTCTTTGGTATTATTCTACCTTTATTTGTTCTTATATAGATAAGTTGACTTTACATCTATGAAAGACCACGCCACCCTTGTCAAAAGAGTCTTCTTCATACAACCGGAGCGAGTTTGCTTCTTCGCTGACCGGAAAGGACGAAATAAAATATATAAAAATAAATACAAGAATGTATAAATGTATAAGTTGCGCCAGTCGTTTTTGAACATGGCTCGCGTAAATAATAACGATCAATCAACTTTGAAAATAAGTTTATCGATATATATAAGTCACCACATTTTTACCAGTTATGTGTCTCGGCATGTCGCTGAATATATGTCTTGACAATTTTTCTCCAAATCATCCCACACAACATAACAAAACGACACTACATATCTAGGCGGATTGCTCTGTGGACGACTGTATAAACACGTGAGTAAAAATAAAACTATATACCGTGACTCACTATTTTATATCTTTTCTTTTGCTCTTCCGTGTCACGCGAATTCCCAGGACTACATATATATATACACATTTACAATCAACCATATAAATCCTATATACCGTCATCTTGTCTACACAATCGACTTCACAGTTTTATCAATAACCCAGATAGTCAATAATTTTTTTTTTCTCTCCCCACCTTTTTTTTCATTTTTTATTTCATAAATTTCATATTACATCCTATACACATTTACAATATTTCTATACTGTCACTCATGTATATATACACGCATGTTGCAATATAATATATTAAACATAAATACAATTTGGCAAATTTCTTTTGTGTTCTCGAGATATAAAAAATGAGATATTCATTTAACGATCAGGCGCGCCACATGCGGTGTATATTTATAGATACAAATACATATATATATATATATTAAACCGGCTCCTTGAGGAATTGAGAGAGTCTGGGGTGTCCTTCTTCAACAACATGAACCGAGATCTAGCCGCCATTCGCCTCATTAACTGGAAGATACACACGGGGCAATTCTCTTGGGATAAGAGAGAGTATATAGACGCGCGCAGTGTGCGCAATAGTTGGAACTATCGCACGGGCGCAATATTGTTGAAACACATCAGAGCAGTTCTCCTATTCTATATACATATATACTCATATAAATATATATTAAATATGTATACATATATATACATACGTATATGTCATTGCAGGTGAATATACATAACTATCTTAATACTTGTATATATATTTATATTCTTTACTTTTATATTATATTATATTATATATATCTGTATGTATAAACTCTTAATTTCTTTTTCTCTCTCGTTCTCTTTATTCTGCCGTTTCTCCAGCTCTTTTGGACCTCCACTCTCGCGGCGTCGGCAATGAAGGGGTTCAATGTACTCGTATAATGACCACAAACGAACGTGAAGCGAAGGAGCGACTCTTCCTCTCCCTCATACACTTTTCTCAACTGGACATATAGAGTTTGTACCAATGCACACACATTTATATATTTATTTTATTTATGTATATATATATATGTGCACATATATGTTTAATATGGTGTACCTGTATATAGGTATAATGTTTCGCGATGAGAAGTGAGAAAGAGGGAGAGAGAGAGAGAGAGACGATGATGATGATGGTGGTGGTGGTTATGTATATATATGTAATATATAAATACGCGGTCACGTAGGGCGACAGCGAAAGGGTGGGAAACTTTGTGCGCGATCGAAGCGACAAGAAGTGGTGAAAAACGAGCGTTGCGAAATGTGACTAAGAGGTTTCACTGTCGACGCTCGCCCTCCGACGTTGTACTCTCGTATTACCTTGGTATATATATATGTATATACATTGTATATATGTATATTGTATAGTGGAAACTCGATCGGAACAGCTAATTGTTGAATTTTGCGTGAAACTTTTTGCCGCCGTTTGCAATTCTGAATGCAGGATTGAGCTCGTGCCAACAAGCGTAACCTCCCTCGTGCGCATTTGCACTTTTATAATGTATATGTATATATATATATATAGATATTTTCAATTTACAGATATAAATATATATATTATATAATAAAAATAAAAAATCTGCATAACAATTAATTTTCTATTTATTTTTCTTTTTCAATGTTTTTTTAATTTGTATTATTTCAGAAATTAATTATTTTAACGCGTCACCTCCCTCGCACATTTGCACCCTTATAATATATATGTATATACAGATATTTTAAATTTACAGATATAAATATTTATATTAAATAATAAAAATAAAAATTGTACATAAAAACTAATTTTTTATATTTATTTTTCTTTTTCTATGTTTCTTTAATTTGTATTATTTATAATTACTATTATTTCAGAAATTAAATATTTTAATGCTTCAGTTCTCTCGCACATTTGCACCCTTATAATATATATGTATATATACAGATATTTTCAATTTAAAGATATAATTAATAAACATATACATTAGATAATAAAAATAAAAATTCTGCATAAAAACTAATTTTCTATTTATTTATTTTTTATTCAATGTTTCATTAATTCGTATTATACATATATATTACAACTATTATTTTAGAAATTAAAAATTTTCAACATTTGTAAATAGTAAAGTGATTAGTGAAGATACAAAAAAAAAATTAAACAAATGATAAGACAACATAAATATTATACTTGTATGTCAATGCGGATGTTACCAACCTACTAACGAGGTGAAGATATAACTATACACCCATATATCTATAGTGCGATGGGTTATGTTCGTTAATTCTTCTATATATATATATATATATACATATACATATATTGTATATACATACATATATATAAACCACACACGGTCGTGATACATTCCCGAGATGACGATTCTTGTATAGATCTCGAAATGAATAGACGAGAGAGACTTTCATCTCTCTAACTTCAGGGCCATTTCGTCCTTCGGCATCAACAACATTTCAAATGTATTTTCAAATATATATATACCCCACTATATATACACAACTGTGAAAAGATTGAATGAGAGAGAAAAAATATTAGTGTGAATTCACCACGAATCTACTGATGAATCATACTATATATCCATATACATATACATATGTACTTAATATATATATACATATATATGTATACTCACACTTATACCATCATCAGATATAGATACATATACTTTGTGAAATATATGAATATGTATATATAAATGCGGTGTGGGTTGAAGTTATAAAAAATGGAGACACCAGCTATATAGTCCCTCATTCCTTTTTTTTTTCTTCTTTATTTTTTTATTTCAACTCATTTCCTTTCCACATATGTATAATACATATGTATGCATATTTAGATACATTATATGTATATATATATACACATTATACATATATATATATCTCATCGCGCCAAATCTCCGCAATCGATTTCAACGCCGTTTTGGTAGCTGGGAATTTGATGGGACACATGACCAGGTGGGTCTGAATAAATAATCCGCCGTCAGCACACTACATCGCGCGATTATATTGCCCAAGTTTATATTTATATATACATACAAATATCTTATAAAAATAAATGTATATAAAATATATAAACATGTAGAATATATTTATTCATTATCAAATATTGATTTAGAATTATTTTTATTATTGTTATTGTTTGTTGTTTTATGTATATGCTGGTGAAGAAAACAAATAATAATTTTTTTTTATATTGAGTCATTGATGGAATTAATAAAAAATAAACAAATGAAGAAATCTATGGAGGTACTATATGTTTAATACTACAATCGCTTTAGTTTATAGTTGTATTGAATTATTACTTAGATGAATGTGTAATATATACATGTATGTATATTGTTTAAATGTTTTATATGTGTCTAAGCTTGAAATATAAAATATAAAGTCGGTCGAGGATATCGCTGCGGGACAATTGTAACTCGATTTCTTACTCAATGAGTAATAAAACCAAGGTAGAGATGACGAGATTCATGACTGCGTGTGCACGCGCGGGAAAATTCTCTCTCTCAGCATATAAATATATATAATGATATGTAATAATATCTATGTAAATGTATAGAAGCTATGCGGTTGTCTGATGTCTACGTAATCAAGTAAATAACGTTCTCTATAGTAATCATCAATCATCGTCAAGTTCATGTATATATATTCTCTCTCAAGCTCGTTTGATCGGTTTATATATTCCCTTCAAACCTATATCATATTGTATATATGTAATATGTATACATATATACAATATACATAGGTACAAATACTCTTTATCAAAAGAATTTCCACTGGGAAATTTATATCATTTTTTTTTTCTCTTCATTCTGTGCTGATGATATATTTAAAATATCGAAAGATATTAATTTAAAATTGTCTAACTGCATTTGTAAGTCATCAAAAAATATTTTAAATCCATTATTATAGTACATATATAATGCTTCATGGAATTTTTTATATGAATGCTATCTTGAATTTTTCATTTGTTCATTTGAATTCACCCTCCCATTTACATATTCTACACTATACAGATTTGATCAATTCTCTATTTCTTTCGTTCATTGTATTATTGTCTGCATCATTGCCGCTATAGTAAAATCAAACTCAGCACATATATACACACGATATCTTGTCATGATTTTAACATAATGTATAATACATAGAGTATGTGTATATAATATATATACTTATGTACATAAAATTGACAAAAGCGAAGAGAAGATCCGTCTATGCACAGACACGGATTTGCAAATACATCAGCAATATATGTATAAGTATATGTATATACTTCACAATTGTGTACATGTATATATGCGTATGTGTATGTAAGTTTAAGGAGGCAAAAGGAAGAGCGAAAAAAAAAAACAAAGAGCAAAGTGGTGGTGAGATGCCAGAGTGGTGCTTGTCCCGTCATCATTTCTTCCTCGTCTTACTTCATTATAATTCTATTTATTTGTCTTTCTCAATCTTTTCCTCTTCCTCTCAATCTTTATCCAACCATCCACTGTGCGACTGAATGCCAGTGAGGTCCCGACGATGGACCACCTACTGGTCCTCTACTGATCTGATCTCTTGGTAACGCTCGTTCGTTTCATTCGTCCGTCTCTCATTCACGCGCGCGTCCGCGCTCTGCTGTTCGTCGTCGTCGTGTCTCGTTGTTTAAGATCACTTGGACTCTTGCGCGCACCTCAACGATCACTTCAGCTCCCTCTGCTTATGTTTCCCATCAATAATACTTGTAATATATAATTAATCACAAATTATATCTAGATGCTCGCGTAATGCCACGGAAAAATATTCCTAGACAGTATAAAATGTCTTCGTTCATGATCTACATCTTTTTAATTATTTATTTATTTATTTATTTATTTATTCTTTATTCAATATACTTTATTTATTGTTGATAAATATTTTGGATTTATTATTATCGAATGTATTTATTTTAATTTTTAATTTTGTTTTTTATTTTTTTTTATGTAGATATAAATTTTTTCTTTCAACAATTTTATTTGTCTATCAACAGTCGAATAAGTTTCGAATTATTATTTGTGGGCGATGAAATGTTACCGGAAGACAAGAGTTTGGAACATAGAGAATGAAAATTGTACCAGTGTATATATAAAGTATGATAAATAGACAGTTGGCACATATTTATGTATAGATATGTTTATATCTTGTTTTTATTATATATCTTTTTTTTTTTTTTTGGTAGTATCTCCCACGCACTCATCGCCCTCAAACGATCATCAATCGTTTATAATTTCCACATATTCTTAATACATAATAATTCTTTCATTCTTTTTTACATCTTCATGAAAATATATATGTTTGATATTTTTTGACAAATATATCTATGAATATGAGACGTTGAATTAAGTTGTTAAATGATTTGGCGAGAATTTTAAAGCTGATAATTATGGATTATATATGAAAATGTTGACTATTCAAAATTTAGAAGCGTTTACCACGCCCCGATTATCATGATCGATGTGTTTTATGTATATAAATTTGTGTGTGTGTATATATAGAAAAAAATATATTTTTTAAATGTCCATTTCTTGCGGAATGTTTCATTTGTAACTATTTAATGACGAGGAGTCAATTTGAAAAAAAAAAAAGAAAAAAAAAATAATAATAAAAGAGAAATAAAGATTAAAAAGGAGAAAAAAATTAGAAATGAAAAAAGAGACATCATCGTAATCTTACCGGATTACCTTTTGCCCCATGAGAGTTGTTTCTCCTTATTTATTTTTTTCAATTTTTTATTTCCTTTTTCTGAGTGCGCGCCGCCGCGCCACATTCACCGGCTTCAATCTCACCAATATATAATATACGATAAACAAACGTCGAATTTAAAATTTACATCTGTATAAATGCCTTATGTCGATTTAAGTAATTTATAAAATGACGAAAGTGTCGCGTGAACATTTCTTTTTTTTTTCGATATATTCAACTGAATGAATCTTTCAAACGGTTCTTTTATTCTATATATTCATATCATTTTTATTTCGTTTTCAGTGGCAACACACATCAAGATATATATTTTTATTTATCTATATTTATAAACAGGAAGGATGAGTTTTTTTAGCATCTACTTGGCACGATAATAATGCTATCAATTCCTATCACCGAGGATGCCAATTAGTGCTATCGTCAATTCTCACAATTTTTAACGTGCGAGAACGTGTACGCACATTTATATATATATACGCATTATATATTATTTTATATAATCGCCTTAAAACCTGCGTAATGTCGTCGGCCTTTTAATTCTCCATTTTACATTTTATTCATTTATATATTTAATATTACTTATTTTTATTCCTCTCTTCATTTTATTTTATTCTTCACACTCTATCCCTCAATGATTATATTTTTAAATTATATATATTTATTCGTCTGTCTATGCAAGACAAACTGAACAAAGCAATCCGAGGATTTAATCTTAGCCCAACGTGTCAAAACGACTATTCTTCTATTTTTAATTGAAGCTTACATACAAATTTTTTTTCCCTCATTTTTTTTTTTTTTTCCAACACGTCACTACTACTTATTAACGCGCGTCATTTATTATCCCATGATAATAACACAACTGATATCCCCGCACGACGAAATATAAATTCATAAATACCGTACAGACATACATACACATATTTTTCTATATAAGTATATAAATAAAAGATTTACTAAACAATATTCGAATGTGTGCTGAAGAATAGCAGCAAGAAGTCATACAAGCGTTTGTATATTGTCCATGAGGCTTTTCATCTTCCGCAATTTATACTGAGCAAGAGTCGAACGACCTCGTTCCTCACCTCGCGTTCGTCGTCACGATCGCTATGCTCGCGTCGTCTCTTTCTCTCTTCGATCTCTCATCCTCAACAGGATTCACTCGGTAAGTCTTTTTATTCTTCATTATTTATTTTTATTTTTAGAAAAAAAAAAATAAATACATTTTTTTCTCTTATTTCTTTCTTTATTTCTCCCTGTATAAAGTGCTGCAGTGTGTCTCAGAGACGCGGTGCAACAGGACGATGAGGAAAAAAAGAAAAAAAATCATTGACCACGCGGTGATGCGAGTGGAGGAGATGACCAAGAGTGCATGCCGCTACAGCAGTCAGTTTTATCCGCATGAAATGCTGACGTTTATAAATATATATATGTATATATGAATTTGTATATACATATGTACATATAATATAATTGTAAATGTGTGTATATACGTACATAAAAGTTGCACAACGATAAATCATAGCGGTGGAACTGAGCTCTATACTCTATCTTGTTCTCCTCTTTTTTTTTCTCTGCCTCATTTGGTTATATGTGCAGCATATTATGCCGCGTCATAACCATATTGCTTTATCAACATCGAGCTTGCGAGACATTTAAATCTTTACATATTTTTCTTTGGTTTAAAATTCACGCCAAGATATATATATTTATTTCTTTACGGAAGCCTCAATTAATCATCTCACCCGGTATATTACCAGTATATCATCATGCGTGATGAAGAAAAAAATTAATTACTGTAAATAAATAAATGTTTAAATATATAATTGTGTATATCCGTGCGTATATATGCCATAAACGATAAATGATCATTTATAAATTTTAGTTTGTGAATATATTTATTTATTTATTTTTTTTTCTTTTCTTTGGAACGAATATTTATTTTTGATCCGGTAATTTTTTATTTCACATTGTAAAAGGGTTGACAATAAGGTGCAGTATGATTAAAATAAATATAATAAGATCCGGGAGGCTGCGCAAATTAAATATGTCGTATTCATTTCAGGTAAGGATAATAGTAATTTTCTTCTTAAGATTTTTATTATTCTATAGGTTTATATCTTTGTGTTCTTTCTCAAAGTTTGCTCTTGTCTTCTCGCTGTGGGCGGGCTTATTGTATATATACTTACGTATATATTTATATATATATATCCGTGCCTAACTCTCCGTGGAATGAACGGACACGACTGAACGGAAGATATAGACGACGAACAGACCTTAACAATAAAAATAAATAAAAATAAAGGAAATAAAAACCGATGAAAAAAAAAAAAAAAATTGAAGAGACGAAATGAAAAAAGTGGTAGTTATAATCGAATAAATGACACGCTCGTACAGTAGATATATATATGTATGTATATATATGTATGTATATATATATATATACATCTAATAGTGAGGAATGGTTCTTCTTCATGGTGTCAAAGAAAAGACCATGACGAATATCCTCCGCACGACTAAGAAGTCCATTCCGTAATTGACCTCTTTTCACTTTTTTAAAATTTTTTTTTCATTTCCTTTTTATCTTCAATTCCTGTCCCTTAATTTCCCCCTTTATATTCTTTTACCATCATCAATAAAAACTTTTTTATTCCTATTTCTTCTATACTTTATCTATATATTTATATATTCTATTTATAAACTTGTGGCAATTTTCATTCACACCTTATCTCATCGCGCTGTTCCGCACGTAAATATACCGTCAATTATTATTTTTTATTCTCCTTTCAATTTGCGCATTCATTGAAAATTTATTGATTAATACCTTGTGTGAAATCCTCACTCAAGGCATCAATAATTCTCATTTTAAATATCTCCCTTATTTAAAATTGAGCGTGTCGATGCCAAGACACACGAAATGAAACCAGAACAAAGGATCAAAAATTCGAATATGAGAACAAGAGAATAGACGATGAATAAAATACTTACAAAGAAAAAAAAAAAAAATTGCGCGTTAATATCCAATTTTACGCAGAGATATTTTTTTTTTGTTTTCATTCTCTCTCACATATCCATACATAATATATATACATGTATAAAATAGCTATTACAGCAGTCTTGTAACGTATATATAATATCCAAAGCCATCACAGCAGCTAATAAGTATAACCACGATTCGTAAAAGCAACAAGCCAAACATTTTTATTTTTTATTCATAATTCTTTCTATCTTCTCTCAAAATGTATAAAACTTCACCAAATTAAATTGTCTTCATTTCAATTCAATTTTCAATAATAATCGGCCTTTATATACACCACATTTTTACATCAAAAACCCCAAAAATATTTTGCAGCTCTAATCGACAATTCATATAAAATATAAATGAACATGATCTCACATCAGTGCAACGTGTGGAGATTACTATCGATGATTATCCGCATCCTCTTTCTCATTACAAGCCACCACTTTGGATGAAATCGAAATGTTGTATCTTTGAATAAGCTCCCGCCGGAAATGTTGCCGGAAATTTCACCGGCAGTTTGTGTCACGGTTCACTGTATATCGCGTATAGACCGATAAATCTTTATACACTACATATACAATAATATACAGACATATACATGTAATATAGTAGCGTAACTCTTTCAAGATGTAACATATATAAGCTTGTATATAACTAGCGTAATGATGGTTTTGGTCCCTTGGGACGGGATATGCGGCGCTTATAGTGACCATGTTGGACATGCGGTGAACCACAGCGGCATTTTTCTCTTTCTCTCTCTTCATCTCGTCAATGATGTGTATATGCAATCTCCCAAGGGACGTAAAGAATGAGACTGATGAGAAGGATCTCCTGACGATATTGCACTTTATACCGTGAAGCAGCATTGTAGACTTCAGCCATCATTTCAATTATATATTCTTTTTTTTTTATTTATTTATTTTTTTTTTTTTTTCATCACGTTTCTTCGATCATTCTTTCTAATTCGAACAATATTTCTTCTGTATTCTGTCGCGACATGACACGTGTTTAAAAATGTTATATCGTTTATATGTCTGTATGAAGTAAAAAATAAATTAAATAAAAATTATAATTATTCAATAATTCTCTTGTTGGGTGTATAGATATGTAATGATTATGATGATGGATCTAAAAGATTTGCTTATTGGATATGTCCACGCTAATATATATTTCGAATTGTATATCAAGATAGATCGATAACCATTGTCGATATAAGTGACGTGTATAATTCATTAAAAGTCTGTCTAACTCTATCTTCATCATTAATTTATAATATTTATATTTCTGTATTGATATTTATACATACATGAATATAATAACTATTTTATTTATGTATGTATGTATATATTTCTCTTGTTGTTTCGTGCACACGCTTGTTCACTCCATGTCGGCATTGTATTGTACATGAGAGAGCTGCCTACTTATCGGTATACAGAGAACAAAGCATGTGCCGACACTGGCCAAATGCGAGATAACGATAATTAATAACTCGGTGTTGGGTTATCAACAACGCAACAATTTTATATCAATAATAAAAGATTTTTCTGTATTATAATTGTTTGAATTATCGTATACATATTAGGATGGGTCGAGAAAATCGACGAATTCGCATTCGTAATAATTCCAATGTGTACTGATTTTAATAATTTTTTAATATAAATATTTCAAATTTATATATTCAAGCCATGAATGTGGATATCTTTTAAATGGTTAGAGTAATCGACTAATCACAAGAGACCTTTTTTGTAGAGCGTTTAATTTCCCTATACAAATACATGTTGCGCATTTTATAATATTTATTTATCTTGGAGTTATAAAATTTAGAAGTGAGAAAGAAATTTTTGTTAAATTCTTCAAACTCTTCAAACTTTGACCTCCGATATCTTCTAAACGGTAAGAGTTATGAAACAATTGTAAGATACCTTTTTTGTAGAGCGTTCAATTTCCTACAAAAAGTGTAAATAGAATTTTTCTGTACGATCAAGTAATAGCGAGATATGAATTTCGCCATATAGGGCTGAACAAAAAATAGAAAACTGAGATAAAGAGGACTTTTCTATAAAAATTATTTAAAGATGTTTATTATATAATGTAATGTGGAGAAGAGATATATGAAGTGAAAAAAAAAAATTGTTGAGACACAGTAGTAGGAATAGTAGTTAGTAATAGTAGTAGTAGTAGTAGTAGTAGTAAGTTGTGTGGTAATGCATAGAGAGATCTGAATGCTCAGAGAGCAGATTATGATGGATTTTACGTTTACTGCATTACGGTTGAGAGAGCAAATCACAGGAAATTAATGATTCGAGAGGGATGTATAAATGTTTTATACTAGCTATAGGTATATATGTATGTATGTAGCTGATAATTTGTGTGGAGGCGAGCATGATCGTCTTTATTGTGTATAGTAGAGAGACTACTGGATGAGTAAATCATCGATGATCGTGTTCCGTTATTTATGAAGGCTTTTCCGGGTTCATGCGTTTGTTACTTCGACAAGTCGAAACAAGTTATTGCTACTATATATGTATGTATAGAATATATAGAATAACCTCCCACAAAATGTGTATTGATATAATTTTCGTATTATTTGATATAATGATTTAAAATTAAAGTTGAAAAAAAATTAAAAGAGTTATTGTATATGCTCTGTATTATTTATTAATTTTTTTTTTTTATTATTTATTTTAATTTCTTCATTTTTTCAATTTCTCTATTCACAATCGTATTTTGCCTGGCAGGAGGTCTTTGATTCGAGTTTAAATAAATGTATATATATATATATATATATGTACATATATACATATATATGTATATACAATATATTGGCAATAAATATATACCGTTGCCAGCCATGGAGCAATATTTAATTTACTGGCTATTGTAGTTATGCAGGGGGAGCTGTTCAGTAAAATAAGAAAAAAAAATTTTTTTTCTTTCTCATCTCACTGTTAAACCGCCATGGGAAAATGACGAATGGTGTATACATATATATATATGTGTGTGTGTGTGTGTAGAGAAAATAACCCCTTGATTTGTAATGTGACAAAAGAAAAAAAAAAAAAATAAGAGCTGTTGCATTTGATAGCTACAATTTTTTTAACATCTATAACGATAATTTGAAAATAACGATCAAATATAATAATATAAATAAATCGTATATGTACACGCACCAAATGAAGAATTGATGATTATTATGACGAGTGAAAACATGTGTTCGTTGATGCGAGAAGTTAAATAAATACATATATATAAATGAATCTAGATGAACATTGGTCTGCTTAACGTAACTCATCCATTAAATATAATTTCATTTTTATTTTTTTCTCTCCTTGCTATATCAAATCCTTAAGGTGAATACACTTATTATATATATACACCATCTAATAATACACCTATGTACATACATATACATATAAATATATATATATATATATACATATAAACATTGAGACATTATAATTGCAATTCATGAGACCCAAGATAAAATCTTCACAGCTCATTGAATCCAATTACTTAGCCCAAATTAAAATTCATTGAATGATGTCGCTCGTTATCCACATAGTAATTTAATCAAATTATTATTTCTCATTTCTTTCTCACACCTATATAAATATATACATATACCCCATAAGTGTATAAGTACCGAAGTCTTTCACACCTACCTTTTTTTTTTTTTCCTTTCTCATCTTCCTCTCTTCATTTCTCCTTATATTACGCGCAGTTAAAAAGGCTCCCTTATGTCACGCCGATACTTATCCACGTATATCTTTTTGTTCCAACCTCCTGTCTGTGTTTCTGATGGCACTTCATATCATGCAGCGCCAGCATCACTATATAATTCTCGCTCTTTCTCATCTCTCATCTCAAATGGGGCTGAAACATGAGAAGTGAAGTCGAATAAACCATCAAAAAGTGTTGAAACAAAACAAAAAATCTCTACGATCATGCCTAAATATGATCTCATATTACACGATCTGCCCATCACTAACATTCTCAACACATACATCTACCTATACATACATATATAAATATAAATATATAAATTGATAGCACGTGCTACTGATGAATATAATAATATAATCCCTTAACTCACTTCTTTCTTTTCAGTGTAAATTCTATGACGTCCACGTGCCCTTAATAATACATAGCACGTTTACATATACATATACACCTATATGTGTATATACATATGTATATATATGTACTTAGATATATCCTGCCCACGAGTGATTACGACAGATGTGTAACGCCCGGAGTTTCTTTTTTATTTTATATTTTTTTTTTTAATCCATCCACATACACATTCGCTTTAGCACCCTCGATCTTTTATACGATCTTTTATATAAAATGCAAAGTATATTCGGTTTGTATACTGCATATATGCATGTGTATATATATAATATATAAAGTGTTAAGTGAACGAATATAGATATACTTTTATATAATTTTATTGATGCGCGTGCTGCAGCCCCCTGGCGCTTCATTCAACGACTCTCAACGTATTATATGTTATACAGGTGCAGCACAATATATATTTATATATGGATGTATATTATGTATGTGTGGATAATAAACTCAAGTGCGTCCAGATGCGTCGCCGATTTGTACTGGGTTTGCTGACGTTAAAGTGCAAACATTGAGGTTTATCTAAACGAAATAAAGCTCTCTTGAGGATTTTATTTGTTATTATTTTTCTTTTTTTTTGGTATTATTTTAGAGGATTTTTAAAATACACATATGGGACACATATGCTTGATTAAAAAAAAATTATTATTGTTAGAAGGTATTATTAATAATTATTGAATTGAATTACATTATTTGATTTATTTTATTTAATAATCTTTACTTGTGTTATCTTGATTGGATTTAAAAGTTCATTGATGAATGAACACAAATTAAACTATGAATATTTTGGGTGCATACGCAATCAGAATGGAATTTCCTGATGAAGATAAGTAATCAAACATTTTTATTTTGCAGCCGGAAACATAGATATGTATTCAATTAGTAATTTAGTTGGAAAATCTCAATAATGTGTGGAATGGTCGTTCAAAAATTTTTTTAATCTGATCGTTATCTAAATACTGGAAATAAATTTTATGAAAAAAAAAAAATAATAATAAAAAAGATGAATGGCAATTATTTATAGAGAATGTGTGACTGTTAGATTAGTATTTTCAATATAAAATAATGTATGTTCATTGGGTGTATCATCGCTAGAATATTTTTATAAAATACATAAATATGTCCTGAAATTACCGCAATAACTAACACGCTAGTAACACTTAAAATCTTGCGTGAATTTTGGGACATCTTTAATATTTTCGATTGTGAATTGATACATACATATCAAATTACTTTGAAACCAACTTGAACATATATCTAAAGACGATAGAATGCTGCGGGTTCCAGTACTTGAAAAAAAAAAAAAATCTCTGAAAAAAATTAAAAAAATTTTTTTTTTTCTAGAATTAAAAATAATATTTTATTTTGATTATTTATATTTTATATCATAAAGACTGAATGATTATTGTGTAGAATGTGAGAAAAGAAATATATATTTATTTTTATCAAGCAAATTAAGAGATAATAATGCGTATTATTATAAAACGTGAAGTTTTGAAACAGGAATGGACACGAAAGTGTTCGCCACACTAACGAGGATCGTTTGCAACACCTTCTCCTTATCCTTATCGTATATAGTGTGACTATATACCGTTATAATTCCTCCCCAAGCGACACGACCAACTTCAAGCGTTAATTATCACAGACATAACACACGTACATAATTCCTTCATTTCTTTTCTTTTTTTTGATCTGTTTATTTATTTATTTTTTCTCTCGTTTACACGCTCGTTCATGCGAGAAACATTATGCTCTCCCAATGAATTTAACCATCGACTCACTGTATAATGTATAACCATAAACAGTACGTACAAATATATTTACCTCCCTCAATATCCACCCTACGCAATGTCTCATTCAATAAAAAAAAAACAACAACAACAACAACAACATACTTACTGCTCTCACGTGTTAATTGTTTCCGGCTAACGAATATAAATTAATAACACAGAAGCTGCAGTCTCGATATAATAATTACATCGCGATATTACTCTTACTATAGCCTCTCTGTGCGTTTCATTACTTATACTACACAACTATACTTCTACATGTATATATTATATTAAACCATTCGGCTTTACATATCCATGCTCCTTTGATCATGTATCGATATGAATATAGCTATACCACTGTATATATAAAGTGCATGACATTGGCAATTCACCTTTTTCCGGACTACTTTTTTAATCTTACAACGCGTATAAATAATGAAAAGAAATAAGAAGAAATTAAACAAAAATAATTCGCAGTGAAGCGTGGCCATTGACGACTTTAATCCGTCCAGTTCCCACCGTATATACATTTAATTGCAACTACACAAGAGAATTACTTGGTTATATATTGCATACATATATACACATATAAAAGTATAGAAATGACCATCAAGCAAAACGCATCTGTGTATATTTGCTAACTTCCGCACCAATGCAAATGGATTATATGTACGGTCGTTTGCTCGCGCAGTGGCGCATCGCGGGCGTCCTTAATAAAAATAAGTTAATTAATGCTTGAGGGTGATGTGTGGTAGATGAAGAAAGAAGACGAGCGATAATTGGGCGGGCCAGAATGTCCGACAGGTTGGTACTATGATTAACTCTTGTCCAATTAACTTGTATTATACATTACATGTATTGCAATGAACTCATCTTCGTTAGTGATTTTTATGTATAAATATTATTTACACATGATATTTATTTTATATCAAGATTTATTGCTGCAATGTTATACATGTGAAAATAAATTTCACGGATGTGATTGAGAAGTAGTGCAGAAAGTAATATAATTATTGCCGTTTGTTTGTTAATAATTCGTTATGTTGTTTTATGTATTTATATAACAATTATCTTTTAATTTTTATTTCCATTGAATCGATTGACCTCGTTATCGATTATTATACTTATGTATAGTATATAAATACCACATTGAACTCGTTCATTTCCGGATTTATATTTAAAATTTAGATACCTATATTATATATATATTGCGCGAATATAAATTGTTCAGATTCAGGTGTATATATTATGTTTATGTGGATAATTTGTATGTAAAGACAATTTTTTATCCGTGATTTCATTTGTCGAGTGTCTTGCAATAATACTGTATTCGTGTATTAAAAAAAAATGTAATTTTCAGACGTTATCATTTATGTATACCGAATGTAACGGAGAATTTTGCATGATATAAAACTTATGGCCCGCCTCAATTATTATGACCCGAGGTATATTTATCGTTGAATATATCTCTGCTCTTTATTTTACCGCTGGAGATAATTTTCTCACTAATGTTACGTTGCAAAAATAAATGAAAAAGATAAAGTAAAAATAAAATAATAGATAATTATATAATATAAAAATTTTTTTACCATGTCATTTTATCGAATTTACATTAGTAATAATTATTATTGTCATTAGTTAGCAATAAAGTCAATGGGATAAAAATTTTTTGTTAACTGGAGAATTCTATTTACATGTATATATTTATGGAAATATAATATTGAAAAATATTATCGTTAAATATATTCACTTCGTAACATTTTACACGTATATATTGGTTGTACGTTGGTTGGTTTGCCAATCAATTAAGCCAATAAAAATCAAGTTTACTCGCCGCCTCACGGCATGCGCGAAGGTGACCGTTACAGGTCTTCAGCATGTATATATATACATGTATATGGCGCTGGTCCCATCGCGAAAACACTCTTTGTATATACATAGAGATGAGAGGATGAGCGAGGAAGTTCTTTGCACTCACCGCACGATATTGCGACCGTTTGCGCATTACTTGAAAGCAAAATTATCCGCTATTAATATAGATTTAAAAAAAATTCTAAACGTCATTTGATTACTTGTAATAATTTTGCGATCATGAAAATCTATTTGAAAAAATAATATTCATTAATTATTTATGTTTATTGATGATAAAGATGGATATGAAGATGGGATTAATAATTAGAAAGTGCAGCATGAAGAGAAAGAAAGTAATTGTAAAAGAATTTTTTTATGAGTTGGAAAATATTGTCAAGTACTTTTTAATCTTGGGGAAGATTTTATTGAATATTATTTTTGATTGTACTATAGTAAGAGGGTATTTGAGACATTTTTAAGGGCGAATTGATACCTATTTTATATTAATAAAGTGCTAAAATATAAAATAATGCACCGTTGGATTAAAATTTTTCTTAAAATTGCTAATAAAATTCAAAATATTTAGAGAAATGAATATTTTGTTGATCCTAAAACTCTAAAATTCATTCACAAAGTGAATAAATATAAATACTAATTTCATAAAATTCACCTTAAAAATAAATTAATTAAAAATATAATACAATTATCAAACTATATCAAGCATTGTTTAAGGACGTTTGTTAATGAAACTTGTTAGTAGATAAAAATTTTTTTTTTTAGTTTTGATAATGTTAAATCATGTAGCTATTAAAGATCAAATTTTTAGCATAGAGCCTTATGGAGAATTAGCATTTTATATATTTAAAATCACAAAAAGTATATTGTAAGAGTAGATACAATAATAAATAATGTTTAAAAATATTCTTTGAAATATGTAGTTTATATAACTCCACAAAAAAACAGGTGTTGACAAATGTTTAAATTAAATATTAATTATTTCAATAAAGATAAATGAAACTGTTTTAGTAAATTTGCCGCCATCTTGAAAACTGACAACAGTTCGCAGTAACGAAATATACACATACACATTCAAAATGTGTCAAAAAATACCATTGGCACTGTTGCTAAATTTATTCAGCAATTAAACTGAAGTCAAATCAATTTTTAATGTGGATTAACTGATTTTTTTCAAATAAATACCTTAAAAAATAATTGGTAAACATAAAAAAAAAAATTATAAATCATTGTAAAATTATTAATATATTTTACAAATTTTTACAAGCCTCAAATAAATTTTATAAAAAGTATTAGTACTTATTTGACCCTAGCGTACCTCACAAACGTCCTTAAATTTCTCTTAAAAAATTCTAAATCAAAATTCAAACCATCCCCAACAAATAATAATAATAAAAAAAAAAACTAATCAGTACTCTATTTTAAAAAAATATAAAAAATTCCCCTATCTATTCTCTCCCCGTAAATTTAATTTCTTCTTAATAATTCTCAGCTTTTTTTTTTCCATACAACATTTACATATACATTGTATAAATCATTCCATCCCGACAATTCACATACACTCACGTACACAAATACCAACATATATTAATAATACACATACATGTAAAGTTCATCCACATCGTTCTCTACTTACTGCAAAACTCATTGGCTGATGGGGTAGGAAAAAGGCGCGCTTGCGAAATAACGCACGCATTTATGCTTATTACTACCCAACTATTATTACTGCAGAAGATATAAGCGCCGCACGCGGGACGCACCAAGAGATGTATAATATAAGCCTTATGCTCCATTATCGTACACACAGTACATGTATATATATATAATACATATACACGCACAAAGAAAGGGATATATCCAGTGAGAGACGGGAAGAAAAAAAAAAAAAAAAGAACGATAAATTTCTCTTCTGTGCCTTACGAATTACTTGCAGGATATGTATTACGAGCCAAAACGACGCGCACAGCAATTGCTACCGCGTGCCACTGATACGCAATCATAGCATTTAATACATATGTATATATATACACGTATATACCTACATATATTTCACTACGTCCGCAATATGCTCTGCAAACCGTTGTTTATAATACTAATATTCACTCAAACTTTCTCACGGATTGCCTACATTTTATTTATACATATTTTCATTTTTTTATTTATCCCAACACACACGCACAAGTCTCTGATGTATATATAATATTTAATTTATTTATATTTGTTTATTATTTCTAAATTAATGAATAAAGAAATAAATAAATAAATTTAAAATAAAATAATTTAATACAATCATCATTAATGAATATTATTTATTCAATGCCACTATTTATCCGTTATATTAATGCATTTTCTGAATATAAATATGAGTATAAATAATTCCATTATCCAACCATTCGATGAAATAACATAAAAATATTTCAATAATGTTTCGGTTTGTTTTCTCAACTCATTTATCAATTAATAAATATACTTAAGTATATGAATATAAAGTCATTAACCTTTACTACTGGTTAAAAAACACTACTAATTAATCAATGATATCACTGCATTCCAATTGATCCCTATCCTTATTCAAATACACGTGTATATAATGTATATACATATACATATGTATGTATTTATATAAATGTGGATGTTTTAAATGTAGGAATAAATTATATTATAACGTGAAAGAGGTTGCATCTTGTATATAGGCGTGTGAGTGAGAAAAACGACATCATGAGCGTATGGTATTTATTCGTTCTCTTGTGTTTTGTATACATATGTACATGTGTAATATATATCGGAAGAGGGTAGTATACAGTGGCTCAGAGTATCTGGAATGCTGTATATGTGTGTGTGTGTTATATACAGTTGCAGTGGTGAATGTGAAGAGAATGATGAAAGGTTGAGAGAACGAGAAGGGTAAAATGAAAGAGCTGCGCTAAAGAAAAGATGTATTGGTAAAAGTTTCCAGCAAAAGACCTGTAAAAGTATTTATATATATATGCTGCAAGTTGTAACCTGTTTAATGTGTGTGTATTATAGGTACACTGAGAGAATTTTCGAGTGAATATTACCCCGTAACTCATGGTAAGCATGGGACATAAGAATATTTGATAGAAAATTACACATTTCAAGTTATTTTTTTATATAAATCCCGAGTCGAAATTTTGATTCTACTTTTATTTAGACCTGCTTATGGCTTGTTTTGAAGGAATTGAAGGTATTATTAAGGACGAGCTATTTAATTTTAGTCCTTTTTAAGAGCTTAGAAATGGCAGATATGTCCATTTCTTCCACTTTAAAGTATAAAAAAGGGAAAAGTTAGGAAAACTAAGGAGTTGTTGAGTATCAAATGAATGTAAAGGATATGAAAGGTATTGGGAAGTCACTATTTAGGACTCACGAGGTACAATTGAGATACAGTAAGGAAAATAAAGGTCTAAAGTAGAAACAAAATTTTGACTCGGGAAGGCGCAAACTAGAAACTTGCGTTTAAGTTTATTATGAAATGAAATATTACAATGTTGTGTTGGGTGTAAAAAGCGTCAAACTATATGTTCGATCCTAGATTTTTAAAGGTTCTCCAGATTCAAAGTAGAATTGATAGGTCAACAAGTGCCATAGAATGTTTATAATCGATAATTAGAAAACTTAAAGAAGCACAAAAATTTCGACTCGGGAATTGAAGTAAATATTATACGCGAAATAAAAATATATTTCACTCCTCTGCAGGGTAATATTCACTCGGAAATTCTCTCAGTGTCCCATTATTCACTGAAGCAAAGGTAAATGAAGGGAGAGAAAAAAATTGGGTATATTTAAAAATGATAATGAAATTAAAAAATGAAGACAGTAAAAAAATATGAAAAAAGAGCCTGAAGGATTAGTGAAAAATGATGGAATTAAATGAATGTAAGGAAATAGCTGAAGTGAGAATTATTCTTCTCTTTTGGCGAAAGAAAGGGCGTCACACGAGAGAGAGTATATATAAGAGAGGGAAATCGTTCAATTGTACATGTATATACCACGAGAGGTCAAGGTATAACGTTACCCAGGGCTTCGACCTCGCTGTATACAATTTTTTTCAACTCTTTCTCTCCCTTACCTTCTTTTATACATACGTTTTATATTATATATATACTCATATACATATATATGCATATGTATATGTATATAAAAACGCAGTCAGTTATATGACGTATTTTGAATTCAGTTTCATTTATTGTTCTCTTTTATTTCCTTTTTAATATTTTATTAATAAATTCGGTTGACGTGTTAATGATTCATTAACGATGGATTATTATTGTCGTTTGTAACAGCCAGACGGTTATAATGACAGTTTTTATTGGTATTATAACGCCGGCAGAGACTGTGGGGGCAAAATTTAGGCGGGGTTTTACGACACACTCTAGGCTGAAGTGAAAAAAAAAAAATAAATAAAAAAAATTGGGGAAATAAAAATAATAATTATTAGTGTTTGATGGTGGTATTGAAAGTGGGAGTTATAATATGAGAAATTGAAGCTGTGTGTATGTCTGTGTGAGTATACATATATGTGTGTATATATATATATGGCGCGAACGCGCACCAACCTGCGAGAGAACCTAGTCCGGTAATTCGACGCCGGAAGAAATTTTTATAGCACTCCATCGTCGCGGTTGTCCTTCGTCGTTCTTTATTCATACCTATACATATACATACATATGTAATATATATTTATATATAACTATATACCTAAAGGTATATTATGGTAGTTATATTTATATGAATGTATATGTGTAATAGCAATCGAGTGCCGCAGCGCGGTGGGATACAGAAGAATTTTTAGTGCGTCGTCAACCCTGAGGACCTTTACTTGGTTCGTAATTAAAAATCTTGGACGACAGATCGTCTAGGCATTTCCGTTGCTATATAAGAGAGATCTTCTTATCTCAAATCTCTCTGACTTTTGTATCGTGTATGTATATATGCATATATTTTTTTTTTTTTTTCAAATTTTTTCTTGTACTCCCCACATCGTTGTTTTTTTTTTCTTTTATATTTTTTTTTATTCACACACACCCAACTTTCGCAAAATTTCATAGCCATCCAATTAAATATTATCTCGAAATAAAAAATATATGTACACATATATAAATAAATAAATAAATAAATGAATAAATAATAAAGAGAACAAAAAAATATTTGTGGAAATTGTTGAGCATTATTTATTTTTTCAATCTTTTTTTTTTTTTTTTACTTTGTTCACGGTCGTTATGAGAATTGTGCGACGAGATAGAGAAAGAGAAAAATACATATATACACACACACACACTCACATATGTGCACACAGGAATATTGTACCTTATACCAGAAATGAGAAGAAGAAAAAGAAAAAAGAAAAAGAATATATATAAATGAAAAAGGAATAAAAATGGTGGTGGTTGAAAGCGCGAACGGTGGTAAGGCCAGAAGACGAACGGGGAAGACAAAAAGAAGGGAACACGAAAAAGTGAGAGAGAATTAAAAGAAGGATGGACTACCGACAAGTCTGGAAGGATGAAACTATATGGAAGCAAAAACAGAAACCAGTCTCACTGGCTCAAGGCTGCCTGGAACTGCTTGTGTGTGCACGAGCCCAATGCTCAGAGAATGGAGTGTACCTGTTACAACTCGCATCTTCCTCTACATCACCTATACCACGTACCATATCACCACAACCTTATATATTCTCTTCTATACACACTCTTATGTGCATATATATATATATATATATTCTTGAGTCTGATCTTCTTCACCTTCTTCTACTTTTTCTTTTCATTCTTTATTTCTTCCTCATTTTATCTATACAATATTCTTCGTTTCGTCCTTCGTGACTTCACTCGACGTGTATATAGCTACCACCTTCGACGCGTTCTCTTATTTTGCGGCTCGCAGCCAAGTCGTTTCACGCAAATTCATCGCGGGTACCGCCTTCGAGGTGGCTGGACTCGTTCACGGTAAAATCCGTGACGCGCGTCGTCGTCAGGCATTGACTGCTTCACAATTCTCAGCTCTCTCTCTCTCTCTCCCCTTCAATTCACTTTGATCTTTCAACTCTATATGGCGCACATTAGAGACCACGTTAATTACTCTTTCACATTACCTCTTATATGTATATACATATGTACATAAACCTCTCTATAATGGATATATATTATACATCCTCCTATATACATATATGTAAGTATATAAAACGCAACCACTTTTGTCTTGTTTCGTCGTAGGAAAAAAAAAAAATAGAATAAAAAAATAAAAATGCTAAATGGCGAAATAAAAAGTTTTTTTGACAGTGAATTCGTAGAAAAGGAATTAATTCCAATGTCGAATTTCATTTCGTTTAACTCATGAAATCTCCTGTGCAAAAAAATAAAACTATACGACGGATAAAAAACTTGTGATTGAATTTACAAGATGAAAAAATAGAAGAAAAAAAATTGTTAATATAATATAATGATGATGATAAAAAACTCGGTCAATGCAACATCAACTTGACAAGTTAAAGCGTGAGAGGGATTCGTTAAAGAGAGAAGACTAAGTGTCTCTGGAGGCTATACAGGAAGGTATAATAATCAGATCTAGATAGGCAGCTTATCACTTATGACGCCTGGACCTGCGGCACAATAATATAATATATCTCTCATGGTAAAGACTGCACTGTCTATTTCGCTTACTGACATTACTTTCCAACCATGTATACAAGAAAATAATCTAGCTCATAGTTATTAGATATACAGTAAGGAAATAAAAAATATACACATACACAAATACACTCGTCATGCGACTTAAAAGCCGCGAGCACTGGGTGACGAGACGTCAAACTCATTCCATCGTGCACGCATTCAGTTGAAGCAGAGTTACAGGTAGGTTTAACAGAATAAAAATAATGAATAGTAATAAAAAGGTGTGATAGGCCCGAGGACAAATGTTTTTAAACCATAATGAATATATATACATATATTCTCAGTTATATATGGCACAAAAACCATAACTATACATCATAACATTTTGTATGAACGTCAACGGTATTATAAAAAATAAAAAAATAAATCCTCTTTTCAATTCAACAGCGATAGTATCGTGACAATTTTTCATATTTCTCCACCTGTTTCTGCTTATAAAAATAAAATATTACAAAAATATTCTAAATAATTCTTCATAAAACATTAAAAAGACTGTACAAATATATAATAAATTAATTTTTTTATCTCTAATTGAGATAGTTGCGACGAATAAAAATAAAAAAAAAAAAATTGTAATGGATACTCGCGACTTGTTATTCAAATGTGAACAGAGACGAGGCAATACATTTATCCGTGTTTGTCTGTTTATATTTGTAAGTGCAGCTTCTAGGCATATACATATATATCCAGCGGTTTTAAACGTGCAGTTCTCTGCATTTATAAACCTCTAAGACTGCGGGTGCACCTCGCTACCACATCGTCATCGTCGTCGTCGTCGTCGTCGTCGTCGTCGTTGGGTATAGTAAATACTATCTTGCACATGCAAGATATATAAAGCTGTGGCAAAATACTACAGATTCGTTCATTTATTTATTTTTCTCTCCCTTTCTTTCTTTCTTTCTCTCAATGCAACCGACGAGAGAGCCATGATGATGGCGACCTCGTTCAAGAGCTAGTAAACCTGCAAGTGTATAATATATATAAACGCATATACGTATACTGCATGTATATATTATATATTATACATAAGCAACTGGCCCCGAGGGCCTTTTACTCTAATCCTCCCCACTCACCCTCTCAACTCTCTTGTACACCCTCCAAACATATACAACTTGTGCTACCTCACTTACACACTCAGTTATTTTATATATACATTTTGAGATCAGCTCGCCTTCATCCATCTCTTCTATCTCATACATGAACACGCGACGTTTGAATTTAGCAATGTGTTGGTAGTTATATGTAAGAGCGCGATCTCCTTTTTGTACTTAACATTATATACATTTATATATACGTATATAATATATATATATACATATATACAGTGATCTTTTCTCTACTGTCCCTCGAGTCTTTTCTATTTATACGCGGGTGGACAAGTGCCCGCGGCGACAGGTTGATCTCCTCCGCGACTTCCGGAAGTTCGCGCGCAACAACAGCAACTTTGCTTTTATATATACATAAGTGTGTATGTACAAACAGAAAGGAGAGAAGATGAAAAGAAACGAAAAAATAAAAAATATAAAAAAAAAAAGAATAGAGAACACAGTGAAGAAACTGAAGAGTGTTCTCACATATAAATATTATAATAGAAGAAAAAAAAAAACCCCCCCGCCTACGATAAATATAATTATATATAAATAATGTATGTATAAATATATACAGAAGGGACTTTATTTATATATACATATATATCTGTATATAGGTATATATATATATTTTTTTTATTAAGGTATATAAATATACAATAAAGTTGATATTACGTATTATCTACCGCAAATTATTTTAAAATAGCGAGATCGCGTTTTTATTCTTTAGAAAATTCCACTGCGGCCAAGTGATTAAGTTTCTAATGAATCTATCTACGATGTAACTTTATATATATATATATACATATATAAATACTTTATTCCGAGGACAAGCCAATATACCAAGTATATAAATGCCTCACCTGCGCAGCTCATATTCATTTATAACAACCGCTAACGAATCAAATGCAATGGCCTAATAAAAATTATTTCTCTCTCATTGATTCCACGTAACATAAAAAAAAAATTTTTTTCTGCTGTTATACTAATGCATATATATGTAAGTGTGTATATATATATACTAAGCGTCGGCGTTTTGCTTTGACACATAAGAAAACTATCGATACGACATAACTGACGTACGATCAATGGGTGAGAAAAATAAATTTAATGTGTTTGAAACGTTTCAATGAGTTGAAAACAATAAAATGAAATTTTATGGTTATAATTCACTTTTTCTCCATACTAAAATAATAATAATTATTATTATTACTGTGATAATAATAATATAGGGTATGTGTAACAACCTACTATGGTCACTCGATGTTATTTAAACGTGACGAAATATTAATTGAGACAAAAAGTGGTCGGTTGAATTAATGATTCGTGCGACACGAGAGTGCCTCCTTTATCTCTCTTTAACTTTCTTTTTATCTTCGTGTATTTATTGTGAATGAAACACTCGTGCACACATTAATATTAAGTAGTACTGTGAGTGTACTGACCGCGCCTATATCTATTACCTGATTATTACCATATGACAGTTGTTGGCACGTACGTCGTCACATAAATAATCACTTTATTCCTGGTTATTACATTATAATAATCACTCTTCATATAATTTTGTTTCATTGGCCGTGAATTAATATATTTTTTTATCTAAATAAATTTATTATATATCTAAGTGTTTATTTCTTTCTTTTTCTTTCACACACTCCCGTTTCGTTATATTTATTGCTCCATTACCTGCCAACATTGCAATTAGCACGTTCAATAAAGTGCATGAACAAGAGGATATAATAATATTGATTGCCTTTTCCCCCTCAATCATATAATGGTTTTGTGTTAAATTTTACTTGGTAATTTTATATTTAATGTCGATCTATTCAATACTTATACTATACATATATACTTTAAAGCACAACAAAATATGGTATATAAGTGAGATGATGAGTGAAGCAGTAAAGCAGTGAAAATATTCTTCTTATAGGGCAACTCAAACTCACTTTGCTGATGCTCAATAAATGCATTCCGCGTTCAATCATGTATATATATACATTTGAAACAGATAAAAACATCGGATGACTTCCTTTCAGTAAAAATAATATATATACTTCCACACATGCATACAAATATTCGCATACACTGATCCTTATTTTCATCCTAAATATAGAAATAAATATGTATAATAATAATGAATATACATATAAAAAAAAAAAAAATCCTGAAGAGATTATAATTATAATCGTCACTATCTCATAATGACGATTATTATTTGTATATTAGCAATAATAAATACTTGTATATAATAATTTTTAATATTTTTTTTTTCCATTTGTATATTTCGTCATTTCTTATATGACATAATCTTGTTTGAACCTGCACGCAAAATTTAATTTTTAACAGAGATCCAAACGTGACCAACATAAACAATCAAAGAAAAGACGTCTCTCGGAGAAGATTGGCGCGATACAAACAAAGGAAAAGACAATTATTTATATATACATATAAATGCGGTTGTTATGTAATTACTGATCGATGATCTTTTTTATCTTCTGTATGTATACTGATGCATGGAATAATGTCAAAAACAATTCACGTATATGATCATCACATGTTATACAAAACAAAGAGATGATATTATATACAAGTGACTATGTCACAAGCTACCGGAACTCAAATACTCTTGCTTGATTGTATATGTTTATGTATACACATACATACACGTACTTGAGAGTAACGTTGATGCAAGTGGAGAAGGACCACCGCGAGTGCTGCGCTGCATCGCGGAGCAAAGGAGCAATTATAATCGCGACGGATTCCGTCGATGAGATCGCTTGGAGAACGATGAGAATCTCGTACTCTTGTTATGAATGCACGTCACGTGGCAACGTTTTGCGTGGTGCATGCGGTCTTTTCTCTGGGCCCGCCGGGACATTTCTCCTCTTCCTCACTTATAAATACTGTTTGGTTTCATCTCGTACCCTGTGCAGGGATCCTTCAATGGATCACTTGGCCGTTCTGTCGTCGTAAAATCCTGCACACACAGATGTCATACATCCAACATATAATATTGTATAACATCAATGCTCGTGTATTTTCTTTTAATTCGTTTGTTTATCTTTCGGTGTATCACTATATATATATTTCATTCTTTTTAAATATTTTTATTCATCATGCACTCTGCACGCACTCAAACGTTAGGTGTATATATGTATGGGACTATACGCGCGGTCACTAAACGGTAAATTTTTCACGTCGAAAACCTGCAGCGACTCAATATTATTTCAAGTCCAATGAAATAATAAAATTATTGAGAATTACGATTTTTAAAGTGCGTGAAAATTTTATCACAACACTGTTTGTGCTATGGTTATTGTCATCAAACGATTAAGTATAAGGTATGAAATAAAAGTGATGATAATAAAGCGAAAATAATAAAGAAAATACGAAGAAGATGAGAGAGATATATAAATAAATAGACTGATGAACGATCGATTATATGCGCAGAAATTATATTACAAGAAATTCCTGCAATTTTATGGAATTTTCTGATTGGTACTTGATGACAGCAGTCGTTGAAGCGCCTTCGATACTCAACTCACGTACTAAATATATATGTATATGTATAAACATTCTTTGTGATATTTATAAAAATTGTGAATTCTGTTTTCCAACACATTAAAGAGAGGAAACTATTATTGCACACTTCACAATTTATATTCATTTATTTATTTTTATGTACACACCGGCGATAATCAATATTCCCTATATATATATATATATATGAGTATATATATTGAATGGATTTTTTTCCCTCACTAAATCCTTTGCAATTACCAAAGTAATAAAAAATATAAATGTATAAATAATAAAAGAGAAAGCGTTTAAGGTGTATAGGTCTATTCCAAATTTATTTTCATTAAAAATCCCTTCTTCTTTTCAATATCCCCCCATTCATATATCTATTATATTAAACATGCAGATACAAGCGTAAATGATAATTAATTATAAACATCACGAAATTCTTCAAGTTTAATTTTCACGATGATTAATTCAAAAAATTTTCTAATTTTATTTTAAAACAAAACAACAACACCAATAGAGCAATACAATTCACACAAACACCACAATACTCTCTAGTTATACATATATATATGTACATACATATGTACATAATATCATTATCATCCGCCACCCCCGTTAAACAACTAAACAGCAAATTTCAATATACAAATTAACAAAATCAAAGAGCCAATAATTTTTTATTTTCTTTCTCGCATTTCAACTCAAATACACAAATAAATATTATGCTCAAATTATATATATATATATATATATTACTATATGTATATATGTATATACTTATACATATATATATAGTCATGTATGTATACATAACGATACAGGTTGCAGCATCTGTTTAATTCGATCTCAGTCATTTTTATTTTTTCAAGAGAGTGACAAACATCCGAAAATGGTTTGGTCACTTTTGTCTCTCTACTTTCAACTTGCGCCTTATATATTTTATTTTATACATACAATATACATATATATTTGTGTCGTCACTCATTAAAATCCAACTGTTCCCACTCATTCCTAATATATCAAGTCGGCATCTCATGTGACATCTTGATGGTATAGTGGTACATACACGTCAACCTACTCGGATTTTTACTAATGGGACTTTAACTAACGATTTTGTATTTATACATAATCTCTCTTTCTTTTTCTCTATATATATATATATTATTTGTATAGAATATATATAAATGAGGTAGATATACAGACAGGCGCAGCCACATCACGCGCCTTTAGGACATTGTGTTCGACAATAAGCGTGAGATTGGTTTATAGATGGTGATGCGAGAGGTGATTTAACACACTGAAATCTTTGCGTTCCATTTGCTTGTATTCTGCAAACGAACATATTATATACAAGAGTGGTTGGCGTGATAGTGTGCAGTGTGCGCACAGCAGCAGCGCAAGCACACCAACCATCAGGACTGAGAATGAAGAAAGAAGAAATAACGAAATAAAGGAAGATATATATTTTCTATACACATGTATAATATACATTTACAAATGTGTATGTATTATATACATATATATAAACGCAAGCATGAAGGAATATAAGGTGCGAGATCTTCTTGGTTGGGATCCAATACTCGCGTTAGCCCGATTAGATAAGGACCCAGGCCCTGACTCGAATTCTTACTTCGATCCGCGCGAGGATTATTCAGTGTAATTGCTAATTCTCCCTCTCTCATTTACTTATACTCTCCTTCTCTTATTTCTACCTTTATACAAATACATATACATATATATATACGTATATCCTTGGCATGTATATACATGCCATACATATAACCATGTATTTATAAGTATTTTGATGACGATGCTGCAGCAACACGCACCAACATGCTCGAGTCTTATCGTCTCGAATATGCTACGTATATATATATGCGTTTGCTTATTTATTTATTTATTTTTTTTTTCATTAACGCTAATTAACCCTGTACATATTCTATATGAAAAATATTATTTATTTATATTTATTTTGTTTTTTTTTTCTCTTTATTTGTATCATTAAGCGAACTATTATATATATTGGCATAAATGATAGTCAGATGTTGTTTCTTTTAATTTATAATTTTACCGCAATTAATTTTCATACTATCAACAGAAAAATAAAAAAAAAAAAAATTCCATTGAAATAATATTTTACTAATTATTTTTTTTTCTTTTCAAGTTTATAATGTAAATTTATAATAGTGAAACAAAGATGTGTTAACTTTCATCATTTAATTCCCATAGCACTATATACATACACAGAATATAATAAATATGTATACATACATACATGTATATAAAGTACATAACGAGCATTCATATAGCACACAGGTGAAATAATCTGTAAACTAAAGTTTCACGAATGAGAAAATAAAAAATTAAATGCTCTCTCGCGACACACCTATTATATATTATACATATATACATTGAGACAATATATATCTATATACAATATATAATACATATAAAACACCCTCTGTATAATAGCTTGTAACAGACGCCTGTGTTTTCTACCTCGCGGCGTGTTGGGTCCTGCACTGCAGTCTCTCCTCTATTTCTTTCTCGTTGTACATACCCAAGTCCCGCGTCCCAAGTATTGCTGTAATAATAATACATTGGCACACAACTCTAGCTCATACAAACACACACACATATATATACTAATACAATTGGCGTGCATATATGCTGCACACGCGCACTCGCGCGAGGGCCCCATGAGCTGGACCACAGAGGATTGGCACGCACTCCATGGGTCTCCCTTTCCTTCCTCCCTCCCGATGATCCTCCTCTCTCGCGTCCAACGTTGCCAACTTGTGCTGCACTCTCTCAATTCTCTCTTTAGCCACACAAGCAGCGCGCGACCGCGTGTATTATTGGAATCCGTCGACGACGACAACGACGAATCGACGAGGACAGTGCAGCATAAACATATACTCAGTTAAACAGTAATAATAAGATAAAATAAAAAAATCCCCGAGGTATAGATTATATATATATATGTATATATGTATCTGTATATGTATATATACATAACACACCTGTATAAATTTAATACTGATGTCCAGTGGGGGCATAGGGCGTATGTGAAAGTAAGAAAGATATATTAAAGAAAGGGTGAAAAAGAGAGAGATAAGGTGAACCTGTTCCCGAGGGAGTTCCTTGACCCTCGAGGCTTCTCTATACTCGTCTCACTCTTTACTCGTTGCGCTCACTGGTGTGTTGGACTGCTGTTGGGCTGCTGAGACCCGGCGGAGTAGCCACCATCATCATGCCCGCCGGCAAACGCCAGGCCCCGCGCGCATTCACAAGAGTAGCCAATGCGCCTGCGGGTAAAAAGAGCGACAGAGATCGGATCATGATGAACAAAGAGATGTGAAGCCAGAGGAAGAGAGAGTTGGACTATATGAGAATGCGTGTGAGGAAGGCAACACGGTGGAGGGTTATAGAGAGTGCGTGGTGTAGTGTGTAGATATATATATATATATATTGGAGAGAAAAAGAGCAATGTTGAATGCAGCATCCCACTATATACTACTGGTGGCTGTCCGTCAGTTTATTCGTTCAATGTATGTAATCCACCACCGTTGCAGAATAGATAGCATTCAGGGAAATATATGTATATATTGTGTATGTATATATTCGGTATTTGTATGTATCTTGAGATTAAATGGAAGTAGATTGTAGATGTAATTTGTGGGTTTCAATAGGATCAGACGAATTGCTTTTGTATTTTATTTTTTTTTATACTTTTTTAATTCCTCATCAATTTATAATAATTCATAACTATATACATTATAGTTTTATTTGATATTATCGGTTGTGTATACTGATGTTCTTGTATTGTTTATTTAATATACAGGATAAAATGATTTATGATAAATAAAATAAAAATATTATGTAAAATTTTATCTTGCATATAAATATATAGTCTGTGGGAAAAATGTGACGAGTAATTGATCAGACACTACGTATTTTCATGTATATTTTTGTATGCATATAAAAATATGAAGAATATGGGGAAAAAAAAAAAATAAAAATACAAAGAAAAATGAATAAAAGATATTGAAAAAATTGTGATTGATATTGATGATTAAATGGCTATCGATTGGAGATCCCTCTTTTTGATATATATCCTCTACAGAATCACGATAATTACTGAAGACACGCGACAGGACCTTCATCCATTATTCATCGTTTTTATAAATACGTATATGTATAAGTATACTTCACCTTCTTGCATTCTTCACCTTTATATTCACTTCCCTTATCTCTTTCTAAACCTCTGCAGTCAACTCTTCGATCCTCCCTTATACTCAACGCACTCTAAATCGTTATTCGCCTTCGCAATTTACATGATTCCGAAGACATGACAAAGATACACACTCAGGTGAACTATTGCATGAAGCCGTACAACATTCGATAAACTATCAGTTTCATTTTTTTTTCCTCTCGTTTCACTTGTATCTCCAATAAATAAATCCACTTTCACATTTCACATATACACTTATACACATACGCAAGCACTGCATACAAGTACACTCAAAATAAAACAGAAAAATATCATTCAAAGTCAATGTCCTCCATCGCGAATTGAATCAAAAAATTTATATATACAAACAAAAAAATTTTCCATCACTAAAAAATAATTCGAAAAATTAAAAACACATTATTAAAAAATAAAATTCAACTATATTATCAAGATACTAATTAAAAAAAAACCTCTTGCCATTAAATACTCATCACATATATACATACAAACAATTAATAATATTAATTAATAATATAAATTAAAAAATCATACACAAATTTAAATAATTTGCGTTATATAAAGACAAAATCGGGTTACATTGGTGGTTGCAAAAAGTAGAAGCTATACCCATATAGAATATATAAAGGATAGTGCATTATTGCACAGCTCCCCTGGGGAGAGTCTACAACTATATATATGTATACATATACCTATATATAAAACACATGAGGATAAAAAAAAAAAAAAAAAAGAAGAAGAGGGGATATATAACCCAAGGGTCCTGCACGCCGCGTCTCTCTTTCTTTCATCTTTATATACTTCCAATACATTCGTTTCCTTGTTTCGCATGCAAGATCAAACCTGATTCCTTCCTTTCTCCCTCTCTCTCTCTCTCTCTCTCCTCGTCTGTATATCACGCGGTGGATGTATAGGGTACACGGAGGAGGGGGCGCCATCAGAGCAGGGAACGAGAGAATGAAAGAGGGGAGGCCTGGAGGACGGCCCGCGGCTTCAACTCAGTGTCCCCGGAGCAACCGACGACTCACGTGTATCCTATTGAAGGTGCTTGCGTTTAGCATCAACGCTCTTCTCAACGTTTTTATTTTAGTATTGTTTTTTTTTTATTTTATTGATATATTTCACACGTGCAAATACGCGATTATTATTTGTGTATGATAACCATTTAGTTCAATTGGAATTTGACAAATGTGACTGGAGAAAAAAAAAAAATTTATATTTATGTATAAATTGTGTTTTGTATGTTTAGTGAATTGTATTGATTAATAGTGATGAACAGCAATTCAATTGTTGTTGTTGTTGTTGTTTTTGTTGTTATTTTCATCGGTGGATGTGGTGGCTAGTGAACGCGAGATAAAACCCGCGTAAAGAAACGAAGAAGAAGAAGAAGAAGAAGAAGAGGGAAGAGAACTCGAGGAGGAATAGGGAGTCCGATCCTCTTTGCCACAGTCCCCGCGGCAAGGACGCCGTGGTTGAGAATAAAGAGAAGAGTGAAAAGGAAGAAATATTAATGTAAAGGGAAGAAGATAATCCCAGGTGTTTTATAAAATCATTTATGTTTTCTCGCTACACGGTCGACAAATCCTTCATTCATGTGTTCATGTTCATTTAATAATACTAATAAATAAAAATGTCTTTTTCCATTATTTTATATATTAAAAATACGGATTTATTTAGTGGAATATTAAATTGAACTATTTGAAGTTATTGGGTTAATCATATTCACTCTCACTCTGCGCTCTCGATCTCTCAATATTATACAATTATTTATATTTTTTATTCCATCGCATGATCTTTAAATCAACCCTTGAGGCTAATTGTTGATATAAAGCAATCCAAGGAGAAAAGTGTTGTTACCGAACGTTAAAAGTGGAGCGTTAGGTCGTGGGAGCCGGCAATTTTCCATGCACATGCTCACGTCGCGACGGATGCATCGTCGTCGTCATTCTGCCGGCACTTTGGCCGCGTCTCCGCACCGGCCTCCCGCACATTATATATTATTCATTAACAAGTTATTGTGCGTGTCATCAATCGCTTGGATAATTCAGTGATATTAATATATTTAAATCAGTTGTGTGAAAAGGAAAAAAAAATATATTAATCCAATTGCTACAATAAATAATAACAAGTGTATAAATTATTTTGTGATTTGCGTTACGTGTAAAATAATTATAAAATTGTTTTTTACTTTGTTACATTAAGTGGTATTGTTGTATAGATTTTTTTTTTTTTTTTCATTTGTTTTCATTCATCTCGTTTCTTATTTTGAAATCCAAAACAGGAGTTGTATCCTTAAAAGTCCATCAATTACAATTCAACTTTTTTATTTTGCACATTGTCGCTGTCATTTTGTCCACATTCAATAGTAACAAAAAAAAAAATCGTTGGACTCTCAACAACATATGTACACAGTGGGATAATTAAACGCGTTCCATTGCTACCGAGTGTGCGAAGAAATAAGCCAAACGTCTTGTGATCAACGCGCGAATATAAGGAACAGCAACGAGTAATACAATCAATTATCTTATTAAAAGTGTTTTATATATCTTAAATGTGATATTCCTGTTCAACTTTTGTATTTATATACGGCGAAAATAACGGTACGTAGGGACAAAAGCGCGATCACCTGTCGTCGTTTGAACAAGTTTTACTCATTTGTTTTTTTTTTTTTTTGCTTTTTAATTCAAATTGTGAATAGTTTTTAAAAAGCATTTAAACGAAAATTAATTTTGTTTTTATCTGCTGCTCAATTGTGTGTGAATATATAAAATAATAAAATAATAAAAAATAAAAGAAGAAGAAAAAAAAAGTGTATGTGTGAAAATAAAAAAAAAATAAATTATATCCAAGTGCTTATTAAATTGTCATATACAAATACATATAATGTGGATTAATTATTGTGTGTGTGCAACGAATTAGAAATACATATTAAATTAAGTGTTTAATGATCGACGATAAAAAATATAATTATCGTACTAACAAACAACAATTAATTATTTAATACAAAACAGTGTGAAAAAAAAAAGAAAAATAGAAAAGAAAATAATTATTGATAAAACAAGATATTTATCTGAAGGATAAAATTATTGTGAGGAATAATACGTTTACTGCAATAATTGAAATTAGTTTTTTGACAAGGGTGGGCTGATAATAATAATAAAAAAAAATAAAAAATAGCCGGCCCGTAAAGAGGTGAGAGGTGTGTGGTGATGCGGTAGTTGAGGGATTCACGAGGGAAGCCATGAGGGCGGCCGCCGCCTACGTCCTGTTTTTTGCCCACCTCATACAGGTAAAATTCACAAATACACATGCATAAATATGAATAATTATTTATATTTCCTATAAATATCTTAAACGTATCTATAACGCAATAATAATGCAATGAAAATTAATAAAATCCGTAAATTAGAAAAGCAAATAAAAGATATATTAAAGATAATTATTTTGATGAATTATCCTGAAGAATAGGAAGAAAAAAAAAAGTAGAAAATAAATTTTTATACCGCTGGATACTTTCTAAATTGCATCTGGCAAAATAGCAAAACTCGATCGAATCTCTTATGAGAATGTGTATGTAAGAAAATGTATAAATGTGTATGTATACATATGTAAGATCGATATCATCTGGCGCATCAGAAAAGTTATTTATTTTTTTTAATTTTTTTTTTATATACCCTACATGTATATACAATCGACGCTTCTTCCTCATTATTTTCCGGCAGAAACTTTCACCCGTCTCGTGATAGACGGAAATACATATATTATACATATTCGCATGCAGTTTTATTATATATGCATCTTTGTAAAGCCAATAAAATTAACGAGCTGTCCACGAGATTCGCTCTCTGCGTCAAATGAGTGAAAATAAATGTGTTTTTAAACGTTACGCCATTAAAAATGTATAAAAATATAAATACACACAAGTATATTATTATGAGTAAATGAATAGGTGTATATTACTACTGTACACTTGAACAATTTTAATTTTTTAATTCCTGTAAACAAAACAAAATGTTAAAATCCCTAATATTAATTTTATTTTATTTTTTTTTTTATATATATATTTCGCTTTAGTTTTACAATTTTTTTCTTTACTCTTTTATTTTTCTTCTCTTCATTTTATTATGGGAAAATTTTTTCCACAAAGATGAATCACTAAACTATATGTAAAATAGTTTGCATTAGAGCAAAAACTGTTGGTATTTATGGTTGGATAGTAAGTTAAATTTCGTAGAACTTTCAAATGTACTACTACTACTACTAGTACTACTACTAATACAACCATATAACTATGTACCGTCGTAGACGAAGAATTTTATCACTTGAACGTTGTTAAACTGCTCTTTCAATTATGAGCAGTAAAAGGAGTAGTCTTTTGTATATGAAATAGCTCGTTGTTACTTATATATACATACGAACATACATACATATATACCTAAACTTATATGTATGTAACCAAAGACGTGAAACTGTCGGAAAAATATTTTTCCTTTTATTAAATATATCCAATACAAAAAAAATATAAAAATAAATTAAAACAAAAAATAATTAAACGAACTTTGCTATGACACAACTATTTTTTTTTTTTTATTTTTCTATTCTTCTTGTTCTTCTCTATTTCCTTTATTTTTCTTTCAATAAAATTACACTGAAAGCACGTGCTAAACCCACACAATAACAGCAAGAATGAACAATAGATAATGTATATATAATATAAACGATATTGAAAGTGACAAAGTGAGGATGAATATTTTCGATACGTGAATAAAACAATGAGACACACGATATTCCCGCGTGAATGTAAAATATAAATATATCTGTAAACATATATAGATACATTTATATATGTATAATCATCAATTCCTAGTCGTATCACCCACACAAATACAAAGATATATATATAATGTGAAAATACAAAGTCGAGTCATCGAAGCGTTGGCATAGTCACTGGCTCGTGGCGAGATTTAATTAAGAGAGATTTAACGGTGGATCGAAGAGAGCATCGGTGGTCGGATAATTAAATAAACTCTCACACAGCGTGGTCATTACAATTTTCCACCGATGTGCTCTCAATATGTACAACATCTTTAGTAATATAATAGTGTGTATATATATATAATACATATAGTATATAGTTTACTCATTGCGCGACAGAGTAAAAGAATTGCAGTTCACTTCCGTATTTATATAGTGGCATTGTTTATATATTTCTTCGTCGTCTTGTATAATTGTCGTTGTCGATCTACAGTAATTACCTCAATCACCGATAAATGACCGTGACTATTATAGTATTCAATATAAAATTACAGGATATATATATACCCTTATATATACTGCAAATAATTATCGCTAAATCCCCGTTAAGACATAGCCAAGCAATTCAGATCAATCTTATAAATAAATTCTTTATCTTTTATATATATTATTATTTTTTTTTCTTCTTCTTTGCGATCCCTGAAACGTTCATTCAAATATGCATCGCATTTAATTTCACCCTCCTGATGCTTCTTCTTCTTCATCTTCTTCGTATTCTCGTGTTCCCAATGTTCTTTTTTATTTTGCTCTTCTTTTTTACTCGTTCGAAAAGGCTTTATCTCGGCATTACCTCCCCAGCTATTTTCGCTCTTTTCCTTTTGGCAATTTTATCGGCAGGCCAGTAATAATTCATCCTCTACCGTGGCGGCTTAATTACCCGAGGCGGACGTGCCCTCTCGCCGATGAATCGCGTCGGTTCTTTCTACCTTCTTTCATACATATACATATATATATATATATAAACATTTTTGTTTCGTTCTTACTCTACTCTTCGTTGCGGTGTTTAATTCGGTGATTGGTCATGAGAGAAATAAGACAGACTCGTACACGATGAAGAGTGGCCATAAAGTTGGATTCCCGCTGACAGAATTCATCTGTACATTATATATTTGAGATGCATATAAAAATATATATATGTATTTTATTGTTGACATGAACAAGCTTGTTAGAAAAATAATTTCACAAATATATTTATATATTTATAGTGATTGTTGTGTGTGTATGTAATTTTTTTTTTTAATATTGAGGACAATGAAGAAAATTATTACTTGATATTTTACTTCAAATGAATTTTCAAATATTACATATAGGTATTATTGCAAATGTATATATACCATTGCATTTTCTTAGAATCAATCACCGTAATTCATTCTCATATATATATATTACTCTAATATATGTATATATGTGTGTATATGTACAATATATATCCATGGTGGTTAGTTATATACAAAACACGCGGTTGAATGAGCACCTTTCTTCGTTGTCTTGCGTCCCACGGCAAAAATATTGCTCACGCTACAAACACAAACACACACACATATATATAAAGTATACTTCTCTCTTATAATTTAAACGTCACATACTTATGTATATATACATATGTATTGGATGTGTATGTATAAATATAGTTATATACACACAATCGTAATCTTGCCTCGTGCAACATAATCATCGACGCGACTCTTTTTTTTTTTTTTTTCTGTCCAATGCTCATGTCACGCGCCTTCACAATGGAACAATATTCCCACCGACACTCTATTCTTAATTCTACTCTTTGCCGCGCCTCACACTTCGAAATAATAAATAAAATAAAAAAATTATAAAAATGTATTTATACATTTACCATGTATCATTTGGTTAAAGAGTTTGTGCAGACAATTTGCGTTCATGACAACTTTATCGCACTCTCTTCTTACTTCTACCTTTTGTTTCTTTGTGTGATGAATTTTATTTATATATAATCAGGTGAAAAATTTCATTTTATTTAAAGTAGAAATAATTTATTCTGAAAATTAAATTTTCCTTGCTGCATATTAAATGCACAAACTTTTTTTTCATAGTAATTAATATAATTATAACTATAATTTAATAAATATAAATATAATTTATTAGATTTTTATTTCTGTTGTAAATAATCATTATTCATATTTATTTATTCATTCACTTTGATAAATAAATTTTAAAAATTTATAAACTAACAAAAAAATTCCAACAAAAATTAATTCCAAAACCGTATGTATTTATTTTCGCTATATTAATTCATTTATAAATATAAAAAAAAATCGACATCTTATTACAAAATAAATATCAACTATTATCCAAAACATTTATAAAATCATCTCTATATATAATTATTCATTTCGTTATACTCATTCACACACCGCAATCCCAACTATTCCCAATAAATTCCACCAGCAAAAAATGTTTCTCAACCCGAATGAAAAAAAAAAAAAATATTTCTAGTAGCACATACACTATATACATTTAACCGGGTGTGCTATGTGAACTATATACAATTAAATATATATCAAAGACGATAATTAGCCAGTTGTATTTATATATAATACCTATACGCATGAATATATACCTTTATACTACACGATTTGAAGATAGTAATATATAAAAGATATTTCTCGCGTGGATATATACCAGCAAAAGTGCAGAAGGTGAGAGAAGCTGCTATAGAAGCAAAAGCGAATATCCCCATAGTGGCGCGTACTATTATGGGCGGGAAATATAGGGGGAGTGAAGAAGAAGAAGAAGAAGAAGAAGAAGAAGAAGAACGTTTAACCAACAGTCACGCGAGCATCGCTGTAAAAATCAACGTAGCCCTTCTTATATCCTCATGATCATATACATATATAATATGTATAAATGTATTAGTGTATATGTATATACATATGTATACATTTATATAAATACATATATACCAACTTCTTTCGTTCAGTTCTTCAAGTTTATGCGCGCGTGTTTGAACTTGTTTCTCTGTTAGTCGCACGCTTCCTCACACTTTGTGAATATAGTCGACAGATAAATAGATAATATCATTTCCAACACTGATAAACAAATGAAATACTCTTGTATATATATATGTATATATTCGTGTGTGTGTATGTATAAAAGAATGGATGCACAGGTGCGTGCTTTATGTATATAATAGGCGAGATCTTTTCGCTTCTATAAGTATAATATACGTGTGTATATATTTTGTATACTCGCGCGCTTCTGATGTTGCTTGTTTTACTCTTGAACTTTTCTCTCTACCCTCTTCTTCTGCTCGTGTTGTCCAGCGAGTTTACGATTTCTCAGAAAGATGGGGTGTGTGCTGAGAGAGACTTTAGTGTGCGCGTCCTTATGAGGTACACCAAAGGAATTACCAGCTTGAAAGCCTGTGATCTCTTGCATTTATCTTCTCATTTTTTTTAACCATTCTTTTTCTTTTTTTTTTCATTTTATTTTTTTCGGTGTTAATGTTGTCTTGTAACGTAGGACGAATGAGGAGGGGAAAAAAAAAACGAAATTCGCAATCAGTTAGATATTTTTTTCCGGCTGTTTACAGTTGAAGTAAAATTGGTTTCTACGTAAAATAAATTAAAATCCTTTTACTGAAGATTAATTCCATACTGCTAACTAAATTGTTTGCATCATATGTATGTCTTTTTTTTTTTTTTTTTTTATTTCGTATGTATTAATACGAATATACATTTTTTTTTTTGTGTATGTGTTTGTGTGTTTTTACAATTACCCGCATGAAAGAGAACAGTTGGATGCTGGCGTGAAACTTGCGGTTGATTTGCGGTGTAATATAAATAAAAAATAAATAAAGCGAAGGAAAAGTATGTCAGATTTCGCGGTGTGTCATTTGACCTTCTAATTGAAACAAAAGAAATAATATTGCAATATAAAATATAATATATTTCTAGAGCATTATCCAACACATTAATGAAATAAACTCAATTATATTTTCATTATATCAAATCTTTCCATTAAAGAAAAAAAGAAAAAAAATAAATAATAAAATAAATAAAAATAAATCACACGATATGATTTAATAAATCTTTTTAAACATCAAACGTGATTATGCCCTTGTCACTTGAATAAAAAATCTGTCATCATCAAGATTGATCTTGTATATATTTATAAAACAGATATATAACGCATATACATATATCTATATACATACTGCACATGTATATAGATTTACCCATGCATATATACTTTATAAACTCGTGTATTCACTGAGTTGTATCACCCTCGGGCTGATGATCGTCGTCGTCGTCGTCGTCATCATCAGGGCGGAGTGAATACAATCGCACGATCAAATTAAATGACCGTCTCATTATCCGCCTGTTGCAGTCGATTTCATCTTTATCATATACTACACACACACACACACTGCATCTTTCGTTTATATGTATATACCCGCCTTTTAATTTATTTATATACGACACTTTGCGGCTACTAATATATATTATCGTAATGTACACAATGCCTTTAGGCACTCAACTTCCATATCAAATACAGCACGCAAATTATACTTATGCAACTAAATAAATATATAAGTAAATAAGTAAATAAAATAAATGAATAATTAAATAAATAAATAAATAAATAAATAAATGTGCGTACATTATCCAAAGGTATATTTATATACCTTTAATGCGATCATACATGAATATAATCATATTATTATCAAATTATTATTAAATATATATAAACGTAAATACATATATATATATACAAGAGTATGGAAGATGATTATGTGATGTGCTACTACTATATACACATAATTTGTTCATAATATCGCTGATAACGACGCCAGGATAAGTTCATTAAATGTATAATAAAAAGTTTAAACGAAAAAAGAAATATAAATAAAATAAAAAAATAAATAAGAGGGGAAGATATATATAATATATATATATATATATATATATATATATATGTATATAGACTCATTATCTGACAAACTCAATTTCTCTTACGAGTATATATAATATTGAAAATTACAGTTTTTAACCACGCGCACGATACAAAAATAAGTAAAGAAAATAGCGCGTGGTTCATGCTTCATCTCATCGTTTTTTTCTTTTATTATTTATTTATATATATATATTTTTTTTTTGCTGTCTTGCTTTCTTTCTCGTTCATTTTGCTAACTTGTGCGTATATATACAAGAATGAACGTGCGCGCATCTCACTCGAAGACACTTCACTACAAAGTCGATCGAGCGAAACTAATTTAACGTGAAAGTGTCATGCCCGGTTATAAAGTAAATATAATATCAAGCTCCACCTGTTTTATATTTCTCTTACACAAGCCGCACAATCACACCCTTTTTGAAATAAGTGGGCGGGACTCAAGTGACCTTCATATATACAACTATTTCATTAAAGAATATACCTTTATTCCATTACATTAATAATTATAAGCATAAATAATATATACGAATATTTTCATGTATATAATTAAAAATAAAATGTTTTTTTTTCTTTTTGATACTAAATATTAGACGCCATTTATTTGAAGGTGACACACTAGTCTGTATCACGATTAAAAATCTCTCTCAATTATAAATATATATGTATTCTTATCATGATGATGACTTCCCACGCATTCTCGTTAAATCTTAAAAAAAAAAAATTTTTTCTTTTAATTATTTCAGTAATTTGGCAATAGATCTCTCTTTTTTATTTTGCTGCTCTCAACATTGTATGTCTGCGTGGTCGCGGTCACGTCGATGGCTGATGGCTAACAAATAATATTAAGTATAGGCCTCCTCTAAAGGGAAAAGAGTAATATAGAGAGAGGTATATATATACATATAGAACAAAGACCATGTGTATATATGTTTAGGTATATAACATATAATATATATGTGGGTCGTGAAGAGCTAGAGAAGATGAGAGCGCGCGCGAAGGATTATAGTTCGCGTATATTCATATATACATATAACACAAATATATATGTATGTCCGCTGTTGGCCACACGGTATATATATAAAATTAAATGGCGTTCGGCAGGCCTATTTCACTTGGGCAGGTAGCGGCCACTGGTAATTACTACCTGCGACTTTGGAGCAGAGAGAAGATAAAACTTACGAGCGACGTTTCTTCTTTCTCTTCTTCAGTGATCGTTCATTCTAATTTTTTTTTCTTTTTTTCTACATTCAAAATTCTTATTTTGTATTTCTATATATACATCTATTTATATGTATTTATATATATATATTTCCTGTATATGTGAATCTGCAGTCGCAAAATGGAATTAAAAAAAAAAGAAGATTATGTTAGATCTAAACTTTTCAGTCAGACGTTTTTTAAAATTTATTGCACCACAAAAATTAAGAAAAAAAATAAAATAAAGTTAAATATTAATTAAAATACACACTACATATTTTGTTTTAGTGTTTGAGAAAAATTATTTGACAGTTAAATAAATGATGGTGAATGTTTTAAAAATTATTTTATAATTGGTTCAAGTTTATGATTGAATTAATATTTTCATATCTTTTGTGTTTATTTTATTTTGTATTTATAAAATTAAAATAATTAGCTGTACATATATACACACACATACACGTATATATGTATATAGTAATATGTGATGGAATATGCGTACACGTGAGATACTTGATCGTGATGTTATACGATACACATGACAGAGGTCGATTGGTTTGGATTAAGATAATGGGAGCTAAGAGAATTGGAACGACGTTTTTGATCTCATTCGACCTTACCCATTTTATATTCTTTCATTCTCCCTTTCTCGCTATATAGGTATACCTATACGGCCACTACTGATCTATCTAAAATATACCATATAGTCACGCAGTCATCAAACAACTATTATAATAATTCGATTGAAGTATATATATAAAAAATCTTGCAGCTGCCTCATTGCTCACGCGAATTTATAGTCTATCGGTCTTCTATATTTTCACGCAAATCGCGTGTACAAAATAGTATTATTATCCTGCAGATATACGCACAATATTATATTTTATTCAAACATTAAATTCCACATTTTTTTTATTAATATTATTATTTAATAATCTACAAATACTAAAATCTCCTTTTTTATTTCTCACATTATCACACGCACATATACACGCATTTATTGTCTTTTGGAATGTGACTTTCACGCGCTTTAAAAACACTGTTACATCTGAAAGATGAAATGGAATTGCAGCAATGAGTAAAATAAAATAAATAATGAAAAAGAAAATGGTAGTAATATGATGGAATATAATAAAAAAAAAAAATGAAGAATGAATGATGGTAAAAGAGAGAATGAGATAAATATATAATATATATACAAATGAATAAGAAGAAGAAGGAAAAGGAGGTGGACACGGTAGACTCACTCAGAATTATGCTGGCTATATAGCTATTTTTTTGCTCCAACAAATTATTCATATTAACTCCACAGTAACTTCTACGTATATATAAAAGCAAGTCAGCGAGGTATGGCTCGCTGCATCTTGACTATGCGGAAAGGAAAGCCTCATCCTCATCGCTGTATATATATATTGTATATTATATAGGTGTATATATATATATATATGTATAAATGTCTGTACCTGTACGCGACGCCGCTGTACAACTGCCTCTTCTTTATTTTTTTATATATATTTATTTATTTATGTGTGGCTGTACGTATGTAAGGTGTATATATATCGTCGTCGTATTTGCGATTGTGAAGAGAAGAGGAAGAAAAATAAAGAGTTAAAGATGAGAGAGAGTACTTGTATATATACAAGTACACACACATATAGACACATTTACATTGCAAGCTGGCGTAACAACGACGCCCCAGGATGTTCGCGCGCGGGCCACAATATCCGTGGATAAATCGCGCATAAACGTCCTCCTGGATGCGCCTTGCGTCCGGAAATCAATCGACGAAGTGCCCGGAACGGATTGTAATGCATCTCGTTCCGTGAGAAAGTCCACTCAATTTTTATTCTTACTACGTGTGTATTTATGTAATGATATATACATGTATATATAGCCATTTATCATAAAAAATATTCATCATTTATAGAATATATAAAAGATTTAATAAATATTATCATGAAATTTATAATGAATTTTTGATGAGGTAAAATATTATATTTTATTTCATGAATTATATTGATGGATTCTCTCATTTATTTATTTATTCATTTATATATTTTTATTATTCTTTATTTTCGTACGATAAAGTTATGTATATGTATATGTATATTGATTGGATAATGAGAGAATTTTTTAATAAAAATATTTGATAGTAATTAATATATTGTTAATTCGCGTAATATTTACTTCAGTTTATATTAAAAAATAATTTAAAATGTGAAATTTAATATCAAATATTTTTATATTCCAAGCTTATATTTTTATTATTCTTTATTTTTGTGTGATAAAATTATATACATATGTATATTAATTGGACAATAAGAGAATTTTTGGATAACAATATTTGATAGTAATTAATACATTTTAAAAAATATAACTTAAAATGTGTAATTTTCTATCAAATATTGTCATATTATTCCAGACTTACTATGGGTCACGAGGTAATATTTACTCGAAAATTCTCTCAGTGTATAAATAATTCGTCGCACGATTTCAACGACAATAATTATTCCTCCATTTATCCATATAAATTCCAAATCATTTCAAATAAAAAATAAAAAACCACCACGAAGTCATGTTTATTTCTTAATAAAAAAAATAGTAAAGAAGATGAAAAAAATAAAGGTAAATTCTAAATTTTTTTTTTTTATTTTCTCATGTCCTCGGATCTTTTCCTCGGACAGCGGCCATTCCTCCTTAATTCGACGTGTTGCCGGTGCGTGAGGAGACTATGCAAACGCCATTACAAGACAAATACAATTCCACTCTTTCGTCCTCTCTTCATCGCCTCACTCACCTCATCATTTCATGTTCTTTTATTTATTTATATTATTTTTTATTTCTTTTCACTATTTCTTTTACATAATTCCCCGCAACTCTCCCCATATGTCACACCAACTATTACACTGATCCTCTTGCTCATCGTATAGTCACAAAAAACACTACTCGAGTGTATATATAAAATAATACGCAGGAATGTGCAAGTTCGATTGCTCAGCAATAGCAAGATATATATGTGTATACGTCAATATAAGTACATCAACTCTATTTGCTTTATGTGTGCGCTGTTAAGTTGTCTGCGTGTCTATATTTGTTTATTTATACCATCTTCATTTTACTCTATTACTTTCAAAGGGAGCGACCATGAAGAAATTGCTTTAAAATATTAAGTGAAATATTTATTTACATATACATACATACATACATACAGCGCGTGCCACATCAAACTTATCCAGGATATTACTTTATAATTTCTTCCAGGATATTACATTACAAACATTATCATGGATATTATATACACAATCCATACGTACATTAATTTAACAACAAGAATAAAATAATGGAGAGAAAAAAAATTAATATGTGAGGCAGTTAACAGGCACTTCCTGTTACATCTATCGAGATGAAATCTCAGTGTATATGTATTCTATTCTCTGTGTATGTGTATAGATATTATTGCGCTGATGCCGCCGATGTGCAAGATATTATTGGATGTAAATAACTGACAAGAAAAGATATTTATATATCAGATAATGAAAGAGAAATAAAGAGAAGAGCCCGCCACTATATTCAGCAAGATCCGTTAAATTCAATTGGAAATATTTTAGTTTATCTGTATATAAGTTTGTATTATATATTATCATAGACATTTTATAATTATCTTATATTTGACAAGATAAAATTACGTATAGTGAAATAATTATGTTTATTTCATCAGGTGTCCCATTAAAAAAATAAAAGAAAAAAATATATTTCTCCCTGTTTTAATAGTTAATTATAAGTGGCTATATAATTTAAATATATATTCATCAATTAATTTCACATTAAAACGATAAAACTCTTCTGTATGCCAGGTGAGAATTATTAATTACAAATTAATTCCTAAAACTTCTATAATTAACCGCAATAAATTTTTCTTAAATCTAAAAATAATAATTTCATCAAAATCACAATATTATTTCAATTAAATAAATAAAATATATCATAAACACATATATATTCCAACAATAAAATAAACATATCAAATAAATTTTACGCTCAATATTATATTTATAACGATGTACAAACTCACACGGTCAACTTCAATTATCCAACCACTACACAAATACATTTTTATATTTTATAATCATATACATATACATGTACAATCTTTCTCTTGTCCTCGGGAAAATGTCACAGGTTCGTTAAACAAGAGTATATAACCCATCCTTTTACTATAACTATTTGTCTTATATATACACATGCATATATATTTTATTATATATTATTTTCCTGCACGAAAATTTATATATTATTTTATTTATATATTCATATATATAAACATGTCTACGAGTGTGTACAATGCACATACATACATGTACATATTTAAATAAATAAATACATCTATGTATATAAATATACATATACATATATATGTGTGTGCCATCATCATGAAAAGCAAAGGCCAGCAGACGATCCTCTCTGCGCTTTCTACCTTCGATATCTTACACTCTCTCGTTCCAGCAATTATGTAGGCTATATATACTGTACATATATATGTATATATATGTATACATGAATATCTACATACATGTATATATTTGCAGAGAGTTTGTGCATATAATATTGTAAATACTGGGTTTGTACCACAGATAAATTGTAATAAAAAAATTATGGAAAAATCATGATTAATATATACACATCCCTTATATATTAATATATATATATATATGTACATGGATTGTGTATATATATATATGTATTTATCTTTATGTATGGGTATTTATACTTCACGATAGAGTATTCTACTTTACGAAACTATATACATGTATGTATAATTACGTTTACAAACATTTATAAACACATATATGCAAACTGAATATAACGGGATATTAATTCTTATATACACGAATTGTAGTTTAGTCAAGAGACGTGTCTTGTGAATTTGCGACAGAATAAAAAAAAACATGTGTAGAGTGTATGTGTATGTGTTATTTAAAAATTACATGGGTTACATTCAGTAAAAGTAGATCGAGAGTTCGTTTATATATGTGGATAAATTAATTATATTTATAATGTGAATATATAATCTTGCACGTTTATGTATTGTGTATATATATATATATATATATAGTCAATAGATCATCTCGTGACTCTTTGTCATCGTCATTAAATGTTTAAATTTGTATATACGTATGTATATTACATGATTGTATAAATGTGAATGTAAATAAGAGACTTTGCTAATTAAGTGTCCTGAATTTTTAATTTAATTTTTTTTTTCTTATTCGTTTTTATAATTGCTTAACCAGTCAAACATCATTTTCATGTATATGGCAATTAGAAAACGTGGGATTCGTATATATAACGAGTTTTAAATACTTTTTTAAATATATATAAAAATATACTTTAAAATATAAAAATCAATTCAAAGAGAAAAAAATATTTTTCGAAATTAAAAAATTTTAATTATTATAATTTTTTTGTTTATATATGAACATATATATGTTTTTTTTTTTCTTCACAGGCGACGACCGCTAGCGGGTACTTCGAGGTGCAAATACTCTCGTTAACGAACAACAGGGGGACGCTGGTGGACGGCCGTTGTTGCGGCGGGGGGCGCGACACAGGTGAATTTCCACCGTGTTCACAGCCGTGCACAACATCATTTTGGTTGTGCCTAAAAGAATATCAGTCAAATGTTACTGCCATTGGCTCATGTAGCTTTGGCAATGTATCTAGTCAAGCACTCGGACACAACACATTTACTTTAACCGAGCCCGTCACACTTCAACTACATTTCACCTTTAGATGGACGGTGAGTTTATAAAAAAATATTAATTTTCCCACGATATAAACAGAGAAAAAAATCAAGTAAAATGGTATTAAAAAAAAATATTCATACATATATATGTATATATATTTTTTTTTTTTTACATTCATACCATTTATTTTTTTCTTCTCCATATATATACATCTTCTCAAAGTCTTTGAATACTTTATAATATATATATATTTGAGCAACAAATATTCGTGAGTAGTTGAACGTGAAAATACGTCTTTCTGTGTCGGTATATTTTTTATGTACATTATATTATGTATGTATATAAAGTGAAGACGAGAGAATTGGACCCATGATTTCCGCTCTGACGATTCTACGCTCGTTAGTCGGGTTACGTATAGTAATAATCCCAAGTCTCGATCGTTCCGGTAGCTTGAACATTGCGATGTATCGCTCTCTATTCCAAAATACCATTGTGCAGCATGCATTGCATTGCAACCAACGCGGTCAAGATTCTTTTGAGTAGACCATTTATATATGTATATATCGATGGTGTTATGCATTCACGCCACAAGATTGTACAACTTATCTATCTATAGAATATACAGATATAGATTATACTGTATATAGATATTACCTGTCTATTATACAAGTTTGAATTTATAAATAACATATGTCGGAGATTTTTGTCTTTATTAATTTTTTTATCTATTTTTTATTTACTTGGAGAACTTGACAATGATGAGAACGATTTGTATGACGTTAACCCCTCTACAGACACGAGCACACAAACATCTTGATGAATAAACTTATAATGCGTATAAGATGATAAATGGTGACACAAAAAAAAAAATAAAGGTTGAAACGGTGTGTACATTTAAACTTCGGAAAAAATTGTTCAAAGTGGCTGCAGCTCTTTTCTGGGTCCTTGATTTTGTTTGTATATTTCATAACTTTGCCTCTTACATACACTGCAGACATATTTACACAAGAGGATTCATCCTGTCTCTGTCCACACACACTTTATCCGTCATCAAGTGTGGAACAAAAGAGGCAGAAGAGTAAAAGCCTTTCTCTTATATATATTTTTATATTTTGTTTATCTATTTTACGTTTCATTTAATTTAATTTTTTTTTCTCTTTCTTTCATTATTTTATCATCTCTTCATAATTCTCTATCTTCACAATTCAAGTGTACACTCTCAAGATCACATCAACACAAATCCTTGAGTTAAAACCCAATGAATAAAAAATATTAAAGAGAAAATGATTTCTTACATATTTTTTTTTGTCTTCTTTCATTTTTTTTTCTCTTTGTCATAGAGAAATTTTATTGACATTTTGTTATATAGCACTTTGCCCTACAGCTTCATACTGCCCCACTTTCCCCTAATACATATCGCAAACATGTGTAAATATATGTACACAGCTATAATATGTATTTAAATACAATATATATAAATATAACTCAACCACTCTCTCTCGAGCTTATTTTCTTTGGTCGCTGACCTCGTCTTCATTTAGCATATACACTACCTACCATCAAGCTAATTTAATTACGTCTATATATGCTCAAAGGCATTCTCTATATACATCTAAGTGTCGTTGTAAAATAAAATAAAATGAAATAATAAATAAATGTATAATCGATTGCATGGAAAGCAAAACACATGAGTTTGCCTCTTGCATATTATATGTAACACTATACACATCAAGAGTGTACATTGAGCGTTACATAGAGCTATATGTAAATAAGTAGACTCTCTCAGTAGTCGTTCTATTGCAAAACGATACAAACACGTACGGATGCCCGCGGTTATCGGTCTCAATAAAATAAGAAAAAACGAAAAATAAAATTGAATAAAAAAATTAAATCACTCACACTCATCTTATAAAATATTATTTATATTATTTATATTATCCATACTAAATAAAATACATTCTATCATTTATTGAATTTCCTTTTAATATATTACACGCACAACTTTCCCGGATATAATCAACGAATAAATCACACTATTCAATATTCCCTTACACACATATCTCAATTTCAATCCACAACCTCGATATATAATTCAAAGAAACATAATCAAAAAAAAAAAAAAAATACACATATATCTAAATTAATTTTCAAGCCAATCTCTAACGAAAAGCAATAGAAAAAAAAATAAATATTCCATCCTATATCAAGCACGTGAGTAAGGTTAGAATCATTTAAAAAAAAAAAGAAAAAAAATTGGATATATTATTTTCAGTAAAAAAATATTAGGATGAATCCCAACATCAACGACTCATTAAAACCTTTTTGCCTGATGTCTTTCATAAACGATCCCGGCTCCCACGAGAGAACACGAACTATCGTGAGCTCGCGAGCAACGAGAAAATATAACGTTCGCCAGATGCCAGAGTTGCACTAGCGAAAAGCGTGCCGAATCACATGGATAAACATTTTACATAGACATATATTACTCGTACACATTCATATAATATATATATATATATATAAATATATCCACTAACTATTTATATGCATGTATATATATTTATTATATACATACATCTGTATATAAACACGTACTATATTCTGTACAAGTAACTTCTCCTTCTTGAATTCGATACAAACTATCCTGCATCACTCTTGTTTCGCCTCGACAGACATTACAACGCTTCCTCTATAATATACTCTCTAAACCACGTCTTCAATAATCTACCTATATACATATATATGTATATATGTATATTGTATATACATATATTAATACATAGTTGAAGAGAAAAGTAAGAGAACGTGTATTAAAAAAGAAATGAAACGATTGAAACATATTGCACAATCTATTCAGTCACCTTAAGAAAATTTTTCTTATTTAATGTGTATACATGTATTAAGCATATTTATTTCATACGCCTCCACCTTCATCAACCCATTGTTCTGTTCTTTAACCTCTTTCTCTCAGTTGATTATATACACTGCAAATATATCTGCCTAAATATCCTGTGTGTTATATCTTATATATTTCCTATAGTATATATTCATCCGCCCAAATGTCTGCGTACATGCCTATTTTTCTTTTTTCTTTTTTTTTTTGTATGTATATTTATACACTTCGTGTACATATTTTTGCCTTTCATCATCACATAATATGCTGGTATATATCTGCATTATTGCAGTCTCTTCCGCGATGCATATTCAGTTGAATTTAATACAACAACTGATACATTCAATTGCATCATTTTCCTTATTGCAGTATAATATATAAAGTAATTGATGATAGATCTTTGCATATGTGCAATAATAAATAAATTGTATAAAAAGATTGAATTATAAATATATATGTTTCTTTTTTTTTATTCAAAATCATTTTATATACTTTTCACTTTTATAATGTCAATTTTATAACTATACTCATAATCGATAAATATTTTATTTTAATATATATATATAATAGACAAAAAAAAATAATTTAATCAAGATAAATTATTGAAATGAACATTTTTGAGCGTTTGTAATTTAAAGAGAATATATAAATAATTTTATATATACATAATATGTACATTCAATTATCTTCTACCGGCAGAAACGTGTCTATATAATATATACTACGACTGTTTTGCTACGGGTCGCACATGCGTACATATATATATGTATGTATATATCACGATGTGGGCGCCTCTATCAATGATATGACGTCACAAACGAGGGAAACCCACGTGGCCGTTATATTACTGCACCACATGTTGCGTCGCGCGCTGTCAGATAGCAGTAGTGTAGTATTTATCTATGTATATATATATGTATATGTATATATATTGACATGACTATTAAATGAATCCCATTAACTAACTAAAAACAAAAATGTTTGATGATGAAGAGAATTAAAAAAAATTAATTTCTTTTTTTTTTTCTTTGTTTCAATAAATTAAAAATTCATGAAAGATTTAATGGCAATCCGGAGCGAATGTAAAAGAATTTTCGGATGGGAATATCACATTGAAACCGGCTTTTTATTGTACATATCAGTGTGTATTTATGTATGTATATGTAAGTCTGTATATATATATATATATATATTTTATTTATTTATTTTTATTTTTCTCTTTATCTGTTTTTCGCCCGCCCATGGCAAACCGCAGGGGAGCAAGTGACTCACGTTCAAACAGGTGTATACCTGCAGCATTTCTGGTTGAATATCGTGCAGTGAGATTTGTTTGCAATGGCAATAAAAGGAAAATAAATTAAGTTAAATTAAAATTATAACGAAATGCAGAAAGGAAAGAAATATATATAAATAAAGAATGAAAAGCATTTCTTTTATTCTTATTTTTTTTTTTCTTTGTTAATTCTGATGTAAAAACTTTAAATGATCCACTTTGAATTGTTTATCCTCTTTTGTGTGTTTATACATAGCTTTTTATGAAAATGATAATAAAAAATGTGCAATTACATCTGTGTATTTGTATGAGTGTGATAAAAAAAAAATAAAAAGAACACCCACGTAACGCATGACGACGAGTTTGTACGCGCATTAATAAATTATAATATATTCCAAGCTGTATGCAATATGTTCATCTATTTTTTTTTTCTCTTCACATCATTTATATATATTTAAGAAGGAACAAATTAGCGCGTAGGCGTAATATAGATAATAATATGCATATGCACTAATAACAAACACAGGTGTATAATCACTTATATGTAAATGAAGAAATAATAGATGTCAACATAATTTTAATAAAATTTCTTCTTCCTTATTTCTTTATTTTTATTTCAATTTTAATTTTAATTTTCTTCTCTACTCTTCATTCATTCCCATACTCACTTTTTCTTTAATTCCCCTTTCTCAATTTTTAAAACGTGTATGAACTTGCTCCGCGAGCCGCATACCAAACTTCTTTTCGGCTTTTCGCCATTCGTTTCTCTCGTCGTTTCGCTTATACGTTATATGTTCTCCATCCAAGTTGTTCACCACGCAGTGGCTCTCCATCCAGCGATTGAACGTGTTAGTACAAGAAATTATGTGAGAACGAGAAAGATGAGAAAAAAAAAAAAAAAAAGAAAAGGAAAAGAAGAAGTAAACCCTTTTCGTGAATATACACGAACGAATATGTTTCTCTTCGTCTGACGTTTAATACCATGGAATGCCGCGCACGACCCTCGTTTTATGCATCAGGTAAATCCTCGACCACATATGTATAAATATATATGTATATATATTTTCGTAGTTGGTTGGTTATTCTCCTGGTTGAATTCACCACACACGCGCACATCTTAAATATATATTCTCCATATATTCTCATCTGTCCTTGGACCCTTACATTTGCAGCAACATCTTTCGCGCGACCTTGCGCATCGTTATATTATTATTCATTGGTTGATCCAATGAATCGTCTCGAAATAAACACAATTCCAAATAATAATAAACAATTAAAAAAAAAAACCCCCTAAAAAAAATTTTATTGCAAAATGAAAAAGATCAAGTTTAGAATTAAAATAAAATTTCAATATTATTTAGATGGCGTGAGAAATTTCTAGAACAAAATTTCTTCTCCTCTTTATTCTCACTCATCTCTCTCTCCTAGCTGTCTTCATTGGATATTATATACACACTCTCTAATGTGTGCTGTTGAATGATCGTTTGAATCAACCGATGATGCCGCGACTTCGATTTAGGACGACGCGCCAGAGAGAAAAAAAAATATATCCAGGAGAAAAGACGAACACGATACATTATATATACACTCGAGGGAGTGATCGTGCCTGCACGTAGCTTCTCTCTGTTGAATTGTCGGCAAATAAACATACATATATATATATGTTTTTATGTACATGCGTATACATATATAGACAAACTGTACATCGAACTAAGAGCTGAGGAGAACTTTGTACGCGTCCTCACGTAGAACTCGTTCGATTTTTTCCGCAAAACACTAGGTACTTGACATAGTATATGTTTATACATATGTATATATACATATATAGAGTTGGGAAAAAATGAGAATGGCGACAACTATGTATGAGTAATATATATAAATATATATGCGATGTGTTCTATTCATTGTGCGTGCAGCGTTTATGTGTACACCACTAATATATCCTGGTATCATTCACATATACATGCATGTATGTATATATTATATAGGTATATATTTATTGGCGCTTGTGTGGCGTTCAAAACCAGCTTGGAGATTGATCATTGAGGTACTTGCAGTCGATAATGTAAAGGACTTCTGATGTAAACTGTGAAGTATATACGATTTAACGATATTTACTATACGTGCCGTGACGCCTGACGCGACAATTTTTTACATTTACAATTTTCTTTCCTGACTATACTCGACTCTGATATCTATCTGATCTCATTACTGACTATTCAGAAAGAATAAATTATATGTATATAATTATTTCATTTGTTTTTGTCGAATTATTTTCACTCGCATTTATAATTAATTTGTACAAATATTGAATGACGAAAATAATTTATTTAGGATGAATTAATTAAATTACTTCAATTGAATATAGTCTCTCTTATAGATACTATAGAATGTTTATTTAATATTAAATGTTTAATATAATATATAAACAATAAATTGGAATGATGATTATATTTTTCTGAATAATCAATCAAATAAATTCATTTGATTTTAATATATATTTTTATTCATGATATTATACATTGATTATTTATTTTCTTTTTTTGCTGATTGGATATATACCAATTAGATAAATAATAATTCTATGAATCAATCATCGCTACTTGTGTGTTATTACAATTGATCTATTACCGAGTTATTATTTTAGTTATTATTATTGCGCGTACTTTAAATACATGACCGGATGTGAAGCCTTAGGCGCAATTAAAGAAACCGCGAATGATTAGTATTCTTGACAATGTGTGCCAGTAACGGAAGCGGAACAATATTTTCTTCCACGTGTTTGCACCCCCCTCTCCACTCGCACGTTACACATACATACAAAGTATATAACATATATATATATATATATACATTTACAAATAAATATAATTACATACATTTATACTTTTTAAAGATTTCTCTCGTTTCATTAATCAAAATAAAAATAGAAATTCAATGCGGTATCTATTAATTTTCTCTCATCGCAAAAAACATCCAACAATTTCATACAACTTGCAATCCACCTACGCAATGAAAATTCCAACAACATATATACATATATACATATATATATATATATAAATATTAACGTACAGTTGTACAGTTGTCTCTTGCTCTGAAAAGTCACATGAATATACATTATATGCATTATACATATGTATTAAAGTGTCTGTGTATATATATTATATTGTAAGAGTGAGGATAGCTGGAGGTGGTTGCAGAGTGAGGGAGTAACATACGAGAAATTGCTTGGGTGCTCTCCGACAAAGGCCAAGAGAGCGATCGACTCGTTGGCAAAACTGCGCGTCGCATCATATATAAAGCGGAGACCGTCCTTTGACATTGTGCGCTGAGTTGACGGGCAAATTAGAATACTGACGAGCAGAATACATACTTATACTCACATGTACACTAAATAATATACCACGTAACCACACGTCGTGAAATGCGGAGAAAGGCGAGAGGAAAAAAAAAATAAATAAAAAGAATAATAAGGCAAATGAAACAGAGAGAAAAAGGAGAACGGGTGGAAAAAAAAAAAAAATTGCGAGCGTAAAAGTCGCGGGCGTGAGAAAGTTGAGCTCTGTGCGAGCCATCAATTAACACCAATTAACGCTCATCTACTCGTAGGTGCTTTTGCAATATTAGTATATGACTTATTCAACTTTGTTGACCATGTACAGTGTGTTCCAAAAAGTTGTATACATATATTATGGGAAACTTTTTTATTTTTCATTTTATTGAAAAAAGTTATTCTTTATAAAAAGCTCTGCATGGTCTTAGATTTACGAGGCAATTATCAAATATCAAATTTTTTGAGCCATGTACGAGAGATCTCAAAAAATGTGAATTTTGATCAAGAGTAAAGTACCTTTATTTTTGATAAAATTGAATATTGTTATTGAAAAAAGTTGATTAGATTTGAAAACTATGTTTAAATATCAAATTATATTTTTTTACAATGAAATGCAAGTTTTGGTATTTTTTAGAATTTTTTTTTAAGTTTTTTTTAAGAAAAAAATTTGTTTTTTATAAATCGTTCAACATGACTTGTAGATTTTTAATCAAGTAATAATAATAATTTATTCATTGTTGATAAATTAATGAGGTTATCAATTTTTTCTCATGTTTTATTCATTTTTATTCAACTTTTTTTCGTAAAATTCTGAATAAAAAAGAAAAAATTAACAAAACCTGCATTTTATTGTAGATAACTATAACTTGATATTTGAACATAGTTTACAATTCTAATCAATTTTTTTCAATAACAATCTTCGATATTGTCAAAAATAAAGGTACTTTACTCTTGAGCTAAATTAATATTTTTTGAGATCCCTCATATACAGCTCAAAAAATTTAATATTTGATAATCACCTCTAAAATTAAAAACCATGCAGAACTTTTTATAAAGAATAACTTTTTTCCTTAAAATCAAAAATAAAAAAATTCCCCATATGTATACAACTTTTTGACACACACTGTACATACTCTAACATATATACAGCCACAAAAATATCCTATACATATATATACACAGAAGATGATCTACAAACTTTCCAAAATGCTCAAACAATTTGTTCATTGTCTTAAATATTCATCCACGCATCGAAACTAATTATCTCGCAAAAAATTAAAAAATTTAAATATAAACTCACGTTTATTACAATATACCTTAACCCTAAAATCACTTTCTCCTTTTCTTATAATACATATATACAAATTTATGTATTACATATACATATAAATATACATAATTATTGTCTGTTAACCTTCTGCTTCCTTCCGCCGTTCACGCGCGCTCGTTATACCAAGATTGTTCTTCATGATTTGGTGGAAGTCATGTCACTCCTCTTTTACTGTGAGAGAACGAGAGACATTCAACATCGATCATGTTTTCGTTCTCCTTTGTTGGTCGCACGTCATGTTGTCTTCTTTATTCTATAGTTATACATACATATATGTTCATCGTACAACGGCAATATCCAAGACATGCACGCATATATGTGCGCGCTCAAAGTGACGTCGCTCTGGCACGATTGGTATTTATTTATTGCATCAGCTAACCGTCACTCACACACAAAGTAAAGTCCGTTCGATCAAGCGCGGCGATCAAGAGAAAAAAAAATTAAAGAAGTTGATGAGTAAAAGAGAAAGAGAATATATGTATTGTATGTGTGTATAATATATACTATATACGCTTTTATGTATATATAATATAGGTATATATATACATATGTGGTGGCCTTTGGTCGTTAAAGTCCAAATCGAATGTCCAAGTTACGTCGTTCCAAGCCCTTTTTCGCTTTGGTCAGAGCAGCTATCATCTCGACATGTAAAAGATGGAAATGAAAATGAATAAAAATAAAAAAGAATTGAATGAACAACTGAGAAAGTGTGTCCACTCTCTTGCCCTATACAACCCCGGAACTCACATCTAATGCGCCACATGAAATTCATTGCATTCTCCAACGTATCATCAGATATATATGTATACATATGTATATATGTACTCTCACTTTGTATGTGATGTTTGTAACATTGTTGACATTGAATGGCTTTTTTTTTTTTATGGCACATGAATGTCTGTGAGGATGATTATTTAGAATTAAATTGAACAAAAAAATTATCATTGAATTTTTCTTCACACGAAGATAAATTTGTACTTTTTTTTTGTTTTTTTTTTTTTTAATTAATGTGACATTTGGGCCAGTAGTAATTTTGCATTTATCATATAGTATTCAAGGTTGTTCATGTCCAATCTCCACTAATTAAATTGTATATGTCTCGCCATTGAATGAGAAGAAAAAAAAAATGATCAACACGTATATTATATGTCACTATTTATATGTATGTATGTACATTCTCGGTTGACGATCGCGCCATTTTTGGTAGCCTGATCCACGAGACAACGCCTTGAATTAAACTGACATCTCCATCATATATAATTAATTTAAAATAAAATTATAGATTGAATTTTAGAATGGATGAATGGAAATAATGTGAAATTAATTATTTTATTTCAGAGACAATTTACGTTAATTCTACAAGCGCGTGATGAGGCAAATGATGGTGTAATCGAAGAAGCAAGTTACAGTGGTATTGTATTGCCTGGCAGTACGTGGCATACACTCAATCATCAGGGAAGAAATGCACATTTGGCGTATCGTGTAAGAGTCCAGTGTGCTGATCATTATTACAACGCAACTTGCACGAAATTTTGTCGACCGAGAGATGATATATTTGGTCATTACACGTGCGATGACCACGGTGATAAAGTTTGCATACACGGATGGAAAGGCGCTGATTGTGAAACAGGTGAGTTTCATTTCAATTAAAAAAAATATATATATAAAAGAGAAAAAAATAAATCAAAATTATATATGATCACATATAACGTCATGTTAAAATGCAAATTCATTATTATAAATTAAATAAACTACGTATAATGTAATAATATAAACTATAAATAATTATATTGAACTAACGGTAGTCATATAAGCGTGAGAAAAAAAATTTAATAAACATCCCGGTTGACCTTTTTATTTTTTAAATGCAATAAAAAGTCGTATGTTAATCCTCGCAATATTTTATCACAAAATAAAATATATAAATAAAAATAAAAAACAAAGAAACACGAAGAAGAAAGTAAAATAAATAAAACACATTAATCTACCAATCAAACTTGTCCAAATGCTTTTACCTAAATTATATCATAAAAAAAAAAAAATGCATCAACACTTAAAATTAAATTTCACCAAAAAACAATTTTCAGGAACATGCAAATTTTTATCTTTAATTACCCATCAACTACTAACAAATAAAAATAAAAAATAATAATGATTCTTCATAATTCATAATTGCCTTGAATCTCCTAACATCCAACACAAAACGAATGAGATATAATAATAGTCAACTGATCTTTTTCTCTTATATACCAACACCAAGCGCGCAGTATAGTCACTTAAATCGTAAAACACACGAATTATCTGACTGACATATACGTCATTATAATGGGACACACAAACATCACATATATATAATATTAATACATCTATATACACGTACATCCATACATAGATATTTTAATCTAAAGATGTATAATATATGTCGTATGATCCTCGCAACAAAAGGTATAAGTCATTGGAGCGACGTATCACGCCAGGTCCAGTCACAATGGCATATGCCGATGGGCTCTATAATATAACAGCTCTTTCTTCGCTGCCTAATCGTTGTTTCCGCCTCCACATAAATGCATCTCCTCATATACAACATCCTATACCATTATATCCAAACACTATTCTCCTACTATACGTATATATATATATATATATATATCTCCTTCATTCCTTGCTCTTTCTCATCTCTCTTAATATAAATATATTTCCACTCTCTCTCATATCTTTTTTCCAATGAGACGCGCGCTCTGAACACATAACAACCAACTTCTCTAACGCTTCGGGGGGTCTATAACACGTATATATATATATATACATATATTCCCATCGTCCTTTCATATATATAATTGCTTATAGTATATATGCATGAATAAATATATAAATACACGTATGATATTGTGCAGAGAAGGGAAAAATATATCCTCGCGCGATAGAGAGTGAGTTCAAATGCATTGGCATATATATACACACATGTATATTGTATATATATATATATATATATATATATGTATATATGTAGGTATATAATGATATATATATGTATACTGAGAAAACTGGCTTTGGCATTTTTGTCATTGAAAAGGTCGCCGATGAATTTCACTTTGCGTCGACGAAGATCTTCTTCGCACGCCACCAGGAGCAATACACACACACACACACATGCATGCATGCATGCATGCATGCACGATGTGTATATTTATTTATCTTATGCAAAAGTTTCACCTTCATGAGAATTGAACGTTGGCAATTGTCGTTTGAAACACGATTTAAAAGTCATGGGGGATAAAGATCGTGTATATGAAAATACTGCACAATGACTTATTGAATTAAAATTTAATAAATAAACAATATATTAATAATTATATATGTATTAATTGATAGTTTAATATTTTTATATTTATTTGTTATTATTGTGTATTTATTTGTAGTATTTTTTTTTTTTTTTTTTCATTTTTAATAAACTCGCGAATATTTGTTTATTTTTGTAAAATCACAAAAAGTTTTGCTTCTAATTTCTCACCGCACACTTTATATTATTATGTGTTTATGGATTTGTATGTACATATATGTATGTATATAGTTGGATAAATAGATATGTGTATGTATATAAATGTATGTGCATCATCATTTGACTTTACCTTGAGTAGTTTTCACAGCAAAGTCATATAAATATCCGTAAATGTCTGTTGTCTACGCAAAGGGACATCGTGGTATAGGGCTATTTATCAAAAGATGCTTCAGGCACATGATGTAACGGTAAAGAGCAGCAAATATACATGTGTACTTATTCTGCTGTCATAATCTGTAAATAGAAATTTATTTATATGATTAATTTTTAATATTAAACTATTTTTTTTTCTACTTTCTTATTCTCTAATGAGTAATTTTTTTTTTTTATATTAATACTGGCTATTTCACGGCCACTGAAATATTGAATTATTATTATTTATGTATATATTTATATTATATATAGATTGTGTATGTCATCGCGACCTTTATTAATCTATTAGTGCGAGCATTTTGCCATGAGCTTTCTAATATCTGTGAGAATTTCACACTTCTCCCATGACGTCGTCCTTACTTATATTACAAATTACGAAATAATAATTATTACATCTACGTCTTGTTATATAAAATAAATTATGATAAAATCACGTACAACTAGTTAGTCCTTTCATGATTTTTCATCGTAAAATGTATCGATAATCATCGTTTAAATATTTATTTAATTATTTATATATTTTTTTATCTTTACAGCGGTATGCAAAGAGGGCTGCCATCCAGTTCATGGCCATTGCAATGAGAGTGGCGAATGCAAGTGTCGTCATGGTTGGCGCGGTGATTTTTGCGATCAATGCATGCCTTATCCAGGATGTAAACATGGTTATTGCAATGGATCAAGTTGGCAATGTATATGCGACACAAATTGGGGTGGAATATTGTGCGATCAAGATTTGAATTATTGTGGTACACATGAGCCATGTCAAAATGGTGGCACATGTGAGAATACAGCACCTGATCAATATCGTTGCACTTGTCCAGATGGATTTTCCGGACCAACTTGTGAAAAAGTTGACAATCCATGCGCGTCAAATCCATGTTTAAATAGCGCTACATGTCGTGAATTAGGTGATAACGCAGAGTGTGAGTGTGCGCCAGGATTTTCAGGGACTTATTGTGGCTTGGATATCGATGAATGTGCATCACAACCATGTCAAAATGGCGGTACATGTATCGATGGACGTAATGAATTTACATGCCATTGTCCATCGGCATGGCAAGGTACATTGTGTCAGTTTGACGTTGATGAGTGTGCACTCAAAGAATCACCATGTAAAAACTCAATAACTTGCTCCAACCTTGCTGGAGACTATAGGTAAATTAATCAATTGCTGAATCATCATGATAATTGTCTGGCAATATTTTTAAATTTACTTCATTAAATATTTTTATCCTGACTAATTTCAAATTATTATTGTTTGATCGTTTTTATAGATGCCGATGCAGAAGTGGATTTACGGGAAAGAATTGCACCAAGAATATTGATGATTGTGTTGGTCAATGCCAACATGGTGCATTGTGCATTGATTTAGTTAATGACTATCATTGCTCGTGTGATCCTGGATACACTGGTAAAGATTGCGATGTAGATATCGATGAGTGTGCATCAAAGCCATGTCACAATGGCGGCGAATGTCGTGATTTAGTAAATGCATACGAGTGCGTGTGTCCAGTTGGTTATACCGGATATCAATGTGAAATTGATAAAGATCATTGCAGTCCAAATCCATGCAGAAATTCAGCGCCGTGTTTTAATACACAAACTGATTATTATTGTCATTGTCCAGCCCAATGGCAAGGCAAAAATTGTTCAGAGACAGTATCGCATAATCCACAATTTCGTTTGGATGATGGTAATCCAGGCTGTGGTAGCGAAGGAACACCATGCGGTGGACGTGGTACATGCACAAGTGGTATGTGCATATGTGATGCTGGTTACACTGGTCAGCATTGTCATGAAAATATTAATGACTGCCGTGGCAATCCGTGTTTAAATGGTGGCACGTGTGTGGATCTTGTCAATTCGTTCCAGTGCATTTGTCAGGAAGGCTGGAGCGGTGACCTCTGTGATGAAGGTGAGAATTTATATATTTTTCGCACGTATGAAACGTTTCTTTTTCTTTTTTTTAATCTTTTCTTTCTTATCATTACTGTATTTCTCATATTTTTTTATTCTTCATTATCTTCTCTGTTACAGACGTTGATGAGTGCATGAACTCGCCGTGTCGCAATAATGGTACGTGCATCGACGGCGTTGCTGATTTCACATGCGAATGCCGCGGTGGATGGAAGGGAAAAACTTGCACATTACGTGGCGGTCATTGTGAACCAGGAACATGTCGACATGGTGGAACATGTCAAGATCATGGTGATGGATTCACGTGTCATTGTCCACCAGGTTGGGAAGGGGCTGCGTGTCATATATCATCACCAGCATGTGCAAGTAGTCCATGTGAAAATGGAGCAACGTGTGTTAACACAGCTGACGGTTCATATCGTTGTATATGCCGTGAAGGTTTTGAGGGTCACAATTGTCGTAAAGATGTTGATGATTGTCAACCGTTACCTTGTCTCAATGGCGGACGTTGTGTTGACGGCGTTAATTGGTTCAGGTGTGAATGCGCACCAGGATTTACCGGACCTGATTGTCGAATAAATGTAAATGAGTGCGCGAGTGATCCGTGCATGAACGGTGCAACTTGTATCGACGGAATAGCCAGTTATTCGTGTGTATGTCCACCAGGTAAAATGGGTACACATTGTGAATTGAGAACAGCTGGTGGTGTTGGCTGTATTACAACTAATTGGGATGACGAATGTAATGTTTGTGAATGTAGAAATGGTAAAAATTCATGCAGCAATATTTGGTGTGGTCAGGGCAATTGTTTAAATGGTACATCGTGTTTGGCACACGAAGTTTGTGTACCGTCACCGGGTGAAAGCTGTTTAGCACCATCGTGTTCACCGTGGGGTGAATGCAGACCAATTGAAACTGGCAGAAGAGTTGGCCCACCGGCATTGCCAGCGCCATTGTCATGTTGGCCTGGTCAAGCCACGCCCGGTCCAACATGCTCTAAATTAACAATATTACTCAGGAGAGATACACTTGCAATTGGAACTTCGGTAGAATTATTGTGCCGAAGACTTCGGAGGCTTTTAGCTGATCCAAGACGACCGCAATCAATTGTATTATTGTGCGATCTTAAACCAGGTGATAATGACACTATTGAAGTGACAATATTCTCTGAAGCTGCAGTGGATGCAGCCCGTGATCTCGGTGAAGCTTTAAGTCGACCGCACAGCAGACCACTCGCATTGGCTTCTGTACTTGAAGTCAAAGTTGAGACGGCTTTATTAACTGATCCATCAGCAAGTGGAAATGGATCAGGCACTACTGGATACATTGCCGTACTTGGTAGTGCATTAGCAATAATTATTTTAATTGCATTATTGGGCGGATTGTGGTATTTAAAATCACGTCAACGATCAGGACTTACAGCAACAACAAGCAGTGAAACATCATTGCATCGACATCGTAGTGATCTTGATGAAAAATCAAATAATTTACAGAATGAAGAGAATTTAAGACGTTACGCTAATCCACTTAAAGATCAAGACAGTGGTGAACCAAGAGTATCTGTTGTCAGACCACTGTCTGGAATGTCATTGGGTGCACTTGGACCACCTGAAGAGAGTTTAGAAATGGTATCGGAAGAGGGTAGACATCGATTACCACCATTATATAAACCAACTAGCGCTGAGGCGCGAAATAATACAGCGAGTTTTAGTTATGAAGAATGCTTGCATAAACCTTATAGTAAACCACGTTTACAGGAACCATCGTATTCACATCAACAACCTGGGACAAGCGCTCAACTCGCGCCACGTCAGGTGCTAACTGTACATGTTTAAATCCGCAATGTATATACATATACAACAAATCCAATCGGCTATCTCGTGATGTTTTTTTTTTTTTTTTCATTTTAAAAATAATAAAAAAAATTTTTCTCTCGTGTAAATGACTTTTCCCACCATATATTATTATCACACGGGAGACAGAGAGAAAATTATGTCTAAAGTCCAATGGCCGGAATAATAGTCGCGTCTCGTCAAATAAATTTATATATTCACAGTGAATATTTTTTTTTTATTGTAATAATTAAAATAAAAAAGAAGGAAAAAAAAGGGTACTACTGTAAATACGGCCATGAGAAAAGAAAATTCAGATTATCTAGGATAGAAATATAATAATAAATAATAAATATTAAAAAAAAAAATAAAAAAAAGAAGAATTATATGTAGACATTAATAGGAATATTATATATGTATATGAAAGCAGATTTAGATGAGGAAAAAATTCAATGTATTTTTTTTTTTTGCTCATGACTTTATGCCACGGGTTCAATATAGATAGACAATACCGTTGTTCAGTGTGTTTGATTATTTCTATTACGTACTCAAGCAGCGTATATACATACATATGCATTCATGATGATCATTATACACTATAGACATTTTGCTTAAAAAAATTCTCCGGGTCAGGGATGATGACGCCCAAGAAAGAATAAAATACATATATTTACATCAATGCGTATGTATATATGTGCCTGTGTGTCATCTACACGTGCGAGGATATAATAATCCTCAATTGTCAATAACACAAACAAACAAAAAAATGAAAAAAAAAAAAAAAAATATATTTAAATTGTTTTGAAAGACGTGACAATAAATCACCGACGATTATAATTAATGATAATGATAATACATCGTTATTATCGTTGTATATATGTACATAGCCGGTACTTATTAATTTTTCTAAGCTTGGATTGTCTTCCTTGATAGGTCTCTTTGATGGAAAACAAAAAAAAAAAAAATAATCCCTCAATTTTCTCTCAATAAATTCCTATTTTTTTTTTTTATTTCACTACAATTTTCATTTCATTATCTATCTCGATTTATTTTTCTCTTCCACGTATTCATGAGGCATCAATAATTATGTTTAAATAATTTTTCTATTATTATTATTATTAATATTATTATTATTATTATTATTATTATTACTATTATTTTTTTTTCTTTCGAATATATGTGCTTTTTTGCAAGCACAATATACCGTAGCTCCAGGTTGTGATACGCCCATGTGCACAATGGAATTTTTTAAATATAAATGAATTATAAACATTTTATATTCACTGAGAGAAATTACCTGAATTATTCTGCTAATGAAAACATTTTTGGTAAACATTTCTTCCCAGAAAACATTGTGATAATCATGTACGAAGAGACATCTTACCGCCCAATCACACTTATATTATACGATATAGAATCGTGGTATTAAAAAAAAAAAATAAGCCGTTTCTATATTCGTTTATATAAATATAAATATAAATATTCTGTACTTTGTTTTTGTGTGTGCGAGTGTATGATTTTTTTTTTTTATAATTTAATAAAATAATGTACGATGCGCGTATGTAAATTTGCGGGTTTTACTACTTGTCGTTATATTCATGACGTAGATGAAAAAATAAAAATTTATATGTACTATATACACAATGATTATATGCATAAATATGAATATACATGTATGAACATTACTGCGATGATGTAATACTCGTAAAGTGTTGTGAATACGCAACTTGAATTATATATGGACGATAGAGAGTGCGAGTGTCGCGCAAGAAGATTAAAAGATGTGTGTGTGTGTGTGTGTGTGTTTGTATGATCAGCGATAGAGATAATATAAATGAACGTAAAAATATTGTTAAAAAAAAAAAAAATTAATAAAAACCAGTGACCGTTTTAATGATTTTACAAATCAACGCATTCCATCGAGCAATAATAATTGTATATATAATTGATAATTAATGTTTTTTTTTTTTTTATCTATTTTACAAATTTCTTTTTTTTTTTTGACCTACAAAAAAAAATTAATAAAAGTGCAATTGTGCATGAATATATGTGCTCGTTAAAAATGAAAATAAAATAAAAGACGCGCCAGTGGTACAAAAATGATACACGCAAAAACTTATTCCACTGTTTAATTATCAATTGCGTTTTATTATTAATTATTAAATTGCCAGAATGTAATAGCTGATAAACTTGTATGTTTTATAAAAACACAAGAAGTTTTAAGAAAGAAAAAAAAAAACAAACAGATTTTTTTTATATTATAGAGTCTTTGATTTATAGAAAAACAAAAAAAAAAAAAAATTATATATTATACTATAAAAATATAGATAGATTGATTATATTATTGTATTGTATTGTATTAAAATTAATAATATTATTATTATTTTTATTATTATTATTATTATTCGTTTTAAATAATTATTTCATCATCATCAAGGGCAATGATTCACAAACTGTCAATTAAATATTTTTATATTTAAAATAAATCCAATGTCATATAAATATTGTTGAGAATTATAAATTAATTGTATTTTTTATCATTCAAAAAATAATTATTGTTGACTTGAAGGAATAAAAAAAAAATCATGAATAAATACGAAAAAGAAAATTGAAATAAAACCGGTTGCGCGAACACGAATCATTGCCTGTGCTCGATAGTAAATAGTTGAAAAGAAAAAAAAAGGGGGAAAAAAAAAATTAAACACGATGAAGGCACGTAGGTGTCTAAAATCAACTTGTGTATGCCTCTTTTGAATTCTTTTGTCATATGTATGTGAGAGAGTGCGTGTAAATAATGCTCCTATATATTATATCGTCGTTGCCCTCCTCCCTTTACTCTGCCCCTTTTATTCCCCCTACGCGATTTACAATTCCCCCAACGCGTTTAAAGTTTAACGATGATGAAAAAGTGTTTCAATAAAAAGTACAATCATCATATACAAAAAGTTCTTTGTAATATTTTTTTTTTTTTCCCTACTCTCGTATTATTTGTTAATTGTTTTACAAGAATTGTGATCACTAATAATTTTTTTTTCCAATGTTGTACATTATAATTCATTGAAAAAAAAAAAATTGTTTGTAGCTAATTATATTATACATTAATAAATAATATAATATAATATAATATATTAGTTATATTTATATGATAAATTAGCTAAAAATATATTTTTCTTTTTTATTATCTCAGTGTATTAAATATAACAAATACTTGTAAAATTATTAAAAATATATTTCCATGTATTCATACATGGGTTGATGAAAAAAAAAAATGGAACCAAATCCTTTATAAAGCTTCTTATTTTCATATCTCTGTGATATTATTTATTTATTTTTTTTCTTGTTCTCTATATCTGTCGGCTTGTGCGCAACAAGCTCTGTTGTTGTTATTGTTGGCATTTGTTGCGCATTCAAATCACAGAGATCGCGGAATCTTGGAAAACGTGATTTCCGGGAGTGAGAAAGAGGAAATATAACGAGATATAAGTGCAGTAAACATAGCGGCAGCATGAGGAGCGGCAATGTGAATAAAGGACACAAAACTACAACGTATATTTCTGATGTAGAGAGTAAAAATTCACGCGCGCACGTATTCGCGGTTCTTCCTCTTTTCTTCCTACGTGAAAGAATAATTTTACCGCGTGGAGTATATAAGCAGAGTATGATGATGACGGTATATAGAAGTAAATGTATATATATATATATATATATGTATATATAATGGACAAATATATACGTCAAGTTGAAAGAGACGAATTCGCGGTGGAGAATGGCACTTGGGTCGCGCGCTCATCAAGTGCCTGGGTTGATGACAAAGAGCTTTGTATATTATAAAATAAAAAATAAAAATAATATAACTATTTCTCTGGACATGATGATGGGTAAAACGGACATTAAGCGCGTGGATCCCGCGCGCATAATTGTTAATTGAACGCCTCTTTTGGAATTACAATACAATAGGGGAAGTTGAAGAATATGGTCACTTGACAAATGCTTATACCTAGATGTTGGTATATAAATGAGTCAGCATAAATATAACTCGTGTGAACGAGCACATTTTATAGCTTCCTCTCTTCATCAATCTCACGCACCAATTTATAATTGAACGAAAAAGAGAAATGAATTAAAATATTAATTCAAAGCGAAATAAAAATAGAGAATAAAATTATACAAACAAACTTGTGTGGAAGGAATTCTTTAAAATTTAAAAGCGCATAAATGATTAATGCTTTGGTGATTAAGACAATGAAGATGACCGTTAAGTCACGCGACGCCTTTCAAATGTAGCGTGTCATATACAAAATAGCCTTGTGTATAGTTTCTTTTTTTTTTTTTTTTTTTTTTAGAGCATGTAAAGGATAAAAATATATAAAAATATTAAAAATTCTATTTCTCTGTGTATTAATCTCTTCAATGAGGACATACGATTAGAGACACATCGTATAGTCATAATGACTGAATTTCTTATATCCTTTTGCTACATAACGGCATCAGTGTTATGAATGTCCAGAATATTTAACCGCAACATTCAGATAAAGCGTCATCTGGCAAAGAGGGATGAACACAATTCTGTGACTAATTTTAGAAAAGAATCTCGCTGTAAAAAAAAAAATAATATTAAAAAATTTATATAATTATATAAATAAATATTCATTTTCTAGTTAAAATATTAATATACATATGAATATCTAAATTAAACAAATAAACAAACAACATTATGACAAAATGTCAATTTTATAACCTCAAATAATATATAAATACAATTTGATTTATTAAATGATGAAAAAAATTGCGGATTTTTATCTAGCAAATTTTTCATCTCTGTTACTTTCTCATACAGCAAAAATATAATCATTTTGTAATAGACTTGGCAAAACCTCAAGAACAAATCTATGGATGAACGCGTAAGTATGTATAGTCCTATAAATGCTTCCGCATTGGAGTAACGTCCGGCGCGCTCGTCGTTAATGACAGAAGTTAAGTAATAGAGCCATGATTCACGCTGTAACCAAGAGATAGAGAAAGAATAAGAGAGAAAGCACACACATACACCCATACATACTTACAAATATATACATATACCTACGTAATTTATAATATAAAAAAAAAATTGCCTTCCGCTCTAAGCAGCCAACTCCCTCTTTGCTTTAATCTCTAGATGAAGCGGTGAAGACTTGGACGATGACATGAAGTAAACTCCGTGGTCTAGAGGTCATCTCATGTGCACACAAGTCATTTCTTAACTTCCAAACTAATTAGTACGGTTAAACCGCTAATGACAAATAACGAAGGAATATTTACTTTTTAAAATTAATAATGGAAACAAGACAATATGACGAAGATGATTGGAATGAGTACTTTGATGATATGGAGAATAAAAATTTCAGAGAGGACGAATCAATTGAATTATTAATAGAACAATCTATTATATCCTGCAGTGATGATATTTATGATGAAGAATATTTAAAATTTAATAATTTAGAACAGTCAAGTGATGATTCTTTCAAGACAATTTTGACAATTGATGAAAACAAAGTTTCATCGAGAGATAATGATGATGATGATGATGATGAATCAAGTGACGATGATGGAGATATTTGTTTAACGACATTGGAAGTCAGTGATTTTGAAATAAAATTATTTAAATATCGTTATCCGATTCCTGAAGATCCAGGACTTGTTCCTGGATTTTGGATACTTTATCCCAAGCCAAAGGAATATGAGCCAGATGGTGTTGAGAAGTTTAAAGATCTGGTCGATATTATGAAACTTAAATCAATTGAACAAATTCCAGAAATGTTACGGAGTAATAAAATTGATCTTAAATATTACGGTGTTAATCCAAGAATTATACGAGCAATTTGCGAGGCAACATTTAATAATACTACTGTTAAAACTTTGGATTTAGAGGTGAATTAATATATAATAGTAGAATTAAATAATTATTTGTTTTATTTAATTTAATTTTTGTAGGATAATTGGTTGACGGTAGACGCGTGTTTCCACTTAAATCATCTCCTAGTGAATAATCATGTTTTGTCATTTTTAAATTTATCCGGTTGTCATATTGGACCGCGTGGTGCAAAACGACTTCAAGAGGGAATTGGTGCAGCACCAGCACTCCGTTATTTAGACGTTAGCCGCTGTGATTTAAATGATGAAGGATTGAATTATATAACAACGGGTGTTTATTGCAGTTCAGTTATTCAAATTATTAATTTGAGAGATAACAAATTGAGCGATGGAAGTGGAAAATCACTACAGACATTGCTCACACAAACCGATAGTCTTATAGAGTTGAATTTATCGTGGAATTCACTTTTTAATTATGAATTTTGGCAAAAATTTATTAATGGATTGAGCAAGAATTCAACCGTTAAAAATGTTGATTTATCATGGAATTCTTTGGGCAAAGAATGTTCACAATTACTGGCTAAATATTTATCAAGTCCGTCCTGCAATCTTCGCGAAATAAATCTCAAAGGTTTCTTTATTCTTCAAGGTTTAAATAGAGTGAAACAAAAAATAATATTGCAAAAATACAAATAATTATTCAACACTGCAGGAAACAGATTTGAAGCAGAGGATGCTGTACAAATTGCGGAAGCAATAATGAAAAACACAACGTTGGAGATACTGAATTTAGAAAACAATCCTATTGAGGATGTTGGAGCGTATGCTATTATTAAAGCTGTAACTCCACCATCTGCGCCACGTTCTCAACTTCGTTTGCTTGATTTACAAAATATTTGGGCATCTAAAGAAGTTGTACCATTGATAAATGAAATAAAAAATAAACGACCGTTATTAAATATAAAATTAGGTGGTATTTTGAGCAATTATGAAGTACCAGAACCTGATGCACGAAAAATATTTTTAAAGAGAGCTAATTTTGAAGCAATGAAACAGAAAAAAAAGAAACAACGAAAAAATTTTGGACAATTTATTCTGTCACTTGAAGATTCAATTATTTCCAGAGGTTATTTAAACTGGATTTTAATTAATATAAATATTTATGGATATATTTTTTTTTTTCGAAGAATTTATTAGTATATTTTATATATTTTATTTAGGAGCCTTTGAAAATTTGGTAAAACGATATAAACTCAAATTAAGAAAGTCATTGGTGGCAGAGATCATGAATGCTTTTACCATTGGTGAAGATTCTATAGATCAAAGTGCATTAAAGACATTTTACTTGAAAGAATATCCAGATACACAACCAGCACCAACAAAGCCAAAAAAGAAGAAAAAGAAAATGAAGAAAAAAAAGAAAAAATTAAATGACAAATCTGGTGTGAAAAAAAGAAATATCAAACCAAAAAAAAAATCCAAAAATAAAAGCCAACCTTAAAATCTAAACAACTTCGAGTGAACACTGTGTGCATATAAATGCGTGTCCTTAAATCAATATATTTTATTGATAAAAATTTAAATAAAAAAATGTATGAAAGTAGAATATAATTCATAATAATCACCTATCACTTCATAATTTGCATTTGCTATATAATAACTAAATATAAAATTTATCGTTCATATTTGATGATCATTATTTGATTAATCTTGATAGAATATTCGTGCTGCAATGTCATTGAGTATCCAATCAATGCCATTGACAAGATTTTCAGCAGTAACAGCTGAACATTTAAATATTTGCCAGTGATGAGTGGTAATACTGGACAAACCCAATACTTCAGCAATTTCCATTGGAGATAACGCACCTGGTAAATCCTGTTTATTTGCAAATATCAAAAGACTAGCACCCAATAATCTTTCCTCCTGAAGTAATTTATACAATTCAATTTTGCAATCCTCTAATCTTCTTTTATCAGCGCTATCAACAACCCAAATGAGACCATCAGTAGCCTCAAAATAATTTCTCCAATAAGATCTCAATGATTTTTGTCCACCAACATCCCATACATTTAATTTATGCCCTCTGTGCTCCAATGTTTTAATATTGAATCCCAAAGTTGGTGATATTGTATCTATTGGCTCACCATTAATTCTTTTTAATATTGTTGTCTTACCAGCATTGTCCAAGCCACTAAAAATAAAATAATTAAGCATTAATAAATAATAATATTAATGAATTATATATGTGACTATCAAACACTACCTTAACCTCAAAATATGATTTTATATTTGTTAATAATTATTCACTCACAGCATGAGTATTCGCATTTCTTTTTCCTTCTGCTTCAATTTCTTCAATATTGTCAAGAGCCCCATGATTGTATTGGCTTTGAGATTTGATAAATATATTTAATACAGATTTTTTATAAATTAAATTTTCACCTCTTCATGTCGTACACTCTGCCAATATCTGTCATAGACGCAGTTTTGCTTCTAAACCAAATGATAACCGAAAATCACGCACAAAAAATTGTATCCTTGGATACCACTGAGAAAGTCACAGCAGAGCCACAAAAAGAGGTTAAGTCAAAGCGGGAAAAATCCGACGCCATAGAAAAAATTCAAATTATTATAAAAGCGCATGCTCGATATTTTTTATCAAAAATGGCGGCGTCGCAAAAGAATTGCGCAATATATATTCAAATAAAATTTTATGATGCTTTTATTTAATAATTTATTATGATATATGTGTACATTGTATCATTTTTCTGTCAATAATGCATTTGTTAATTTATTAATAATATCAGGATGACAGAGAGTATTGACAATGCGTTCTAAAGTACGATTAGATGGCGTTGATTTACATGCAGTGATGTTTTCAATTTCAGAATCATCTTTAGACTTTGAAAATCGCTCACGTTTGGATCTTAATAAATCTCTTAAAGCAACTTTATTTAAATTATCCAATTTCTTAACATATTTTGGATATTCCATAGCTAAATCTTGTGAACTCCATGGTGTTTTTTTCATTCTTTTTTTACTATCACTTGGCTCATCAATCTTTTCATGAAGTTCATGGTACTGTTTAATACATTCTTCAACCTAAACATTTTCAATTAAATAATTTTTTTAATAAAAAATATTGATAGAGGAATTTTTCCAATTGATAAAATTGTACCAACCAATTTTGTACACGTTTGAAAAGTACATAATGACTCATTTGCAGCAGGGAGGTTTTCTCCCAATCTCGAAGTAATCAATTTCACCAGTGCTTCTTTTATTCTTGCCTCATAATCTACATCTAATGCCAACCAAACATTTACACTCACAGTAATATCTAATGACTCAACATAATGCCACCAGCCTCTAGGCACCAGCAATACATCGCCTGGATTTAAAATTATTAATTTTGGCCCCAGTTTATCGACTTCTGATTTCATTATGTGCTCTTCATCCTCTTTGGACGGACAAAAAAAATTTATTTTACTATAAATAGTTGATTCTTCATAAGGCACTCTTGTTTCTTTCAATATCCCACCTGAATCAGATGGAAAAAGGAGCCATTGTTTGCTATAAAATATAAATTTAAATCAGAAATAAAAATTCTCATCTTAAATGAAAAGGAAAAAAAATAAACAAACCTTCCATGTAATTGTGCTATCAAATTACAGCCATAAGAGTCTTGATGACAATTTGTATGTGCACCTTTACTTCCAATCCATAATGTCGAATCTTTTCCATCCTTATCAAATCCAAAATATTTCCAATCAACTGCACTCAAAATTTCTGGTTTCGTTTCAAACCATTCGTGCATATATTTATAATCAAAATAATACCATTTATTTGATTTATCATCCTGAGTTTTTTCTATAAATTGTAACATATTCATTTTTTCCACAGGACACGATACATCCCATTGTGGTTCCTGCAATCAAACAAACGAATATAAATAAATAAATTACAATTCCCAACATATTATTAAATACATTTTTTTTTTTATAAGTAAATAAATATTTACAGAAGTAGGAGCATTTACACCAACTCGAAAAGGTAATTTTTCCATACAATAATCATCAGTTAATAATTTTGTGAGATTTGGTAATTGAAATAACCTCCAATTATTATCAACATCTTCATTAATTAAAATACTTTTAAACAATACTGGCTCATCCAATTGTAAAATTGCTTCACGCAATATTTCTGGTGATGGTTTCCTATCTTTATTCATAATAAACAAATATAAAAACCAACATATATTACTTTCTATTTCCTTTTTTATTCTATACGATACTTCTATCAAAATATATTCTTAATGTCGAAACTATAAAATTTTAGGTTAAACCCGTTAAGCCCACCAATTTCATATTCATTTATCTCTATTAATCTGCAAAGAATCATTCTAAAAATTCAGTCCACTGTTAAACATTACATTACATTAATATCAAAATTTCATAATATGTACATGTATTTACAATTTTCTTTATACATAATGTACTTTTACAATAAAAATAATAATTCTTGTTTTGGTTGTTTATCGCCATCTAATGACAACCAGTGTGTACTACAAATTCATTTAGAACCCACCTCCATCACGATGACGTGTCAATAGAGCACACGTGGATGTAGACAGTCGACACGTCGCAGGCGTATCTACATCATACAATTCAACTTATTTCATACGCGTTCGTGAACACGAAGCTTTTGAGTTTCAGACGTTGGTTAGAATCCATCACGATACAACGATTGTTTGTTAATAACTAATAATAAAAATTCCAAATAATTCCAATACACAAATCGATTATTCAAATAATATTTTTACCAAATAACACATTGAAATTATACCGAATACTTCAGAAAAATGGTAAGGCTTTTTTATTTATTTATTTATACCATAACATACTGGTAGGATTATTTGAATGATTCTTCTTCACTTGAAAATATTTATTGACTATACTAACATATGTACAACGATGTGTCATTAGATATGTGGGATAATTAATGAATTTTAAATATTTTAGCCAGCTGCACCAAGTTCAACGTCCGTTGGATCAGGAGGTCGTTCACCAAGCAGAGCAGTTGCACCAAGAACAAGTGGTGCTGGTACTGTTAGACAGAGAAAAACTGCTCCAGCAACTTCAGCTAGAAATCGCAATACTGGCACCAGCTCTGGTGGCATGTGGAGATTCTACACTGATGATTCACCTGGTATCAAAGTGTATGTATCTCTCAATACTAATGAAAAGAAACTATCATGACAAGTTAATGAATTCAATTAAGCATATTTTTCATTCAGGAGTATTAATGTTAAAGTAATTTTATTTATTGTTTATTTTTTTTATTACAGTGGACCTGTACCAGTTCTTGTGATGTCTCTATTGTTCATTGCATCGGTGTTCATGCTTCACATCTGGGGCAAATACACAAGGTCTTAGAGTAAATATTTATTTAAATTAATAACTCTAGACTGTGTATGTGGTCCAAAATAATTGAACTCTGCACTGTGTGCATTTATTAATATTATTGAAACATATAAATGTCGGGAATTCACGGAAAATATTAATTATGGTGAATTAATGGATTGACTGGAATATGAAAATACATCTTCCAAATGCAATGATTTTATTGCACATTTAATTGTGGTAAAAAAAACAAAATGAAGTTATTCTTGTATTAATTATGCTGGCTACTTTAATTTAATTATCACTGGTCAGTTAATAACAACAGCATCAACAATAATATTAAAGTTTATGTTCAAAGTAAATAATGCATTTCGTGGATATTCCATGGAAATAATTAAAGTTTTTGATAAATGTATTTCTTTCTGTTCTGTGTAATTCAAAAATATAAAATTAAATTAATATTTGGTTATATATCTAAATATGTATAAAATTTATGTGTTCTCGCCTTTATTAATGACATATAACAATTACAAACAAAAAAAAATTTATTTTTTTTTCATAAAGTAGAAGATATAATTGGTTATAAACTAATTTTTAATATTACGAACTTGAGCTCGGAAAATAACAACGATTTTTTTTTTTAATTGAGCTCCTGTGCATTTTTTTAACATATAAGAAATACGTTTATTATATTTTTCGCTTCACTCAAATTGTACGGTGAATCACCGGCGAAAATTATTTTTAAAGAATACTTCATATGGTTGATAAACAAAAAAAAAAAAAAGAAACATAATTAATATTTTATTCTTGAATTAATTTTAATTATATGGTCGCGATTGTTGGAATCCTCCAAATGAATTCTGCTGTCGCCAACCATTATTATTACTTTTATTATTGTTGTTATTATTATTATTTCGCTGTTGCCAATTCATATTTTGTGGAGGTTTCATCATATTATCATTACCAACTGGTCGACCACTCCAACGTGCATTATTGAAATTTTGATTGGAGTTATTCATATTTGCTTGCCATTGAGGATTTATATTCATCATTAATGGGTTTAAATTTTGCCTGTTATCTTTAGACATTGACCACGAATTAGATTCTAAAGTTTTATTCCAATTTCCTTTCAATGGACCAGGCAAATTGTTATCATCACACCATGGATCTCTTGCATCTTCAGGTAAATCATTATTATCATCGAAATCACGTTTTTGATTCCATGAATTTTTATTTTGTTGCGGCTCATTCCATCTTTGATTATTTAAATCTCTTCGATTTTCATTGCGAATATTACCAATTGTATTAATTGAATCTTTTCCACGAATATTCCATTCGCCACCACTAGCACCACTAAATCGCATATCAGAAGATATTGGTTGTTTTTGTTGCTGTTGTTGCTGCTGCTGCTGCTGCTGTTGCCATGAATTGTTACCTTGTTGTCTAGCAACTAATTGCTTCTGATTCCAACCATTAATGCCACCATTATTTGCTCGATTATCAGAAGAATTTTTTCCATCCCAATTTGCATTTAAATTATTCACCGGACGGAAATTATCTTGTGCATTGAAATCACGTCGATTATTGGTATTATTCAGTGGTCGATTATCTATTGCACGCCAACCAGTTTGCTGTTCTGATGCACCTCTACTAGGTATGTCCCAATCATCACCATAGCCAACAGGTATTGGTGGTCGTTTGAGGGACGATTGTTGCCTGGGCGGTGATTTTCGCCCATGCATTAATTCAGGTGGAGGCGCCGAAATTAATTGTCGCGGTGACGTCAAATTTCTGTGCGATGACATAAATTGTCTTGATGTTGATGGTGCTTGATGTGGTGCAGCAATATCTTGTAAATTAACTGATGATTGTTGATGCTGATAAGACGGAAAATTACCTCTTGGTAATGCCGATAACATTAGTTTGGTTGGATCTACAATAGGTTTTTTGGACGGAGTTGTGGACCTTCGTGTACAAGACGGTGGAACCCAACGTGATTCACTTTTTTTTGTATTATCAAAATGTGGCGGTTTATGATCTTGAATATCTGGTTTAATAACTGTGTATTTATCAAGTGGCGCAATAAGATTTGGTTCTAATGGTGGTATACTGCTGTGTTTATTAAAAGCCCATGATGCATCAAACGTCTGTCGATATCCTTGATTAGAAGTTGTAATTGAAATATCTTCATGACTTATTTCTTGTATACGTCGTCCTTTAAACATGATTTCATCTTGAACAATAATTTCTGGCGACTGATGTTCAGGTGGTGCAATCCGATCCCATACGGAACGTGGTATTTGATTTTGTATTTGATTTGTTCGTTCAATAGCTAAATTTAACATATCTTGAACTTCTTTTGCTGTATAATTATCAACTACTTGTGACGAGCTGGTTAATTTTTGTTTTGCTACTTCTAATAAACGCTGTTGTTCCTGTACTTTTTGGAGTAAATCCGATTCAATTCCACGATCACCTGGCATTCTTAATCCTAAATTATCATCATTTTCACGCGATTTCTTATCAGGAATAAATGAATTGCTTCCTGATCCACTTTGTAAATCCCATTCGTATTTTCTCTTTTGTAAATTTGCTGACGAACCATAAGAAGCATTTACCATTCCTCTTCTCATACGCAATGACGAATCAGCAGAATTTTTTCGCGGCGATTTCAAAACATTTTGTGCTTTATGCTGATTCAAATTCATTTGCGGTCTTGATCCACCTGACATTTTCCTAGGATTTAAATTTTTTGTATTTTTCGGCACAAATGGTTTATCGTAAAATGGATTTTTTACTAATTTCTCATTTGGTTTTTCATTCTGTTTTCCTTTATTATTTACAGGTTTCATTCCAGGCATTGGATTTTTTTTATTTCTTGCTCCACCTGCTCTCCTGTTTCCTGTAGCCATCACGTTTTTCATAAAGTTTGATTTTTTGTTAGCTGGTTTTTGAGCATTATTCTTTTTGGGTAAATTTTTTCCACCTTTTTTCGGTGAATTTTGAATAACCAAGTCCGGTGATACTTGTGATAATACTGCATTCAATACTTGTGGCATAGGACGACGTTCCATTAAAATTACCACTTCAAATTGTGGTCCACTTGGAAGAGTGTCCACAACAACAGCACGTGTAGCTACAAAAGGATCGCCCAAAACGTCATCAGCAGGACGTGTTAATTCCAAAATAGAACGAACCGATTGTTTTGTTAATGTTGTCACCATTACTATTCGACGTAGATTCTTAATTTTTCGCAGACCCGTCATCACTTCAGTTGCTGTTGAAAATTGCAAAATATCGATTAAAATATTCCTTAATTAAATTAAAATAAAAAATATATATTCAGGAAAATACATACTACGACCAATGGCAGTATTGGCATTGATGATAGCAAAAACCCTTCTCCATTCTACTGATTTGTTAATTGTATTCATCATTTCCGTCGGTTCTCCCATGAGAAAATATGCATTTTTTATTTTATTCAGTTCACACGTCATCTCCGCTTCTTCAACTTCAGACGGTGAATCGATTCCTATCACTTGATAACATTTCTATAATTAAATAAAATAAATTATGAAAATTAATTACTGATAATAAAACATTTGATACACTGTTTGAAATAAAAAATGTACCCGCGCAATTGACAATCCAATTAATCCAAGTCCACAACCGATATCGATAACTGTCCCAAGCTCAGGAGGATCCAGAACTGATTCTACTGTTCTAGTTAATTCTTCAGCGCCTGCTGTACTCAACCAAAAGTTTGTTTTTGGTGCTAATTGTATTTTTAATGGACCAACTTTTTCATCAAGTGCTTCTGCACCCACCAAAAAAGTTGTATTAGACGTTTGTACATTATTAGTCCTAGAATAATATATTTTTTCAATATTTTCATTGATAAATTTATGTCCGGTTATATTTATTTTTTAATTTATTGATCCACTTACGTTGTCAATGATTTACAATAAAGCGATTTGACATTACAATCTTTGCCCAATCCAGTTTCAAATAATTGTTTCAAGCTTTCCATCGTAATATGAGTGATACACTTTCCGGTTATAAACATCATTAATTCATCTTTGCTATTACTACGGACTAATAGCCACAACCATTGTGGTTCAGAATCGGAATTTGTTCCATTTTCATTTGTTTCAACGTTTCCCGATAATTTTCCATCACTTTCCAGCACTACAACATCATCATCATCATTTGCTTCGGCCTTGGTATCTGCACTTGATTCAGTTTGTGCAAGGGTATTGATAAAATCTTCGAACATCTGTGTAATTAAAGCAATTTAAGGTATACTGATGAACATAATAATTTTGATAGATATACATTACAATATTTTTGTAATCATGTTGTTTTTTTTCTCCACTTTACAAAAGGAATGTATTTATTTTTTAATCGCAGTTCGCTTTAGTGTATTGATTGATTAAAATAAAATGCAGTGTATTGAATTCCATTTATATACGAAAGAAAATCAAATGTACCTTGACAGAACGGTTTACGAAAGCTGGAATCATTTCAAATGCACAATTTACATTTGTATTCGAACCCTCGCATGGTTCTAACCGCCAAACTGTTTTTGTATTCTGATTATCTGTTGCTGTGTTTGAATCGACCGAGTCCGTTACAGGTTTTCTGGTGCCTAAACATTTTACATTGATTTTATAATTTTTCCAATAGTTTTTCATATCATTTTGCTAATGTATTTTTTTAAATTACAATTGTGCTGGAATATTTTTAAATAAGGGTAAATATATTAAAAATAACTTGTTCAGCTATATGTAAGAGTCATCACTGAAAATGGTTGAATATTATATTTCAACGTCGAATATAATTTTGATAAATATCGTTTTGTATATTATTTGTCGCTATAACAACAAAAATTCTGCTTGGAAGTAATACATTTTGTACTAATCGAAACACAACTTTAAATGAATTTTCAATACAATTAATAGTGATGCAATCATTATTATGCACAAATATTTGTTTTTATATAAATACTGGATGAAATATTAATTTCAAACAAAAAAAATAAATATAAATCTATATTTATCTTTGTATATAACTCACAGATAAATTTCCATCTGTTGATCTGTGTCAGATTTGTTGGACATTGACGAGGTGTATCCAATTTGCAGACAGGAGTTCCAATTTTTGCTTCAATACGTTCCAAACAATTTTTATAACATGGATAATAATGTTTCAGAACTCTTGCTAGTTTCGATAAACGTTCTACCACTGTTTTCACTTTGGAATTTATCTATCCAATCAAAATCAAAAATAATTGGCGATAAAATTGTTAAATAAATAAATTAATAATCAAGAAATTTATGCAATTCCTCAGACTTACTTTTTCCTCATACCACAATTCCTCAGGAGACTTTTGGGATTCTTTATTTATTTCACCAACGAGAATAATTTCCTGCGTTTCATCAATTAATTTGATATTTTTCTTGTCATCTTGACTCGATAATTTTACTAATGATGAACGATCAACCGTCATATCTTCAGACTCAATACCATAATTCTCTGAATCAGCTGTATTATTTTCGTTGTCATTAAGACCTTCCAACACATCATTATCATTCAAATGTTCTAACGAAACGTCTGCAGTAAAATCTATTGAATTATTTTGAGATTCCTCCTGTGACATAGTTGTTTCTAGCTTGATATCATCATCAAGTTTAATAACTGTAATTTCATCAGATATTTCTTCTTCATTTGTATTTCTTCCTTCACCCTCCTCCATTTTTTCGTCCAACGAATTTTTTTCTGAATCCATATTCATACTTTCATCACTTAAACATGAATCAATTTCCTCATTTGCACATTCATCAACAACTTCAAGGTCGCTTCCCTCAAATCCACAATCTTCAAGATTTTCTACAAACACAATAATATTATTTTGAATATAAATATTCATTATAGATGCCCGAAAAAATAAAAACATCAACAAATAAACATGAAGAATAAAGATAAAATACCAAGAAAACAAAACAAATAATTATTAAAAGTGGAAAACTGTTTACAAACAAAAATAATATAACATGTTTCTCCTTAGTCATTAATGCGGACAAATGTAAAATAAATTCGCAAAAGGGCTTAGAAACAGATTAGAAAATGTATTAATTAATTTAATTATTAACTGAGCACTGGGAACTATATTTCAGAAATAAAAATTCATGAAGAAATAAAACAAAAGGAAGAACAAAAACAATATCTTACCCATGATCAAAATATTAATTCACATTCCAAATACACAAGACATGAAAAAAATTTGCAGTAAGATCTGTGGATAGGATCGGTGAAATTTTGCTAACAAAAGAAGTTTAGAGAATGATTGTGTGCTCAGGCATTTTGTTTTTACTGATAATATATGACGTAACTTAGCACATACCATTAATATTTTTGTAATTACATATGTAAATTGCTTGTAGACTTAATTGTTTTTACAATTAATACATAAAAGTAACAATTTAAACGTTGAATTTATTAACAGTTCATCAATAGACAAATGATAACCGGCTTTACAACAATAGTCACATTGCTCACGCTATCAACGCAATGGCGTAGCATATATTTTATCTTTTATTTTATAGAGGATTAATTTTTTTTTCTCCTACATATATGTAACAATTTTATCAACGAAACAAGCTTCACAAAATCACCGATAGTGGCACTGCAATCGTAAATTTCATAATATATAGATATAATCCGTATACATTTTTTTTAAGCCCGCTAAAATAATTTTGGCGCCTTATTCTCTCATGAAAACGCGTTCAAATATATTTACGCGCCATGATGGCGTCAAAATTTATTTGTATGTGTATATTAAATGTATATATATATATATATATATATATATATATATATATATATATGCATGTATTGTGTGCGTGATAAATTGGTCATGATCCAAAATGGCAGATGCAGAACAACGTAATAAGGAGAGTTCTGCGGTAGGTGCAAAAGATACAACAATGGTGAAGCATGAAAAACGAGAAAACACATTAACAAACGGTGGAAAAGGTTCAGGTGATGATGCTGATAGTCTTGAAGAACTTCCATTGGATATTGGTGAACATTATCTCGTCCGTAGATCAGATGACTCTTGGCGTAAGTTTATCAATGCATTTATAAAACGCCGAATTGCATTCGGCTAACTTCGTTTTGATTCGATTTTTAAATACAAATCGCGGTATTTAAAAATTTTTTAATATTTACATTCAAAATTTTTCTAATGATTTTTGTGTTTAATGTATTTTATTAATTTTTCGTGAATAATTTTGTATCATATTTGGAAGAAATTGTAGATTATTTTGGATTTTATGTGAAAGGAATTATATTAATAATAATTGTTTATTGTTTTTGTTTTTATAGATCCGGCAGAAATTATACAAACACGATTTAATGAGGGTGAAGGACATTATGAGTATTATGTGCATTATGAGGGATATAATAGAAGATTGGACGAATGGGTACCAAGAGATCGGATAATGTCTAGTAGATTTGACATGAGTGACAATCGATGGAAAAATAGTGAACACAATCCTGCTAGTGATTTATTGGCTGATTCATCTGATCGTAAAATAACACGAAATCAGAAAAGAAGACATGACGAAATTAATCACATACAAAAAGTATAAATTAGAATTTTTTTTCCCCCATCATTTATATATTTATTTTAGTTAATTTTTTTATTATAGACTTATGCGGAAATGGATCCAACGACAGCTGCACTTGAAAAAGAACACGAAGCTATTACAAAAGTTAAATATATTGATAAAATTCAAATAGGTATGTTGAAAAATAATATTTAATTTTGTTGTTGATAATATTAATTACAAAAAGAGGCTCACTATTTTCAAAGTTTATCCGCAGGAAGATACGAAATAGATACATGGTATTTCAGTCCTTATCCAGAAGAATATGGAAAACAACCAAAATTATGGATATGTGAATATTGTTTAAAGTATATGCGATTGGAAAAAACTTATCGTTATCACATGGTAATTTGTTTATTTTTTACCATTTTCTACGTAGATTATATATTAATTGATTAATGTGCATTATATTATTATAGAGTGAATGTACACATAGACAACCAGTTGGTAAAGAAATATATCGAAAAGGAACATTGAGTATTTGGGAAGTGGATGGACGAGAGCATAAAATTTATTGCCAAAATTTGTGTTTATTGGCAAAATTATTTCTCGATCACAAAACTTTATATTTCGATGTCGAGCCATTTCTTTTTTATATTCTTTGTGAAGTTGATAAACATGGAGCACATCTCGTTGGATATTTTTCAAAAGAAAAAGAATCACCAGATGGAAATAACGTCGCTTGTATATTAACACTTCCGCCATTTCAACGACAAGGTTATGGAAAATTACTTATTGCATTTAGTTATGAATTAAGTCGAATCGAGCAAACAGTTGGAAGTCCAGAAAAGCCTTTAAGTGATTTGGGAAAACTCTCTTATCGCAGTTATTGGAGTTGGATACTTCTCGAAATATTACGAGACTTCAGAGGAACTTTAAGTATCAAAGATTTAAGGTAATATTCATTTAATTAATTATTTTTTAGTATAAAAATCATTCATGGATATACTTATAAATAATTCATGGTTAATTCAATTGTGTTTATTCACTTTCTTTCTTAGCCAAATGACCAGTATTTCACCTACAGATATTATTTCCACATTGCAAAGCATGAATATGGTTAAGTATTGGAAAGGACAACATGTAATTTGCGTTACGCCCAAATTAGTTGAGGAACATATAAAAAGTAATCAATTCAAAAGGCCACGACTCACAGTAGACAGTACATCGTTACGATGGGGTGCACCACCACGAAAAAATTTAAAACCTGGAAAAAAATAAATAATATTGAAAATACTTAAAATTTCATTTCAATCGACAAATAATTTTAATTTGTATATAACGCATTTTGTCACACCATAATAAATTCAATTCAGTCATGACATTATTATATAAAATGGTAAAATTAATTGAAAAGTAATTTAATTATATTCGTCTATTTAAAACACTGAGACAATGTATAAAAATATATTTCAATTGTATAATTGCCTACTGTCGATAAGGAAGGAATATGTCTTATTGAACAACAGAAGATTATATATTTAACCTGCAAATATAAAATTAATTTTACCTACCTGACATTAATAAAGTAATTAATTTAATCTTACATTAATGAATTTCATTAATATTAACAATTAAAATATAATGTATAATACAATCATATATTCAAGGAATATATGTTAATTTAATTTCCTTATAATTGCCACACATTTTTTTTCCATTTAAACATACCGCCCTTTCTCATCCGATGGCATATTACAAATATGAATGCATATGTAGTACTCTACTGATGTCCAACGCGTTTTCGTTTTAATACGAAAATAAATATTGCAGCTTTAAATAACAATAATTATTTATGATGAATTGAGTAAAAATGATGATTATACAATCCATGAAAAAGTACCATAGTCAACCATTAGTTTTTCCATGGGGCGAGTTTCATGCTCACCGTAAATTACGAAAAAGAGTGTCAAGTCGGTGTAGGAATGTGGCACTTCAAAATGGCTGCCAGTTACTTTAGTAATTTACGGCCGTACCTTTCTTTGTTGTCGGTGGTATAATTGCGGCCGGGGATCGTTGAGACGTGGAATTTTACTACGAGATAAATAGCGAAGGGTGAATTCTATGGGAACCACTTGGACATCCCTTGGCTGGTGTGCAATAGTGGAAACGGAATATGCTCGGTTACCATACATTGATGATGGCATCGCCTTGGCTTTAAAGGGACATATCATCACGATAATTCACCGTGTTGTATATTCAATATTGTCCTAACCAATGTCGTGTTTTTTATGATGATATTAAACTCATTATATTACGATTTATTAATAATTAAGTCATCGATTAATAGGTTACATCTGTGATTATATCTTAATTTTTACCTGTGGATTTGTGGAACAGTAAAAATAAGTGCTCAATAATTTTGTACGTATTTGTCATACTCATATTATCATCTATAATGTTTAATATCAACAATTTATTATGATATTTGTGATGTGATTCATAATATAACCTAAAAATTCATCCATTTATGTTCACAGAGTGCAAGGACAAATTCATTATATTGTACAATGTTTCAAGATTATATATTATTATTACTACTACTACTACTACTACTACATTAATGTGTTGTTTTGAATACCACATTATATCTTAAGTGTGGATATAAATCAATTATTTTATTTATCGATGAGAGTACAATAATTGTGTATATATTATATTCTTGATCGGAAGATCAATTCTGTTATTGTTATTGTGGAAGTTTACACCACTGAGAGAACAGAGACATGATGTTGTCAAAAAGTTACAATCTGCCTCATTGAAATAATAAAAAAAAAACAAACATAATTGTTCCGTAAGTATTTCATATTATTTTTTGTTTATTTATAAACTCTAACAATAGGGAATATTATAATAGAATCATATTTTATTATTGATTAATCTATTTATTCATATATAACAGATCAGTTAATGCTGCTGTTAGATTGGAGCTAGGTCCCAGAGGGCCTAGCATGGGCCACTATGAATCCATCTGCTGTCAGCAAGTCAAGCACTCGCGGCTCTGGATATCACCAACAAGCTTTAGCACAAATTCGCAATTCTCTGCTTCCTTTCGCTAATATCGGAGGTACGGGGGAAGTAGGCTCCAGTGCCGCGAGTACAATATCCACTCTATCCACCACCAGTGGTGTAAGTTCAGCTTCGGGATTAAGTGGTCTTTCAGGTGCTTCAGGATCACTCGTTGATAAACCTGAACAACGTCAAGCACTCGGACAATTATTAGCAATGGGTTACTCAGAGGTAGATTATCAATTATAATCATCGAATAATGCACGAGTATTTTAGCTATTATTCATATGCATTATTTATTTACTCATGAATTTCATTAGGAAACTGGAATGCGAGCGCTGAAGATGGCTGGTTGGCGGTTAGACGCAGCAATTGATTTATTGAAACAGGCGCAGGGTGAAGCATTAAATGGCTTGGGGAAACTCAATACAAAGTTGATTAGGAAACCAAGTCTTGAACGTGAATTGAGTCTTCAACGTGGTAGTCCAGCGTTGGATAGTGGTGCGGGCAGTTCACGATCCGATAGTCCTCGATTAACCGAACTCAGCCCACATCCTCAACTCAGTCGTCAATATTCACCGAGCAGCTTTGCTGAGAGAGAAACACCACCGCCACCTCCACCGCGATGTAGTTCAACGCCACCACCACCACCGCCACCTCATACACCGTATAATCAAGCGAATGTACCTACGAATATGCAACAAATGCTCAAACGAATGTCGCCCGCGCCAGTTGTGCCATCGCGTGCACCAGCCGCAAATCCAAGTAGCTCAACATCCGTTTCGGGTTCAGTTAATCCACCTCAACGTGGCACAAGCCCAGTAGCGAGTTCTAGTAACACAACAAATGGCCGACAACCAATGATTGTCCAAAATGGACCTCAAGTCCAACAACAATTATCGCAACAAATACAAGCGTTAAGTATCTATCAATCGAGCAATAGCAGTTCCAGTACTCAAGTTGAGCCACCACCACCGTATCCAATAGTATCAACCTCGGCATCAGGTCCAGTTCACCCACCCTCGTACAGTGCATCAATGCAAAATCGTCAAAGTCCAACTCAATCGCAACAGGATTATCGAAAAAGTCCATCATCGGGCATTTATTCTGGACCAACTTCAGCAGGATCGCCGAGTCCTATAACAGTTTCAACGGGGCCATCAAGCTCTCAAGGATCAATGGCGCGACCAACACCACTTCAAGCATGGGGCGCAAGACAAGCAAAGACACAACCACCAATTATCATGCAATCAGTGAAAAGTACACAAGTTCAAAAGCCAGTACTTCAAACTGCTATTGCTCCGACTTCACCTCAACCAATTTCTACAAGCAATACTCCACCTCCGCCTTCATATGCATCGTCCATACAGCAAAAACAGCAGCAGCAGCAGCAACAACAACAACAGCAACAGCAGCAGCAACAACAACAGCAGCAGCAACAACAACAACAACAACAGCAGCAGCAGCAGCAACAACAACAACAACAACAGCAGCAACAGCAGCAGGCACAGCAGCAACAACAACCGCAGCAGCAACCACCACCACCAGCCTATCTCCCAGTGAATACTTCGGCTGCATCAACATCCGGGCCAATGAGTCATGGTGGTCCCGTTGGTGTACCAACAACTGAACCTCCAAGTTATGCAACGACAATGCAAGCACTCGCTGCGCAACGTAGTATGCATCATCCGCTACCACCACCACCACCTTATGGAACTCCTACGGACGATATGGCGACTGTGGAAAGTAGCACTGCACCTAGGTCATCACCGGTTGCACATCATCCGCCGCTTCAGAGGAAATATTCACCTGTAGAAAGTTGTCAACATCATCCAGATGCTACGCCGCCACTTCCACCAACAGCTTCATCGTCAGTATTGACGCGGAATAACAGTAATCATCCACCATCGCCAGACAATTGTAGTGGTAAAAATGGTGGTCCTGCTTCACTGTATAAAATAAAACATCAATCGCCTATTCCTGAGAGAAAGCATATGAGTAAAGAAAAAGAAGAAGAACGACGGGATTGTAAAGTACGAAATTATTCACCGCAAGCGTTTAAATTTTTCATGGAACAGCACGTGGAGAATGTACTAAAATCGCATAAACAACGGCTATATAGAAGGTTACAGTTGGAAACGGAAATGGCAAAAATTGGTTTGAGCGACGAAGCTCAACGTCAAATGAGAAAAATGCTCTCGCAAAAAGAGTCAAATTATATTAGGCTTAAACGAGCGAAAATGGATAAATCAATGTTTACGAAAATTAAGCCAATTGGTGTTGGTGCATTTGGTGAAGTGACACTTGTAAGAAAACTCGATACAAATCAATTTTATGCTATGAAAACATTGAGAAAAGCTGATGTACTGAATCGTAATCAAGTAGCTCATGTGAAGGCCGAGCGTGATATTCTCGCTGAAGCTGACAATGAGTGGGTTGTTAAATTATATTATTCATTTCAAGATAAGGACAATTTGTATTTCGTAATGGATTATATACCAGGTGGCGATCTAATGTCATTGCTCATAAAATTTGGTATTTTTAAAGAGCCATTGGCAAGGTTTTATATTGCTGAGCTAACTTGTGCTGTTGAAAGCGTGCATAAAATGGGATTTATTCATCGCGATATTAAACCGGATAATATTCTTATTGATCGTGACGGTCATATAAAACTTACGGACTTTGGACTGTGTACGGGATTCCGCTGGACCCATAATTCAAAGTATTACCAGCAAAATGGTAAGTTTATCATAAATATGAATTCAATAATTTATAAAGTAAACGAGAACTATAATTAATATATTATTATTTTTTTCTTTTTTATTAATATAGGTCATGGTAAGCAGGATTCAATGGATCCAGCTGATGATTGGAATAATGAATGTCGTTGTATACAATTGAAACCATTGGAGCGACGACGACATAGAGAACATCAACGGTGTCTGGCACACTCATTGGTCGGTACTCCAAATTACATTGCTCCTGAGGTGTTACAACGTACGGGTTATACACAATTGTGTGACTGGTGGAGTGTCGGTGTGATTTTGTACGAGATGTTAGTGGGCTCGCCGCCTTTTCTTGCCAATACACCAGCAGAAACACAGTACAAGGTCAATTTCAATGAGTGTTATTTATAATAATCATTTCATAATATAATATCAAATAAATCATCTATTTAACTGTCATTTTGGTTTATGTTTTTAGGTCATAAATTGGGAAACGACATTGCATATACCGAAACAAGCCAATCTCTCGCCCGAAGGCATGGATTTAATTTTGAAATTGTGCGTGGGTTCAGATCGTAGAATTGGTAAAAATGCGGATGAAGTAAAGAACCATCCATTTTTTGAAAGTATCGATTTCGATAAAGGATTACGTCGTCAAGTAGCGCCACATATACCACGTATTCAATATCCAACGGATACAAGTAATTTTGATCCTGTCGATCCGGATAAATTGCGTAACTCTGAAACATCAGATTCAAATAAATCTGATGAGCTTGTTGACAATGGAAAACCATTTCATGGATTTTTCGAATTTACATTTCGTCGTTTCTTTGATGATGGCGGCGGTCCTGCATATCCTAGTCGAATAAGTTTGGATGACAATGACAGTCAGGGTCCGGTCTATGTATGACATTAGGCCATAATTTATTAAAACCCATTGGTCAATTATCCTATTTGGCGGACTATATACGTGAACGCCATCACCTTGTTATTAGTTAGATGCAGAGTGTATAATGTGCTCTGCGGTCAGTCTTGCGTTAATTATTTCCGAGTTCTTTCAAAGACAAAAATATAAATCGTGTTTAATATTTGTGTGCTTATATATGACATAGTCAAAGCACAGGAGTAAATTAAGAAAGTCATGAAGATGTCTCTCGCGATTGTCCAAATCGCTTAAATATCTTTGTATAAAATCATTATAAATTATAATATATCTTTTTTTTTTTTTTTTTTAAATTTGCCAGGAGCAATAATACATTGCGTCATGGAGTTGAAGCAAAATTTAGAGAGAAAACTACACACAATACTCACACAATATATAGTTTTGCTATTTAATTTTATTTGCCATTAATATTTTTTATGTTTGGACGGGTTTCCATATGAAAACAGAAAAAAAAAAAAAGGGTAAAAAAAGAAAAACAAAATAAAGTGCGCGTTTTGTGTGTTTCAGCGAGTACTGTGATAATTGCAGATAATTGGAGTAACGTGGCTTACAAACTACACTCGGTTTTTATTTAACTTATTTTTTTTTTTATATCAATTGCCTCTAATAATTATTTGCTATTAATTATTAGAATGAAACTAATTATTATCTATCACCGTCTATATTTTTATCATTGTATAGATCTTTTCGTTTTTTTTTTTTAGTTCGTTTTGTGTTATGTGTTCAAATGCATAATTATAAAAATGCTTTGAACATGCCTTACGCGACTTCGCAAATAGCCGATTAATTTAAGTAACTTTTACTATCGATTTATACATTCGATACTCCCGTTGTTTCTCTTCCCTCTTCAATATTATACAAATAAATGCATATTATTTTGTTTTGAGACATTAGCATTGACAATACAAAATATCTGTAAAGCCGTTTGCACAATATATACAATACATAAATGTGTTTCACACTTAATTGCGACTAAAAAAAAAAAAAAAATCAGACGGATAAAAAAAATTTATTTAGATAGGAAAATAATTAGTGCCTTGCGATGCAATAAAAGCTCGGTGCTTCATTACGAACAACGAGTAAATATATACACGAATATAAATATATATATATATATATAGATACATATATATATTTTTTACAAATATGTACAAAACTTAAAGTTGCAAATAATCGAATTCAAGCTTTAAAAATTCGTGTTTTGTAACCAGGGAAAGTGTGCCTTACATATAAGAAGGGTAGGCAATAAAAAAAAAAGCTTTTTAAAAGTGTACTTTATATGATAAATATTACAAGGGTGCATTAAAAAAAAATTTTTCACTCACATTCAGGTTTATATGTGAGAGATAAAACAAAAAGAAAGTATCAACGATAATAGTTTACAGAACAAATTGTAATGTATGTACTATGTACAGAGTTTAACTATAAATCTCCGCTATTTTGTGTGTAATATATATATAACTGAACCCAGTGCGTTTAATAGAGAAAAAAAAAATATTTTAGCAATTTTTTTCTCAATTAATTTTTTTTTATTATTTTTTTTTTGTAACAAATTATTAAAAGTACCATCGGATAACTATCAATAACTGATTTTTTGAATGAAATTTATTGAGCATTCAGTGACTTGAAGTGCCTATATTACAAGCAATGTGTGTGTGCTTTGTATATGAAGAGAAAAAATGTGTAGATTCGATTTTAAGATTTTAACATTTAACAATTTTTTTTTTTTTTTTTTTTTTTTTCATGGATCATTCATACCAAAGGAATCTAAAATGATTTTCCTATTGATAGTATGTGTAATGATCACATACACAATTTTTAGTCATGTCTTTCTGTAGTTTATTAACTTCTTTCTATTATTCTATCATTATTTAATTTACAAACAGAAAAAAAATTTACATAAATCGAAAGAATTATTATTTCTCAACGAGTGTATTTTATTTGTTTTTTTTTTCTTTATCTTCCATTGTATCTTTTAAATAATTAGATGAAAAGGGAATGCACACATTTTAGCTAAAAGTAAAATCATATTCGATCAGGTGAATAAAAGCACAGAGATTTAATTAACAAACAAAAAATAAAAAACCTGAGTATAATAATTGCAATTAATGTTGATATATAACTATTATATATAAATAATATGAATGCAGATCTGCTTAGTTTTATATCCCTTAGTGGTTGAAGAATTCCGTAGATGCGAATTCAAATTTGACCCTTGTACATTTTGTAATATCATCCATAATTTCCTCATCCCTAAAATCTCCTTTATTATTTCTCCATCCAATTATATGTATATTTCATGATCCCTTTGTAATTATTTTATGAAAGGCGAAAAAAAAAAAAAACATGAAAGATAAACTACTTTATTAGGGCGTTATAATATATTATATGAAAGAAAAATATTATGTAAATATTTTTGAATGTGTGTTCTAAATTAAAACTATCTTTAATGCTTATTTTAATTATTAATTCATTGATAAAAATTACCTTCCATATATACTATATTTATTTATGAAAAACTATTTTGTTTTCTTACATTTAGAAAATTTAACATTACATTTATTTCAAGTTTCTCGCGGTGAACGAGAACGGAATGTAATAATGGCGCTGATATCAATGCTACGTTGTGTTGTTCTGAGTTGGATGGACTGAGTGTGTGTTTATGGAACATGAAAAGCTGATGATGATGATGACGAGAAAGGGCTATTAACCTCGTTGATACTCTACATAATATATATTTTCATGCACATGCATAACAATTAAGAAGTGAACTTAAAGGCAACCAGAGTCACGAACACTCAGCTGGTTCTTTGCTTTCAATTTTTTCTTAACTGTAAAATAATTATTTAACAATTGGTCTTTGATCGACAATTTGCAGCAAAATGAATCGAATATTAAAGTCGCTTGCAAGTAAAGAAACTCGTGATTATTTTATGAGGTAAATAGAAACATTCAAAATATTTTTTAAATATCTAAATTATAATTTAGTTGTGTATTGTATTGTTGAAAAAATAATTATTTTATATTTTAGCACACATTTTTGGGGCCCTATTGCCAATTGGGGAATTCCAATAGCAGCTATTGCTGATATTAATCGTGATCCAATGTTTATCAGTGGAAAAATGACTATTGGTCAGTGAAGATAACGATTTTTTTTATTGTCTATGAATATTACTTTGTGATAACTCAGCATAATTTATTGAACTTGTGATGAAGCAATGACTTGCAATGAATTTAATTTATTCAATATTTTTACTTTTCAGCTCTTTGTCTTTATTCAGCGATGTTCATGCGCTTTTCTTTAAAAGTTCAACCGAGAAATTTACTTTTATTCGCCTGTCATTTTACTAATGAAGGGGCTCAATTGACTCAAGGATATCGTTTTATTAATTATCATTATTTGGAAGGTAAAAAAAATGAAGAACAATAAAAATAATGAGTTATTAAATATACGTAGATTGTTATAATGACAATGAGGATGATGATTGACCAAAAACACCATGAACGTTCATATTTATGTAACTATTGTTTCAAATTTGTTAGAACTTTGTAATACAATAACTTTGTTGTGTATATTTATTTGAATTTATTGTAAATATATTCATCAAGTGATCATTTTGTTTATACATTGGGTTCATTGGTTTATTTTATTTGTTTTTTTTAATGTAAGAGAATGGTGAAATCAATTGATGCACAAAAATTTCAGTGCGGTTCTTGTTTTATTTAATATTCTTTTATTGTGAAAAAAAAAAAATATATTGACAACTGCGAGATTGACATATTTTCCTACATTAGAAAAACATTAATATTATGGCAATGTGGATTATTTTCATAGTATATTTTATTATATTTTCCATTATTTATATTTCATTGGTATTGGCACTTTTTTTGTTCAGATATTCTATTGAAATATTAGATCTCAATTAATTTTATATTGAATAAAAAAAAAGTGGAGAAATTCTTTTTTTTTTTTTCGTGATCATGTCGCCAAGATGATCGTCAGACATTTGCAATATCGTGCTAGCAACGATCACTTTTGTTTTCTAAACAACAGACTGCATGACTGGTTATATCAACGCGATATTAACGAATATTTCGGTTATAAATCAAATCGGTTTTATTATCCTGAAGAATTGAAAAAACAGTTTGAAAATGATGGCAGCATCTGTGATACAGAATGTTCATATTCAAAATATCAAATCTGAGTTTGAACAGACTTCGGACATTGCAGTTATGAGTAAGTAAAAAAAAATACAGTGTAATAAATCTTGGATTAAAATTCAATTCATTTTTTGATTTTTTATTCTTGTATATATAAAAAAAAAATCAAATTACAAAAGTATATTTTATTGCATAATTATGGAAATATATAAAATATCTCATACTTTATAAAGTAAAAAAAAAACTCCTTGTGCATAAGGCTTTTGATATATTTCTATATGCTCAACATATTTATGTATATATTATAATATATGTAAATATAAAAATGTGTTAGAACATGAGATATTTCTTATACACTATTTAAAAATAGCTGAATTTATATAATTCAAATTTGTGTTGAGCACAAATTGTAATTTTTCAAAGGCACATTTTTTTTGTTCATGAACGGCACATATTAAAAATATTAAAAAATTTTTAAAATTATCCAAAAGTTCCATATAAATATTCCATAAAAATAACATTAGAGTAAAGCATATAACAAAAAAAAAAAAGAAATAAAAAACACGATTCTGGACGGATTAATTGAATAGCATTTTTGTTCTTAATATAATAATAAAAAAATTTATAATTTATCTGCGAAGGATTCGGATAACGAATAATAATCCACAGATAATTAACACCAAACTTGATTGTACTGATGCAGCGCCTGCTAAACGACATTTAAACATATCAAATCTCGTTTCTTTATCCTCCACAATATTAGAAAATTCTGCCTCGACAATTTGTCCATCGTAATACGTAGTTGGATCTTCAAACGGATATTCATAGCCCTGTTTACATTCGCATTTATATCCACCCGATTCAAAGCCTCGACCCAATATTGGAACGCACTAAAAAAATAAATGAGACGAAGAAATAAAAATTATTAGTTGATTGAAATTGATTGAAATATACTGTGGGAAATAATTCTCACATATGATGTCTTCCTGTCGCATTTGTGGGTGTCCTTAAACGCATTTGGAACGTAAAATTTGTCGTCACACTGGTTAATATCCAGCTGAAGCAAGTTCATAGTCACTGCTACCACACCCCTGTAACGTGTGTCTTAATGTTAAATATGATACTCTACTATATTTTTGCTTTTGGTCCCCCATGGACTGGTTTTATACCAAACTATCTCACACTCAATTTATTTGCACATTAACAATTATTTTATCCATACACATATGGATATTCAGAACTAATACATAAACAAACGTTAATACTCACTTGAATTCCAGTTTGTCTTTCAAGCTGTCCCAACCAAAAAATGGGGATGCATAGGTAATTACCCATTTATCCACTTTGCCGTTACAATCGAAATAAGGAGTGGTCCAGTGGCCATGATTCAGGTTTGCTGCCCTAAACAACAGACAAGCCGCCCATTCCAAAGCATTAAAATAAATTATAACACGTAGGTAAAGCCTATTTCATAAGAATATCACAATCCTTTGGGACCCCCCGTAACCCTAATCCTTTTATACGTCTTGAATGTCATCTCGCGATTCTTTAATAACCCTAAAAGAAATATTCAGATATATTTATCTCATCTCTTTTTCTTTTCTCACCTGTAGAAAGTTGGATAATGCTCGTATTTATGGCTCAACTCTCCAGTCTCATTATTACGGATTTTAATGTGCAAATAATATTTCTCAAGATCGTCAAAGTTTGCTGCCCATCTTTGTTGCAAAAATTTAAACCATGGTTTGTTCGTGTAAACTTCCTCTGTTAAAAATATTTCATTGAAATTTGATTTAATCAATTTTATTTATTTTTATTTCGAAAAAAATATTAATAAATATTGTTACCGGGTTGAGTGAGTCGTGCCAAGTCTTCAAGCTTGAATTTTCTAGAATTCAATTGAGTTTTCCAGGCATAGGGTGCAAAAAATGTTCTATTTGTAAATTTATTACGTTCCCAATATGTCCCAGCACTCCAAATCTTTGTATCACCTAATAAAAGAGCGAGAGTTTCTCCAATCATTTGATCTTCTGATAGAGGCCGATCTGGCACTCGTGTACCCGAATAAACTTCATGGGGATCTGATATTTGAAGGAAAGCACTAATAAAGTTGGCTAATCTGGTAGCCATTTTTGCCTCATTTTCGAAAAATTCTGTACTTCCAAATCCAATATCACCATGAAGTGTTAATTCATCTTTAGTATATCTGCAAATTAAATTAAAAATTTTAAAAATTGTTTTAATACACTTTGAAAAATGTGATAAAATAATTTTACTTGGAACAAGTCTTGGAATTAACGCCAAGAATAAAATTCAAAGCTTGGTGAATATTCATTTTTTCAGTTTGTAAAGCAGCTGGACCAGTTGAAAAATTTTTATACTCATAATGTCGCTCAAGATATTTTTCTCGCATATAAGGTGGCGCTTTTTCCCATTGAACAGGCAGTTTATGAATCCCTTAAAGTAGAAAATAGTCAACATTCCATTAAATAACTATCCGATAATAAACTAAATGAATTTTTATAATACAAAAAAATGCTTACATCCTATTTTTGTGCATTCAAATCCATTGTAATATTGTTCTTGTGTAGCTCTTTCAACAATTTCTCCCAAGTAAGGTCGACGAACCATCGAAGGCAATCGATGTCCTGGTCTACATCTGCATTGATAGCCCCCTCTTCGATAACCCCAGCCATGCAATGGTTCACACTTGAAACAATAAAAATTTTTATTTCAAAAATCGATTATCAATGAAAAAAAAACTACAATATATAAGATTATATTCACTTACCTCAGTAGTCGATTTTCTACATCTTGCCGTATCAGCAAAACGATTAGGTCCATTATTTCCCAATCCTTTTGGACATTGATTAATGTCAATTCTCTCAAAATCCATCTCCATTACCGTCACAGCGGTGTATCTAAGAAAAAAAAATAAGAAAAATATGTATATATTTTATTTCTAAAAACTGGTTTACAATTAAAGTTGTCATATTTTGCGGTTTCAGTGAAGTGACCAAAACTTGACAGCACTTAAAACGAGAAAAAAAAGTAGAAATTGAGTCGCGAGAGACGAACAATCAATGTTACTCCTATCGAAATACAAAATCTTAATCCTTTCAAGCATTTAATCCACATAGTCATGTTATTCACACCGACCGTGATTTTATAATTCTTTTTTTCCTCTCATTTTTTTTTTTATTCTCTTCTATTCTCATCATTCATTCTCTAAGCTCCTCACTGTTCATTCTCTCAAGACCCATCAACTATGGGGTGGTGTTGTATCATACTCGTTTAACCGGAGAAACAACGTAAAAGACGAGGGAATATATTGCGCGACCCCCTGCGACCTTATATTCCACGGTGAATTCATTAAGAATTAAAGGTCCAAAATTATTATATACAACTATACATATAAATGTATACACACAAGTAAAGCAACATCCGTAACGCAATAAAAATATCTCTTTACGGCTTGGGAAGCAATATCACCCGGATAAAATGAACATCTGGTACTTGCACGTGTAATAACTCGTCTTAAAGAAAATGCCAAAAAATTGATACTTACCTTGGATATTCAATGTGACGGAAACCCGTGTGACGAGGATAAATATCTGCGACGGGAACAACTGCAGCAACCATCCAACGGTTTGAACGATGACAATCAAAATAGGGTCGCACCCATTTCACTGGACCAGGGGATTCATCAGCACCTAAATAGAAAAAAAAAATAGATAAAAATGATCATTAATCAAATTACTAATATAATCAAAACAGTAATATACTCAAACAACTTTGTGAATTAATTTATATTGTACCTGGTGGTCCGTGGAATGAAAATGTTTCATTTGTATTGTTGGCATATCTTATTTCAATTTGATATGTTGTTTTTGTGTCGTGTCTTTTGCCAGGATTATCAGGCAACCAAGCTTTGTACCTTGAAGAATATATTTTTTTTTTCAATGAGTTATCAATGAAAACATTTGAAATAAATAAATAAAAAATATAAGATTATAGTTAATATTAAAAATTACCATTCATTAATTCGATAGCTGTCTGAGGTGTAATCAGAACTGAGACTGTCACCAGGAAAAGCACCAAGATCTTTAACACTAAAGGTATTTCTCGTGGATATTCGTTCTAAATGAACAGGATCATTAAAATCATCAGCACGAAATGTCCTCGGTGCAAATCTAGGCATTGTCTTATTGAAAAATCCACGATAGCTGGATGAATATGACATATTAGGTGAAAAATAAGTAGCTGATGCATTAATATGTGGATTGGATGATACATCAGCGACTGATGATAGAAAATAATACATCATTCCTGGATCGTATGTATCATTAATTGCAGGCCTAATAAATCTTGATTGAAGTATATAACTCCAAAAGAATGATCTACTCAAAGCCATGTTATGAAGATGAAGTAGTGCTGTTCGATTTGGAAATACTGGATTGATATTTATATCTTTGATGTCTGGTATATGAGATACACTGTCGTCAGGTAAAAAAAGATCACCAAAGTGTTGTATTTCACAATTATCTTTAGTGACTTTGTCCATTTTCATTTTAATTTCATCGAATGCATCTCGTGGTTGCCACTCGTATTGGCCGACAACGCCCAGCCCAAGAAAAGCGACAACAAACATTCCCATCATGTTTAAAACCCCCATTGTTATGAATTTTACAATAATTACCGTTGCTTATACTTTGTTTCTTCTTTCAATAGCAACTTCTTAATTATTGTTTGTTGCTTTATGAACCGTACATTTCAATCAACGCACCATGTTGACTTGGCGAAAATAATTATGACTGACACACCCGCATTTGTTTGAATATTATGTTTATGAGTAGTTTGCTGATGTTGACGATTATACTATGTATGTAATAATAAAAGTAATAAAAGGGGGGACTATGACCTAACTCTACAGTATCTATAGTCAAATCAAACTAATTTTATAACCTAACATTTTTTATATTTAATATTATAAATCGGAGAGTTTGAATAAATTATATAAATTTAATTTTCTTAGAAAAATTCAAATATGAAAGCACACCCGAAAATTTGAAAATTCAAATAAATAACATACATATATTGTACATAGTAGATAAATATATAGAATACATATCGTATATCTATATATATATATGTATATCGCTCGATATTTGATGTTCGATTAGTCGAATAACGAATAAATTTAGTTTTGTCCGCATTAAATTAATTTTTGAAGTATGATTATAAATAGAATTTTATGTTGTATTATATCATATAAATAAACAATATAGATAATTAATATTATACTACGTTTTTATGAGTATAATTTTTTTAATCACAATTGCGTGAGTAAATGAAAAAATAAATTATATTTTTAATTTCCCGCGTTTGATTGTGGCGCAGCTGTCGCAAGATATAACTTAACCTCACATTTCAGTTATATAAACTTTTTGCGCGGCTTCATTCACCTTTGAATAGTACATAACATTCCAAAAAATGTTCAGCAAAAATATTCACTTCCGTTATTATCCATTTGTACAAATAATTGTCTGTAAAAATATTAAAACCCGTTTCACCTTCATGCGTCATGTCATATACCCACAAAAGATACGATTTCATGTACAAACTACACATGAGAGTAAATATAACAGAGAATAAGGTCGTTGTCCCGTGGTAAAAATCCCTTTCAACCCGTTTTACATTATCTCTCAGCCATTTGTGTACTTATAAATATATATATTCGTGTTCACAGTAAACCGCAAAATATCCATAGACAACGAAAAAACAAAAAAATAGTAGTGAACACAGAGAAATAGAGAAAGCATTCTGGACATATACCGCCCAGATTGAGGGTTAGATGAACGTTCCCATCAGAGCTAACATACGTCCAAGTGGAAGTAAAGAATGAAGAGGAGACGAAAAAACAAGGAAAAAAGTGAAAGAATCGCGGTGACTTAATACGGGAGGACATAACATTTAGCCGATCATTGTAATGCAGATGAGAATAGCACCCTGTGGTACAATGACCCCCTGTCGACTCTCCCCTTTTTACATACATACTCTATCTCACTTTCACCTTTATGTATACACACCAATGTCCACCCTTGCCCTCATAGATGCCATAAAAGCAAGAGGTGCGAGAGACCTATGTCGCCCTGATGTACATCAGGTTCACGGTCTTATACACAAGGGTGGCATACACAGCTCGTTTATATTATGGAAGTGAAGGAAACCAGAAAAGATGAAAAAATATATACATATACATGTATATGTGCATATAAATACACATGTAAAGACAAAAAAAAAATACACATTGAGAGTGAAGAGAATGGAGAATTTTCTCATAGCCACTACATGATGAACGAGTTCTTGGATATTCGGATGGGAGAAATGATGTCAATGTGCAAGTTCAAGCTCAATATGAGACGGAAAGAAGAAGAAGAAGAAGAAGAAGTAGTAGTGAGAGCTATAGACGAGTTGCTGGGGGTCTCAGTTAATGCTCCTGTTTATTATTCCACCGTTGCTTTTTCTACACCAGCTCTCTGAGAAAAGTCCTCTCTGATATATATTGTGCAGTATGGTTCTTTTATTTCTTTCTGTCACTCGTTTTAATATCTCTTTGCTGTATATTTATATCTATGTATGTATATATAAATCACTTGGTATACTATTATTTTTCAGGGGCTATACAATCGTGATATTTACGTGGGAAACAAGTGCAGATGCGACGATACACAGCTTATATTGCAATGTGTATAATGGATATGTATAGACAAATATAAAGATATTATGCTTGTGCATTTACTCAAATATAATCTGATGTTACTTTATATTTTTAGGTGAAAAAAAAAAAAATTGAATCCAATTCAGGTGACGTTATTATGTTATATTATATTATATATTTACTTGGAAAGATTGTCATTTATAGAGACATTTTCAGAGAGTAAATTCTCACGCATTTTTATAACAAGTTTATTCTTTCTATTCAGGTTATTAATTATATTAATTTTTGAGTATGGTTATTAATACTCTGATTAAATATGAAACGAATAATATTCTTGTTAAAGAATGAATATGATAATATCGTATGGTATATGAATTATTTTGTCGTTCTTGAATTTATGCAAAGAAAAAAATGACTACGTCGATAGCGTGAAATATTGTGTTTGCGAAAAAACGATGTGATTTTACGCATTTGCTTTATGACGAGAGTGTTATTTTTGCGAGATATGCTTCTGTGTCGATGGCCTCTTGTCCACGAGATTAAATGCACGTCGGTTGGTGTAATCACTTTGTCGATTCTTGCAAACATGGGTAAATCATTTGATTAACTGTTTATTTTTCTTTTCATTGAATTTTATATATTTATTTATTCATTCAATTATCCTTGAAAATACTAAATATATTCTTTATATTCATTTTTATTTTTCTTCTTTACATTTCAAAAGAAGTAAAAATATAAAAAAAAAAAGGAAATGATAAAGTAAATATAAAAAATAATATTTCCAGTTATATAATTTTTTTTTTCCTTTTTTTTTTCAGTACAAATATTATTCAATTGAATAGCATAAGTGCAATATTCCCATGGTAAATTGCACATGCATATTCACAAATGCATTCAGCTTGGACAGAAGGAGAAAATTTATTGTGAAGTGAGAGCTTGAGCCGACTAAGTACCTCAGTGGGAGAAAAGAGAGAGTACATATATGTATGTATGTATGTATATGTACTACATGCGTAATACGAAACGCAGTGCGTTGCATCGTGTATAAAATTCAGACGAGTTTTTTGAGGATACGAGGGACAGCTGTACTCCGCGTTTCTTTATCATATAGAGGCTGTATATTGCATGCCCCCTACCCCCTCTCACCCCCTGTCTCGTCGTTCACTCTCTCTCCCCCTTCTTATTCCCTTCCTCCCGCTCGCACCCTTCCTGTCCGCCCTGGGGACTGAACCCTCCTACCCGCCGGAAGCGCGTCGGATCTTTTAAATTCTTTATGTATATGTGCCCTCTCTTTTATATAGTTGACACCTGTTGCCAATTCTTTTTACAATTTCGTGTGACCATGATTTCCCAAAGGCTTTTATTCTATTTTTATCAGTGATAACGTACGGTAAAATGTTGAAAATAGAAAAATAATTTTATTAATATTTATCATAATTTGTAAAGATATGCAATGTAATTATTTATGATTTTATTTTTATCTTGGATATTATTTTTTATACATTTTTTTTTTTTTCATTTGGGAAAGTGGAAATAATTTATTTGCAAATTATATTTTTAGATTGTACTACAGTGAAATTTAGTTTATGCACCGCAGTGGCTTATTTTTATTAATTTTTTTTTTTATTCTATCATTTTGTCTTTCTTTCTTTCTTCTAATATTTTTTTCATATGACTATGATAACTAAACGATATTGATAGAACAAAAGGGATTTAGTTAAACGACCCGAGCACGAATGCTTTGACTTGCATAGGGTGAAAGCCAATGAGCGAACGATAGAGCAAATGAAATAGAATATAAAATCGAGTCAGTAGTGAAAGTGCATTGAACAGCCACCACCGAGTTTTTGTTTGTCAGGCCCGTTTGAATTTCAGCCTCCCACGACAATGCACTCTGCCGCTCGAGCGTGTAAAAAAAAAGTGCATTGTGCCGAGAGCGCGCGCGTCTCGTTCGATTGAACAAAGTGAGCAGTACAATTCATCAGAATTTTTATACAGCCTTCAACGCTTCTCTCATAAATCCCATACATGAATATATATTTCAAAATTTTTATTTGCTCTAAGCAAAATACTTTCTTTAAAATAACCAAACTCCCTCTAAACATAAATATTAACCGAAAACGCAACGAAGAAGTTTGTTCTTTCGATGGACACGATAATAATCATGAGGAAAGCTGAAAAGATATGAGAACAGGTTTCTGCAAGCGTGGTCGTCGCGCGTTTTGGCTCTCTCGTCTTCCTCGATCGCGCCTTCTTCTCATTTCTTTTATCTCATATTTTTTCCCTTTATTTCTTCTCATTTTTTTTTTTCTTTTCTTCTTTTTAATTCCTTCTCCACTCTCGTCTTCTTCCCCCAATTCATTCCCCTCTCACCCCTTTCAGCCCAATATACACATATATATTCCTCTTACTATATTTCGTCTTATTCGTCTCTTCTTATACCCCATCATGCTCCCGTTCGCTCGAAAGGAGACGCGGGTGCACGCTTATAGTTCGACCAGACGAAACTCACGGCCGAGGCCAGGGCCGTAATATTTTATTCGTGTCCTTTCTACACAGATACTCCGACTGTGACAACTTGTCGTTGCTTAATTTTCCATCTCTCGTTCTTTATATAAACTTGCCATCAATCCATCTCTGTTATTCCACTTTATATGTATATTTCGCCTTCCCTATGACATATAGTAATTTTGCTCACTCATTCGGCCCCGCGTGCTCCAAAGTCTGCGCTTCAATCATCACCTTCCGATTCACATTTATATCATTTATTTATATAAATATATAGAATATAAGATTTTTTGGTTATTACATTTATTGTTCAGCGAATCATTAGCACAGTTGATTTTTATAATTATATTTATTAAATCAACAACGAAATGAAAAATGAAAATAAGAAATTATAATTTTTTATTTTTATGTGTATCGTTATTCAGCTTTATGTATTCGTCTCTATCATCTACAAAAGAATGACTAATCTCGTTGTATATTTCTCCAATGTCACACTTCAGACTTACGCTTCTACAATTTTTTCGAAACATCGATAATTCATTTATTTATTATATAAATACGTTCTGATATGAAAATGATTTTTGACTTTGGCATTTGATTCATGATTATTTATCTTTCGTCTTTCCTCGTTGTTTTTTTTTTCCATATTTTTTTTTTTTTATTTATACATACATAGAGTTATAATATTTAAATTTATGTTTATGTTATACACATAACGTGCAGAAATTTTATTTTGGAAATGAGACGACAATGCAATTTAACAGTGTGCTTCGCCGTCAAAATGTAGTATATACATACATACATGTATACATACATGCGTGCAAGAACAATGTAGTAAAATAAAAATGAGAAAGGGAATGAGCTAACCGACAACTACTACTATATATATACGAAGACAATGACAAAACAAGCGTCGCGCTGGTCCGAGTGCGAACACGCGGTCCTTTTATTCCCGAGGTCAGGCGTCTGCGAATCGCACACATGCGTTCTACGATGTACATTGAGAGAGGAAGAGAATAATAGAGAGAGGAAGGAAAAAGAGAGACTGTGTCTGGGGAATTCCTTGCGTCGCCCTGCTCCACTCTTTACTACTACTACTACTACTACTACTAATATTATCATTACTACTACAACCCACATTTTTATCCTTGCATTATCATTGACAGAAGAAGAAAGAAAAAAATGTTCGATCCCGAATAATTGAAATGAATCATTTCATTAATTTAATCTATTAAATAATTTCTTTATTTATTTTGAATCATGCAGAAAAAAATTAATTGAATGAGTAATGGACACGAGTTGTAGGGTTTGAAAAATCTGAAGCCTTAAACTAGTTTGCGAAATTTATTTGTGGGAAAATGATTTTAGTATTAATTTAAAATGAAAATTGAATTTTATTTTTAAAATAATTGTATGGAGATAGACGAGGGGAGAACGGAGGCTGGACTGAAGAAATTTTTCGCGGTTGAAAGGTGCGAATAAGATTTTGGCACAGCCCTGGTAAAGGCGGGGCTGGTTTGTATATACCGCGAAAGAGAGGCAGCGGTTAAATCGGATTGGATTGGAGCGCAACTCGAACCATCGAGTTGTGGCAGCCCAAGCTGGCAAACTGGTTTGGTTTCGCGGGGGCTTGCATCGTTGCACCGCTCTCTCGGCGACAGTCCAATTTATGCATCACACGGCTATGTAGGCACCACACGAGAAAGGAGGATATTTACCCAAAAACACTGCTGTGCCACGGACTTTGTGCCGCACACTCACTCACTGCAATATTAACCATCGAGACGTTTTGCAAAGTGCCTGAAATTTTATCTCGGGGATATTTACAACAAACACAACGGAACAACTCTATTTCATTAACAATATTATTTTGGAGTACTGCGAAATAAAAAATTATTCAAGAGGACTAACAGCATCAATAAATTTTATTTTAAATAAATAAATAAAATTATTTTTTACCGCAACAACAAAATTGAAGAAAAAAAAATTATTCATTGTTGATCGTGTCAGTGAAAAAAAAAAAAAAACAAAACTTGAAACCAACTTGGAGTTTATCAACGTGTTGAAATCAGTGTTTTTTTTTGTTTGTTTCGTTTTTATTAATTTTTTTTTTTTTTTTGGTGTTACGTTTTAACATAAACAAATACGACGGTGAAATATTTGTTTTTTAATTCATTCAAAAACAGTTTTCAGAAACAGGAGTTCGCGAGTTAATTCATTTTTTTTTTTTTATCAATTATCTAAAAGTGTTTTGTTGTTATTATTGCTTTATATCAGTTTTTTCTTTATTATTTTTTTTTATTTGATATTACATTAATTCTCATTCATTGGCGATTTATAATTAACATATAAATATATACATACATATATATTATATATTTACTGTGACTCGTCGAACGTGTGTTCAACTAATATGAATCGCACAACGCGAATAATTCTCGAGATATCATCAATTGCAGTGTGTTGAATTGGGTGCTTTGTTCCGACAAAAAAAATTAAATCTAAAAACAAAACAAAACATATACGAAAACAAAAAAAAAAAAAAAGGATCCACCAATTGGACAGAATAAAAATATAACGCAACAATTTGGCTATAACAAATTAATTATCAGGTATACACACATTATATACTTCATTCACGCTAACATATACTATACAAAAATTGTATCTTTTATTTTTTGCGCGCGCAAAGTTTCCGCCATTAATTTGGAGAAGCGACGAGGCCCGTCTGGCGAATTTATTTGTCCTCATCGTTCACTATTTCTCTCTTTCTCATCTATTCATTCTTATTCGATATCTCAGTCTCGTTCTCTCTTTCTCTCTTTCGTCTCTATACTAATGTCTGCAATTTTTGCAAGGTTATGTGCAAGTACGTCCGGTCAGCGACACGACGAACGAACGAACAAATGAGTGAGTGAGTGAGTGAGTAATCGCCCGTTTCAATTCTCTCGCTCACCGTCTGGCCACCGAGTCCTTCTCTACTTCAAGCTCTCTTGTTTATCGACGCACGCTCTATAACTTTGCATTGGATTAACCTATTCCAACATTAAACACTATTTCGCTGTAGTGAATATACTATGTATATATACATACATATATTACTTTCACTTTCTGTGAATTTTATTTTGTCCCACCATTCGGCAATATTAAATCCATCATACATAACGATTATACGAAAATTATAATTTATTTGAGGTTAAAAATAACCGATAAAAAAATATAAATCAATCAAATAGATTGAATAGAATTCATCCTTTTGAAGAATAAAAATAAAAGAATAGAGGAAAGATGGAAATTGCTTTTTTTTTTTTGAAATAAAAAAAATATACATTTAAAAGTATCTTTTTTAAAATTGGCATTGCCGTTCTCACGAATTCATCAGACTATTCTTCAGGTTATAATTTCGTTGCATACAAGGGAACCAACAGATTTTCAAACTCGTCTCCACTCATTGGAAGAAAGAAAAAAAAAGTGCATAAAACCAAAGACGAAAAATAAGAGAGGGAGACGAGCTATAGGGTGGGCCAATAGGGGGGAAGTAAAATGAGGAGACCAAAATGAGCGCAAGAGAGATAGAAAGGTGAAACCGCGACATGCAATACGCTAAGAAATTTGGCCTCGAGTGCATCGGACTGAGCCCACAGTTCGTTGTTCGCAAAGAGCCCGGACTGCATGTGTTGCGCGCCTGTTAATCTCCTATCTTTGTCTCATTTTATTCTCACTCACTCTCTTACTCACAAACACACACACACACACACACACGCTCTTCTTTCTTCTCTCATTCTCTCTTTTTCTCTCCCTCTCTGCGCGCTTTTACGTACTTATTTGTATTTTTTTTTTTTTTATTATTATTTCCTTTTTCTTTTCTTTTATTTTTGCACACTCTTCTTGGGGGTTTTCGCATTAGCCAATGAGAGTGCGCGTCTGATAAGGCAGCAGGCCAACATGAAAATGGCCAACTGGCGATCGCGACGGCGGCTGCTGTGTTGCTGCTACTAACACGAGCGGCCTCTGGGTTCGAGTATATCTCTTTGCGCGTCGTGTTGTGGACCCCGTAGAAGTTCGCGATCACGTTTTGACGTCTCCCGTTGAGCGACCAAGTGCCGGGCTCCATCTGCTACGTTGCCATTCTCTTCTCTATTCACTTCTGTCGCCATTTCCCCGCGCTGGAGGTGGCGAGAGAGTGTGAGAGAGAGGGAAATAGACAAACATAGAAAAGTGCAAGGAAAAAAACAGAGAGAAAAAAAAAACCCCGCAATAAATTGTGCAATTTTGTTATTTATTTTTTTCGAGGTAATTTTATCGTTTACTTATTAGAAATATTTGAAAAATTAATAGGTTTCTTTTTACTTATTCATATTATATCGTGTATATGTATATATATTTTTTATTATACATACATATATACATACATTGTGGTACAGTCGTGAAAGCCAGAGGAGACGACGGTGGACGATCGCGACGAACAACGCGTATGTAGATGTTGCTCGCAATGAATGCGGGGTGGGGCAAAGTAAGATAGAGATAGTCGCGCGGCATCGTCGAACCGGTGAAATTCGCAGGGACGCGCTCGTGCGGCGAGGCAGGTGAATTGTACCAACGGACCATAGTGCACACGGTGCAATTGCATATTTTATTTTGTAAGGTGAAAAAAAAATAAAAAAATTTAAACGTCAATGGACTAAATTGATAATATTCACCGGTTTTTTCATTGGCGTCCAAATTATCGGTTTGTCTAATAAAATACATATTCGCGGTAGAAGGAAATAAAAATAAAGAAAAAAAAAAAAGTTATATATGTATGTAGGTATTAGTAGTATGTGTGATAAAACCGTGTGAAAGACGACGAAAACAGTAGCAGTAGCAGTAGCGACGTGTTATTGTGATTATATTGACGCTTTTTTGTTTCTTTATTATATATTCGTTCATTCATCTGTTGGAGTATGTTCATCCATTGGTACTGTGATGTATATTAAAGTGGTGAAAATTTTTTCAGTGCCTTTCGTGTGATATATTTAAAATTTATTTTACGTTACGTTATTAATTTTTAATCCACGCCCAATTAATTCGCGTGTGTGTTATTATATTCCAAGTTTTTTTTTTTTTTCCTCATTTACTTGCGCCGTTTACAAGGAAAAAATTGGAATATATATATATTTTTTTGGCTTTTCCCCACTTTTGTAGCGCGAGCGCGGGAAAAGTGACGCTCGACTCAAGTGTATATAGCTGGAGAAGGTGGAAGAGAGAAAGAACGTGAGGAGAGGAGAGGAGAGAGAGGGAAAAAGGGAGTCTGCGATTGCTTGGGACGGAATTCTCTGTGCGTCGACGACGGGGTACATACTCGCATTTTTTGCTATTAATAAAACGATTAATAAGCTATTTGCGCGTCACATTGCATAGTGTACCAGGTGATAAAAAAATAATATCGTTCGTTTAATATTATTTATGATGACGTGGATAAAATTGATGGATAATAACGGTTGCGAATTGTAAATTATTCACAAGTGCAGTTTTGTAAAATGCAAGTAAATTGCACTTGGTATTAATGTGCGTCGGTGATATTGACTTTTACATTACAATATGGTTGTGGTTAATTTGAAAAAATCATATTATTTATTATAATTAGTCAAATAATATTATATTGTGAAATTCAAATGGAAAAATTTATCTAGTAGATGTAAAAGTAGAAACAGATTATTATTCAGACAACGTGAGCCAGGAGACCACTCGAAATATTTTTAATTCTTACACTACTACTGCTATTATTATTATTATTATTATTATTATCATTTTTTTATTATCAGTATTATTGCGAATTATTGCTTACGATAGCAATATAAAAGAGATAAAAAATATATCGCATTTCTTGGAGCAAACAAATTTATTAATTTATAATTTTATTATTAATGTATAAATATATTTATATCTATGTTGATTATGATTGTTTTAGCTATGGCAGAAGGAAATGGAGAACTCAAAATGGATGAAAAGCAGTCAAAGGAGGAAATGGAGTTTGAAAGAACGGAGGATTTTGCAAAGCTAATTCAGTATGGACTCGATGAAAAAGTGGCTGCTAAATTAGATGAAATTTATAAAACTGGCAAACTCGCCCACGTTGATCTTGATGAGAGAGCTCTGGATGCCCTCAGAGAATTTCCTGTTGATGGTGCGCTCAATGTTCTCACACAATTTCTGGAATCTAATTTGGAACATGTGTCGAATAAATCGGCGTATCTTTGTGGTGTTATGAAGACCTATAGACAAAAAAGCAGGGCAGGCCAGGGTACAGGCACAAGTACAACGCCTAAAGCTCCAGATGAAGACAAAATTAAGGTATTTATTATTCTTTATTTTCGCACTATATTTTTTTTTATTTATTTATGTTTTTATACATACATGAAATGACAATAAAAAAGTTTATATTGATCATGAATATTTATATTTTATTTCATTTTTTTTTCTCTTTTACATTTTTGCATAGATGATACTTGAAAGAACCGGATACCCACTAGATGTGACCACTGGACAACGAAAATATGGTGGCCCACCTCCAAATTGGGAAGGCTCAACACCGGGCAATGGATGTGAGGTAAATTTTAAAAAAATTACAAAAACATCTATAATAAGATTTTGTAGATTTGTTTTTCATTATTTCATGAATGTTAATGAATAAATTTATTTTTTGACAAAGGTATTTTGTGGGAAGATTCCTAAAGACATGTATGAGGATGAATTAATTCCATTGTTTGAAAAATGTGGAAAAATATGGGATCTTAGGCTAATGATGGATCCCATGTCTGGTACCAACAGGGGATATGCTTTTATTACATTTACCAATCGTGATGCAGCACAACAAGCAGTTAGAGAGGTATGTTTATTTATTTCCACATTCGTATATACATAAAAAAAAACAAAACGACTCCATAGACATATATAATAGTTATTATTCGTATACCGTTTCATCCATAACATTTTTTTATCGAATTTTAAGTTTTTTCCCGTAGTTTAACACAAATTGCCATAACGGACCAATTGGATATCCTTTAATTTTTTTATATTCCTTTTTTAATTACAAAATATACATCAGAATTCTTAACAAATTTTCTTATCGTCATATAAATAGCTGCATTCCTTTGAAATTTTATTCTCAATTATTTTTCTTTGATTAATTTCCTGTTGTTTTTATAACTATTCTTATTCTCCCCTCATTTAAGTTACATAAAAAAAGCTACAAGTTTATATTAAATTATTTCTTCAAAGGAATGCAAGAAAATACATACATTTTATATATTTTCATATAATGGTGGATCCATGTTCGCACTGTTTACACTTTGTGCAATGTCTGTAAATTTATTTGAATTACAATGTGCTAGTCTGAGTATAAATATGAATGTTCATGGATCCATCTAAAAAAAAAAAAAAAAATCCCACCACACATTTGTCATATTTACGTATATATCTACTTATTTTTCCAATCCGTATGTACACATATGCATATGCATGGAAAATATATCACATGCATATGGATATAGTGTACATGCCTATTCATAATTTCCCTTTAAAACATTCATTCATATTGAATTACTACACGTAGTGACAATTTCCAACAACTCCTAGCTACGTGATAACAGTGACAGATGTTATTAATCATTGTCCTGTGGATGAGTTTCTTTTTCCAGCTCTCCTCTTTGCTCAGTGGGCAAAATTGGGAGTGGAGAATCTTCCTGATCAATTTCGAAAAGTTAAATGAAAAAGAAAAAAAATTATATATTGATGAAAAATCAATAAAGGGAAAAGCAATGTGTAAAAATAAAAAGCACAAAGATAATTAATCAAAATTCTTTGGATAATAATTGGTTTAAGGGTTTAAAAAAATCTAATTGGTTCGCAATTTGGACATTTACAAAAAAATATTTTGTATCAAAATTTCGCGAAAAATCCAACGAAAATTTGTTTACAGGAACTATAAAACACGCGATTGCCCGGTTTACTATATTGTGAGAAATCGAGCGACAAAATCGCATGCCACGTGTTGCCCGGCACAGTAAGAAAAATGAATATAAAAGTCAAAAAACAAAAATGCTAAAAGCATTTTCACTGATGCCCAGGGCCAATTGACAATCGAAATTATTTTTTTTTTCTCACTTGGATTTATTATATTATATTTTTATTATTTTATTTTTATTTTTTTTTATCCATTAATTTATTTTTTATTTTCCTAAATTTATCGTGAAAATAATTCGCAACATTTTGTTTATTTTATCGCATTATATGAAACAAATTCATTGGAACAAAATTAGGCATGTGTGTGTTTTTCTTCATCCCACAGCTCGATAATTACGAAATAAAACCCGGCAAGAGTCTGAAAGTAAACATTAGCGTTCCTAATCTACGACTTTTCGTCGGGAACATACCAAAGTCAAAAGGCAAAGAGGAGATCTTGGACGAATTTGGTAATTTAACAGGTAAAGTGAATTCGAGGCGTGTGTACCTACCTACACCTCTTACCTATACCTACCTGTCTACCTGTTTTTGTTTATTTTATTTCATTTTTTTTTTTTTTTTTTTTTTTGTAATATAAGAGTGGTAGCTTTTAAGTAGTGGTTGTAGATGGTATGGAACAAACAAAACAAAAAAACAAACTATCGAGAGCCTCCAAGCGATCACGCGATTGCATTGAATTTTATGTCACCTTCGATTCTTAGTCAGCCTCCTTGCCTCTCGGTTTATTAGTGAACAGTAACACCTCTCTGGTCCAAGTCTTCTTTTCCCTTTCATATAGGTTGAGTTATGAGTTATTTGCTTTATATGATATATATATTCATTTAGGAAACTAGCTCGTTTCTCTCTTTATTATCTATACTCTATAAATTTACACATGAATATACATAAAATTCATAAGTATATTTATTTATATATAAATTTATTTTTTTTTCTCTTCGGTCGGTCGGATAAATTTTTGGCAAATTGTCCATTACTACTTGCCTTAACTTTACTACTACTACTACTACTACTACTACTACTACTACTACTACTACTTCTACTTCTACTTCTACTACTGTTGCTACTTCTAGTGGTCTGTTACTACTTCTGTCGATTGCAACGTACATTATCTACTGCGCATCATATAGATTTGTATTCAATCAATCGTTTCAACTGTCATTATTCACTCATTAAAATTCTTTTAATTTCTCTATTTTTATTTTCATTAAATACTTTTATCATCATCAATGCCACTGGTCATTTAAATTATATTTCAAATTTTTTTTACCTCCACTTATTTCACTATTTATATTATTCTAAACAAGGGAAAAATACTCAAGCCCATTTCCTGCTCTTGTATCCTAAAAAAATTCTATTATTTACGTTAGAAACAAAAATAAAAATAATAATTTAATATTATGAAAAAATAAAATAGAGAGACAGTTTCAAAATATTTCACAATTCCTGATAGATTTTATTATTATTATATTTTTTTTTTTATTCAGTTTATCAATCAATAAATTCTCATTGCTTTCGATCTCCTGTTGAGTATCGATAATGGCGTGAGTGATTGTTCGTGAGCTATTGGCATTTTGTGTAGGTAAAAAAAAATAAATAACTAAATGAAATAAATTAATCACAAACGAGAGATAATTTATGATAATGTGAAAATGTGATTATTATTCGTGATTTGAGCCGCGAGCATGGGGGTACGGGAGACCTGTGTGGACCGCTGGGGCGTGTGGCTCGCTAACAAACAGACAGGCACTCCCAACCACCCCAAAACAAACCACCCCCGTCACCACTATCACCATCACTATCATCACCTCGCCCTCTTCTATTTCATATATTCAAAAATGCTCAGCAATTCAAAATTCAAGAATAAAACTTTACCTCTACAATCTTTTTTGTTCAAAGGTTCCATATCAATAATAATAATAAAAAAAAAAAAGAAAACAAAAACCTTTAACGTTATAACTCATCCTTCAAATCCATGTATCGCTCTCTTATTCTCACAGACTTACATTTATATTACATATATATATATATACAATCATGTGTGTGTTATATATATATACTGATTTCCCCACAACAATTTTCTTAAAAGAAAAAAAATTCATTTCACTTCTCTGAATAAAACATGAAAATGAAACAAATTTTTTGGATAACAAAACTCCTTAAAGGTTCACTTCGCGCGATTCCCACTTTGCCAAACAAATTTATAACAAAGATATATGCAAAAAATTAATTAATTGAAACAAAAAAAAAAAAAACGAGAAAAAGTCAAAGAAATACTTGCTCAAGTCAGCCAATAAGCAGGCGAGAATCAGTGTAAAAGATCAAGCTTAATTGGCACTCTCCTTCCACATTATTCTTACAGCTGAATGATTATGAGATTCGGAAAGGCAAAAAGATTGGTGTTACCGTATCTTATAACAATCATCGCTTGTTTGTGGGAAATATTCCAAAGAATCGAGACCGAGATGACTTGTTCGAAGAGTTTACAAAGCACGCACGTAAGTTGAAAATTGCCCTTAAATCTGCAGGCAGAAAGTTGTACCGGAGCGCAAAAAATAATTGTTTTAGGAAAGAGAGTGTATGAGTGAGAAAGATGATTGTGTATATGATTTTGTGCGCATGAATAATTGCAAATGTGATTGAATGTGGAATGATAACAAAAATGAAGAAAATAAAAGTGAGCAGAGAGAAAAAAATTTTTTTTGTTCTTTTAATCAATTTTTATTCTATTTTTTTTTTTGTTTTTTGTTTTATTATTATTATTATTATTGTTATTACAAATAATTGGAATGAATAAATGATGAGAAGAGTGAATGAAAGAATCGCCTTGGACCTTGGTTTCGATTGGGCTTTATTTGTTTAACCAAATCCAGTTGAAAACTAGGACACCAAGCAAAAGACGCGCAAGCCCTCGCAATTATCCATCCATCTATTTATTTATTCATTTTTTTTTTTCTTCATTAATCTTTGTCCTGTTCTAAAACAAAAAAAAACCTGCCCACCAAAAGCTCTTTGACTTGATTCTCCAACGCCATAATATTCAAATGTTACTAACAGAGTAAAAAGAAATTATTTAACCATAATTCATAAAGTCTGTAAGTCGAGCGTGAATGATAACATTTAATATTACCCACCTTTAATTTCTTTTATCACTCCTTCATACTGATAGTCTCGATTACAAATTTTTTTTGTTTTCTTTTTTTTTATTATACATACCTATACAACCGAAGCAAATATGCTCGCACAGTTATATTTCTATTCTCTTCAACATATTCTATTTACACTGAAAAAAAAATTTAAAAAAAAAAAATTGTTTTTCTAATCAAACTTATCTTATTATTTCGTTCCTCTTAATTAGAATGCATCGGCTGCTTGGGAGTGTGATATATAAATATATATATATTTTTTTCTATATTTATTTCTTTATATATTATTATTAATATTATTTTTATTGTTGATATTATTTTTATTATTATCATTGATCGATCGAGAGTTATAAAAAATTCGTGTCGACTATTTAATTTTTCATTGTAGGATATTCATGTAAAACTCTCTTGCATGGGAACTCTCAGAGTTTGGACACAGAGAGGCCGTCGCTATTAGAACGTGAACGTTACTATTATTTTATTTATTTGTTTATTTTTAATTATGTTTTTTTTTTTTCTTTTTTTTTACTCTTATATATTTTATTATTTGTTTTATTTCTGGTCTGTTGTAAAGGAGTGTGCATTGTGTGTTTAAAAATAAATATGGTAACGTGAAAACGATGATGAGGATTGCAAAAACGTTTTGGGTGCATTTTGTAGAATACGAAAAAAAAAAAAAAAGCTTTTTTGTGGGTAATGCAGAGAATGTTATTTTTTGATTGCTACGACGGACGCAACACGCCGGTGATATTATTATTCCGGGTATTGTTTTCTATTCCCTCCTTATTTAATTTTGTGTTTCTTGGTGGAAGCTTATTCGTATCATTAATTATTTTTTTTTTATTGTATTATTTTATTTATTCATCTTCATACGAACGTTGATTTTTTTTGATATTATAAATTAATGAAAAGAGATAATATAAAAACCGTTGGATTATGGAAGGATAAAAGGAATGTACAAATACGACGATTCTTAAAAATAGCTTTTAAACTGAGAGGAAGGAGAGGTGAATATCAAAAGTCGCGGAGTAAAGACTAGATGAGAGAGGAAGCAGGAACGACGAGAATATAATGCATGCCATCTGCTCCTTTTGTTATAATCTTTCCTGTCTTCTTATTATTAGTGTTCTTTTTTTCTTTTTTTTTTTGCAAACATGATTCTCGCTTGCGTCGAGAGTCTTTGATGAATAATTTATTTGCCTGACAAATGGCATGTCGCTCCTGCTTCCAGCTCTCTCTCTCTCTTTTTCGGTATATTCTGCAAATCCGTGAGTACCTACAATTTGACAATAGCAGACAAGAAGTGGGATCCCATTATTAATTTGTGATTTATTTTTTTACGACGGAAATTTCATTATAATTTGACTTTAAAAATAAATATTTTGATTTGAGTTTATCGCGACTTCAAAGAGACAATTTCAACTTTCATTTTATAATCGGGTGAAGTTAAAAAAAATTTATTCATTTCTTCCAACACTTCTCAGGTCTTCGGTTGTGCCAAAACAAAAAATCAACTCGATGATTTCGGAAATCTTGAAAAGAAAAAAATAAATAAATAAATCAAAGAACAAAATCTCCGGCATCTGAACAAGTGAATAGTTATTTTTACATATGCTCACACACTTTTTTCTTGTATTATTTCCCAAAACTGTAGCTGGCTTGACCGAGGTGATTATATACAGTTCGCCTGATGATAAAAAAAAGAATAGGGGATTCTGCTTTTTGGAGTACGAGTCTCATAAATCAGCCTCCCTGGCGAAAAGGAGACTCAGCACAGGTCGTATCAAGGTCTGGGGCTGTGATATCATAGTAGATTGGGCTGATCCACAAGAGGAGCCTGATGAACAAACCATGGCTAAAGTATATTATCATATTTTTTTTTTTTCTTACACAATACTTGTAATATAATATTCAGTTTAATCAAACAACTTTTTCATTTGATAATCTATCATTCTTCAGGTACGAGTACTTTATGTAAGGAATTTGACACAAGATTGTTCAGAGGAAAAGATAAAAGAATGTTTCGAACAATTCGGAAAAATCGACAGGGTGAAGAAAATCAAGGATTATGCATTTGTACATTTCGAAGATAGAGATAATGCAGTTAAGGTAACAAAAATTATACATTTTAAATCAATATTATTATTCAAATTAAATTAATTATTGTTTAATTCATAATTTATTTTATTCAGGCGATGCGGGAACTTCATGGAAAGGAAATTGGCGGCTCTCACATAGAAGTAGCACTGGCAAAACCACCATTCGACAAGAAGAAAAAAGAAGACATGTTACGAGCAAGAGAAAGAAGAATGATGCAAATGTTGCAAGGACGTGGCGGGTAAATTCTACAGAGAATTTTTTAATACCTTTTTATTTGACTTGATATTTTGTTTTATTAATTTTATTATTATTTTTCCTCATTGAGAAATAAAAATATATTTTATTGTAATTTTATTTCAGCGGATCTCCTTCTCATCCAAGCATGATCAGTGGACCTATGCCAGTACGAGGATCAGGACAAGGTCCTCGTGGCACTAGCACGAGCATGAGACCACCAATGGGTCGTGGCGATTACAGTGAGTACTGCATTGCAATTTAATTTATTTATTTATTTATTTATTTTTTACCGTTGTAGTTTTTTACTCGGTTCAATTCAATGGTAATTATCATAAAATTATTACAATAGTTATTTGTTTATATATATTTTCTTTGTAATTGTTTTTAATTTATCAAACTCTCGTATCAGTTATATTTACTGTTAGTTAAATAATATAATACAATGCATCTGCATTTTAAAGAGAACAAAAAATTATGCGAGATGAAAAATTATTATTTCAGTTTTGATTATTTGTTTATTTGTTTATCGACTGAAGTTATGAACGTTAAATTTTTAACAGAAAATATTGAGCATTTTTTAATGCTAATTATTATTTATATTGTATTTGTTCATAAATACATACATATATTTTTTTTTTAACAAAACTTTTTCAATAAAAGTTTACGAACTTCGTAACACCGAAGTCCCGCATGCTCTTGGGAAATTCCACTATTTCACAACAAACCTTTGGCTTTCGCGCATGACAGGCAACTTTATTTTATTTAAATTAATGTATATATAATGATATATACATAATCATTTATTTATTTAATTTATTATTTTTTTTTTTTTTACTAAAAATTTGAAGTTTTAATAATTTGGACATATTTTTAAGGACTTTGAGGATTATAGTACGGTTGAAAAAATTCCTCTGGCTAGATTTCCTTACATCCATTTTTTAAATCCTTGCGTTTTTCCTTTGATTAAAAAAATGACAATCATTCAATAATTAATTAAATTTAATTGAGTGTATACTATTTTTGAATCCTGTAGCACTTTTCATGTCATTTATTTGTCACAAGAAATGGGAAATATTATTTGTCACTTTGCACTATGTTTTAAAATCCTTAACTACTTGAAATAAAAATGTCAATCGCACATTGTCATTTTAAAAAATATAAATACTACATATTTAAAAAGAGAAATAGTCAAAGGTTAAATGACATTTGCATGTTTATTATTTATTTATTTATTGTATTTATTTTCTTGAGATTGTAGATTTTTTTTATAATAAGTTAATTATTAGTTATATTCTTGTGAAGAAATGTAGATTATTTAAATCATTCGATGATTATTTATTTTGTTTTTATTTAGAAATTAACGACTGATTTAATTTTTGTTTTGTAGTATTTTTATTTCTATAAAATTATAAGCGTGGGTAGATTGTTTTTTTTTTATTTGTTTTGTGTTGAATTACAATTATATTTTCAACAATATGAATCCAACAAATCTATTTTGCAGCTCTCAAGGAAATTGGTAAGCGCCAAAACATTGAATGACGAATGCAACGTTTTAGAATTTAGTAAAACAATTATTTTATTTTATTTTCGTAGTTGATTATTTATTACATACAAAAATTTATTAACTACTATTTATTGTATAATTTTATTTAGTCAATTGAATGAATGACGATGGTAGTAGGGTAATTGTTGCAAGGTTTTTCGTTTTAATATAAAAAAAAAAAATGTTTTCCCTATATTTTTTATTTAAAAAAAAAGAATTCTTGTCAAACAGTCTCATTTTCTTTTTTTTTTTTTCTCACACTAATTCACAATTACGTATACAATTATTTTCCTGTTTTTCATTCATTCACTTCTTACATATCTCATTATTTACATACATATATCACTAATTTATTTATTTAATTAATTAATTAATTAATTAATTATATATATTTATCTTTCGGCATGCATATATTTTATTATTTACATAATTAATATATTGATTATTGTTTGTCGTTTTATATAGAAGATAAAATTAATGAATTCAACAATTTTTAAGTAATTTATCTCCTTTTTCTTTTTCTTGTTGAAAATTGGAATTAATCTACTATCTCGTGGCTAAATTTTGGGTCTATTTGTAATGTGTGTTTTTATAGATTATGATTACGACTATTACGGTTATGGGGATTATCGAGGTGGCTACAGTGATCCATATTACGATGACTATTATCGATACGAAGATTACTATTTCGATTATGCGCCGCCTCCGCCGCCTGCCAGAGGGAGAGGCAGGCAGCCTCAACCGGTGGGTCGCCTTTTTTAACAAGTTTTATCAAAACAAAACCAAAAAAAAAATGTTTTTTATAATTTTTTTTTTTCTTTTTAATTGTTCTTTGAAGTATTATTACTATTGTTAATATATATTATTTTAATATCTTGAATAACTTCAGCGGTAGTTTGATTGTGGCACAGTGTTCGCGGAATCCTCATTACTGTACTCTCTTCGTTCCTCCATGTTTATTTATTCTATTTCATTTTTATTTTATTAATTTTTTTTTTTTCATTTGTAATTACTATTTCCAATTCATCTCCTCATTTCATTTTATTTCTTAACATACTCATACGCCTATTTATTCGCGTTTAAAATAAATAAAAAATAAAAGTAACGTATAAATTAAATTTTAATATAATTATTCTTGCTAATTATTCGATTTGTGCTCGCTTCGAGTAATCCACTAACACAAGACGCAAGGGATTGTGACATGTTTCCATTATCACTTTATTTTATTTTAGTACTTGTATAATAATGTACACACAGGCAGAAACACTTTTTTTTTTTTCTTTTTTATAATAAATATGAGTTATCTTATATAACCATTTATTATCGTTATGTTTAATTTGAATATATTTTTTTTTTACTTGCTGAATTGCTCATTACTCGCCTTGTGTTTTAATTTTTCTTTTGTTATCTAATTTCACACGCACATGTAAATATTACGCGAGTTGGTGCAAATAGAGAGAATGTGAAACTCGTCGCGGTTATTATTTTCTCAACGGTTTGAGGATGAATAAAAATAAATGCCAAATGTGAAAAGATGGTGTAGATAAATTATATAATTGTTCAAACAATTTATATCCGGAACACGAATTTTTTTTTTTATAAATCACACATTTCTTGTATGTCCTTGCCAAAATAATGCTCGATTGACTAACAATATTTCATCATCCATTAAAACTCATGAATATGTTTACGTTTAAATTCAATAATGCGCATACATAATTTATAATTTTGTATTTTCTCTTCAATTAACCTTTCGAATTCATATTTTTCAAACAGCATCTGCTCCCCCGAACACACTGCCACATTCAAATTGCTTGCGTGAATCATATCTGAGCCATGTCATGAAAAATATTTCAAAATTACGGTATCAAGAAAGGAAAAATAATAGTCAATCAAATTCGGGAAAAGCTCTAAAGTCTTTTGTGAGAAACAAAAACAAATAGACTAAAGAGAACAAAAAAGTTCTCTTTGCAAAGCCAAAATGACGGGGGAAAAAAAAAACACGGAAACTAAGATAAAAAGTTACGATTCAACGATGAAGAGAAATAAATAATGAAAAAAAAAAAAAAAAGAAAAAGGAGAATGAAAATGAGAAAAAAAATATATTAGACTCCTGTTACTTCCTGTTTGTTTGATAAATATATCGAGACAAGAAAGAAAAAAAAAACTGAGGCAGATAAGGAACTTCCTTGAAAATTTCCTATATAATAACATGCATATTTGTGGTCTCCAAATGCAGCCAGTGCTTATTTCTCACACATATCATCTATCAAATGTGCTAACTCCACTACAACAACTACGTTATTATAAAAAATTAAAACGCCAATAATAAAACCTTTATCTAAACAACAAATTAATATAACATGGCATTAATTAACCTCTATAAAAAACAAAAAAAAATATAAATCAAACAAAAACAATAACTGCTTCAACCTATCTATCGATTAACACCATAAAAATTTCACTATATTAATATTTGCACGATAAAACCGTCGTGTATTTAGAGCGTTTCCTGGCTCGGATATGATACACCTCTATATTTTCTTTACTTTTTTTAATATTCTTTTAACTTTTTACTATTTATTATCATTTTTTTTTCTCCTTCCTTTGCCTTTTTATGTCTCAAGTTTCAGATTTACCACTCATGATGATGATGATGACGATGATGATCAACGTGGATTTTACAATGGCCTTTATTTATTTATTTTTTTTTCTCCAACGCTTCATCATTTGTCTTTATAACTAAACTTTCACAACAAACAAAAAATTATAAAACTTTTTCTGAGTATATATACTTTTCCACCGATTAATAAGTCACTATTTGAACTGCAACTTCACAGTTTATCTTCAACAAACTTCTCATAGTCTTCTCATTATTATGATTACCGTTTTTTTTTTTCTTATTTTTATTCGACATAGAATTAGACTCAGAAAGAGTTTTTAATTTTGAAATAAAAAATAAATTAATACAGCCCAGCTTGAAGATCTTCAACGAGTCTCGGAGAATTTTATCGCTGTATGTGTGTTGAACTAACAACATATAATGATTAATTAATTTACTATTAGGTATAACTTGGATGTGCTGCGAAAGGGAATGAGAATGGAGTAAAGACGAAATTGTGCGTTGTAATATATTTTATTCAGGAGATATTAAAAATATTGATGAAATGATAACATATATGCATATGTAAATACATTCATACATACACAGATATATACATAAATGTATTATCACAGAGCAAAAATAAATTATACTATGCTCTCTCGCTTGCTTAAGCAGTTAAACACCACTGTCACGCTTATTTGCGCATTAATTGACACAATTAATCCTATGCTTAAACTGCTGCTTTGTAATTTTTTTTTTTGTTCCGTATATGTATAAATATTATTTTTTTTTTCTTTTTTTTTTTAATTTTGATAATGCCTCGACTTGACTTTTGTTTTAGCTGCCAGAGCAGTAGGTTGTGTGTTGCTTAAACTCCCCTTGCGCCAAATACAATACACGCTTTTGACCACACTTTGCTACATGTGTTGGATAATCCACTAATCCCATTCGCTGCTGTTTGCGCAAGCAAAAGTATAACAAAAAATTGAAAAAAAAATACAAATATACCGATCGAAAAGCTATATATAAATTGCTTGACACACGATTCGGTTAGTAACATTTTTTTTTTAATTGCTAATCCATAGAGCTAATTATCTATCTTGTAAATTGAATTTTGATTTTTTTTTTTTTTTTTTTACTTTTATTATTTATATTAAATCTGTCGCTAAATTATCTATGCACCGCTGCTGTTACTGTCCCTCTCTATTCCTCTGTGCCCACCCTCAGTGCTATTTTAATTTTGTATTATATATGTTTTTTTTTTTTTATTTATCATCAATGTTAATGTGCTTTATGGTTTACGCGCAAATGAATTTCCTTTTATAGTCCACGTAAATCAATCAATAATTCGGACACTACTACTATTTATTTAAAATCAAAAATGCCAGTCATTCGTGCCATTGAAAAATAAACTACAATATCAATATAAAAAAAATTACAATTCAACTTTAATAATAAATTTCGATAGCAATTTCATATTCATTTATATCTAAAAAAATATTTTTCTATAATGATACAGAGAGATTATAATTAAAGTTCAGTTAGATTTAATTATAAATAACCGAGGAATTGAAGAAAACATATAAATTTAATATATAAATGTAACGAAAAAAAAAAAAAAAAATGAAAGTAAATTTTAATTAGTTTTATAATAATTTATGTAACATAAGTCGCAAGATGGGGTAACATTTGGGTGTGTGTTGTTTGGTTAGGCTGGTCGTGGCCGTGGACTGGTGGCCCGTGGCCGAGTAGTCGGTGGCCCCCAAGCCCGTGGCCAAGTCAGGGGGGGACGCAACCCCGCAACATCAGGGGCCCGTGGGGCCCAGCGGCCAGCCGCTCGTGGGGGGGTCCGCGCCAAGGGAAGTTTACCAGGTGAGGATGGTCTGTATCTCAAGCAATCTTATTTATTTATTTTTTTTTCTCCCGATAATAATTTTGTTTAAGCATAACGTAATAGTAATCTTGAAGTAAAAAGCAGTATCTCCTTCACACGCTTCCTTATTGCTAATTATTATCTCCATCAACATCAATATCTTCTACATTCCTTCTCCTTCCCTTTCAAACGCACCCGAAATCTCCACATCAATCACATCAACTGCAGAACAAGATAATTATTAAGTAAATTTGTACAAGATACTATATTTATTATTATCAAATAATTTTATGCTCTTTCAATTTTTTCAAATAAAATTATGTTTTCTATTGTCAATTGTATTTTAGTTTGAATTTTAATAACAAAGTGATGAATTTACTACGAGATTTACTAAAACATTATCGTGAGTAGTTTTGAAATTTGAAAGAGCACAAAGTTGTTGGTGTATTTATGTACAAGTTGACCGTTATATATTATACAAAGTAACCCTCCATTTCTAATGGAATTTCTCACAGAACGTGTTTTCATATTGTTTTTTTTTTCTTCTCTGTTCTCTCTATCTTTACAGCAGGTAAGCGAAAGTTTGACGGGGGTCACCAGAACCAGGGGGAATCTAAACGTCGCTTCCAGAGCAGCTGGGGAAACCAGCCCCTCGCCCAACAACCACTGGGCAATACGTACGGATTGGCGAGTGTGAACGGTGGCGGTGGCGGTGGTAGTGGCGGCGTCGGTTTTACTGATAGATCAGGAGCAACAGGCGCTGCAACTGGCGATGATCACGAGTGGTATCAAGATTCATACAACTCGTGGAGCTAACTTCCGCCTTTTATTTGCAATATGAATTAATGTCGTTTTTCAATTTGAGATTAGACAAAGAATACAAATTTAATAAACTTCTTATGCGAATTTAAAATGAAATATGAAAATGAGAATAAAAATAAAAAACAACGGACGTTTAACGCGTTTTTCGCCTTTCTCATAAGGCCTCAAAGACAACGTGCAAATGAAAAAAATAAAAAAAATTATATTAAAAGCAAAAGTAAAGAAAAAAAAAAAAGAAACAAAGTTAAACAAAAAAAAAGTATATATATAGATAGAAATTCAGCGTTTTCAACAATGCTGATTGCATCGTCACAACCAACCGATAAAATAACATCTGTGATTCTATTTTACTTGCGAGCTTTTTTCTCTCGCTCGTCGGAGGGTTTTGTCGAGACCACCAAGGAGAGAGAGTTTGAAAAGAATGATCCGTTGTTAGTGAATGTAAGAAAAATGAATTAAATGAAATGATTAAAGAAAGAAAGAAAAAAATAATATTGTAAAAGTGAAATATACAACATCAATCCGTCACCGACGCTGCTTCTTATCTCGCGATTAATTATATAATAATTTGTAAATGTAGCATTGTTCATTTCAATTAATTTTTTAATTTTTGATTCTCAAAACGTCGACGAGCAAAAATAAATATAAAATATTAGATAAACAAATGATTTGTAAATGCGCGTGTGCGCATAATAAGTCGCGAAGATTAAATGTAATAACAAACAATATATATAAATATTTATATATATTTATATATGTATATGCCACACCACCGTCGTTCACTGCGCGCAAAATGTTGTTGTGATTTTTAATGTACAGTGATGTGCCACTGGGACTTTATTATTACATCGGAGTGACCACCCACCCACCCCGTACTATTATTGATAATATTAATTGTAATAACGTAAACGTTAAGATAACCACTACTCCATTGTCACATTATTTACTGCCATGCGTAAAAAAATTATAAAAAAAAAAAAGTGAGAGTGATTTAGGATGATTATATGCGAAATTCGCAAATATGCTTAAAAGTTAATTGTCAAAAAATTGTGAAAAAGTAAAAAAAAAAAATTTTTTTTGTTCTTATTTGTTAAAATAATTATCGGCGATGTTGACACTATTTTGGAATGTGATGGCTCGTAATTAAGTTAAACGTAAATAGAAAAAAAAAAAAAGCCTGTGGTTGTAGCAGTAATGTCTTTCGTGTAGTGTTTTGTTTGATTTTTTTTTAATTGCAAAAAGAGAGAAGACTAATACAATGCGATTAGATAGGGGCGGGTTGATGAGAACTGACAAAAGAAAAAACACGATAGAAATGTTTAGGGAATGAATAAAATAAATGGCGTGAAAGAAAATGAGAGCGAACGTACGTACGAACGTTGAAATTTATAGCAAAATGCGTGAATGCAGTGTGAGAAAGCAGATAAAAATGCACAACAAATGGAGAAAAAAAAAAAAATAATTGTTACAAGCATGTGGTTATAAAGTGAATAACGAAAAAATAGAGCGCGTATAGAATAAGAATATCTGGAATGCATCCCCCTGTGTGTGCGTGTATGCGTTAAGATTGAGAGAGATTAAGAGAGCGCCAAGCGCCATTAGATCTTCTATTGTTGGTCTATAATGTGTACAGTCAGTGAAAAACTATTATTATTAAGGGTCAGGCAAAGTTTTTTTTTCTGACATAAAAATGCGCGATTATGTATTGTCGCGCTACGTCTTTTGACGTTTGTTTTTCTTCTTTTTTTATCGCAGTCATGATGCGCGTGATTTGTAAGAAAAAAAAAAAAAAAAAAAAAATGTGATCATGCAATCAATTCAACTTTTGAGAGAGAGAGAGACATATTGCTCACACGAATTGAGACTAAATAAAAAAATGAATGTGAGGATAAACGTAAAAGAAAATGGGGAAAAAAAAACTATTATAAAAAATTCAGAAGAAAAAAAATTTATATTAAAAAATTTTTAATCATTCAATGTGAAAATCCAATTGGCGAGTGGATGAAAAAACAAAGTTTTGCCGCCACTCGTGTTCTAAATTATATACTGTATTTATTTAGCGCATTTTTCTACGAGATGCGATTTAAAAAAAAAATTATTAAGTCAAACTTTTTTGTCTCTTCCGTGGTAAATTGGTTTTTTAAAAAAACCCGGAATGAGGTTTCTAATTGTGTATAAGAGAGAGAAAAAAAAAGACGCGTTATTGCGTCTCGAATTTCATAAAAAAAAATTCGAACTCGACTGGCTACCGAATTGATAATGATAGTTACAGAATGAAATGATACAAAAGAGAAACAAATTGATACAACATATTAGCGTATACGGGATATTCTGCATAAAAAAAAAATTCTTAAGAAAAAAAAACATACAAGCACACGACTTTTTGAGTGTTGAGACTCGTTGTTATTGTTAGCCTGTTAGTTAATTAGTAAGAGTTGTAAGTGCGGGTTGTAAGTTGGTCCCTGTCCCTGGAACCCCGACATCTGCCCCCTGTTCTGGAGATTAAAAAAAGAAAAACAATTCAAACGGTAAATGATTGTCCAAATATAAAAAAAAAACATGAAAAAAAAATGAAAAAAAAAACAAAAAATAATGATTATGACAAAAATTGAAAAAAAAATAATATGTATATGAAAATGATTAATGAAACTAACAATTGTGGAAAACAAAAATGATAATGAGCGGAAAAAAAAACCGACTAAAGAAAAATTCATATAAATTAGCTGTTAAAAAAATAAATAAATATAATGCAGATATACGCACCCGCTGATAAGTGAATAAATGAAATTTCTGTACGAATGAGACATTCATTTAAAGATAGATAAAGCAAAGAAAGAAACAAACAAACATACATACAAATAACTTATGCAAACGGAGTTGAAACAAACTGACAATCGAATAATCCATTTTCATAATTATTTTTTACTGAAATATTGAATTCGCCATGAACTATGTATACATTTATTTCAAAGCCCCGTATAGTAACTTCCCTCTCTTACTGGTCGTGAATTCCCCCATGTAATTAAATAATACGATTTGCAAATGAATACAATAATTGAGAGTAAACATAGATCGCCGAAAAGTGTAAATGTTTTTCGGAACAAATATTGGCTATTAACATTAACTGATGAAACAATATATATAATATTCTCATGGATAATCATAACAGAAACAAAGAAAAAAAAAAAGAAAAATAAGTAAACGTGAATTGGGATTGCATCGTGAAACAGATAAAAAAATTTTATGCATTTGACACTCGAGCATAGAGAAATAGGAGAATAATTTTTAATGTCTGGATTTGAAAGGCAAAAAAAAATAAGCAAAGATCGATCACTCGCAAACCCTTTTATTTATGAGCATTTTTTTGTTAATTTTTATTCATGTTTTACTTAACTCTAATCTTGTTTATCCCCCCTAACCGTTAGATTATTATATTATCTTCTTAGTGGAAGATAAAATAATAATATTATATGAACAAATAAAGCGGAATAGGGGGGATTAGATCGCAATTAGTTATAATATTAATGATTGATTAAATAATCTCCCCCCGCAAAGAAGGAAAGGAAAAAAAAATGAAATCCCCTGTATCCCTGCCTTATTAATTATTATTTGTCTTCAATATTTTTTTTCAATAATCATTGTACAAGATCTGTAATATCTTAAAAAAAAAAAAAATCTCTTCTTTTTTTTTTTTATCCTTCAACGTTTATTCAATATATATTTAGATTAATATCCGATATGAAAACCGTGAAAATAATTCCAATACCCATTTCCCAACCGTCCTATTATAATTATTATTATTTTCTATCTACCTATTTATAAAAGCATAATATTGAGGATGTAATACAATTAATATTAACAATATAATAAGGATTCTAATGCTAATCAATATCGAGTGGATTTTTGTGAAAAATATTTCCGTATAAACAAAATTATTAAATAAGAAAAGAAAAAAAAAAAGGCGAGAAAAACAAAAATTAAAAATGAAGTAAATTAAAAAGGAATTATACAAGGGATTTACATAAATTTTTATCTTTACATATTTATCAATATAAAAAATATAATTTAAATTGAAAGTTACACGTGAGAATATACGAAAAAATCAAGCAAATTAAAATATAATAACGGAATAAAAAGAAATTAATTATCAACAATGTAAAAGAAAAATTGTGTTCAACTTGCGGGGATAAGGAAAATATGAGTGATAAAAGGCTCAGACAGTTTGCAGTGACGAGACTTTAGACTGATCTAGGTACTAGCGTTACAATATTGACCCCAACCCATTAAACACGAGCACCCTAAAGCTCTCTCACATATCCTTCCCTTCTTTTATATATTTATATATATATATTTATTCCTTACTCCTTTAGCTTCATATTTTTGTCCTTCATCCATGTACAACCCTTATCATCACTAAATTTACTCGTTCCATTCTTCCTCCCATCATCTTTAACACTCCTGATACTTATATTTATGAAACACCATTAGGTCTTATCGTTTCTGGTGTTTTCATCCCTAAACACTTTTTGTACGTACAGTCACAGCTGGGGTGCTCGTAAAGGGGTTGAAGGTCGCATTTAGGATAATGCATCACTGTGTTATACTTACTGAGGCCTCGAACCGCGCGCCTTTTTACCTTTATTTTATTTTACTTTATCATTATTTTTCTTTTCTTTCTTTTTTTTTTTTTTTTTTTAATCTCGTTTGCCCTAATTTACTAATTTACTCGTGACCAAACGAACTCACACACACAAATACAATTACACATCATTTGAATGATTAGATAAAAAATTAATAAGACGATGATAAAAATGATGATGGATTTTATTTTTTTTTTTTTTTCCTATCTTTCTTTTCATTTTTGGGAGTCTCGTTTCATTATTTTAATAATGAGAAATTAAATTAGAGTATAATGATGTGAAATTTGTAATTCGGGCTGAGAATATTGTGACTCGTTAAAGTTTTTCAGACCCGAATTCGTGTGGAGTGCGGATAAAGAGAAAAAGGGGAATAAAATTTGCGGAGATGTTTTCTTTTTTTTTTTTTTTATTTTTTTTTTTTTAATTATATATAAATATATATTATATTTCTTGCGTATATGCATTTTTTTTTGTGAAACATGATGTTATTTCTCTTTAGTAAATAACGAAGGATGTGAAGTGAGCTATGTAGATGAGAAAAAAAAAAAGAAAAGTGCGTTTAAAAAATTAAGTTTGATTGGATCCGAAGCATATATTCATATTGTTACTATGTTTATGATTTCTTGAGAGAAAAAAAAAAAATTATTCGAAAATATTCAATTAGTTCCGTGATTCGGTATTAATATTTTCAAAAAAAAAATATAAAAAAATTTTTTAAAAAAAAAAAAGACAATGGAAATAATGTTGAATTAAATAAAATATAAGTTCTCGGCATGGAAATTATTCGCGAAAATAAATTATCCTTCGAATTATATTTGAGAAAATTTATATTTCGTTTTCTTTCTCTTTAATTATTTTTCTTCTATTATTCAGCTGCAACGATCGCTTAGCTTTATTTTTTTTTTGTTTGTAATTTGCCGCAATCTTATATAATTTTACTTTTTTTTTTATTTAAAAAACAAATGTTGCCTCTATAATTTTTAGTGTGAAGTAGTTAAACATTACTAATTAAAAAGAAAAAAAAAGAAAACAAAATAATAAAACGACGATTATATTATATAAAATATTAAATCAAGAAAAGCGAGTTGCCGAGGGATGCAAAATGGAGTATAAAAAAAAAAAACAAAATGAAATATAAAGCAAATTATTGTTCACAACCATATTCTTTTTCATCATTTTAATTTTTTTTTTTGTCCCGGGCTAGGAGCTTGATTTAAACAAAATAAAATAATAAAAAAAAAAAAACGTGTCAAAGATTTTGTGTATGAACCAGATGTATTCTACATGTCTCAATAAACAGTTGTATGTGAATTACCTTTCTTAATTCCACATTGAATATTATTTTAAACTTTAAGAATTCCCCCCTTCAATCATTTACCAAAAAATAAATAATAAAATAAAATAAAATCAACTGTTAAACATTTTTCACTTCTTAAAAAGTGTATGCCATAAAAAAATACTATTATCACCCCCTGGACCATCATTAATTTGCATTAAATCATCCAACTATCAAAAGCTCATCTTTCCACAAGCCACTAAAATTTTTTTTTATTCCAACTCTCCTTTATTTTTACTCGTCTCATTAAAAAAAAATAAAAAGAATCAGTATACACCATCGCTCATCCACCATCATCCCTTATACTTATACATGTATATGTAATCAGGACAAGGAAAACTTTTTTGATGCTGGATGGTGGATAAGTCGCAGATTGTCGACTGCGCATCCCTGTCCCACTTACACCATTGAGGGTTGCTCATCCCTTTGGCGCACAGCATATCAAACAAAAATAATAAATTTATCGGAAAAACGAAGAGAAAAACAAACAGATTGTCTACACTCGACATCAAACGAAACTACCCTAATACTAACAAAAAAAAAAAGGAAAAAAAAAACTTTGCTCGTTAAAGACCAGGAAAAAATAAAAAAAAACAAAAAAATCATTAAAAAATGTGATATTTAATTGCACACTCTTGGCAAATAAACTTTTGATATATATACAATGTAAATAAAAGAAATAGAATGAACAAAATAAATCTTATATCCTTTTTGTGAACTATCACAACATTCTCCCCTAGTTCATACACCCCCAACCTTTACTGTATTATTTTTTTTCTTCATCCCCACTCTGGAATTATTATTTTTTTTTTTTTTCATCCTCCCTCACATGCATCTTATGCGACATCTAGCGTCGTTATTTGAGCCTGCGTAGGGTTGTGATGTTAGGGGTAGTCGAGCGCCCGCGCGTTCGAGGAAACGTCAGAAGAGAAGTTAGGGCGTTTGTAGGGATAAAAAGAGAATAAAATAAAAGAATAATCTGTGAAGGAAATTTTTAATATTAATTTTAATTCGCACAATTTAACTTTCACATTTTAACAATAATTGTCAAAACAAAATCATGAATGAAAATTTAAAAATAATATATATTTGTGTTTGAATTCGATATGGTAATTATTAATGATTATATATTTAATCGTGTGGATGCAGAAGCCATTCTGTTGAGGTGTGAACAACCCACCAAATGGGATAAAATAAAGCGCGCGCTGAACACAAAATCTGAGTTAATATAAAAAGTGTCGTGGGTGTGTGTATAAATTTAAGAAAAAGAAGAAAAAACTTTGGTCAACTAGACAAATTAAATTCAATGCAGAATTTATCAATAATTAATTCTATTGAATTACACACCCCTTAGTAAAAAAAAAAAAAAAAAGTCTTACCATTGTTGTATACTATTTACCCATAAATATATTAAATAATAAAATTTTTTTTTTTGATATTTTATTTATCAACAAAATTATCATTTTGTTATTTCATAAATTAATTTAACAACACAATGCAATATTAATTCAATGGCTGCATAAATATTATTGACACATAAAGGAGAAGATAAAAAATATTATGGAGTAATAATAAAAGGTGAAAAACAAATTTTAATAATTGAAAAAAAAAAATTATATGTATGTATATGTATTAGGTATATATAAAAGAGAAGAAATGAGCTTGCGCAAACCAACAATAACCACCCGTGTCTGCAATCACAAGATGGTTTAGCTCAAAATATTTTATTTCCTTCCATCGGATTTTTATAATCTATTATATTTAATCCAATGATTTTACATAATATCAATAAATTCAAAATAAAAAATTAATAAACATCCAAGATAAAACGCTCAATAAAAAAATAAAAAAAACGCCGTTGATTTTGAAGTAAATAAAAATAAATTAATCTACCAGATGATTTAGAATTATTAAATATAAATAATAACAAAAAACATCGAGTGTATTTATAACAAAGTGTGTGAGTGTGTGTTTGTTAGTGTGAACGCCACGAGGAACTGCGGTGAGAAAACAAAATTTTTCCCCACCTGAGGGTGCATTTGGAAAACATGCTCAGAAGTTTATTACGGTAATTAAATTTTTTTTGTGTATATTATTAAATTTAATTTATGCAAATGAAATTCACCTTTTAAAAAATTAAATCATCCAATAATGTAAAGAGAATATATTTATTTTGAATTATTGTTTGGGTATTATTTATTTATTCTTTAGATTTATTTTGTATATGTGAGAAAATGATACAATGAAAAAATGAATAGATGTGTTTGAGAGAGTGGCAAACTATTGACCAATATCCGTAGCATCCTTGCCAAGCGCATGGGCGCGGTTCTTGTATCCTATTTTACCCCGCCCTTTGCAGGGTTTCCCTATGTTTCCATCATCCACATCCTATTTTATATTCATTTCATTCCAAATCCCAATTTATTTAACTTTAATATTATTTTTATTGTCATAGAGAAAAGATGAAGAAAATAAAAAAGAATATTTTTGATATTAATATTGTGAATGAAAAATTATTGACAGATATTATTTAATCAGACTTGTCTTGGCATTCCCATGAGATCAGCCATGTTTTTATTCAGGATTATTTAGTTGAAAATTGTCAAAGATATATTTTCTTTACTTTGGTTTCTCTTGGCTAAATATATTGCCGTGAATAAAAATATAAATGAGACAGTAAAACCCATGGGGAAATTGTATGTATAGACAAACGCGCAACGACGTTAAATCGATGAAGAGACCACGTGAAATGGAAAAATAAAATAAAGAATAAAGTTAGAAAGACAAGAGAAAAGATCTTCAGCCTCGTAAAAATATATTTCAAGATATATTTTTATTTCCAACACAGAACTCTAATATAACTTTGTCAAATAGGGCGTGGCTAAATATTTATATTATCCTATTAGATCTGGTTTTGTTTAATATATTTATCCAATTATTATTATCCCCAATCAATAAATAAACAACAAAAAAATAAATAATAAAATACAGATTAACTGTGTGAACTCGGTGGAATTCTTTCAAATGTCAATATCCAATAAATAAAAATATCATTTTATATTATTTATCTTTCATTATTAATACAGAAAATTAAATATATACATGAAGTTTTATTTTTTTTTTATTTTATTTTGTTCATGATTTATTATTGTTAATAAAAAATTGACGTTGTCCTAGTTCGTGTCCTTGTTTCCTTGCGCTTGACGATGAAAGATATTAACGAGTAGAGCTTAAAGGAGAATGGTGACACACACCGTGCATGAAAATTGGTTGAGGGCGTGGTGGATTTTGGCACTCTATAATTCACTCTTGACCTACCACACACTCTCAGGTGTTTACGGAAGAGGTTTTTGTTATTGTATATACCTGTACTTCAAATCCTTAAATACAATACACAAACATTTATTTATTTTTCATTACACTATTATCATTTAAAATTTATATTTAAATCATTTTTTATTTATTTTTTATCTTTTATAGATGATCACCTGGATCATCATTCCTCGTGATTTGTGGGCTTGGAATAGACACTGACGATATGGTAAATAAACCAAATCATTTAGAATACAGTGAAAAAAAAAAAATTAATTAATTATAATTATTGATAATTAATATTTTTTTTCTTTTTTGTAGGACACAGTATGGCTTCAGTACTGTGGCATGTCTCTGGGAGTAGTTTCGTCTCGCCTGCCATCATCTTCCTTCTATTACTTTGTCCACATGATATCACAGGTCAGTATTTAATTATTAATTCAAAATTAAAATAATAAAAAAAGAAAAAAAATTATAATTTAATTTAAATGAAAATAATTTATTATCCAAATAATTTTCTTCTTCTTCCTCCTCTTCTCTTTCCTATTTATTTCAACTATATATTTTCCCAATAACTATCCTTATTCTTCTTTATTATATTTATTTATAATTTGAATAATAAAAATATATTTTTAAAATAAAAAATACACATGCCTACAATATATAAAAAAATCATGAAACAAAAAAATATTATTGAGTATATAAATGTGGTGTGGTGTGTTCCCGGTGGCGGTGGACAATTCTTCCTGGTGTCTTCTATCTGCTTTAAACACACACACGACTATGATCCCGACTCTGACCTCTTCGACAATGTGTGATTGAAAACAGCCCGCGAGGTAATTGATGTGCCACTGCCACAGCAAGACTACGTTCCATCCCTACCGCCACCACCACCGGGACCTTTCACCACTGCCAAAACACCAAGTACGTCATACGACAAATAATTTTTATTATATATATTTCTATACGTATATATGTATATGTATATATTTATAGTAATTACAACAGGGGTGATTATCATGTCCAACTTTATGGCGTTTTGTGAGTACATATTAAAAAAAACATCTTAAAACATTTAATATGCCACGGAAAAATGAAAAAAAAAATAAATAAATAAATAAAATGTATTTATATATATATGAACAAATTTTTTTTTTGGAATAATTATTGCAAACTGGGGAAAATATAATTGGATTGAGGAGGAATTTTATTTTATATTTTATTGTTTATTATTTTTTTTTGAGAATTATTTTCAGATGTTTTTGATTGATAATAATAATTTTGTAAAGATTAATGTGTTTTATTGTGAATTTATTAATGGGGTTTTTAATTTATTTATTGTTAGGGTGTGACCAGACGTTTGTTAGTGTCCCAGGTGGTCCGGAAAGTGGCACATTCCACGCGCCAACTTTGATTAATCCTAAAGGTGAATCACAACAGTGTGTTTACACTTTTCTTGCGGCGCCACATCAACGTGTGGAAATTGTATTCACGACATTTGACCTTCGTGGAACACCGCCCGAGTCAGTAAAATTCAATTATTATATTTATTTAAAATTATATTAATTATAAATACAATATTATGTTAAATTAAATTGCTTGCTTATACAATTAAATTTAACAATGTTAATATATAAATTTATCATGTTCTAATTTGTATTTGTTGCTTTGGGAATATCATAGTGGAGCTGCTGTTGGTGAATTGCCTGCGTAAGTATTTCATATTTATTTTCAATCTATTTAAAATGCATTATCATTACTATTTTATATGTATTTCTATTCCCAATTCCCTATTTCATAACACTGAAGAAAAATTCAAGCAACTGAGACGACAAAGAGAAATTACAAAATTCAATATTCATGAAAGGAAATGAAACACCAAGCAAATATATTCAATTCTCTCAACAGCAATTTTTCTTATTTGTTTTTTTAATCTTTCAATCTTCAACATTGGAATATAAAATCAAATATTAAATTTTTATTATGAATTAAAATGTTATTCAAACTTTTATTACTGAATTATAAACCAAGAAATAATTATAACCATCTTTACATTACATATAATTTTTATTTGTTAATTTTATATTTAAATATTTCAATGTATAGAAATAATTTATCTTCAATTTCATTTCAAATTATTAATTCTATTTATTTTCACAGATGTGTTCATGAATACATGGATGTATACACGGAGATACGATCAGATAATGCAACCAAGCTGATAGAAACACCATTTGGTGGTCGTTATTGTGGTCCTATTTCACCTAGAAGACGTGTATCACTTTATCGTGGCATTGCACTTAGTTTCTATACCGATAAAAATATCACACGATCAAGTCTCTTTAGTGGACATTACATATTCATCAATGCCTGTAAGTATAACATGCATTTCTAAATTAATATCATTTTATATTCAATCTATTTATTGATATAAAAAATTAAATTAAATATATAAATGTAAATTAAGTAATTTTATTTATTTATTTTTACAGCTGAATACGAAGTAGGAACACCAGCGCCAAGTACACCATGTTCATTCCTGGTTAATTCTACTATAAAACGTACTGGAACTATATTATCACCCACATATCCTGGAACTTATCCAAAGGATCTTGCATGTACTTATAGATTTATGGGTAAAACTGGTCAAAGAGTAAGACTGGAGTTTCGGGATTTTGATCTATTTTTTGGAGGTCCTCAGTAAGTCATTTAAAATTATTTAATAATTATAAATTGTATCAAAATAAAATTATATATTATTAATGAATCAAAATTATTTGTTAATTTATTTTATTATTATTTTTTTAGCTGTCCTTTTGATTACGTCAAAGTATATGATGGTGTTAATGAGTCAGCTCCGGTGATTGGAACCTACTGCGGCCAGCAGCGTAATTTGGTGCTATATTCTTCACATTCAAATTTAACAGTACTATTTGTAACACTTCAACGTACTGCAAATACTCAAAATCGTGGCTTTAAAGGAATTTTTGAATTCTCCGAAAGTTTCGTTAAATTAGGTATGTAATTTATTTTAATATTATAATATGTATAAATATCATTAACATTTATTTATAATTTAGATTTCATAAATAATTCTGGTGGTATGCACATACGAGGATCAGAGTGTGATCAAAAAATTTTAAGTTCCAAAGAATCTTGGGGCAATGTTGTCAGTCCAAATTATCCTTTTCCATACATACCAAAAGTGGTTTGCCGTTATTTTATTTATGGCATGCAGGACTCCCAACATCTTGAACGTGTTAGACTTGAGTTTATGTCATTTGATATATCCAAAGGCGAAGCAAAAGCAGAGTAAATAATTTTTCATTTTTCTCTAAATAAATTTATTTTACAAATTAACTAAAACTCATTTTAAATATATATTATTTTATTTATTTATACAGGTCTGCATGCACTGATGGTTATCTAAAAATTTACCTTAAGGGTCAAGAGGCGACTGATTCATATGACAAATTTGATTATGAGTTATGCGGTAATGAAACAAATCCGAGCCACGTAGTTAGTGATGGGCCAAGGCTTGTTATGGTATTCAGCAGCGGTGAATTAAAGCAAGGCCGTGGTTTCAAAGCGAAGTAAGTTGATAATTAATTAATTAATTAATTAATTAACTGTTTCAATTACATTCACATTCCCACAGAGTCGAAAGTAGAGATATTAAGCTTTAAATGATTGATACAAAACGATTGAATGGTACTTTATTGATTTATCAATAGATACAGCTTCGAGACTGAGTACAAAATACCCGGTACCGCTGCACCGGATGGTAGTTGTACATTCACCTATCGCAGTAATTCACGAAAAAAAGGCGAATTCAATTCACCACGGTATCCAAGCAATTATCCAAGCGATACTAATTGCACTTATTTATTTTTGGCAACGCCCAATGAACAAGTTACTCTTGTATTTGATCACTTTAAAGTACGAACGAGAGAAACAAACTTGACTGTTGGACATTATGGGTAAAATAATAAATTTTTATATTACAAACATTTATATAAATAAGAGAGCAATTATTTAATTTTAATCTTTAATAATTTGTTACAAATAGTCCGGAAATTTGTCAAGATGATTGGCTAGAGATTTATAATATGTATCAAGATGGTACGGAAACATTGATCAGTAGATATTGTGGTATGACTGCGCCAGGACCAGTTGAATCCAATCTTGGCGCACAAGGGCTCAAAGTTATTTTACATTCAGACTCGGAGCTTGTTTACAGTGGCTTTAAAGCGCGATATACATTTGATGTCGCTAAATCTATATTCGGAGGTGAATATCCATTACGATTTATCTGTTTGATCTTTATTATTGTATTTTAATTTAATTTAATATTATAAATAATTTAAATAAATATGAGAATATAATTTATTATTTAAATTAGATTGCGGCGCGAATATCAGTAGTCTTGACTACGGTGTAATAAGCAGTCCAAACTTTCCTGATAAATATGACGGTCCAGCAAAAAATTCAGCAAGCAAAACTTGTAATTGGTTCGTGAATGTTCGTCCTAATCACAGGATATTACTTAACTTTGAGCTATTTTCAGTTGAGGGTGAACAATCTGGTAAGATTTATTATCATAAATAATATATTTTATTCATTTAATTATTCATTTATTTATGTAAATATAATTTTAGCTAGAGGATGTCCTGCAGCTGTATTACGAATGTGGTTCTCGCTGATAGCTCCTCCCATTGAATTATGCGGTGGTAAACCACCTGAAATCCCATGGACATACATGTCAGATGATCACAATATGCGTTTGAGGTATTTAAAAAAAAAAAAAGAAAAAATTAACTAATATAATTATAATCAATTTATTCATCAATGAAAATTTATTTTACAGTTTTATATCATCGGATAAAGCAGTAGGACAATTGGGCTTTCGTGCAATATGGACTGAGGTATCATTAACAAGCGAGTGTCGATCTGATGAATTTCATTGTGGCAGAAGTAGATACTGCATTGCTAAAACATTACGCTGCAATAATATCGATAATTGTGGCCCAGAAGATACGTCCGACGAGGAGAACTGTGAGTCCTGATAATCATGACATCAGCTATGAAAACCAAAAAGAAACAAAAAAGAAAAATTATTTCATATAATCGATAAAATATATTCATATCTATAATATATCTTATTAATTAACTCTGCTATTGCCCTATGAATTATTATTGCCTCACTGAGCTGACCCAACGTATATGTGTATAACAATATTCACACTATATCTTCATTCTGCCTAAATAGTATGAATTAATATTTAAATTCTCTATTTTTTTTTTCCCCTTTCAATCTTTCAATCTTTCTTTCTTTTATTCTCACGGCATTTATTTAAATGCATATTATCTAATATTTATTTTATCATCAATTATTGCCACTGGATAGTAAAAATTATATGATGTCTTGGTTGACTTTGATCCCTTTGATTAATATGTATGATAAAATTATATATTTCTACATTCATCTTAACTGCATGCACATATCTGGAATACATGGCTCGTGTTCGGTACGTGAATAAAATTTTTTCATTTCAAACATGAATGTATTTCATCAATTAATTAATTCTCTTCTCACATATTTCCTCTATTCAAATGTTTGCTTTATTATTTATCATACATATATATATGTATTATACTTTATATAATATGTACATTTATAGATGAGAAAGGTACTGCACGAAGCATGTATTGCCATGATAATATATATAAATATTGAAATAAACTGTCATAAACAACAAAAGTCAGTCAACAAAATTAATATATTATTAAATGAGTAAATAAATTAATAATGATCGGATATTGATGAATAAAATATTGGAAATATAAAATAGGTATTTTAAATGAGAATGAAGAATATTAATATTGTATCAACGAATATGAATTTATTTTATTTTGGGTACTCTGGGGCGTGGGTGAAAACGGTTGTGTATGGTGTCTCACAGGTACAGCATCGGCCCCGCTGACACTAGCATTGCCAGGAATCACTGACATGCTTCTTCTCTGTCTGTGCTTTGTGCTCATGGCCATCTGAGGGCTTCCTGAAGCTTCAATAAACATCTGGCATGTTATGAAACTCTCCCTTATCACGTGAGTCTACTCACACAAAAATTCACCGAATAATATACATTTATTTTTCATTTTCCAATGATAATTATTCGCGCTAAATTATAGATATATTTATTATAATATACTCAGATAATTATTAGATATTTTTTGTTTTTCATTCATATTCGTGTTTATATGAAGAAAAGGAAGTATATACATTTTATCAATTTGTTTTTTTATTTTTCAATTTAGATATTTGTATTTATAGGTATACATAATAATACTCAAAATATAAACACCAAAATGCATGATAACAATATTGGATGTGAAACTAACTCTGCTTTTTTATATAAATATAAAATAATAATTGCATGATGAAAAAATATCTTTATGTGAAAATGTATATTCAACTTCCACTTTAATTGCTTTCATATTCATAACTATTTACATATATCAATTCACGTTTATATATGTACATGGAATTGGATTTCTACTATTTCCTTTATATTTTCTCGATAATAATATTTCAATAATAAAATATAAATGTTTGTAAATGTATACAATTGAAAAAAAAAAAAAAATTCATAGATAAATTTAAATGTTCATGATATATTTTCATTAAAAATAAATTGTATATTAAAATAAATAAATAAAATTTTTTCAGGTGCAATCGCAGTGCCTCCAGTGAGTTATGCCGTGCCAGCTGGCTGTGCAGCGGCTGCTTTATTGATAGCACTTGCACTCTGTCTTCTGTGCCATCGTAAATTAAAGTGTCGTGCCCAAGAGGTGCACATTGATGATCTTCAACCGCGCATTGATGATATGCATTATTGTTATCGTCATCACAGTCTTCTTCATCATACACCAACTACTCATAATAGTCATGTTCATGCTCATAATTATCCAGATCCGTATCATTTGGAGCAACCAAGTCCACCAAGTGAAAGCGAAATTGAACATGTTTGTGATGAAGAAGTAAGCAGTCCTGAAAGTCCGTGACCATTGTCATTTATGATTATGAATTCATCATCATTTTATTGGAGTTCAGTAATTAATTACCAATTACAATTACACATTAATAATTCACCGCAAATAATTCAATCGTGCTTAATGTGTAATAAATTTATTGTTGTTGTTGTTGTTGTTGTTGTTGTTATCGTTGCTCGAAAATATCGACAGCACATTCAGCGTCATCAACAGCTCATCATTCATAAAAAAATATTAATCTCATCATTGTCAAAGGAATATTGTCGTTTTCGTCGTCATTATCACAATGAAATAAGAAAAAGGAAGAGGAAAAAAAAAAAAATGTTCTTATAACTCGGACGGAATTTAATGGATAAATTGCGGACAAAATGAAGAAATGAAAATAAATAAAACAGACCCGATCATCAATATTTGTTGCAGAAACTGTTGCGTGATTTTTAAGAATTAATAATTACACTTTGTAGGCTGGTACCTGCAAGTCATTTTAAATAACGCGTTCTTTCGAATCTTTTTATATATTGTAATAAGTAAAAAGTAAATAAATAAATAAATAACGGCGATGATATATTTTCCATGGCATAAATTCACAATTTTATGCATCAAATACATAATAAGGATGAGACGACATTGCATTCCTTAACATTTAGCAATCATTCGAGTGTCATATTTGAATTGTAATTCATTTTTTATTTCTTTTTCTATTTCTTTTCAATATAATTGAATAATGAAAGAGATATTAATGGATTAATGATGATAGCGAAATAATTAACGAATTAAGTTTGACTAAACAATGTAAAATCCGGAGTACATTTTAGATTTATAAGTCATGTTGGTCTAACATTATAAGGGTCTAAAAAAATGTAGACACAATTTTGTCACATTTATATTTTATTTTAGCATCGTTTATTTACAATTTTAATGTAATTGTCGACATTGATGATGCAGCATTGATGAATTTATTCAGAAAAAACAAAAATGAGAGAACTATTTAAACATTTAGTCTGCCAATATTTGTATAGATATACAGGGTCCATACTCAGGACCTGGCCAGTTATTAGGCACTCACATTTATAAGTTAGTAGATTTCGTAATTAGTGTGAATAAAAAAAACACAACTGAAAAATGAAAAAAAAAAAAAAATCTAAATAAATATATATTTGAGGAATGAAAAATAAGAGCATGGAATTTTTGCTGGCCCAAATAATGTGTACATGATTTAATTAGCGCACATTAATACGCACACACCCCATAATATTTTATACAGCAGGAAATGATATAAAAAAAAAAAAAAAAGATAATTTTAAATTGACGATTTCTAATTGAAACAGTCATGTTGCCTAGAGCCAAAAGTCCAACGATTGGCATTTTTCAACGCTATATTATTGTCCGCTTTGTAGCAACAAATGAAATATTGAATTATTATAAACAATTGCATTTTATGAATACATTTGATACAATAACTGCCATTCAGTTATTATGCTTGTCATGCAATCATACACACACATACACATACACATTTGAAAACGTATACGTGTGCACAGAAAGACAGAGAAAAATTAATTAATTGAAATAAACGAAGGAAATAAATAAATAGATAAATAAATAAATAAATAAATAAATAAAAAATCCATTGTGTAAAGAAAATGTAAGAAAATGAGAAAAAAAAAAAGACGATTTTGATTGCCAATCTCCTAAATTCTAAATAAAAAAAACCGCAGTAACACGTAAATAAATAAATAAATTATTAAACAACAATACAAAATAATTGATAAACGGTAATTATTGCTATAATAAAAATATTCACAAGTATATGTATATTTCACATTAATCGCTGCCATTGGAGCTATACCAAAGTATATTCTAAACTATAATAACTAAAAAAATTGTACCATTTATGCACTGGATATAGAAAATGAAAAGGAAAAAAATAAATTACAATGTAACAATTTAAAAATGAACGTAAACAATTCCGGAACTTGCAACGTAATAGTTTTGTGTGTGAGATGCGAACCAAAAAAAAAAAAGAAAAAAAAAAAAGAATAAATAAATAAAAACAAAAAAAAAAAAAAAGCGAGTAGATATAACAATATTTAAGAAATATTAAATTAAACAACTGGTGGACCTATGAATTAAACAAATAAAAAAAAAAAAATATTAAGTATTTGACAAAATGAAAATAAAATAAACAACTGATGTAAATTTATTCAAGAATTAAAAATGAAACAATTACATAGATGAAAAATAATTATTTAATTATAATATATAAAACAGAATGCTGAAATCCATTGCTCATTGCATTGAACATTTTTCTTAAGCGCGAATTTTCACATTTTATAGTGTAACTACTACATTCAATATAGAATGAAGTTGTACATGAAAAAACACAAAAAGAAAAATAAGAAAAAATAAAAATGAATACCTAAAACAATTTGTTAAAAATAATTAGCTACAAGCAGTAATGTCATTCAAGACTTATTGATATCGAGCAATTGTGTTCAATTAATTTCCGCTAAATGGGAGAAAAAATAATGTGATAATCATCCCAAAGAAATACAACTTAAAAAAAAAAAAAAGACACATACTTTTATTTATAAATATAATTTTACTTACTTTTGCAGATTTTTTTTTCAATTAAAATTCTCAAAGACATTTTTCACAGTGCGAAATTATTTATAACCATTGAATAATAGCCAGCATTGAATAATTATATAAAAACCACATTTTCTTCAATGATAAATAATTATATATAAACAATTACTCTCACACAAATGTGGATAAAAAATATAAATGAATATATTATTTTACATGAATATATTGCAATAAATCAATTGCATTATGTTATATTAAATGTCATTTGGACATTAAAATTATTATTTTTCTTCCATTGCGTAAATTTAAGGAAGCATTATACATGTATACTTCATTATATATTTGAAGTTGTAATATTGATGATGGAAAAAAAAAATGAAGCAATTATGTTTATAACACAATAATAAACTACGATAAAAAAAAAAAAATATATAAAGAGAATTCGGGTATCACACGGTGCGTTTATTATTGTTAAAGTGGCTGTGATGCGAACTCGAAATAACACACGCTTGTGAAAGTGTAAAAAAAAAATCATGTGTAATGAAAAATACGGTGAGAAAAATTCATGTAAACGTAAAAGAGTAAAATTCATCATTTGTAGAAAAATAAAAACAATGCAAGTAAAAATTTTACCTAAAAATAAAAAAAATAAATAAAATAAGAAATAAATTCAGAATACCCATCTACAATACAAGGGCCAAGGATTTTATCGAGATTACGAGAGGTATATATTATTATAAATAAATATAAATTAATAAATAAATAAAATTAAGTATATTAATTATATTAACGAAACAAAATTAAATGGAGGAAATGTGTGTGCGCCTGTGTGATTTAATTTATGAGATATGACAAAAAATAATTGAAAACAAAATTAAAAATTATAAAAATAAACATTGTATAGAGCTTTGGTAGCCGGTTTATAACCGACTAGGCGAACCAAATAACATGTGAACAATTTTTCTTTTTTATTTTCTATATTTAAATCGCTCATGATAAGAAATAATATATAGGTTTGTATAAGAGAACCATGAAAATATTATGTCTAATGAAAGACAGGGTTAACGAAGTGGTAAAAAATTAATTAATTATTTAATTAATTAAGAGTGTGTGAATAAATGAATACAAGTGTGTATATGTAATCGTATTTAATTGTATATATATAATTAATAATAGTATTCAGTGAGTTCTCAAATGAGAAATATAGAAAAAAAAAATACGTATATTTAATATGTGGAAGAACTGAATCGTGGCTCATGAATTTGTTGCTACGAAGCTCATTGTTGAACTAATTTTGTGCTTCCCAATTTCCATAATTTCCGCCGTGAAACAAATATGAATGAATATAAATTAGAAATAAATATTGAATGGAGATTATTAAACGTAAATACAAAAATACAAGATAAAAAAAATAAAAACAAATTTTAATGTAAATTTATTTCGGCGACCATGTAACTAATAAATAAATATTCGAGATTATAATTCTCGGTAATTTGTTAAATTTCACAGAGATTGGCTGATATAAAATAATAAAAGTGAATGAAAAATAATGAAATTAATTAAGCCATATAATTTTTGGCATTGATTAGATAAAAATGAAATAAAAATTATAAATTACGCGGGACAATAAAGTATTAGAAGGATTATGGAAAAAATAATTTAACGGTGGAAATTTTATGATATTCATTGAAACAAAAAATAATATTACAATTGTACTTAAACAAAATTGTAATATCGATAAAAAGAAAGAAAAAAAAAAAACATGTTCATTCATATACACTTTATCAATCTTATAAATGTCATAATCAGTACTTCTCACGTCGCGCCTTAAACAAAATCTCTACCATAAATCCAAACGTACCGAAAAATCATTTTCTCTCATTAAAATGATACAAAAAAAAATTATAAATAAATTATTAAAATATACATATATCCATATTCACGTATATCGTTGTAATCATAATGAAAAATAACGTCATATTAATGTATCAACGAAAAAAAAATACAAGTAGACTTATGAAAAATGAATATAAATAATATGAAAAATGAAAAAAAAAAAACTTGACAAAATTCGAAATCGAAATAATAAATTACAACTGATGTGTTATAATATTTAACAAAATTTTGCAGACACACAGACACACACATTTACATACAACTGTGAAAGCTAAATGGCGTTTATATGTACACTCAAATTAAAATATGTCCCCTCCCGATTTTTTCTATTAGTCCCTAGTACGATCACAACGACGCTCGTTAAATAATAATATAATAAACCGTATTTTACTACGTGTAATCATGTATATATTATTTAATATATATTATATACATATACCTAAATGTGTATATAAAAAACTAAAATACGAGAGAAGACCATTCGCGTAATTTTTATTTGTTTATTAAACGATTCAATAATCATGTAGAATATTTTATTTTAAATTTTTGTCTATTACAAAAATGAAAGAAATGTTTTTTTTTATCACAAGCTTTGACAACAAATCAATGTAAGTATGTATATTTTATATTATCTTTGAATATTCCTTTATTTTTTGTTGTTATTAACATATTCAAGTATTGTGTAGATTATTTCCGTTCATTAATAATTATCATGAGTAAAAAAAAAAAGGAAAACAATAGATTGTTTTAATAAATTTAATATTCAAAATAATTCATTCATCAGTTAATGTTTTGTAATAATTTATCTTTCGTACACATTTATCCGTCATTAATTTTATTACAATTATAAAATGTGACATGTTCAATAATTGTGCGTTCGTATAAAATTTGTTTGAAAAATATTGTGATCCTGTACAGATTTTCGAGCAGCATAATATTAGGTAAGTAATAATATATAATAAAAAATTTTTTCGTCAAAGATAAGATTGCACTTGCAAAATCTATATGGCCTCATTAAACGCCTCAATTAAGATTTCTCAAGTGGTGTATAAAAAGTATATAATTATTCAAGTGGTTGTATAAAAAGTATATAATTATTCAATGATAATCCAATGACTGACTGCATGCGAATTTTATTAACTTGCCCATATTGTATTATTTATTGATAAATTACGCATAATGTAAATGTAGAATTTATATCAAGTATTTTGATGTATGTTCAATGTACAGAAATTTGTGTTGCAAAGTGTCTATTTAATTATATTTTTTTATTTTACCACTCTTGAATACTTAATGAGGCTGAAAAATAAGCTATGAAATAATAGTATTTTTTTTTCTCTTTTCACGTGTGAAAAATATATGAAAAATAAAACAAAAAAAATAACGCAATGACAATTATCAATATAAAAATTGAAATATTTAAACATTTTTAACAACTCGCGATTTATTCAAGTGGAATGCAAGCACGAACTAATAAACTAATAAATAATAAATAAAGATAATAATTTAATATTTATATAATTGATTGAATATTATTTAGTAATAATAGATATAAAAGAGTAATTAATATATACACTATTTTTTTTTTTACTCGCGATAAAAAAAATATTTAATAATAATCCATTAATCCTATTGTTCCGCAACCTTTAGCAGTTAATATAATTTTCATTTGAATATTATGATTACAATTTCCCTTAAATTTTATCGTACATTTATTTATCATACACGCTTTGTTGAATTACATTCTCTCACTTCTAGTCTTCATTCAGTCTTATTCTCAGTACTGTACGTACATTATTATTTTATTTTCTAAATCATTGTTACAACGGTTATTTAAATTGTTTGTAATGAAAATTCATACTACACCGTATGCAGTTTTATAATCTATCAGTTAAAGCCGTTATGTAAAAAATGATTAAATATACAATGGCAATGTAACATATAAAAGACATAAAAGTTTGCGTGTAAAAACATTTCGTTGATTTCATTGTAATTAATTTTAATTTACACAATTCGTTGATAATGAAATGATAATAAATACACAATGTACGATAAACTTGTGGGAAATTAGCTACAAGTGTTGGAAACTGATTGTTGTACTATGAAAAATTTGTTTTATAAACATATTTACTATCTATTATTTAAACTTGTACATATTGCTCGTCATCAGTGTCTGTATTTTCCACAAGTCCACTATGCGATGACATATGAATTTTTTCATAATTCGGATCGTCTTGTTGCTTACATCTAACTTTTTCATATCCATCAATACTTTTATCATTTTTATATGAATTAACTTGTTCATACGGCGGTTCGCTATTCACTTTTTGTGATAAACTCATATATCTTACGCTTTCATAATTTGGATCGCTGTGATGAACTGATTCATAATTTGGATCTGTATCGCTATAACTAGGTCGACATACTGATGCATAATTTGGTTCACCTGATTCGTGTGGCATACTCTCATAATTTGGCTCTGAATCAATATCTGTATCTAAATCAACACATCGACGTAATCGAACTTTTTCATAACCCGGATCTTCACTGCTTGCGTTGCTCACTTGACGATGTTTAAAAGGCACCGAATAAAATGGCAATACATCAATGCCATTTCTTATATTGTTAGATGATTGTGCAACTGATGACGCTGAATGTTTATCGTCTCCACGAGAAAATGGACGTAACATTTCGTAATTAGGATCATTGCCTTCGACTAATGAATTTGTAATTCTCTGTGTATTAATTGATGATTCAAAAACATGATCTGGGCGTAACACGATCGAGTTCATAAATTCGCGCAACTTTACTGAATTCAATAGATGATTCCAAATTTAACATATCGGATGGAATATTCGTTTTATTATTGTCAGGTTCTCTCTTCTGTATTTCAACAGAATCATGACTTGACCAAGATGCTCGACTTATTTCCATGATTTTTTTTACAGGAATTTGTGTATCAGCCATTAATGAATTACCAGTGTGAACCAAATGATTTTCTTCCTCGGATTCACGTTTTTTCTTCATTACTTTTGCATACATATCCTCTAATGATTTACCACCAGATAAATTCTGATGATCCTCTGATTTACCATGTTTATCAATAAGCGCATAAACATCAGTGTTCTCATCGGTAGGCGGTAGTGGTGGCGGTGGCGGCGGTAAAGGTGAATTGGCTTGACGTTTTTCTGGTTTTGGTGATCCTGGATTGACAATAGAACTTGTGGCGCTTGATGACGATGCTTGACGCGAATGTGCATGAGCAACGTGTCGAAGACTGTCGACACTTGGTGGTTGTGGCGCGGAAAAAACACTAGATTCATCATTAACAATTCTCAATGGTATTTGATGAAGAATTAATTGTTCACTGGCAACCATTCGATTTTGTTCAGCTGCCATTGGTTGAATTTGCGCATAAGTCTCACTGCCACTAGTGTAAATTTTTTCCTGTTCATCAATTGCTGCATACATTTCGTCCGAGTCATCGGAAACAGTTGCATAATGTGAATCAGTAAGTGGACGATGTTGCATTTGTCGATTTTGATGAGCGGCTTTTGTTTGAGCAATTATATTTGCCAATGGTTCACGAACGCTAATACTGGTGTAACCCTTTGAATCCTGTGAATCACCGCTAAAATGCTGTTGCGGTGGTCCATTGTGCTGTGACTGGGGAAGTCGCGGCAAGGACAATAAAAGTGGTGGAGTCATATAAGGCAAATCTTGATTTGCTTGTACTCCACCTGTAATTGCATTTGCTGCTTGAATATCACACGCTGACACTTCAACATTTAACAATGAATTATGAGATGATGAACGACGTGTTCGTGGCGGCGCCACAGGATTTACTGGTTGACTTGATGATGTACACGCTTGATTAACGTCTGGTACTATTTGATTTGAATCGCGAAAACTATCTTGTCGTTTTACTTCATGTTTCTGAAGGCTTTGTACTTGCGCGTATGGATGCTCGTCATTTGACGATTTTAAAGTATTAAGCCGAGCGTATGGATAAACACTATCGTCCTCTTGTAACAGTGATGATTCTTGTGAATTTGTGCGTGTACCACGATTGTCATTATCACGTTTAGGATTTTTGTCTTGCACTGTAGCATAGAGCTCTGATGGATCACCCATAACTTCTGTAGCCTCATAAATTATATCTTGTGGCGTTGATGCAATGACATTTTCATCCAAACCACCATTGCGATCCTTTGGAATATCAGGAAGACTTCTATTTGCACTGCTGGCCCTGAACAAAAAAAAAATATTAATAATATTTATTATTTAATACAAATGAAAATATAATTATGACAGAAGGACATATGTAGCAATAGAATTTGTTAACGGCATCAGGCTCATGAGGATATATAAGTAATGCTTTTGAATTATTGAATTTTAGTTAATGAAAAATAATAAATCAATGAATAGGGTAAATTAGAATGATGATGACCGTCTTTTAAGCATTATTCATAGTAATTTTGTATATTAGTTTCAATATATGTAGTTGTAATTGGATGGTATTAGTCTTGGTAATATCAGGCATATAAGGGACATGCGGCCATGCCAGATCATGGGCTTGGCACCTTTTTCCACCATCCACTGTGTCCTGAGTAACAATTTGGCCAATATCCGGTGTTGGTTGATCGTCGAAACCATCATTCTCAGTGCGGGTGATGGTTACCATGCCCGCAAGTCCCAGAAACTCGCTCCTGTTGTCACAGATTCATTGTAATCAAGTGTATCTAAATTCTTCGTTGAATTATCTCAAGTATTCTCATGACAATAAGGGGTAAATAAAACGGGACGTAAAATAAATAATTCAATTCGAATGATATGAAATTTTCTCTCAATTAAATAAATTCTCTCTTTTACTCTCTAAAATAATAATTAAATTAATTATAATATTTATTTGAAAACATACTTATTTTCATTGTGTCTGCAACTGCAAATGCAAGCAACAATGAATCCAATGAATGATATTAGTGCTGCAATTGATACGACCCAGTAACACCAGGCATTTTGTTCTAACACGCTATCATACATGTTGGTCTCCAAATAGTTCATAAACTTTAAATAATACTGAAAGAACTGAAAATATGAAATAATCCAGCTTCATTATATAATTATCAAAGTATGTGATTCATACAATCACCGAAATGATCTCATCTCTACATACCTAAATAATAAGAGTAAGTAATCGCCACCAATTCCAATTGTCAAGCATCTTCACTTCACTATTTATCGTCTATCTAAAAAAAAAAATATATATATACATGTATATTATAATGACTATTAAAAATTATCAGAATTATTTTGATATCAAATCCATCAAAAATTTCTCATCTATTATCTTACCAAGATAACTCACGCGGTATTTGTTATAATAATAATCATAACAACAATAATTACACACATAAGCGAACATAGAGGCATCAATTGTGTTAATTTAGACCAGTGTCACATATCAACGGCATTACGCCTATGTTTTATTTTTTTTCCATCAGAAAAATATTACATACAACATTTACTATCTTCATTTTTTATAATAATCAATTATCGACAGTTGGAAAATAAATTATGGTTTGTATTATCAATTGACAATATTATAAAATTCACAATTATTCCATTTTTAACAATCATTATTATACCATAATCACAAATTGTTGGTCGTGATCGGGGAAACAAACTATGGAACGTTCAACATAACCTCAAATTGTGTGAACGAGAGTGTAAGAGATATGCACAGTAGTGATGAAAAGAGAGAGTTAGCTGAACGTCATGGACAAATACTGATGTTTGATAGGCTGCCACATGCCACGTGTATATATGTGTGCATAATAAAAGCATTGTATGTACATTGTACAGTACATATTTCATATGAAAATCATACACCCACACCAACGCACGCATATAATAGCTGCAATGTGATGTGCAATGAAAAAAAAAAAAAGAGAAAAATTTGTTTCGTATGGTACTATGGCATGTAATGAGCATGTATGTGGTGATACAATTGATTTATACCCACTCGTCTTTTTATTTAGCATTTACTTATGACCCCAATTGTAAATACATTTGCTGTACTTTCACTCGCTAAAAAAATTCCATACAATTTCAGGTATTGACTATATAATCGACCTTGAACGAATACATTCTACATATATTCGTTTTGTTATCATGTTTATTTAAAATAAATTAAAGTATAAAAATATGCACATATGTAATAACATTGGGTAACAATTGGTATTGTACTTATAATATTTTTGTTTAATATCATTATTTTTTTAAGTGTATTTTTATTTTATCATTCAATTCATTATTTGTATTCTTTTGATGTTTATTTTCAGGTATGTATAACAGTGTTGGACTGACGGTCAAAAATTGTCACCTTTCCTGAATAATATTTATTCAAGTGCAAAATATCAGCATAGATATGGAGATAAACGTCACTGATATCATTCAACAAATTCAAAGCAGTATAATTTGGTGATAAAATACAGCTGGTAATGTGGACTTAGTTTCAATATCAATAGCAAAGTGGTAATAGCATCACAGACTGAAATAAGAATTCAAGCTGATTATTGTGTAGACAGAAATCATATACGGAAACGAAAAAAATAATAAAAACGTGACTGTTGAGGATTTTTATATATTTATTCATCAATACTTTTATAACATCTCCAAAATGTTAAAAGCTATAACAGGAGTTAGAGGTGCAGTGAGAAGCTTAACATCATCTGCTGGACGAAATGCAACACCCAAAGTAGCTCCACTTCAAGAGGCAGCTCTTGAAGAACAATGTATACTCGTTGATGAATCTGACAAGCCTATAGGACATGCATCAAAACGAAATTGTCATAAAATCAATGATAATAAGGATATACCACTGCATCGTGCATTCAGTGTGTTTTTATTCGATGGAAAAGGAGATTTGTTATTGCAAAAAAGATCAGCATCGAAGGTAAGACAAGACATCAGTATTTGAATGAATTATTATTATCAATAATCACCATTGGCATTTTTAATTTCTTCAGTAAAATATATGTTTTTTTTTTCTTTTATTATTTTTTGTAGATAACTTTTCCAGGATATTATACAAATACATGCTGCAGTCATCCATTAATAGAAGTGTCTGGTGAATCAGAGGAACACGATGCTCTTGGAGTACGACGAGCTGCTCGTCGAAGATTAGCATATGAACTTGGAATTCCTACAAATGAAATTGAGCTTGATGAATTTTTTTATTTAACAAGAATTCATTATCAGGCATCGGGTCATGATGATATTTGGGGTGAACATGAAATAGATTATGTTCTATTTTTACAAAAAAATAATGTTACTTTGGATCCAAATATGGATGAAGTTAGTGAAATCAAATGGGTATCAAAATCAAAGATAAATGAATTTGTCAGTAAATGTAATTCACCACTTACGCCTTGGTTTGAACTTATACTCAATCATAAATTATCATTATGGTGGGATAATTTAAAGTCTTTAGAAAAAGTACAAGATCACAAAACCATCCAGAGATTTATGTAAATATAATAAAGATAATAATAATTTCTTTTGTATTAAAAAATGAATCTCATGGTTTGGTAGCTTTTTTATTATTTATAAAGGTTTTCCAAAGGGCATTAAAATACATATTTTGAAAATGAATAAAACATAAAACAATTTTGTAATTACATTTGCATATTGTATAAGTAACTTTTAAGGTGTATTGAATTGTATATTTTAATAATTTAACATATAATAATAAATAATAGATGATTGTATAATCGTGGTCAATAAAATATTTATCTATAAATTCAAATATTCGCGCTAAATTTAAACTAGAGATATTTTCTATTTCCACAAAATAAAAATATAATGAAAAACTCTCTATAGAACTTTACTAATTCTAGGGATTTTTTTTATCAACGTATCCCTTCCTGCAGCCGGCTTTTGACGTGTCCTAGCCTAGCTGGAGAAAAAATATACTTGCAGATCAGAGTGGTTCTGTAAGTAAATTGTGAAGAGGGATTTGCTACGTGTCTATCTCTCATATTGTAATGTATATTTGCCATATTACGTATGTCAAATGATTGATAATAAATTTTAAATACTTTAAAAATAATTTTGGCTTGTTAAAATAAAAAATAAAAATGCAAAATAAAGCGAGCGCCTCGGGCGCAAAAAAGGTCATGTTTCCTGATAAAAAACCACCGGCCAAGCAAATGAAATCATCCACGTTTACAAATGCAGCTGGACTCAGTTCATTAATTACTTTTACTATTTTGCTACTAGCATGGATATCAGGATTTGCCTCAAGACTTTTTGCAATTATTCGATTTGAGAGCATCATTCATGAATTCGATCCCTGGTATGTACATAGATACATACATATATACTATATATTTTTTTTTTTTTTATCTTCATTATGTGACATGAATAAATACATGAAGTAATTTATTTATCATTTATATATTAATACACAGGTTTAACTACAGAGCTACAGCATATATGGTACAACATGGATTTTACAATTTTCTCAATTGGTTTGATGAAAGAGCATGGTATCCACTTGGTAGAATTGTTGGTGGTACCGTTTATCCTGGATTAATGATAACATCAGGCTCTATCCATTACATTCTTCATTCATTAAACATTCCAGTGCATATTAGAGATATTTGTGTATTTCTTGCACCAGTATTCAGTGGCCTTACAGCAATCTCCACTTATTTTCTTACCAAAGAATTATGGAGTGCGGGTGCAGGATTATTTGCAGCTTGTTTTATTGCCATTGTACCAGGTTATATTTCAAGATCAGTAGCTGGAAGTTATGACAATGAGGGAATTGCAATCTTTGCATTGCAATTTACATATTATTTATGGGTGAAATCTGTAAAATTAGGATCAATTTTTTGGGCTGCTATGGCTGCCTTATCTTATTTTTACATGGTATCAGCATGGGGTGGATATGTGTTTATCATCAATTTAATTCCACTGCATGTATTCGCCCTGTTGGTGATGAATCGATTTAGCAATCGATTATTCGTCAGTTATACGACATTTTACATTCTTGGATTGTTGTTGAGTATGCAAATTCCATTTGTCGGATTCCAACCGATAAGAACATCGGAGCATATGGCGGCTGGTGGTGTTTTTGCACTTTTAATCGTCATGGGCACATTGAGGTTCAGTGAAAAATATTTATATACATACAATTTTAATAATTTAAATAAATCAAAGCAATATATTAATTAATATTAATTATATTTTTTATTTTTAGATATCTCCGAACAATTCTAACGAAATCAGAAATTAAATATTTTGGTGGAGTTGTTGCAGTTATCGCCGCAATTTTATTACAAGCTTTAATTGCATTGACATATTTTGGAGTAATTGCTCCGTGGAGCGGAAGATTTTACAGTCTTTGGGACACGGGATATGCTAAAATTCATATTCCGATTATTGCATCAGTGTCCGAACATCAACCTACCACATGGTTCAGTTTCTTCTTTGATCTTCATATTTTAGTGTCGACATTCCCCGTTGGTTTATGGTATTGCATCAAACGAATAAATGACGAGCGTGTTTTTATTGTTTTATATGCATTGAGCGCTGTTTATTTTGCGGGTGTAATGGTCAGATTAATGTTGACACTTACTCCCGTTGTTTGTATGCTATCGGGAGTGGCATTCAGCGGTCTTTTGGAATTATTCCTCAAAGAGGAGGATCGTGAAAGTGGTGATAAAGATGTGGTTGACAGTAGCGAAGCAGAAAGCGAAACTGAGGGTGAACGTAGTCCCGGTCGTGGACTTTATGATAAGGCAGGAAAATTAAGACGAATGAAACACGAAAGACCAAAGGGTAATGGCGATGGACTCGGTGCCAATTTACGTAATGGAATTGTTATTGGTGTTTTGATGCTACTCATGATGTTTACTGTTCATTGCACCTGGGTTACCAGCAATGCATATTCTAGTCCATCTATTGTTCTTGCGTATTACAGTAATGACGGTGGGCGAAATATATTAGATGATTTTAGAGAAGCTTACTATTGGTTAGCACAAAATACTCCAACTGATGCTAGAATAATGAGCTGGTGGGATTATGGATATCAAATAGCGGGAATGGCCAACAGGTTTAATATAAAAAATATATAATTATTCATATTATATTATATTATATATTTTTTCATGATGATATATTTTTTATTAATTTTATTTGTCTTTAGAACTACACTGGTGGATAATAATACTTGGAATAATTCGCATATTGCCTTAGTTGGAAAAGCCATGAGTTCAACTGAACCAAAAGCCTATGAAATAATGACATCATTAGATGTAGATTATGTTTTGGTAATATTTGGTGGGATGATTGGTTATTCTGGTGATGATATCAATAAATTTTTATGGATGGTACGAATTGCTGAAGGCGAACATCCTCAAGATATACGTGAAAGTGATTATTTTACTGAACGTGGCGAATTCCGTGTTGATGCAGAGGGTTCACCAACTTTACTCAATTCGTTAATGTATAAATTGAGTTATTATCGTTTTGGTGAGGTCGCATTGGATTATCGTATGCCAGCTGGATACGATCGTACGAGAAATGCTGAAATAGGAAATAAAAACTTTAAATTAACTTACCTTGATGAGGCCTATACCACTGAACATTGGCTCGTGAGAATTTATAGGTAAATTAAATTATATATTTATTATTTGAGGTTACTATTTCATCTGATAATTAAAAAATGAGATAGAAGAAGTTAACTAATTTCATTATAGTTTTAAAATGAAATCGTATTAAATAATTACGTAATGTTTGCGTGTAGGGTAAAGAAGCCAGATGAATTTAATCGACCCAGGATCCCGCTGGCAGAGCGTACAATTACTCGACCAACAAGCACTTATCGTAGCAAAAAGGTTGGTTAAACAAATTCATAATATTATTCTCAATCAAACGACGAAACAATTATCTTTTATTAATTTTTCTTCATTATTTTAACGTCGTTCGTATCGTTTAATTAATCATTAATGTTGAATGAACAATGATATTCAAGCGTGGTTAAAGTTATGGGGGGGAAAACACTGATGTTTCAGACAGCGCGACGCAAGAAGGGCATAATCAAGGGTCAACCAACGGTTGTGAAGGGACAAAAACCCCAGAGAAGAACGACCACTTAATAATGTAAATATTTGGTGAGACTTCATCCTTTCTCCTTTGAACCATTTCCGCCCTCCTGTTCGAATAATTGTCTAGAATTTTTTAATAAATGAAGTCACCGTCCCTCGCCCTTTATAGCAAAAAAAAATATAAAAAAAAAAAGAAAAAAAATTGTATTCTCTATTAAAGAATATGAAAAAAAAAAAAAAAAATTGGTGAGTGTGCCTCAAAGTGAGTGTACTGGCGATTTTGCGGTGGATAAAAAGAATAGTAGTTTAAAAAGTATCAGACTGCTGATTTTTATTACATATATATTATATATCAGTGAAGAAAAAAATAAATAAAAAAAAAATACGGGACACATTCCGTGAAAACAAATACCGTACTGTAGTCTATTAGATTTGTGTAATATGATGTTGCGAGTATCACGTTTTTCTTACTGCGCACTCATGTCTCAACGTCAATGCAATAATTTGGATTATCAATTACAATCTCACCAAATGATCAATATGTATTTTGATTAAATAACGTTATATTACTTTATTTTTTTTTTTTTTTTTTTTTTATTCATGTTGATAAATGCAATTGATGTGTATATCGAGTGATTGTGGTGTGTAACAATACATAAAACGTACATTGAAGATAATAATTAAAATTATTAATACCAATGATGTGCATATACTGATTAGTGGAACGATTTATTGAATAAAATAAAAATGATATAATCATTTCTTTTTTTTTTTTTTTGTAACTGTATAAAAACATTGGTGTATGAGCAAAATTATATTCTTCAATGAAATACCAACTCAACGAATTTGAAATTATATGTGATTGCAATTATTTTGCAATGCTGTTTTTTTTTTTTGTATGTGGTAAATATAACTATTTGTGAATTGTATTCTAATACAAAGAGGAGCAAAAAAAAATTGGCACAATTCGTACGATACTGTACTCTATGTAATGTCCATTTATTGGGCTTGTAAGAGTGTCTTGTTTAAACAATTTGTTGTTTAGAATCTTGTTGAAAGAAAAATATTCACAGTAATCTAACGGATTTATTCAATTTTTAAACCTTTCCTGTTACAATAAATTTACAAGAATATAATATAGACATCAATTCATCAATGTACATATTATATTTATTAGAAATATTCCCCATAACAAATAAATAAATATAAATATGTATAAAATTAAATATTGACAATAGGGTTATGTTATCTTATATACGTCAAAACCAGCTGACCGACAATTTTCATCATACTTTATTGATTATTAAATGTTTATATGATGGACTATTTATTTCCTCGGTTAAAAACAAAAATGATAACATTATCTACTAAGTAAATATTCATTGTCATTTGTTTATTCTTTACCGTTTCAATTTTATACTTTTAATACATCAAAATAATTTCTTACACACTCAGATAAAAGATAAAAACTTTTACAATTAATTTATAATAAACAATCAGTTGTATATTTTTAGTCTTTAGAGCACTTTGTATTCTTAAATTGTATGAGTAAAAAATTCAAATCGATATTATCTCCCGCCGAAAAAGGGAAAAAATTATAATGAGTAAAAACCCGCGCAATTTTATCCTCAATAATATATAAACAGCAAAGTCTAAATCCCCTAATCAACAATGCAAAATACTAATAGGAAACATAACCAGGAAATATTTATCAAACGAGGTATGAATCATAATATAAACGGATCTAGGTCGAAAGAATAGACTACACAATATATTTAATAAAACTTTCTATACATTTTTCCATCAATAACGATAATCAAAATTCGAATTATTAAATTCTCATAAAAATATTTTATTATTTATAAATAGTCTGTGACTTTGATATAATTTATTTATAGTATCTATAAAAATAAACAGAATATTCAATACCAAAGATTAATCAATAAGCTGATGTGTAATGGAAATTTCTGAAATAAAATTTGTTCAAAGTTCAGAAATGGGTATACAAGAGTTTTCAATTGAGCGTGGGAATAACCGCCAGAGAAGTGCCTCTAACTTTTTGCAACATCGTAAAGTGAGGTTAGATTAACAAATATCATTCTCATTCTCTAGTTTGCAATATATAGCCATCGATGACTCTCAAAATCGATTAATAAATAAATAAAATATCTATTACATCATGGATAATATCGAGAAAATACTGTACTGTTTATAATTGTTTATAAAATAATTTGAACATTCGTTTAACAATTTTTTCTTCGTCTCATAAAACTCTACGATATATATATATATATATATATATACATATCCATATGCGCATGAGAGTGTATGTTCACACACATTTGTTACACACGCTTGAAAGTGTATATGTGTATTGTGTGCGGTTAATATGTGTGTATATGCCGATTGTTGTGTGTAGCGCCGCCATCTTGCTGCCTTCAGACACTGACATGTCTTTCTAATGTTATTATCAATAAATATTTGTAATTAATGCGGTCTTAAGGAGTCAAACGATCACATTAGAATCATCGAGACGGAATTTTAAAATATTCATGCTAAATTATCCTACTTATGTGACACGACAAGGAAAGACAATATAACCCAACCTCTGTGCTTGATACTTGATAGGGTGAGAGTTATTGCCCTGGAGAAATCATCACATTCAGTGTTTTTGCCAATTTGTTATATTGAAAAATATTATAACAATATAATTAATATATAAGTGAGTTGTAGACTGAGTAAATTTTGTTTAATAAAAGATACAGTGCGTCATGTTCAACATCACGCGATTTAATAAGTTGGATGTGAAACGAACATAACCAAAAAAAAAAAAAAAAAAAAGGATAGCGAAAAAAAGAAAAGTGTAAAAATTACATTTCTTATTATTTATTAATGATTTAATATAAAAATTCGTTATATAAGGAAATAATAATTATTTCTATATAAATTTTTAGGATAAACAATTATTTTTTATGATAATGTTGAAATTGTGCATCTGATAATTTCTGTGGATTTCAAAAATTATGAATGGCTGGACAAGGCAAGAGTGGTTTTTATTGTGATTCAAGTTCAATCATGCTGATTGCCCTGAAGCCCACGCGGTTATTGTTGAATTATTCGGTAATAAGATGAGATATTTTGAATAGAAATTATTAATTTATACTGTTATTCCATACACAAACGAGTGATTGATTAAACAAAGAGTATTCACATTAGTTTATTGTAGATAGTCAAGTTTTTTTTTCCATAATATCATTATAAACAATAGGGTATTAGGGTATTCAATTTTTTTTCTTCACTATTTCCATTTAATAATAATAGTTAAAAAATTTTTTTGGGCATCGTGGTAATAAGCATGAGTATTATTTTGCTACCGCGTTTTATAAGAAGTTTATCTGACAACTTTGAGAATGCAGGTGGAATCATTTGGAGTCAACTGCACAATCGATGAAGATTCCAATTCAAGAGAATCCAAACATGGACAATAAACTGAAATTCGCCGATCGTCTGAAGGCACTGTTAAAGACTGAGGCAAGACCAGACGTTGATCCATATATATTTTGTGAACCTGAACCATTTGGCGCGTCAACTGGCAAGCACGTGGAGTCAACAAAAAATTCTAGATCATGTGGTAAAACACCGGGATCTCGATCAAAATGTGCTAAACGGAGATTAAAAGTGGAGCCAATGCCAATAGTTGGATGCAGTGAAAAAATAACTTCTGTAGGAGATACCACAAGATTAGATGGTGATACGAGTCATTTGAGAAATTTAGAATTGAGATTTCCACATAATATTACTCGTCCCAAGGAGGGAAATCAGGCAAACGATATTCAACTTACTACTAGCGCAAGAAAGTTGAGTAGAGATCACACTTTGCTCTATTATCCTAGAGCAGGGGATGAAATATCCGACAGCGATTCTAGTAGTGATGAATTGGCGGTTTATCAACGACACTGGTTCACCACAGAGACAATTAATACAAATCGTTCGGCCCGATTGTCACAGCAAAGGGCACAATTACGTCGGCGTCTTATACAATTACACAAAAATGGTGAAAAATCGGAGACCCTGTTACGCAAACGAACACAACGTTTATTGCAAGCCGCATGTAGACGTCAACGATCACTCAATGGTCGTCTTGTGTCATCGAGTATCAGCGGTAAAGTAGCAACTGGTCCATTGCTCGTTGGTGGTGAATGCGGCGCCGATGGTTGTCAACAAACTTCATTACCATGTACACGTCACTGTGCACGGCATATAATGTTAAACACTGATCAATTATTGTTTGAACACTGCACTGCCAAATTTAGTGACAATACACAATGTTGCGTGCCAGTATTCGATGTTGCTCATGAATTACCATTGTGTCCAGAGCACGCGCGTAAACGTGACAATTATCATCGCAAAGCCCAAGAATCTAAACCAAAGAAGGCACGTAAAAAAGCAGCATCACCTACCATTCCAAGACCAAAATGCAGTAACAGTAACAGCACCATTACCGCCACCACTATAACCACTACACCAACTACTATTAACACAACTAGCAGTAAATCAAGACCGAAAAAACGAAAACGACCGCCGTCAGTTAAACCTGTTGATGTAAAACCAGATATTATTCATCAGGAAAATAATTATTCAAATGCGATAATTGGATCAAATGATAATTTGCACACAAAAACGTTAAATAATATTAATGTTTTGCCGCAAAGCACGTCGAATCCAGCTAATCTTAATTTGGGATTGGGATTGGGATCACTTGGACTTGGCAGTGGTCTTAAAGTGGAGTTGGGCGATCATGAAGTCTTCGCAGCACTGGATCCAACTGAACATGATTTTGGAAATGTACTAAATAATTTGCCTGCTGATGCATTCAACGATATTTTCATTGGTAAATTTTTTTATTCGACTTTTTATAAATTATTAATCATTAATTTTACGAACAAACTAATTTAAAATCAATTTATTTATGTTTTAGAGAGTCGAAATGGTGAGTATGAACCATCGAGAGAGGAAGAAGAAGAATTAGAACGTGCTTTAGAGGCAGTGGATAAAGATGTGCGAAATTTGGAGCGAATGGGACAAACGCATGGGCTTTTAGAGCCTACACTTCTTGCCCAGTTAATGTCAGATATTGCGTCGTAACCCCATTCGTTATAAGAAAATGAAAAAAAAAAAAAAAAAAAAGAAAAATAAGGTTCACACAGACATAATAGAAATGGAAATAACGTTTTTGGCGCGCCATGACCTCATAATTAGCCCGTAAAAATGAGAAAATCGTTTGGGTCTATCAGTTGATAAATGTATTGTATTATTGTAATATTTAGTGAGTCCTGATACATCACCATTAAATTACTGCAAAATAATTTAAAAAGAAATATATTGGACGATAAACTGGGAGCGCACGTAGTGCATTGCATGTAGAACAAACTAATGTAGAATGACGAAGAAAAAAAAATGTCAAATTTCAATTTGGCGATAATTTGTGTACGTGACAAAATCGTTTCACTTCGTAAACATATAATGATACATAAGTCATATTCAATTAATACGATTTACGTACAATTTCTGTGTATTTTCATCGTAAACGTTTTCAACAACATCAATTCTCATTATGTTATTATTTTTATTTTACAATTCACAATATTTGATTAATCAATGAGTCGCAATGTAATTATTTACACGACCATTCAAACTGCACTTAAAATATTAATGGAAAGAAAAAAAAACTGCGGAAGCCCCCTTTGACTTCTTTTGTAAAAATTTATATTTTTCATAATTTTTTAATTTTCACTTGCATTAGATTCACATTTAAAATTCTTTCATTTAAAATTTGAGATAACAAAACGATAAATATTGCTCGTTAATTGAAATAAATTATCTAATAATAATGAGAAATTGAACAAAATTCCATTGATAAATGATCTGTTTTAGATAATGATGAAATTTTGAAAATTGACTTTTTGTTTCATCATTCAAATTTTGCGATCGGTTTAAATATCGCTTTGTATATATATATAAAATCGGGAGCCAGTTTATTCAGTGTATAAATTATACGGATAATGTAATACATAATACGATCATTTAATCGTTCAATGTAGCATATATTCCGCATTCGTGTGTTCTTGTTTGATAATAAGATAAATGCGAATAATTTTCAAGTGATAAAATATGATAAATTAATTTAAATCACTTGAAAGAACAATATGTTTTTGGAATTATCCAAACCACATGTGAATTTGTGTGTCTCTGTCATGCGTTAGTGAGCCAGATTATTTCACACAACAAATGAATTTCGCAATAGCCAAATGTTGACTGACTTATAATTGTTCAAGATAAAGTAAATACGCGCGAATATGTAAAGAATCCTAAATTTACGGTGAATTTATAAGAAAACAAAGAGAAAAATAAAAAAAAAAAAAGAATATCACGGCACACCCCATATTGGGGAATTGAAATGATAAAAGAAAAAAAAAAATTAGAGTATCTTTCTATTTACAGATAGTTTTAATTGTGAATATTGTGGTTTTTTTTCAATAGTACTGTTGGAAATTTACAGCTAAGTTATGTATAGAAAAACATTACCTCCAAGTGAACTCACAAACCATTCATAAAAACCGAAACATAAAAGGAAAAAATATTAATAGGAACATTATATAAAAATGAAAAAAAAAAATATATGTTACAGCAAAATAATATGCTGTTCCTTTGTGTATACGCCTAAATTGTGTATGCTCTTGTATCATATTATTATTACTATTCTCGTTTAGTACAGTAACAATTACAATAAGCATATTTTTTACATTGCCTGTAGTGCTCTCTCTTTTTCACATATTTTTTTTTTTATATATTCATCCCATCATTGCCAATACGATATCCCAACGAATGTAAAATTTTTTGCCACATAAAATATTCATTATCCAGATTTTGTATAAAAAAAAAAAAAGAAAAGAAAATAATAATAACGATACTCAACGTTAATTATCACCACTAGTAGCGACAGACATTGCATCAGAATATGTACCAGTTTGACGATCCAATTCACGTGCTATCCATTTTTTCCTCATTTCCTCGTTACTTTCATCGTACATTCCCCAATTGTGCATTGGTTTGCTCAATGGAAAAACACTTGGAAGTTCGATATTTGATTCATACATTGGGAATATTGTTATTTCTTTATCGATACTCTGAAATTAAGCATAAATATGATAATTATAGATATTTAAAAAAATAATTAGTTACGTTTGAAAATATGTTGATGTTCTACCGTGCTTTTTTTTGGTTTGTCCGGCGTTAAAGTTTTTTTTCGTTCCCATGCTTCTGTTATTATTTCTCTTGTTAAAATTTTTTGATCTTCTATAGAAACTAATGTTATATCATAATTCACTCGAGGATGTCCCAGGATTCCTAACTTAATTCCTAACTCTGATAATTTTTCTTCTTCAATTAGTAGAGAATTTTTTAGATAATTTATTCGCGGATCTTTTGACTTGAAATTAATATTACCTATTATAAAATTAATGTATAATAGTTTTTGGATAAATGGAAAATAGTTCATTGGAGATTAGTAAATTTAGATAATATACCGAGAGAAACAATTCGAAAATCGCAAGGTGGTTCTCTAAATAATTCATATACAAGAGGAGAATTCATCAAGAGTTTTCGTCGTGATGGCATTTTTGGTCCATGAAGAATTGTTATTTCTTCCTTGAGCAATATTTCATTGATGACTTGATCATTATTTCTACTTGCTGTGTTATAAACATCAGTTCTGAATAGACGATGAAGTTCAACTTCTATTAAAAATATACAATATAAATATTTACATCATAAATAATTGGTAGGATTTATTTGCTTAAATAATTCAAACAAACCAATAAGATGAAAATATTTTCTTTGTAACGCAATCCAGACGACACGATGTGCCATTGCAATTAATACTTCATATATTCTAAGGTCCTTTTCACCTTGTGATAACATAGATATTGATTGAATGCCTGCCATCATATGATGATATTTTACACTTTCTTCAGCGCCAACAAGCAATCCACAATATTCTCGAGCAAGAACACATCTCAATATTCGCATTTGATCTGCTCTCATTAATTCATTATTTTTAGCTAATGGATTTGGTGCTTTTGTCATAAGTGCAACACGTTTTTTCATCATCTCTTCCCATATTTCCGTGTAGGATTGAAAATACATAATGAGCGCACGTAAAAAACGATCAACAACACGAAGGTGAAAGAAATTAATAAATTCCAAACTGACTGGTGTTATTAGTAAAAACATTACCAAATTTTTGATATCTTGAATTGTAATGACATCAGGTGCATCTAGTGGGACTTTACGATGATAATATTTACGAAATTTAATCTACAATAATCCAATTGAGTTTGATAAACAGCAATAAAATTATTTATGTATAAATGATTTATTGTTTGATTTTAATAATAACCTTTTGATTGGGATTTAGAACGTCCAAAAAATTGAGAATTAAATAGTCATGTGGACAATATATTTTTGATAGACTCTTGACACTTACTTTTCTCCTACGACGTTTAGTTTTTTTATCTTCCTGTTCAGTGTTACTAAATTGAATATAACAATGAACGTTTAAAAAATAATTATCAAGAAGATTAAATTAAATTATTTAATTTAACTTTACCCGAAAAAAATCAATTTATTCTGTAATTCATCCCATTTAAAATGTTTGTCTTCCATTTCTTTGGGATTAAAAAATGTTTAAGTTGTTGATAATAATGTAGGATAAGTAGAATTATAAAATTATGAAATTTTCGTTGACTTGTACTAACTGAAGTTGTTGCTATTTATTGATTACACTAAAAGAGTACACTGACATACAGATATACATACACACATACACATTTATAGATTGTTTGACCGAGATATTCTGAACAATATTTTTTATTTACAAAATTTTTCGCTCTAATCTATCATTAAAATACAAAATGGTATAATTTTTATAAATTTTTATTAACATAATCAAATTAATATATACATATTTAATGAGTTGTTTGAGTTTCTTGTTCTTCCATAGCTTTTTTCATAAGATAAGGAATTGGTAAAGAATCCAAAATGGGTTTATCCTCAGGATAAATTGGTTCAGATGGTTTCAAATAAAATTCCGGAACAAATGGAAGCTTCTTATTTGGAGTATTACTCCAATGGTGAATTCTACATCGTACTATTACATCCACCGATTTGTTTATCGTTACAGTAATATGAAATTCTTTATTTTCAATATCAAAATTTGGTCCTGATATAGGTTGCTTTGGCATAGCAGTAATACAATCATCCGTAAGATATATTCCTGTTTTACGAAAGGACGATCTTAAATGCCATTTTTCTAGTGTCCATGGACACTCAGCAGACATAATTACACTCAAGAGATATTGACTAAGAACATTGACGGTTCTTTGTAAAAAGTGAGATTTTTTTTTAACCTCATCATTTTCGAGTTTTATTTTATATTTTTCAATATTTGTTGGTGATGCATATACTGCTAATCCCGGTAAAAGAAAATCATTGTAGGCTTTCGTGGGAGGTTGAGATATTATATCACCTGCATCACCAAAACCATCGACAAATTTTGTCAAAATAATTTTCAGCGGTGGCCTCTTCTTTATATTAGTATTTTCTACCAATTCATATATGTAATTGCGAATTCTTAAACGGCCAGGTTTACCATTTTTTTCACACAATGGCAAAGGGTGTTTTCTTTTTAATATTGCTGTATTCTGAAAAATATCAATACAATATGAATTAATAATAATAACCCTAACGAATGTCAACATTTGAGAATCATAACAGAATTTTTTAAATTTAATTTTACCCGTGATTGTTGAATTGAAATATTTGATGGTGCTGTTAAACAAGGTTTAGTTATAGTTCGTAATATATTACTGAAAATACTGACAGAGTTCATTGTTTATCTATTTTATTATTAAACAATAATCTGTCGGATATATATTATTTAGAATGTTCGTTTGGAACAGTTTTTGCTTAACCCTAGTTTGAGGTTATGTAAACGTATTTTATTCAAGTAATTTAGAGGTTAGAATACACTTTATTGTGAAATTAAATCATTATTGTGCCGTTGCAATAAATGGTGGCGCTGATAGCAGTATTTTTGTTTTATTATATATAAAAAAAAACACATTTGTAGCTAAATGTGAATTAGCTTTTATTTTTATTACTATATTCACTAGAATAGGGGAAAAATATTGTATATTCTGATTGGTTAACAAAATTTTATCGATCGTTGCCCGTGCGATTCTTCCCACACCTTAGGTCGCATCAGACATCTGGTCGATATACGTGTGTTTTCTTTCCAAACGAGAAATTGCAGTTCGATATCTAAAATTTTATTCGGATCATATAAATCGATTGTGAAGTTGTACCAAAAGCGGCAAAATTCGTTATTGGATATTGTAATTCAATGTTTGTATAGCATTATTATGATTTTTCATTACGAAATAGTAACAATGAATTATCAATATTTTTTAACCAACAAATTGTAAATTATGCTTTCAGCGATAGAGTATCACCACCATTTCGAAGAACCACCCTGTTACGAGCATTGAATATATAGGAAATAATTATATAAAAATACTATATCATTATTGAATTGCTGTTGAATTAAATATAATTCAATCTTAGTTGATTTGTTTATAAGACATCTGTCTAAATAAAAAAAGAAGAAAAGATGAGTAGTCCAGAAACTGAAGAATCTAAAGGTGAATTTCAATTGGAAATATCTAAATTAATGGAAGAGAAACATATTTATAAATATTCTAAGCTTGTTGTACCAAGTTCAATGAGAAGTATTTATTGGCGATTTTTTGGTTTTCCTGCTACGGAAAATGGTAAAATTTTAACAAAGGTTAAAATTGTTTGCACAATATGTCATACACAAATAGCGTATAATCGCAATACTAGTAATTTACGAATGCATTTACAAAATAAACATAATCAAACATTGATTGAATTAGAGACAAATAAACCACCAAAAAAACAATATGTTCCTCATAGTATAAAGGAAAAGCGAGTACTAAAAAAATCAAAAAATAATATTTCAAACTCTAGTTCACATGTTTATGCAACAAGTATCGATGAACCAGTAAATATTAATGATGATATTGAATTTGTTACTGATTCAAATGTGAATTTAACAAATCTTGAGGAAGATATTATTATTGAATCACCAATTATTGTACCAAGAAAACGAGCATCGTCCACTAAGGATTATCAAGTTTCTTATGTACAACCGGATGATAATACAATTCAAACAGTTTCAACAGATGAAAAAACAGTTTCTGATGCAATAACTGAATTTATCATAATTGATTTACAATTACCAGAAATTGTAGAAGGACGCGGTTTCCAAAGATTAATTGCAACATTAAAATCTCCATGTGAAATTCCAAGTAAAAATAAATTGGATGACGATATAATACCAAAAGTTTATGAAAATTTTCGTGAGACTATAATGGAAAGTTTATCCTGCATCACCAGTGAAATTGGTCTTGCATTTGACGAATGGAAATCAAATACTAATGAAACTTTTATGACTGTATCAATTTATTATCAAAATCCAGGTGAATCAACGTTGGAGACAAAAGTTTTAAATACATTTCATACACCACTGAGTTGGGGTGAAAGTCAATGGGGTCTCGCTATCGATTCACTTTTTTCTGAATGGGATTTGAATTATGAAAAAATCACAGCAGTTGTTGTGGCTTCAGTTAGAAGTGAATTATCAACTGCATTATCAAATCGAGGCTTGACGATAGTTCCCTGTCTCCTACATACATTACAATTGTGTGCTCAATCGTGTTTTGAAAATGTCGATGTGGCAATTATTCTTAATAAATGTCGAGCAATTATTGGTGTTATTAGTAAAAATAATGCACTTTCAGAATCTATACGAATACAAGAACCTTCATTGGAGGTAAACATTTTAATAAATTTCTAAACAATATTTTCATTGTAATATTATCATAAATAATTATTTTATTTAATTGTAGATAGACGAAAATCCTATAGTGATGGATTGTCCATCAATTTGGATATCAACTTACAATATGATTGATCAAATGGTTCTTCGTCGAAATATTATCTCAGTAATTCTAGAAACTATTGAGGGTATTGATCAGGATGCTGTTGAATTGTCTGATGATCAATGGAAAATTATGGAGGATCTTGTTAGAGTGCTTGAACCATTTAAAGTGACAATTTTAACGTTAAGTGAAGAAAAAATGCCGATTATTTCATTACTTAAGCCTTTACTTTGGCAACTCGTGTCGTCTCATATGAAGCCCAACGATACGGACAGTGATTTGGCACGATCATTAAAAGAATCTCTTTCGGAAATGCTCATTGATCGTTATGCAGATTCCAATGTGGCACTTCTTCTACAAATTGCCACCACTTTGGATCCAAGGTAATTTTTTCACTTGAATTAAATATTGCACGAGTAACAAATAATATAAGAGTTTTGCGTCAACATGAATGTAATATTTACTCTATTATTTCATATAGATTCAAGCAACTGCCTTATGCCACAGAAGAAGACAAGAATATGGCATCAAAACCAATTAAAGAGATGCTGGTTAAATTAATTGAAGATGAAGGTGAACATCAAGTAAATGACGATAATATTGTTGAATTATCACGCAAAAAAAGTAGACTTTCAGGTAAATATTTATTTAATTTAAGTTATTCACATCTGCATTATATCATTTTTTTTTTTAATAATTCAACTTTAATAATTTATTTGCTAATTTAGGTATGGTAATGTTATTGGGAAACTATTGCACTACTAAAAATAGGATGCCATCAGAAGAAAAAGCGGATTTAGAATTGATACAGTATCAAGCTGAGCCAACAGCCCCATTGCACTATTGTCCACTTCAATGGTGGGCAAAAATTACAGCCAAGTGTCCTAACTTGAGTAAATTAGCACGACGTTATAATTGTGTGCCAGCATGTTGTGCACCACCCAGTAGAATACCTTCTGAAATGCAAATTCTCTATCATTCAAGAAGAACAGCATTGCCACCACATTTAATTGATAAATTATTATTTTTGCATGGGAATCATATTGTTTAAATATATAGTGAATTATATATTCGATAAATTATACTGATATTCAATTTAGGAATATTTATATATTCTAATAGAAATGATACGATCGTTGGATTACTGAAAAACAAAAGTAATAATATTAGTTTGTATATATTTGTAAAAATTAATGTTAAGTGAAAGCAAAATTTGTCTGTTATTTTATATATTTTATATAATATAACAGATTTCGATATTTCAATATGAGATTGAGTACAAATATTTAGTTTGCAAATGAAAAAATTATAATTAAATATTAATGTACAGACACGCTTAACTTTTATGTGTTTTAAAACAATGAAATGATATTAGATAAAGTCAAATAAATTTTATATTAGTAAAATAATTCATAATACATTATTTTATACAATAATAAATAAAATAGGATTATTATCTTGAATTAAATTTATAAAAATTATTTTCACGTAAGATTCAATTGTTGCTCCATCCAACTTGATCCCTCATAAAATCTTGGATCTCCAATTCTGAGCGATGCCCTTTTGTAGAAATAATAGTACATTACTGCAGCTTCAAATGAATAAATAAATTAATTAATTAAAATAAAGAAGTTTTTTATTGTTCGATTATTTTGTACATTTCATACCAGTTCGTTGGATCGAATAAAGGCAATGAAAGCTTTTTGTCCAGTAATGTATTAAGGGTTGATACCAATGTATGGACATGTGCCAAATGTGAAGACTTATACTCAAAATAATATAGACAACACAAAGAATTAATGTCAATCGAAATCTGACATACAAAAGCTGAATTAATCCGGCCTAAAAATAAAAATTTCCAATAATCAATTTTTACCTCTACACAGTTTAGTAAAATAATCAATTATTTATTTTACCTGAAATATATAAGTCGCAAAAAAATTAACGAGTAAAAGCGTTAATGCGAGAACCAGGCAAAAGTCTTGTATCCTATGTAGAAAAAAAAAAATAAATAAATAAATTACATAAATAACAATTAATACAATATAATAGAAATATTTTTAATTGATAAGAGAAAATACATACACATAAAGTGACAGGAGCTCGATAGATTGATTTCTAGCAAAGCTGGCAAATGAATTTACACAAATATCAAAAAGCAATAGTAAATTTTGAAGAAAAACTATCGCTGTATATTGTTTCGAGCCGGATAAATTCATTTACCACAAAAATTTGTATCCGACAGTGGGATACATTTTTCTTTGATAGATAATTCCTTTAATTGTTTGTTGTCGTGATTCTCTTGTGAATTTTTTTTGTTGTGACTTTTCATTCGTAGCTTATATATCTCTCACATTTGACATTACTTCATATAGTTCAAAGGTGTCGGTACAAAAATATTCTTAATAATTTATTAAAATTACAAACAAATATGTGTTCCAATTGTCGGTAAAGTAGATGCTTGCTAAAACTGCCGGCATGTTGACTCTGTCGATATTGATGATTGTTTAAACAATCTGATTGGCTATGAAGTACATATATAAAATTAGAAAGAGAGCTAACACATATGTACACACACATTTATGTGTATATATAATACATTTGTATATAATATGGACACGTATAAAAAAATAAACGGTATTTTTGTAGTTGAGGAATCCGTTCTTTTACACTTTGCTTTTTCCTACATATTTTGTACATATATCAACAAATATAATTGATATATTATTATTAGAAGAAATATGACTGTCAATACTAGAAGTAGTACAAATTCTAAAAATCAAATTACACCAACAGGTGATTCTAATTCAAAAAAATTTCAATATAATGCTAATAACACTGATGATAATATGTAAGTATAATAAATTACATTAGATAAATTTTATATAATATTTTTGATATATTTAATGGTAAATTTTTGGTTATAATTATGAAATTAACAGAAGCTGGTGGATACTTTTTGGTGTTATTGTTATTTTAACTATTGGGACTAGATTTTACAATGTAACAGAGCCACAACATGTGTGGTAAGTAAAAATTAAATTATTTATACCTTTATTTGTAATTTATATTATGTTTTATATTTTTGTTATTGTATTTATTTATTAATAAATTTTTTGGTATTTCAGTTGGGACGAAACGCATTTTGGTAAAATGGGAAGTTGGTATATTAATAGAACATTTTTCTTTGATGTTCATCCACCACTTGGCAAGGCAATTAATGTTTAAAATATTTCATCATATTATATCTAAGTTTATTTAGGAAAATAATTTGAAATATAATTTATTAATTAATTTTAACAGATGCTGATTGCATTATCAGGATATTTAACGGGATATGATGGAACGTTTCCGTTTGAAAAACCTGGGGATAAATTTGGTGATACAAATTATGCTGGAATGAGGATATTTTGTACATTTTTAGGAGCAACAATAGTCCCATTGGCATTTCTTACTGTGTGGGATCTCACAAAATCCGCAAGAGCATCTGCATTAGCAGCAATGTTCATTCTATTTGATGTTGGATTGTTGACGTTAAATCGATACATTCTTTTGGATCCAATTTTATTATGTTTTATGATGTCATCTACTTGGGGAATGGCACGTGTTGGTTCTTTAAAGGATAAAGCATTCACACATGCTTGGTGGGGCTGGTTAGTTTTCACCGGAATTTCCTTGGCATGTACAATTGGTGTTAAATTTGTTGGATTATTCGTTGTACTTCTCGTTGGATTTTTCACTATACATGAACTGTGGCGAGAACTTGGTGAATTGTCAAAACCTGTTGTGAATGTCGTTAAACACTTACTTGCAAGAGTTTTATGTCTGATAATATTACCAATTATTTTATACATGACATTTTTTTATATCCATTTAATAGTATTAAACAAAAGGTTAGTATGTAAAATAATTTAATAGGTAGAATTATATATTCAAAAATGTTTTTAATATGCTTAAAATTTTATATTTTATGCAGTGGTAGCGGCGATGGATTTTACAGTTCAGAATTTCAATCTTTATTAGAGGGAAATTCACTTCACAATGCGACAATGCCTCGTCAATTGGCATACGGTGCAACAATAACTTTGAAAAATCATCGAACAGGCGGCGGATATTTACATTCACATTGGCATTTGTATCCAGAAGGTGTTGGTGCGCGGCAACAACAAGTCACAACGTATTCACATAAAGACGACAATAATATGTGGTTAATAAAAAAATATGATACCGAAAAAATACCTGAAAATCCACAATTGGTTAAAAATGGTGATCTTATTCGACTGGAGCATATTATTACAGGACGTAATTTACATTCGCATAAAGAAATTGCTCCTATTTCAAAAAAACATTATCAAGTCACTGGATACGGAGAAGTAATATTGATATTTTATTTATTTATTTATTCTTACAGTGATTATTTTTAATTTTAATATTATATTTTAGAATGGAACTGGTGATGCTAATGACGTTTGGAAAATATTAATAACAAATGGAAAAGAGGGTGATATTGTAGAAACAGTGACGAGTAAACTTAAATTGGTACATTATCTTCACCACTGTGCATTAACATGCAGCGGTAAAACATTACCGAAATGGGGATACAGTCAACAAGAAGTGTCATGCAATCCAAATATGAGAGATAAAAATGCACTTTGGAATATTGAAGATAATAGATATGAAAAACGTAAAGAATACTTTTTTGATTTTTGATAAATACAAATATGAATGAAAGTGTTTTATTAATTTAAATAATTTTTTTTTTTATTAGTTCCAAATGTGAGTTTTCAAGTTTATGCACCAGGTTTTTTGGCGAGATTTTTTGAATCTCATGCTGTTATGTTACAAGGCAATTCAGAGTTAAAAGTTAGAGAGGGTGAAGTAACATCTCGACCATGGCAGTGGCCAATAAATTATAGGGTAAATAATTATAATAAAAATGTAATTAAATTTTTATTTTATACTTATGTATTTATTTTTTAGGGACAATTTTTCTCTGCAAACAATCATCGGGTTTATTTACTTGGAAATCCAATTATATGGTGGGGTAATATCGTCTTCCTTATTTTATTTGGAGTTGTATATTTGTATACATCAATTAGAGAACAACGTGGCTGCGAGGATAATCAACTAATTTCAGCTCAAAAAGAAAAATTAAAAAGTGCCGGTATATGGTTATTTATTGGATGGCTTTTACATTACGTTCCATTTTGGGCTATGGGGCGCGTACTGTATTTTCATCATTATTTCCCGGCGTTGCTTTACAATTCAATGCTAAGTGGTATCACCATCAACTTTATCATCGATGCATTGTACTTCATTATGCCAAGCACAATAGCGCACACAATTTATCATATTATACTTGGAAGCATTGTTTCTATTACAATCTACAGGTTAATTAAAATTTTAATAACATTATGAAAATATACTGCATTTAATAATTAATAAAATTTATCAATGTTTTTATATTTTAGTTTTTATCTTTTCTCACCATTGACTTATGGAATGGACGGTTCAACATCAGACACTCCAACAAATCAAATGAATTCACTTCGATGGTTAGAATCATGGGAATTTTAAGATCAAAATATCAACTATAATTCAATATTTATTAACTAAACAAAACGTAAGATTAATTTCGATTAAGTTTTGCATATTTATATATTTATTTATATAGGAATAGTATATAAAAGTAATTTATATTTTTTATAATTTTATAAACCATGAATAATAAACGAGAACGAGCAATGACACTTTGGAAATAAAATGAAAAGAATTTCTATTTCTCGTTATCAACCTAAAAATCAATATCATAAATGAGATTAGAATGTACGCAGCAAAGTGAAATATAGATGATATTCATATATTTATTTATACGTCACTTAAAGTACTTGAAGATTAAATATTTGATAAGCTTATGATATTTTCATTGAGAAACTAGGTTCAATCTGACTCAGCTTTTTTTGCAGACTGCTCCTAACAGGCACAACATTGAGTTTGTTAAGTGTGAATATGCGCAAGTGCAGTGAATATCAGCTGATCATTGTTGCTAGTTGATGTTACAAGTACAAATGTAGTAGGAAAAGATAAAAAAAAAACAGAAGCTCGCGATCAGTGATAGTGAGCGGATGTAAACCCATTAGAGCGGATGGTTTCAATCGTGTTACATATTGAAAAAGATTGAATTTGATTAATAGATGACAATTTATATATAATTGAAAGAGAACAGAGAATGACGCTGTGGTCTAGTGATAGAACAACGAGGAATAGACAATCGACCAGTTTGTCCACAGTCATTGGTGTTTCGTTCAAACAAGTATACATCTCCATACTTGGAGCAGTTCATTTTTAGGCAAATTACCATTTGCTGTATATAAAATCACTGCATTGCGTAGGATCAATAAAATAAATTTGCTGTGATGTTTATCAGTTGAAATAATATTACGAAATTAACTGAAATATGATAAATAAATATTATTTATGATAGATAAATAATTAAATAAATCAAAGAGATCAAATTCAATGAGATCTTTGTGTTCATTTGAATGGAAATTTATATTTCGTAAATGAATTGAAAATAATCAACATTTGAAAGTGATGACACATTAAAGGAAATAATTCAATTTTAAATTTTGTTAAATCAACAGCAAAATAAAGAGCTGTGCGTTTGAAAACGGTTAGTAGTGATAGTATTATGGTATAAGTGATGAGCTTGCAAGTCACGTGGTTAATTATTCATATCCGCCGAATCTTTTAATACAATTGTCAAGTTCCTTGAGAGCCATATCATACATGTAGCTTGTAACAAATATCTATATCACTTGTAGATCCGCGATTTTGAAAAGTGTACAAATTTTTTTTATTATTTGATATCATCGTTCTGTATCATTAATCATATCACTATCATTTAGTTGATGGAATTATAAATTTTGTCATAATATTTGATCATACAAAATTTTTTTGATATCATTTTTATTTATTTTGTATTAACGGCTAGTTTTTATATGTAATGCTTATGAATAATTTTCAAACGTAGCAGTAAATTATAGATAAATTATCTTATCAGACATGAAAATTCTTAAAATCAATTACTCGAACTTAAAAATACAATCTATTATTTCGAAATGAGCGTGACATAATTTTTTTTCTACTCAGCAGTTTATCAGTATTAAAAATAGTATCATGAAATGTTTTGTTTTTTGTTTTTTTAATCTCAGATTATGTGACCATTGTTATGTGGTCCAGAGCAACTGATTTAATATGCCACGAAGTACATTTGCCATTTTATTAACACTTGTGTTAGCTATCCATAATGTTATTTGCGGAAAGCTAGAAAAAATTATTCAACATCCATCCAATATTCTCGATGATTTTTTCGGTTATCGTGATATATCCATCATTCATTTTGACGTTCCGGAAAATGTACTCAACGCAGTTTTCAAGTAAGTTCATAAAAAATAAAAAGTTTTAAATAAAATAACAGCAGCAATAATTGTTTTTTTTTTTTTTCTCGTAATTGTTTTCAGATTCACAGCAAAGGAAAAGAAAACAGGAGGACTGGGTAATTGTGCGCCACGAAACATTTCAATATATTTAAAATCAGGAAGTATTCCTCTAATAAATCCCGATGGCTCACGAACTGATGCAAATCTACTAAAAAATAGACGGAAGCATTATCAGCTTGAAATGTTAAGTGTTGATGATCAATATTTAATTACAATTGCAATACCAGCAGCAGGTGATTGGTACGCAATTGCATTTCGTTCTTGGAGCGATCCTGACTCTGAGAAAATTACTCAACAAGGTAAATTTCAATTAATATAAATAAGTAAAATTAATTTTCATTCTAAATTTATCATGTTTATAACTGCGCAGGTTTAGGAGCAGCATGCGAAACTGTATTAGACGCAGAATTATCTGTAGAGAGAGTGGATACATCAGTGTTGATGGATATAACTTATGAATACGAAGTATTATTATCTAATATCATCAACTCTGCGATACTTCAATTTGTCGTTCCCGACGATTATGAAATTGCAAATATTTCCTTGACATCTACTTGCGGCGATGAATGTCGAATCGCAACAAATATTATAACAGAAGAAATTTTAACAAGTTCTGTAATGGATAATTCTGAACTCTTTTTGTCATTTCGACCATATACACACGCTTATCATTACTTAATGTTACGTCTTTTATCTGGCAATGCGTCAAATATTTCAATAGCATTATCAGACAATGATTCATTATCTAATAATGAATTGACTGTAAACAAAATTCCATTAACACGTAAATCTCTGCCAGATTTTTTCCTATTCGACTATGAACCGTTAAATGGAAATTCTACTAAACCCACTCCGATAAATGTCACCATTAATAGTCTAACAATGTTGAGCTTTCGAGTTGGCGCAGTTTATGATGTTGGTGGAACAGTATCTATTGGCCTAAAACTTCTCAATAAAACCAATGACATTGTAGTCGTTGGATGCATTTCTTTAGGTATTCATTAACGCTACAATTTATTTTGTATTCAATTAATTATTAAATTCTCTTGCTAAAAATATTAATTTAATTTATTTTACAGGTTTTTACGCGGGCATTACCGTAGCTGGTGGATGTATACGAAAAAATTTATCCATCACTCCGCCAGATTTGTGGATAAATAATACTAAACCAACAATGATTCATATTCCTTATCCAGAGCCCGGCATGTGGCATTTGACACTTAAAGCATTTCATATTGATTCCAATTGCCATTGCTTGGAGACATGTCAAACAATTGGTTGTGCAACGTGCGATTGCATGAACGAAACTTCAACAAAAGTTGAGACACATATAGCGTCATCACCGTGCATTGAAGGACGTTGCAGCTCAAATGGTCGTTGTCTTCATTATATGAGCGGTGGATTTGTTTTTTCTGCGTGTCATTGCGTTGGTGGATATCGCGGCTTTGATTGTGCCGATGACACATATGTTCTCACTGGTGGTGGAATATTAATGCGTCTTTTAATGCTTACACTAAGCAATCTTGCATTTATAGCGTCAATTTACATTGCATTTAGACGTGAATATTATACAGAAATGGTTGTCTACACTGCAGTTATGTTCTTCTCAACGTTTTATCATGCATGCGAAGCAGGCGAAGATGTTATGGGTATATGCATTACACGACTGAATGTATTGCAATTTTGTGATTTTTATAATGCACTTTTGTCTATTTGGGTGACATTAGTGGCAATGGCATCATTTGGACCGAGGCTCACTGCATTTTGCCAATTATCTGGTGCAATTGTTCTTGCACTTGGAGCTGAATTGGATCGTACAGCGCTATGGGTGTTTCTTTTACCTGCCATTACTGGTTGTATACTCATTGGACTCTCATGGGGATTTCGTTGTCGAAGACAACGAAACTTTAGTTATCCTGCGTCACGATACAAAAATGTTTATTTACCAACTGGATTGTGTTTAGTTTTTGTTGGACTTATTTGCTATGCATTTTTCCAAACACGACGTAATTATCATATTGTTCACAGTTTCTGGCATATTTGCGTTGCACTTGGTGTTGTATTACTTTTACCAAAGCGTAAATATATGAAATAGTATCGGGGTTCGCTTGACGACGAGGATGATTCTTGTGACGAGGCAATACACGCCTTTTCATCGCCAGTCGTCAGCGATTATGATCACGAGTGTGATTTGAGTGATTCATTTCTTCAAGCACTTGATGAATAAATAAATATTCACCAATTTCGCTTACAGTGATTGAAAATAAATACACTTATCAAATAACATTCAGCATAATACAAAATGTGTGCGACATGTGTTCTTTTTTTTTATTTTTATTTTCTGGAGAGACATCAGTGACTGGTATAAATATAAATCAATAATTCAATGCAGTTTTCTAATGCACAAGAAACCAAAAAAAAAAAAAATGGACATAAATATGTATATGATATAAAGATTGTAAATTATAATTGAAAAATTTACTGTTTATAATTTTTATTTTATATTACTTTTAAGTAGACCAAGTGGTGCTAATTCTTTATTATCTATATATAAATAATATAAAAATATATAGTAATAAGATTAAAGACTGTCATTGATAGATATTTATTATTTGTTTTGACATTGTGAAATATGAAATGAAGAGAAACCACTCATAGAAAATTTATTGTTATTAAATGGCTGTAAATGGCATAGGGCACATTTATTTTTGGTTTTAATATCATTTATCTATAGATATATTTAATGAAATGTATATGAAACAAAAAAAAAAACACAGAAATTATGCGGCAGCCGCTGCTGTAGGTCCTGTAGGACGTGAATTATCGCTGGTAACACTGCTAATAACGTTTGACATGAGACCAATAATACTTTCCATTGAAAAACCACATTGTCTATAAATTCTTGAACAATTTTGACTCTTTCGACCTGCTTCAATTGCTTCTTGAACTGCAGTACCACGCATTGCAGTGCGGAATATTTGATTATTTGTCACTGTATCAATTATTTTTTCTAACGATGATACTTTTTCATCATTATCATCATTAATATCATTGACAGTGCGTGAATTTTCAGTCGATTTTTTTGCATATGTACATACTGCACGTTGCATACAGGATGTCGTGTCAATTCCATGATGTGCAAGAATGTCATCGAGCTTTGTCATGGACTGTGTAAAACCCCCTTCATCGCCTGGAAATAAATCAATGACAATTGATAAAATTATAATTATAAATACAATTAAATAAATACAATCTCTTAAATATTTTATTTACTTCTAGCGTATGCTCCATAAGATCCTGAGATGATGTACAATAATTTGGGAATAATTAAAATTGTCCCAACACCAATAACAGCACCTAAGATTAAACCACCTAAATCTACTTTTGCTGGACCATATGGAGACATTGCATAGCCCTGAAAAAATTTATATTTTCATTGTAAAAATAATTTATCATTTGTATAATGGCTAAAAATTTACTACATACTGATCCAGTGCTGCCCACATTTGTGAATCCAAATCTTGGCTCTTGATTACGTTGTGTAGCACTGTCATTATCATTGGTATTTAAACTTCTGGATGTAGACACATTAGTCTCATTTTTCATTTGCGTTTCTGATGCCACAGCCATTTGATCATGTGATTTTGCCATTTTGTCATAGTAATCCATGGAACTTGGAACAAATCTATAAAAAATTACTTAAATATTTCATTCAAAAATTAATATATTTTCATATTAATAAAGTAAAGTGAATTTTACCCTCCAGCATTGTATTTCGGTATACAGTTTACTTTATTGACTACAGCGATTATTGCAAGTATTGAAATTAATAACTTGATAAATGCCATCTGCAAAAATAATCAGTAGAATTTAATTAATAGAATTCTTTAATAATTTAAAATGTTTGAAAGATTTTTGTTATTTTCACCTTGGATTTCGTTAGATGAATAGGTATATCTTCCAATGTCTTGTGGCTTGGTAAGATTATTTAAAACTGACATGGCACACATGTGTCCTGCGAATATATATAGGCAACAACGTTGGTATATATCCCAATAGTTAAACATAATTGCTTTCTTGGTTTCGCTTTCGTCGTTGTAGATTTCCATGGGACAAAATCATAAACCCGTGACATATCCCACTCCAACAAACTTTTACTCTTTATCTTCTTTAAGATATTATATGTTAAATAAACAGAATAATTTTTCGAAAAAAAGAAAAAAAAATACATATGTATTACGTAAATTTTTAAATGATTCTTAAAACCTTTAAAATTACAGTAATCATTCCTTTTTTTTTCACGCATTCAACAGCAATTATTAAAAATATTGAATAGTTTATTCTATTTGTAATATTATTGTTGGAAATTTTCAATGACTTGAAGAAGAAATTCCTTAATATCCACCATGAAATTCTGATTTTTACTCATCAATTAAAATTAATCATAGACTCATCAGTCAAATTATCACACGACCGTGGAACTTAATCATAAATTGTTGTCTGTCATAAATCCTACTACTAAATATGATGAGTTTGTGAAAGGTGAAAGTGGAGGCTTTTTATGTATGAAATTAAATGGGGATGATTTTAATATTTAATATTTATATATATTTATTTATATACACTGATTTATATTTTTATTTGCCATTTAAACTTTCTTCTATACATCATTACCATCATGAATATTAAATATAAATATTTAAGTAAACAATTGTGACTTTATGACAACTGGATAACAAGCGTAGAAAATAGTTGCTAGATTGTTTATACTATATATTATATACATATACATATAGAAAAGAGTTAAAGTATATACAGTGTACTTGCACTTCATGGAATTCGTTCTGGCAGTTGATCAAGAAAATCTCACGAAAGTCATGAAGTAGCTTTGTAACTTTTTTTTTTTTTTCACTTTATATTATTGTTTTGACTTTTTTTTTTTCATAATTTTAATTTGCGATGAGAGGATACATTAAAAAAATTCCATTACTATTTGCGAATGAAAGGATTGCATCCTAAATGATTACACAAAAGACAGAATTAATCTTCATTGCAAACGAGGTGATATTTAGCCAATAATTATAATCACTTGTTACCTTTCTCTGCGGAAAAAAAATGTCATCGCGATTTTTTTTTTTTATTATTTCCTTGAGGATAAAAGGAGGGTGGTGGTGTGAATATAGATAGAGTTGTTGGGTATTTAAAAACTTCACATCCAGAGTTGAGGTTATATGACTTGTTCAATAATACATCAGTTTGGTGATACTTTTTATGAGTTTATAAACAAATAATCATGAGATTGGTTGCATTTATTATAATATTTCTTCTTTGTACACTCTCCATCGCTGCATTGACAAGCGATATAATTAGATCAAACAAGAGAGTACCACGTTTTATATCATTTGATCATAAGGGTGGACAAATTGATGTGAGTACATTAATAATTAAAAAGTAAAAATAAACATTTATCATTTTAAATATTATTATATTAATATTTCTTTAATTTTATTAGGTTGATTTGGATTTATCTATTCCATTCATATCAATACCACTGAATAATGATGAAAATCAACCTGGTGATAATCCTAAATCTTTGGTGAATATTAATCTAAAATCATTGAGTTTTGCAGCACTTTTTGCGACCATAACAGCATTCATTGTACCGCTTTTTCTCAAAACACCACATGATTATCATAATTACCGTAAGTTCTTTACATTTTATATAATTTTATTACATATCAAATGAAAATTTACAAAGATCTCTAACTATTGGGCAATTAGCGTAGGCCTCGATGATGGATTCGGATTTCAGGATATTGGACGATCAATAAATGAATTGATACTTGGAAATAATCATATAACACCGTGTGTTCAACGAGCTGTGTGTAGTGCTGTGATGAAAACCAGAGAGAATGAAGTTCCTACCAGTGCAGAAAAAATCATCGATGGAATTGCTAAGTGAATGATTAAAATATTAATTTATCCAAAGCCAAATTCAATGGTAATAATTTCTAATTTTTCATTTATATCATTTGTTTGAAAATAGTTTGTCCTGGTTTAAAATCGCAACGAATGGAACTCCAATTGAGGAAGCAATCAATGTGGCACGTCAGCCAAACACTCATTGCAATCATATTTACAATGGATGCGGATTATCTGCAGATGTATTTCAAGCTATTATGAATGAGCTCGGTATACAATGAAATGAATTTAAAAATAAAAAAATAATCAAATGGTTTGATAAATCTAAAAATGAAATAAATTTAAACTGATGAAAATTAATTGTTGACTTTTGTGCCCATTAAAAATGTTGATGATAATAATAAATAAAAAATAAATGTTATTATTTTGGATATATAAGATTACGTGACAACTTTTTTTTTTTTTTGTATGTCCTAAAAATTTTGTTTGCATTCACAAGATGTCAAAAGCAGCGTGACAATCAACTTTTATTGTCTAAATTCATAAAGCGTGAAAAAATGTCCTATCACGTGCATATATGATACACGAGGACACACACATACACTAAAAAGGGTTGTGTGACTGAAGATAATTTCACTTTCTCTTTGTTTTCAACTTGTATGTATATAATTCAAGTACAAAATCATCACGCAATATTTTTAAATTGTTTGGAATTTGACGCTTTTGATGCAATATCTAAAATTTTCATGATATTTTCAGCTCCGCTAATTTGTGCGAGAGCATACGGTGTGTGACCGAGTAAGTCAACATGTTTTGGGTCCGCGCCGTGATCAAGAAGAAATTGTGCAGTAGCTATTCGATCATGAAGTGCAGCATGATGAAGTGCTGTTCTGCCGGAAGTGTCAGACAATGAGAGATTCGCACCGGCTATATGTAATGACTGGAGTCGTTTGAAATTTCCGCAAGCTGCAGCAGAACACAATTTTTCACCTAATACAAGTGAACTTTCATGAAGATGCGCACCACATTGTAGCAACAATTTAATTATCTAAAAATAAAAATAAAGACAAAATTAAATTACTTAATTTATCTTTTACTAAAATGAAATTTATTAAATTAAATATTTTACTTCATGAAAATCATTTTCCACTGCTTCAGTAAGGGGAGTACGATTGAATCTGTCTTTAATATGAACATTCGCCCCCATTTCTAACAAAGCACGGACAATTTTTAAATCTCCCTCGCAACAAGCAAGATGAAGAATTGTTCGACCATCACCATTAGGTTGCGACACATCTACACCCTATGAAAATAAATAATGTAAATAAAATTATAAATAGAATTATTTTTAAAGAGCGATTATTTTGCAATCATATATTTAAATTTGAGGTCTTACATCGCCTCTCAATGATACGGTCTTGACAAGATCACTATCTTCTACTTGACAAAACTGTCCATTAACACTACAAGTTGTTAATTCACCACGTAAATTGCTTCTCATCATATGTCGCTTTGTATTTATGTCCCAATCTGTCTTTGACAAGACGTATGCAAGCTTGGTTAAAGCCGCTTCCGGCGTCATATCAGAACCCGGTATAATACCTGTTCATATAATTTGTTTTTTAATTTTATTTTACGAAATTTTTTTAATTGGCAGAAAAAAACTGTAAAAAAAAAACTAAATGGAATACATACCAACTTCCAACAATAATTTTCCGGATTCGTAGAGATCTGTAACGCCGCCTTTTGAGCATTGTGTAATACTCACAATAATTACACCGCGTTTTGATGCTTCACGCAGTACTTCAATAATATCTTCACGATTTGCTGGAATATTTCCAGCACCATAAGTTTGTAAAACAACACCTGCAGTGGGTGGTTGAACAAAAGCCCTCACTAAATCTGCAGTGATACTTGGAAAAATTCGAAGCAAACCAACATTACGATTTAACGTTTTGTGTACATGAAATTTTTCCAAAGCAGATTGTCTAAAGATTGAGTGATAGTTAACTAAAAAATTTTAAACTTTGATAATTTCAAATAAAATATATGGGTAAATTAATTAATAATTATTAAATTATTTTATTTTACCCTCAATTTTAATTCCAGCAATTGCCAATGCAGGACAATTAGGTGATGCAAATGCTTCAAAAGACGCTGTAGCGACCTTGCTAGTACGATTACCTCGGATAAGTTGAGTGCCAAAAAATACGCAAACCTCTGGTATGTTATGATTACCAGCGATTACAAGTGACGTTAAAAAATTAGATAAGCCATCGCTGCGTGAATCAAAAATAGGTAATTGTGAACCAGTTATCACGACTGTCTTGCCAAGTGCCTCAAGCATGAACGAGAGTGCTGAGGCTGTGTAACTTAATGTGTCAGTACCGTGAAGCACAACAAAACCATCAAAGTGCTCGTACCAATTCTGAAAGAAATTTTTTTCTTTTCTTAAACAATATATTCATACAGTAAAATTCATAATCATTTAATGATTATATGAATGCTTTGTAATATTCAAATCTTAATTTAACCTTGAATTTTATAATTGCAATAATATTTCTGATCAAATTAAATACCAACACGTATATCATTTGCGATTTTTATCCAATTATCCATTGTCATATTACTGGAGTCTAACAATGGTGAATATTCCAATACGTCATAAATTATTCGTCGAGTATCGGTTCCAGTAATCCTAAAATAAAAAAATTATTCATTAATTTAAAGCAAAATATTTTTTTATTCAACTTACGGTAATACTAAAGATCCTGAATTATCCAATTCCTTATCAGCATAAGCACGATCGTGTAAATATGGATAATTTTTCACAGTATCAACAAAAATATTGGGAATTGGTGCTAGAGCTGTAAATAATTTTAACTAAATTAAAGTAAAACTTTAAAAAACTATCAAGTATATTCTATATAAATGTATAAAAGTTATAATTTGAATGATTATAATTTTATTTTCGTACCTCCTTTTTCATTTCTCACCATGCCAATTGTTCCACCAGTATATAACACTAATACTTTTCCTTCAGGACCTTTTAAATTATCCCGACAATCGCAATTACCTGATGCATTATCACTATTCATCATATTTCCATTTGCCAAGTTTAGTCTCATTATTCTCTTTTTAATTTCTTCAATATTTACTTGTCCTTCCATTAGATTTATTTCAGTTTCAATCGTGTCATTAATTCCTAAAACAAAATATAATCACACACAAATTAAATTTTGTTAAAACACAATTTATAATTTATATACAACTGTTGAATTAAATATTGATTATCTCAGATCAAGAGTTTAGTTACAAATAAATGCAATGAAATAGAATCAATGTTTGTAATAGTTATTACCCCACTATTCTAATGAAAATATAATCAGTTTAATGAAAATGAACAATTCTTCCAACGTTATTTCTAGATTTCATTTTGTTTTCCTAAAAATAATTATAATCTATCAATTAACTTCCGCATTCTAATATATTAACTGCAATTAATCACGTACCAAGTACTTTTTTTCGTATTAATCTTAAACTTAACTTTCTCTTATGAATTGACTTGGAATTTTCCACTATAATTGCCATATACTCATGTCTCCCTGTCTACTAATTAATTAAATACGCCACTATTAGTACATTTTTTTTAATTAAAAAATTACTAATGATATGACAAGACATGCTAGTTACTTATGACATCAAGAATTAAATTTTCTGATTATATTATCATTTAATTTCCAAGAAAAATTACAAAGCCAGCAACATTGAATAACAGTAATAACAATTAATTTCAATATTTCTTGAAAGATTCATTTGTTTACATTCATTTACAATAAATAATTAGTATAGAATTGACTATAAATAAACATCATGAGTAAATATTTTAAAGAATTATCAAAACATGATCTATAAAATTTTCATAAAACATATTGAAAAACTGGAAATAATATTCAGTATTCATAATTATTTATAACTGTTTCATGTTATGATAAAGAATATTATATAAATGAAATTTACAGAGCATATATTTTGCATAATTTTAAATAACAAATATAGTAGACTCTGCTCAAGTATCCGATTGGACCGCCCATTTGCCCTACTCCAACTTCCAGTGATTCCCACATTTTAATTATTCTATGGCACACAAATTCAAATCGTTCAATTCACGCTTGCTTACAAATAGGAAAAATAAAATTTTATGCAAATTCGGTTTTTGAATAATTTTCTCTTGCTATAATATAGTCACTAACCTTGAGATTTAATTCACCACCTAATTTCTGGTAAAATATTCTAATTGCTTTGGCTGTGGAAATTAATATATATATAAATATGTAAAAAATAAAACAAAAATATAAATTATCGTTCCGTTAATTGCGGTAAATTTTTGAGGTTATAATTTAATGTTTCGTTCATAAAATACTTGAAAAAATATCGAAGAAAAAAAATTGAGAAAATAAAATTCACAAGTCTGTTAGAGTATTTTTACACATTGAGGTTATGTCATTAACACTAGAGGGATTATGATTGGTCTTCATTAAGTATCTAAATCTTAGATTTTAGAAATTTCCCGCCCTTATAGGCCCTGAACCAACTACTTGAATTCTAATGTACTTACGATTATTACACGTGTTCACTTGTTGAACCGGTGCCATTTTATTGAATATTGACCGGAAAATATTTATAAATTTTCCCTAACACTGGCGGCGCTGAACCTAGTTTTGACTTTATTTAAACGTCGTTTTTATAAAATGTCTTCATGTTCCTCCCTAATGTTATAAGTGTGACTAAATAATTTTTCCTGTGATTTGTATGCAACTGATATTATACATGCCATGATAAGATATTTAATTATTAAAATTTATCACGTGAAGTTGAATTAATTGAATTTAATTTTTTTATTGCTTAATTATAATGTTTTTGTTGCTTAGTATATACTTATCAATGAATGTTTCAAAATAATATATGATAAATAATTTTTAACATGAAAAATTTGTTGACATTACAGTTCAATGGAAGAAATCTTATCGGCGATTCGTGTCACTGACAAACAACAAAAATTCTGATAACAGAAGAGGTTAAATTTTGTTTATGCAATCAACAATAATTTTGTGTCATGTTTATTTTATTTGTTCGTTGATATTATAAACAACTGATGAATATAATAATTTTTCCATGAAGTAAAAATTAATATTTTGAATATTCAAAAAGTGGAATACAACTTTAGCGCCATCGCTCGATGAAATTTTGCGGTAATATAATCAATGAAATTTTATATTTATCTTCAGATGGCAATTTATTCACTCTAAAAAATAAATATCAAATTATATACACGTAATTTTTGACGCCCATGACATTCAGGTAAACAGGTGTCAATTGAAAAATGTGATAGCAACAATATAAAATATTAATATAAAAGCAACGTCGATTTCGTCAATATTTATATTAAAAATAACCGTATTGGAATTCGAATGATACGAAAATTGATATTTAAATTATCAATAATTATTCGATGGAGGCAAAGCTTGAGGAATACAGATTAAAAAAACGTCGAGAAACTCATCAAATGGAAGGAAAAGATAGCACAATCCTTCAAGGGCAACTTAATACAAATAACAATTGGAGAGGCGGTTTATCAACATCATTTTTTCATCGTGAGGTATTTTTATCACACATATTGTACTCTAATACACATACAAAATTAATATTTATATATAAATAAATAATTGCCAATTTTTTTGTCTTTGAAATCTTTCAGATTTAAACTTTATCATTAACATTAATTATTGAAAGGTTACAGGACAGGGATGAAATAGAAAGCATTGGATCAGAAGAAAGTATTGATGTTTCACCACCACAAAATACAGTGATTACACAAGTACAATATCTCTTGTATTTTTTACTTTGGGCAACATTATATATGATTGCATTACAATGTGAATTTGGTGCTGTTTATTTTATATTGTCAGCATTATTTTTTATTTGGAAAAACACAAGGTCAGGGCCAAAGATAAAAGGTGAACCAAGTGCATATTCGGTTTTTAATCCAAACTGTGAATCAATTACTGGAACAATAAATCTGGAACAATTAGAGAGAAATATGGGCTTTAGAGCTGGCCCTTAATTAAATAAGAAAAAAAAAAAAAAAAAATTAGATATAATGTAAATTTTTTAAATGTGATAATTAATAAGTAAATTGTGATGCCTTAAAAATGTATAATCAGTTTACTTTTTATTAACGAATTATATATTATGTTGTCATGTCATTTAATATTTCTTCAACATTCTCGTAACATTTTAACATATTGTACAGATAATCGTTGATATTATTGTTATTATTATTTTGTAACAGCTGTACAAAAATTGCTGCGTCTGTTTTTGAATGAAAATTTTTATCAGGACAAAGAAGAGCATACTCTAAATCCTTCAAATAATCATTCATCATTCGTACATTCAATGATCTAAAATAAATAATGAATAATACGAAATATTAATATTCTCAAGTTTTATCCCAAATTATTTTATACATACTTTAATCTATCAATCTGTTCAATTTGCGTGTTAAGTTCTTCTCCACGAGCAATAATCCGTTTGATTGAAGCTTGAATTTTTCCTGAATTATAGAAAGAAAAAAAAAACACTATCGAACATGCAGGACAATTGATTGAATATTTATTTTTATAACAATATGGATATCACCTTTTACTTTCTCAAAATCTGGTGAATTTAATTCATTATTTAATACGTCATTAACTGCATTCAACAATTGTGGATCCCATTGAAATATTGTCATCTCTGACAATCGCCAAAGACTATCACTCATTACTTGAGTAACAGATCTTCGATGCCACAGAGCAAGATCTTTATTATTATCTGCTGATTTTACTATATAACTATTATTTTTCCCTGAATGAAATGAAATTATTGTATGGGGAATATTAATTGCCATTCTCGGTATAGTTTCGGAATCATTTGGACTCATAAGAAAGTTAAAATAGTCGCTTGCTGCAACAGTAACTGTTGTTGATACCATGTCTGATCCAGCAGTCATGAAAAATCCATTTTCTATTAAATATAAATATGATATGTAAATAAAACATGAATCAATAATCATAATTCTTAATTGTAATTCAACAAACCGTTAATTGGGTTTTTATCGATTGCTAAGTAAGCTATTATTTTTGATCGCTCATAATTTGACACAGAATAAAGACATGATTCCATTGAATTGGTTGACATAATAAAAATTAAAGTTCTTTGTGGTCTCCAATCATGATTTTTGGCAATTTTATTAAATTCCTTTGCTATCGCCAATCCAACATCGATGTTGTTATCAGTGGCAGCCAGTGCAACGTATCTATCTGTAAATTATACAAATAAATCATCAAACAAAATTATTCATACAATTTTTATTCTTCAATTTCTATTTATAATAATGAAATATTCACCTGCTTCCTGTGCACCACGTGCTAATGCCACAACACAACTATCATTTCCAGTGACTTTATCAAAGATACTTAATCCTGAAAGAGCTGTTTCAACACTTTCCAAGATTTTGCCCTTCGCCATAGTTCTAATTATAAAAAATAAATTAATCTAATCATATTTATTTATTCATTAAGTGATATAATTGAAAGAAATTATTTATATTAAAGTAATAAAACCTACGGAGCATAAAATTCTGTTTCAAATTCATTTTCTTTTAAATGTTGAATCAATTCATGTCTCATAAATTCACTTTTCTCAAGGCCATTGCCGATAAAATTTAATTTCATTTTTTCGGCGCGCATTTCAACCGATCGTCCAGCAGCATATCTTCCAATAAGAAAACCACCAAGAAGCATTAAAAATCCTATGGAGAACATAAATGAAAAGCACACTCGTTTTGTTACAAATTCATTGGATTCATCAATGCCACGGGCCATTTGAAAACTCAACACTCGCTGCATTGCAATAGATTTTTATTCCTTTCCTTTGTACTTATTATAAATTATTTATTCTGGACTCCATTTCAAATGAAATAAAAATATAGTCATCATATATTTATAATAACTATAATGATTAAATAAATTGAAATTGAACTGTAACAGAAAATATATATTTATAAACTTATTATTTCAATAAATTAATAAACAAAAAAATTTTTAATTTATATATCGTGATATTTCAACGTAACGAGACGTTAAATAAGACTGATATATGCGTTGAAAAGACTCATTCTCAATTCCTCTTTGCGTTTCCACCACTCTGGATTTAAAATGCTTTAATTTTATAACTGTTGAGTCGTTGTGTATGTTCATTTGAAAATCTATCGTCGTTGACATATATTTGGCAGTTGACACTGAATTCCATGTTATTTTATTTCTCATATCTTCTTTAAATATATATCCACCCTTTGAGATATCTCAATTTTATTTCTAATACATATATTGCTTCATCCATTCTCACATAGTTTATAACCCTAAAAATTTTTTTATTTTCTTTATTTTTTTGTTATTTTTGGAATAATATAATACGACGTTCCAATATTTATAAATAGTTTATGTGTATATACATATTATGTGCACCTACAAGGTTATTTAACTATAGAACACAGTGGCAATCTCGAAATATATTCAAAAATCTTTTGGTGATGGTCATATTGCCTGCATCAAACGCTGCAAAGAATCGCATTGATGATTCATAATTTCTACCCACTAACAACAATGAATTGTTTATAAAATATATATTCCTAAACATATATTCATACACTAAATAATCAATACATGAACATAAATAAACATAAGCATATTTATTTTTATATTATTACATTATTAAAAAATAAATATAATACTGCAAACGTAAAATGATAATGGATTCTTCAATTTTTACTACCTAACCTTTAAACAAATAAAACATTGCTATAAATACATTCAATAATCTCAGCATTTATGATAGAGATTAAGATAAATAACAAAGATATCCATGTAATAATTATTATGTATACTCAATTTGTAAATAAATGACAAATCTTTTAATAAATTACTAATTCTGCAATGAAGAAATGTACTTTATCATTTGTTTCATCATAAAGTGTATATTTCCCATGAAATATATTGTAAATATATAATAAACAGATAATTATCTTGAAGAATGTCACGTAATCTGCAGATCAGTGTCAATGTTTATATATTTGGAACATAGGAAGACGATATATAGCTGGAAAGAAATAATATGTAATATTAACCAAGTATATACATATTACATATAGAAAAAAAAAAAAGGTTTTATTTACACAAATATTAGTGTACGTATTCAGCCAAGTAGATGGCGTGTGACGCACTCTTTGAAGATTTCCTTTGTTCTGAAACTAAAATCCGTTTACATACTAATATTTTTTTTTTATATATAATATGTATCCTAATACACGTACCGACGTACCTACCAATTGCCATTTGGTATTTAGTTGTTGACCAATGAGGTCATGAGGCTTTAAAATTCTAAGAATTTCTCTGTTTCGTTTCTAAAATTTTCTCTCAGTTCAAGACGAAACGCCGGCATTTGGTATATTGTGCAGCAAAACAACTCGTCATTACACGCAGCCAACACTTAAAGTGCATACACCGGTCTATTTTTTTAGTAAGTTCATTTATTTTTTTTACAAATTAATTGTGAGATATTTATTGTTAATATAATTGCAGTTGTGGGAACGAAGATATATAATTGAAATAGTGAAAAAATGTCGAAAGCTGAGGATCCTTTAGTTGATTGTCCATTGGACAATGTTCATCGTATTCGTCGAAGTCGTATGCAATATCATTTGGTTCGATGTTTGAAAAATCATACATTGAGTACAAGTACTAAGGTTAAATGTCCATTTAATCCATTGCATATTGTGGAAGCTGTTGAAGTAGTGGTGTGTATTATTTATTTATTCTTCTTTTCGTTTGTTTAGAAATATTTTATGAATTGGATAAGCATATGTGGGCATCAAATTATTTTATTTGATATATTTTGAATATTGTTTGTGTTTTATTTATTTTTTTATTATCTTTTAGCATCATTGTGAATCATGTCCAGACAGTGCAACTGTTTTGTTGGAGGAATACGATTTGGAAGGTGAAAAATGTTACTCTGGTCTTATTGGGTTTGATGAGATGAAACGACAATTTGAAGCGAATATTCCCCAACAATATGAGAAGGAAAAAGTAATAGAAAAATATTTTTGCTTTTAAAATAGAATTTTCTATATAAATATTATATAAATGTTTTTCTTTTATTGTAGTGTACTATGTATAGTCAAGGTTATGATCCTAATGAGAATATTGAAAATAAACCGGTGTATCGTATGATGATGTGTGAATCAAAATCAAAAAGACAGGAATTTAGAATGCGTGAAAGACAACGATTTGCTGCTCTTGATCAAAATAAAAAAGTGTCGAAGGAAGCTGCTGCATCTGAAGTTCCCGAGGTGATAAAATATATTTATTAATAATTTCCTTATCTTGCTTTATTTATGAAAATGTATTAAGTAATGTTATTTTGTTTTTAAATTCTTTTTAAAGGTTCAAAAACCACTTCGTCAACCATTCCAAGTACCGCAGAATCAAAACGAAAATGGCATCATTTCCGAGTGTGCTGAATTAAAGACAGCTAACGTTAATAAAATACATAAGAAAGGAAATCAAGTATCTACAACTAATGGCGACACGCCGCAAATATTGAATGGCAAATCAAACATTAGTTCGTCATCGACGATTAATCAAGAGAACAAAAACGAAAACAATTCTTCATCGGAGGCTGTAAAGAAATCAGAAGAAATTGACGCAGCATTAAATGCAAATGACGAGGACAAGTTAGATGTTCCAAACAAAAAAGAATATTCTATCAAAGAGAAAAAAGATAAGTTGATGAACTTAATAGCACCATCCAACGAAAAGCCATCGGGAAATGGTATATCATATCGAGATGCAGCAAAGATTCAACCAACTGCCTCTTGTAGCGATACCAACAATACAAATGGACTGAAGATTCGAAACAAACAAAAATGTGCAGCGAATTTTAATATGGCTAACGGAAAATCCGAAACTGTCTCTTATTCAGGTCTTCGATTACCACACTCAGTGGATTCAAGTTTGACACGTAAACATTAAACATAATCATCTTCTTTTTGATTCCAAACTCATTAAATAAACTTACAATTGACATATTTCTGTTTTTAATGACTTTTCATTCCTCAAATTCACGTAAAGTGAAAATAAAAGACTTCATATTAGTATTCTACAAGTCTCTTTGCTTAATTTTTATATTCATAAATGATGTATTTCATTTTTAAATTTGAGTTATAACCATAACATTCATATTTTTGATATTTAATATGTATCAATTAATAAAATTTCATTTCCAATAAAAAAGAAAAACAAAACAATTTCTATCATGAACACCAAATTTTTCCTATCTGTAATATAAACATTTATTTAATATAATTTTTTCACAAAGAATATATTTTCTTTTATTTATTTAAATATAAAACAATACACTCAATAGTACTAGTCACTCAGTCTTGCAAGCAATTAAACTCGATTGTTATTTATGATTATTCTTAATATGATTACGAAGATATCGTTTTTGACCGAATGCCAATTTGCAAATAATACATTTGAATGGTTTGTCAACATTGTGAATAGCACGATGGCGTGTAGCTTCACTCTTAACTGAAAATCTTTTTCCACATAAATCACAAGAAAAAGCTTTAATTCCAGTGTGCGTAGTTATATGATTAATCATTCTCTGTTTACTTTGAAAACATTTATCACAAATTGAACACAAATGAGGTTTATAATTAGTATGACTGCGATTGTGAATATAAAGTAAATTTAATGTACGAAAAGTTTTTGAGCACTGTTTACAGACATAAGGTTTTTCACCAGTGTGAATTCGCCGATGATCATCTCTTGCATATTTATTAGCAAATGCCCGATCACATATGTCACAAATATAGATTTTCCTTTTTTCATGAACATCCCTCATGTGTCTAATTAAATCTTGCTTAACTCGAAATGATTTATCACATTTCTCACAAGCACATGGTCGATTGCCTGAATGAATACGAATATGACGGATGAAACCACATCGAGTAATTATTTGTTTATTACATTGTTCACAGAAATAAACAACTTTATCATTTATTATCATCTTTGCTTTACTAACAAGTTCATGCTCATTGATAAAATATTCATTTGGAGTTTCTTGTTCAGATGTTTCCTCATAAATCTCTGTAATTTCAGAATTCTCATTTGTGCGCTTTTTTATTGAATGTTCTACATCCTCTGTTTTGTTATAATTTATATCATCAATTTCCACTGTTGATTGTGAAATAATTCTGCCAATCTGATACCTAAAACACAAATATTCCCATATCATATTGTGGGTGATTGACCTTTTTTTTCATGATTATATTGATGATGACTCTTGAGATAACGCTCTTGACCAAATTTTGAATTACAAATTTCGCATTTATAAATTTTTTCAGTTACGTGAACACGTTTATGACGACTTAAACAGCCACTTGTTCGAAATTCTTTAAAACAAATATCACAGGTATAAGGTCTCTCTTGTGTATGAAGTAGATTGTGCCTATTTAATTCTTGACGACGGGGAAAAGCACGATTGCATATTTCACAATGCCATTTAAATGATTTTGGTTCATGAAAATGTTTATGAGTATTTAATGAAGCTCTTTGCTTGAAAGCTTTACCGCAATATTCACATATATGAGGTCGTTCGTCAGTGTGTATACGACGATGCTCATTGAGAGCAGTTTTTGAGGATAATTTACGATGGCACAAATCGCAGGAATAATTTTTTTGACCGCCATGAACAATATTAACGTGTCTCCTTAAACTGGAACTAACATTGAAGCTTCTATTACAAATTTCACAAACATAAGGTTTGCTATTGTTGTGAATATTTCTATGTATCAAAAAATTATATCCAGTGGTGAATATTTTATTACAATCCTGACATTTGTAATATTTAATTCCATTGTTTGTGAATCTTGATTGTCTTATTTCTTCTTCTTGTTCAGCAGTTCGTTTTCTTCTCTCAATTTTATTTTTATTTTTTGGCAGAGATCGCTTTCGTTTGCTCGTACGTTGACTTTCAACACTCCGACACCTGAAATGAGACATTTGCATTTATTACTCGTGTGCAGTCAATGAATCTTTTCCATGATTACTTTTTATATGATTAATCATGTATCGTTTTTGACGAAATGATAAACCACACTCGCTACACTGCCATGGTTTATCTTCAGAGTGTATAAGTTTGTGTCGTTTCAATTCGTGTTTTATTCGAAATGCACGAGAACAAATGTCACAAATATGTGGTTTTTCGCCAGTGTGCTTTGTAATATGTATTATTAACGGTGGTCTTGTGCGAAAATTTTGATCACAATATGAGCATTGAAATGGAAATACGTCATTGTGTGTACGATTATGAACAAAAAGTGATGCCTTTTGTTTAAATGCTTTGCCACATATATTACAAACGTAAGGACGTTCGCCAGTATGAATTCGTCTGTGATCTTCAAGATTTCGTTTAGTAGCAAATGTTCGACTACAAATATCGCAGGAAAAATTTTTTATTCCTGCATGTGTTTCCTTTAAATGTCGTGTAAGACCTTGATTTACACGGAATTGTTTACCGCATAAATGACATGTAAAGGGACGTTCACCAGTGTGAATACGCATGTGCCAAGAAAATGTGTATGGGGAAAATAAATTTTTCCCACAGTCTTTGCAGTGATAATAAATTCGTCCATTCACTTCCATTTGTGCAGCTTCAATCATTTCTTTATCTACTCGCGGTTGTTTTTTTATATCATTGTCTGATAAAAGATCAGGATGTGATTTGGACATGTGAACTTGAAGCAACTTTTTCTGCTTCGCTATGAAATCACAGTACATACAAGGATGAGTTTGAAAGCGTCTCTTGATGGACAAATCTAATTTTTTTCGCTTAGATGTCTTTTTTATATTACTTTCTGAATCGCTAAAACTTTCATGTTTATTATCTTCAACGTCATCCTGTGATGTGTCTCCAATTAGTTCGTATTTGGAGGATTCTTCATGAATATCTAAATTGCTATCTTTCCCGATAGCTTCTGTTACTTCTGGATTATTTAATTCACATCGATAATCATTTGACATAATAGTTTGGCTTCTGCTGCCGAGTACAGGATCACGTTCATTCCAAGTTCTACGTCTCATGTGGTAATTCATGAAATTTCTCGATCGTGAAGCGGCAAATCTGCAATCATAACAAACGCAGAGCATTTCAGTGATCAGTTCTGACAATCAATTGACATGAATTGAACTGTGAGTGTCTGCCTTTAATATGATTATTTAAATAACGACGTTGACGAAATCTCAGTCCGCATTTATTGCATATAAATGGTTTTTCATCTGAATGAGTGCGTGTATGTCGGGCTAGTTCTGATTTAATTCTAAATCTCTTCTCGCAAATATCACAAATAAAATTTTTTTCACCAGTGTGAGTTGTCGTATGACACAATAATTCTTGACGTCGACGAAATTTTTTATTACATAGAAGACATGGATGGGGAAAACTATTTGTGTGTACTTTACTGTGGATATATAAACATGCTTTTGATTTAAATTTTTTCCCACACGAATTACAAACATACGGTCGTTCGCCCGTGTGTGTTCTCCGATGATCGTTTCTCGTGGCATTTGACGCAAAATTTCTATTACAAATGTCACAAAAAAAGGGCTTTCGTTTAGCATGAACATCATTTAAATGTCTTGAAAGTCCACCAGAGTCTCGAAATTGTTTGCCACAAACATGACATGTAAACGAACGTTCATTATTGTGAATACGTAAATGTCTCACAAGTGAATCTTTTAGTTTAAAGCATTTATTGCATTCGGCACATTGATATGATTCTTGGGAACTCCATAATTTATGTGTTTTCACATGCAAATGCAATGATTTTATATCCGAAAATCCGACTGAACAAATTGAACATTTTCCTTTGATATCAATACTTGATTTGGTTAAATCACTTTCTTGTATATTATGATGAATTGATTGAGATTCTGTCACGTCATTATAATCCAAATTTATCTCATCATTGTCCGTAGCCCAACTGCCTTCAATATGTTGATCGTTTGTAACGTCAGACGTATTTGTTGTGATGCTTGATGATTTATTCTGCACGTCAACGAATACATCAAATTCTGTTGATACATTACAGGACCTGCAAAATAGTCAAAGCTTTTGACTCCAAACTTGCGATCGTTGAACCAAATAAGTCTCAGTTGATTTATAACTTCAATCTCAACACTCTCTCAATTTTATTTGTGTAAGTATACATGTGATACTTGGCACCATTTAGTTATTCCAATCAGTCTTATTATTGATTATATAGTTGGCATCATTTCATACAGTGGCATATATTTCTATACATATTTGTTTCATGACAATGATGAAAATAAAAATCACAATCTACTTGTCTTCATGTTAAAATTAATTCATTTAAAGTAAACTTAAATTTATTGTGTGAAGCACAAAGAAAAAATTCGAAAAAATAAAGGTCACTCACCTTTCATCATTTACTGTATCTAGTTTCTCATTTGCATTAATTTTTTCCTCAACTATTGGCTCGGGCAAAGTCTGTAAAATAAATATCCAAACATTTTCATTCAAAAAATAAAATATCATGAAAGCCCAAGAAATTAATTGAAAGTACATACGTGAAGTTCAATTAAGTTTGTGATTTCCTTTTCAATAGATTTCACATTATCTGGCTCAACAGGTTCAGGTATTGTCGAAATTAATTTCTCATCCTAAATATGTAATTACTTTCATTAATATAACAATAAATTATTATGTATATCATTTATAAATATATTAAAATTAATTACTTCTTGTGAATTTAATTCATTCAGTATTTGTATAAGTTTTTGTTCGGAATTTAAGCAACCTTCTGCTAGATCATGCCAAGCAAGTAATGTTGATGCACAATGATAGCAAACTTGCAGTGGCAATGTATCATTTTCGGTAATACGAATAGGTAAATATTTATGAATTTTGCTACATAGATCATGTTGTGCACCTTCGTCTTCAAATATTGATATCATATGATCACTTGAGTTAGCGCAGATTCTACATAATTCTAAACATTTGCTAGAATTTTTCGAATGATTTATTGAATCTGCATTCGTTGTGTCTGTTGTCTCCAATATTGTTACTTCATTATCATTATTGAACTCTGATGTATTTGTTAACACCAAAAATTTGTTATTTACAGAATTTCTTTCAATGACTCCAATATTAGCACTGGTGGTATAAACAATACCTTTTACTGATCGAATTATCATAGATGAATTATCACATGGCTCTAATATCACAGTGCCACTCGGTTCCATTTTATTAAATCAAAATTTCTAATTTTAATCAATCAATTAAATTAATTTTTCGGGAATAATAGAAAAGTTAAATTGTGAATTGTCATACTTTGTTGTATATGATGCTGCTGCTTTATGAACTGTAATCATCAACAACAGCATAATGTAAATCAAAAAAAAAAGTAGCTTCACTAAGGAGTATTTTTTTAAACAATCAGATGGCGCTACATATGTACGATAATTTGCCGCCATTATTTGAATGAAATGAAATTAGTACAAAAATGAAATCTGAAAAATAAATTAAACTATTTTTCTTCAATCTTCATCCATTTTTTATTACTCTTATTGAATAATTATTGTGTAATTACTGCCGTGGGAAAATATGCTTTTACAATAATTTTACATGAATTTTTGCTGTGTATAACAGGATTTTTTTTTTTTTTTCATTTTATAAGAAATTGAAATATAATTATTTTTATTGTTTCATATTTTCATATTATATGACATTTGTTTGACATTCTAGTTTGTTATTTTCAATTTAATGATTGCCATGAGAAAATAATCTAATACCGCATCCTTCAATATTACGTTTGTTTTTTATTTTTGCACTAAATTTGTCTCTTCAATCGAGAAAAGCTGACTAGCAAACTTGAAAGATCACAGGTAAGAAGGAGTGTTTCACGTACTATTCAATTTTACGCAAATCCACCGAGGTATAATCTTCACAGTTTTGTTTCTCGTTTTTTTTTTTGCTTCAAACAAACAACATGTGCATTGACTTTCAGATACACACACTATTTTTTTTTATTATCATCAACCTCACATACTTCAATATATCTCAGAGATTTAATTGCGGTGTCTTATAATAAACTATTATTAATTTAATTGGAGGCCTCTATGTGATAAAAATGATTGAGTGGCCTTGATATTATTTACATCAACGCTTCATAGAACAAATTAGGCTAACAATTATTTTTCAGTTGTTCACACATAAATTCACTGCTCAATAATGAACACCAAAACATGGAATACAATTTGTTATTGAAGAAATTATAAACTATTTTTTTTTTTTCGTTTTGCAGTAAATGAACAGCGAATGGAAATCAATTCCAATTAATGTACATTGTAATTAAAGGCAGTATAAGAGAAAATATTATTTTTCATTTTTTAAATGTTTTATACTTAAAAATTTTCTGGCATATCTGTGCGAAATTTTCCACCACCCTCATTGAATAATTGCATTGTATTTATAACTAATAATTAGAGTAAATATGTAGGTGAATTCACTTCATTATATATAAAATACGCACACTCATACTTATAATATAATATGTTAATTCATTATTGCACACACATACTTATGTTTAAAAACACGTGAAAAACTTTTTTTTATCACCAAAAAATCGTAAATATAAATATTAAATAAATATTGTGCTCATTTATAAGAAATAACACACTCATAAATAAATATATGCAAAAGAAAATTTGGTAAATATAATGAGATAAATTAAAAAACAGAAACAAATGACGGATAATAAAATTCAATCCAACAATAATATTAAATAATTATTACCGTAATCTATAAACATTTTAATAATTCGTGCTTTTTTTTTTTGTGTCGTTGTATGATTTCATATGTAGAAGCTATAATATATCGTTATTAAGTGCCATTTATAAATTGTTCATGTATTTAATTCATTTATATCACAGCATATGAATTTAATATCTTGATGAACTTGGCTAAAATATCGCATCAACTTTTGTAAGCGCCGCGACGACGGAATCGTAACGGATGGATAAAAATGACTAATTCGCTGAAGCACTTATCATTTAAAAATATTAATATAATGAAAATATTGATGGAATATATGTATAATAACTTGTTCGGTTTTATCCTTTCACTTTGAGTTTTAATTTATAACACGAATTTTCGTGATTATTAAAATGTAGATTGTACTTCGAGAAATTCAAATGCTATTTTTTTTTTATCTCATTTAAATAGGAAAAATGCATGGCATAATCTCATTGAGCCTGTTAAAGAAGCTTTCAAATATATAGTTAACAAACTTTTCATCAATTAAAACAGTAATTGGATATTCAGAGATATATATTTTTTAAACTTCACTCATGACTAGAATTATAAATTTGACAATGCACAGAGCAAATAATTGTGTCGAATAAGACTTAAAGTGCATGCAGAAATAAAATTATTCATGAGGAACAATTAATTAGTCATTGCAACGTCAATAATTGGTAGCGATAAATATAAATTTCTCAAGTTTCGATTTCTTTTTAATTTTATATCAATTTTTTTTTTTTATCTCATTGAATATTCTATCAGGTCCAAATCAAAACCGAAGCTAGCACCACATCAAGAAATGTTTTAATTGATATTTAATAACAAATCTCACTGATAAATATTATACAAAAAGAGATTGTCGACATTTTCTTTGTGAAATTTAACGACTTTAATAGGCCGCTTGTAATTATTCTCGATTTCACCACAATATAACAAACATTTGGACGGTTGACAATTGTGTCTGAATAATCCATGTTTTATCGATCGGTTATTTTTGAAGATAACTCTTGCCAAATGAATATTCAAAAAATACTTTTAGCATCAAATTAAAAGAAAAAAAAAAACATTTTACGTGCGTGGAGCTTTACTCAGTCTAGTGGTATTTGGTTGAGTACATTTACATTGTTCCGATGTTGCGGCATTTGAGTGCACTCTCGATGTAATTTGCGGTAAAGATCCCAATAAATTATTGCCTCGTAAATTTCCAGCAAACCCACTACGACCAAGAAAACTGTGTGCGCAATTGTACAGCTTTGTCTGCAGAATCAATATATCATCAAGATCTTCTTCACTGTAACCGCAATAAGAAAAATATTCATAATCAACATGCAAATATTCAAGTAGTAAAAAAAAAAAACATTTTCTACAAAAAATCACCTTGCACAAGAGAGAAATTTTTGAAACAATCGGTTGGGTACTGTTCGTGGTCGATCAACCGTATCGGCATATAAATCTGTTTCTCGATTGTAAAGATGTAAAAAGTCTGACAGTTGTTTTGCAGTTATGGCCGCTCGATCTTTGTCGCTCAATTTATTACTAGGCAACTGGAACAACAGAATAATATTATAGACAATGTTGTTGTGATGAATAAAGATCAGTGTTGAATTGCTTACTGTGAAGAGAAACGGCGTGCGCAAGTTACTCGATGATTGCTGCAGAAACTTCATGATGAGATCACAGCATACAGAATCTGCACTTGGTTGCGAAATCTTGCGAAGTATACATCCCAAGTATAAACCAAAGGCCTTTCGCGCTTCACCGGGACTGTAATAATAAATGAAAAAAAAAAAAAAGATAAAAAATAATATTATATGCAGGAAGGTCACGATGATTATTATTAAAACTAAAGAAGAAAAAAAAAAAATTCCAAGTTGTAAGTGCATCATTTATTAATAGGAAAAACATGTAGAATTAATTAATACTGTAAATGTGTGAATTACATACCTTAGCTTATTCCCCTCTTGCATCATTTGCGTCACTTGATCCTTGTATTTATGCGTGTCAACATCAATATTTTCTTTACTATCACCGCGATCTAAACTCTGTTTATGACCTTTAACTAATGCACGCTCATATCTTTCATATCTGCACATAAAAAATAATAAACACAAAATAATTACAATGACATCAAACAAGTAATTATCAACTTGAGATATAATCAAATTTTTTTTTTTAACCTCGACAGTCGATCCAACGTAACTTCAGGCACAGAAAATCCGGATGCTCGACTAGCCGCTGGAAACAATTGTTCATGCAGCATGAGATTTAAATTTGCGCCAAGTTGTTGCGGTAATCTACCCGGACCCAATGGATCAGTTACAATTGGAATGCCAGTTGCTGGATCTAAATATTGTGAATATAATTCCCATGATTTTGGACTTGGAAAAATTCGTACAAATCCACCACGTCTATCAAATTGCGATTTGGCTGACATGACAATTCTATGTTGCTCTAATGTAAGACCCGATCGATTTGATGGTTTGACAGTTTTTTTTTTCTGCGCTAAAGTTTCTGCTGAATGTACTCGTCTACAGCTTGCTAATCGTTTTGATGGATTTCCAATTGAACGATTTGGCTGCGATACATTTTGTGGACGTAAAATTGGATCAACAGCAGGAATTCCAACGAGCGTTAACAAATCAGTCATCAATGCTGATTTAATTCTAACATCTAATGGCGAATCACATCCCAATGATGGTGTTAAATTGACTTCCAATAACCATGGCTTCAATGTATCATCGATTAATATATCAAATCCAAATAATTCAAAACATGAATCTGAATGTTTAACAAATTGTTTAACACCACTGACAATACCAGACGCAGTCGCTAATATGGATTTAATTATAATGTCCTCAATGCGCTGCATGAGTAATTCAGTGTCTTGTCCCATCGATCTTAAATGCCTTAATAGAGCTGACAATGTCCATTTATGTCCCACGTCTTCTGCATCTGGATCCTCGCTCTTTACATAATCCACGTGAAATTTATTGATACTATAGTTACATAAATGCATACATGGATTCCACACATATTGATTATTGCATTCGTACTTGACTGTTGCAAATCGCACAAGTCCCTCTTCATATAGATAAATTAATAGAGGATCATAACTCGTTACAGCAACGTAAAGACGTAAATCACATTTATGACCATCAACCAGTAATGGATTATTGATATACTGAGCGACAATTACAGATTCCTCAGTAAAAATTTTTTCCGGCTAAAGGAATTCATTTAATTTATGTTAAAAATCATTATAGATTATTATAATTGTAAATTAATTTTTTTTTTTTTTATCAATGACGCTTACGCTATTGACGATGTATATACCACGACCACGTGAGCTTGCTTTAGGCTTCACTATCCACGGTCCACGATATCTAAAGTGTGCTGTCAGTAATTCTCGTGACTCACTTGGAAGTAGAAAAGTCTGAGGAATGAAATCCAGATTGCGAAGACCTTTACTTCGTTGCATTGCTTCGATATTCTTATACAAACGATCTTTTCGTGTTATCTCATAAGATCTGAAAGATTAAAAATGATTTTAGAACAAGATGAAATATTTTATTCTATAAATGTCTGAAGAATGTCTGGCAGACAAACAAGGCCGACGACATCAGAATTTTTAAATTTATTATTATCTTTTTTATTTATTTTTTTGGCATTATTTATCACTTCAATTTCTTCCTTAGCTTTGGTGCAATTACCTCGGGAAGTGATTAACCTTCTGGAATGGCGCCAGATTTCTTAATACGTCCGGCTTTGGATGACTACCCATCCACAAGAGATTGAAGTCTGCATCATTGACTGAAACCTGCAAAGAAAAATGTGTTGATTCATTTAAGTAAGATAAAACCAATCTTATTTATTTATAATTCATAATTTTTATTTTTACTCTCAACAGTAAAAAGGAAAATTAATCATTAAACTGTCATGTTCGTCATATGAATTTGAAGAACAACAAAAATATATGATTAATACTATTGACTTTGAATCAGGACGAATACCTATACTCAACTGCTATACACAATGTCAATGTGCAGGCGTATGAGCTGTATGTGATTAAATATTCGTCTCACATCATATTGCAAACATGGACCGGACTAGGCGTTAACTTTCATGTCCTTGCGGTTTGTTTTGGCGAAGTAACATTTTTTTTTTTTACTTTTCATTCAATCATTTCCTTATAAATATAAAATAATCCAACAGATATATATTTCTGCATTGACTATATCAACTGATTCATTTTAATTTCAATTAGAACAGGATCTTTCCATCACAATAAAACCCAGTGTTTTATTAATTGATATCAATGATTTATAAACTTAATCGTGAGTGGAATTTTCATTCACGTCACTTCATATAAAATATACATTGGATATTATTTTTTTATATATCAGAATAGAAGGATATTCATGTCAGTATATTATTTTTATTTTTACTCTTCCACCAAAGAATGGAATAAAAGAATAAAAATTTGATCCAGACCCAATGACTTTTTTTTTCTAAAATAATTATTATCATACACGATCTCTCTAGTTTTTGCGTCATTAATGGTCCAGAGTTATTGGCGAAATCTTGGAAGCCTTGAAAAATTATCGTAGAACAACATTACAACCAGCAAAATATTAAAATTTAATATATTCAAGGTAAGATATAAACAAAGGCCAAGATATTTTTCGCTATGGTTGAACGATAAAATTTTTTTTTTTTTATATTCATTAATAATAAATATAAGGAAAAAAATCACAAACCCGGAAACGACCACAGTGGCCATGGGTGGTATAAACAAATATAGAGACTATTAGTTGTATACAATAATATTATTCATTCAAGTTTCGAGTCACGGACCCTTCAATGTTCCTGCTGACCCTCAGTTGCTCACGTCAACCATATAATCATTAAAAAGAAAAATAATATTACCATTGGACACAAAACAACTAAATATATGTATATGTATATACATATAATTTATTGAAAAATAAAAAAAAAAGAGAAAGAGTAAAGGGGCAGAAAAAATCAAGGACTTGAAATAAAACGATTGCAAAATACTCATCAACATTCAAATTTTAAATTCATGAATGGTTCATTGGATTATTTGTATTCCTACAAGATTATAAATGTATATATCTATATATGTAAATATTAATGTAAAATTTGATTGAAGTAAGTCACGAGATATGAGTGGATGAAACGCGTGTTTAAATATAATTGTAGAAAATCAACTATCTATCTATAATTCATTAGGTCAATTGGTAAGAAGTATAATTTTCTGATGCAAAGATATACGTAAATTAATTTTACATTAACATTAATTGTTGTAATGTGTCTATGTTAATAAACAATATAATAGTATTTATATAAATATATTATACAGCAATAAAATAATTATTCTTCTATATTATTTTCTTTTTTTTTTTTTTTCTATTAATAATTATATAAATTCTTTCTTCTTTTGCTAATATTTACTATACAGTCCCAGTCAATTATTCCTCTATTCACACACATACTTTACAATAACTATCATCAATCATTTCAATGATAATTAATTATAACTTTCGATTAAATATATTCATTAATTGATATTAAAAAAAAATAAATAAACTCTAAAATTCTGAGTGAAATATCAAACTTGACATATTATTATAACTATTATTTTATAATATATTTATATATTTCATTACATTTTAATTTGTTTTAAATCTTCCTCCTGAGATGATAACATTTGCTTCATTAATTCATTGAACCATCATTCAATTGTAAATAATCATTATAAATAATTATTTTTATCCGAATAAACGTATATATACCATCAGAATTATTATCGCATACAAAGATCATTGCCTCTGTTCAGGGTCGCTGAAAGAAAGTCCATGAAGATCTCCAACAAGACTGACATTAACAAAAGCAAGCAAAAATGAATAGAAAAAAAAAAAAATTATATATATTCTTGTACATTTGTTCACAAAGATGAGCGGCCTCCACGACGCAATACTACTACTACTACTACTACTTTGACAATTACTACTATGAGTACCAACTGATAATGTTATACATATTAAACACACTGTGTGGTGGCATTCAATAAATAATCTCCTATACTAGAGTAGTATTTTAAGACCAGGAGCGTCGTCGCGGTTTTCGCGTCTTGGTCACGACGCCTCGCTCTCTTTGCATTGAAACAAGAGTATAGACTCTTGTGGAGAGGTGCGAGGTCGCGGGCGTGAACCAGCCACCGCGTAAATATATACATACATATTACATATGTATACACAACATAGTCAGGAGGAAGAAGCAAAAGGGAGACGCGCAAATCGTCGCAATGCTTTACGATATACAGCGGTTGCCTCGTCAGTCTAGCACGAGCCACTGCTCAGGAGACATCCGTTGGTTAACACATTTTTATAAAGGTAAGCACGCGTTATTATTTTATAATCTATCACAACAATAGATATAATTTTAATTGAGCATCATTAAAATTTTTATGACAAATAAATATCTATTAAAAAATATAATCATTTTATTTTCAAAAGTCTACCAAATTTTATATAAAATCTTGAATGTATTTTTGATTAAATTGTCTTGTTAAATTTTTCATTTGTTTTTAAATAGTAATTTTACAATGATTAATTTATGTGATATGTACAATGTCTGTCTATATCTTTTTGCTTTTGCGTGTTCTGGCAATACTCCATGACTCTTGTTAAACTAAACCAACCACTCAATCGATTTAATTCAGATTAATTAATTTCCAACGATGTTCTTTGGTGTTTAATGATGACGTGTCAAGAGGTTTTACAAGAGTGTATTATTTCTCTGCTTGTTCAATGTGTGTTTTGTTAACGTACAACCATACATATAATATAATTAAATATATATAATATTAATAAGTGTGTGTTTATATATATCTGTATTACAAATTTTCTGTTTGCAGTTCATTCAATTCAATTATTAAAACATTTTGATTAATTTCGAGCGCGTGAAAAATGATATTTCCAATTCAAATGGCCTCGTGTTATTAACTTGACGAAAATTTAGTACACTTTAAAATGTGTATATATATATATATATATATATATATATATATATATACATTAACATGTGTGTAATGGAATTATCATAACACGATATACGCTTTAGATATCAATGAAATTATGTGCATGGATAATTGGACAATTTGTTTTGTTTCCTTATATATTTTTGTTTTTATTCAATATAATTAATTATGTGAATAAGTTGAAAAAAAATAATTTTTTATTAAGAATAACAAATGTGATAGGTGTTGATTAAACTTGTGGTATTCACTCGATATTTTTCTCACTTGTCACGTATAATATGCACTGCAAAAAAAAAAAGAAAAAATTAGCACAATCGGTTGATAAAATAAAATAAAATAAAATATAAAACAACGTATCTGCACGAGTACAAGGTCACTAAAGTTTTTCATTGTACAAATAAAAATAAAAATAAAAAAAGAGCCATCAGTATGACATTATGACAATGTGTGTATCTACAAGAATTCCGGAAATTCAGTGGCAGTTAATATTCAGTGATATATGTCTATGCATGTGTATATTTTATATATAAATATATTTAATGACTTCCGAGATTGTCAATGGTATTTGTGAATTGATCGTTGAGCGCGTCGATGGATAAATCGTACAAGTTGACATGAATTATTTCCTAGTTCTTAGACCCACCGATCGTTCATTGCTCGCTCGAATGAATTATGAACCAGCGGTGATAATTTTTAATGCGTTAAAGGACGTAATTTTTTTTTTTTTTTTACATACTAAATTTAATACACAAAATCGATGGTCAATAGATGAATACATCAATCATTTTCATTTCTTTCATTGTAAATTAATGAGGATTACTCACAGAAATACAAAAAAAAAAATATATGAAACATAAATAGTAAAATAAAAATTACAATAAAAACCTCGGAATTAATACAATTGTTTTCATATATAAATGATATAAATCTTGCACAATTTAATTCAATTTTTTTTTTTACAATGTATTAAACCTTGAAGTATATGTATATATGTATATTTACAACATTACAAATAATATAAACGACTGAATGCATGAAATTTACAAGACTATATTGTCAATATATACAAGTTGAATATAGATAATAAATGCCAAGTAAATAATTTATTTCTTTTTTGACGACAAAGTTTTCAAATTAGCAAAGTGCTGCTAAGACGTCATAGATATATGTATAAATGCCATTGAATGAAAATGAACATGCGTAAATGACGCGCGAGAAGAATAATCAGTGAGTACATAAAGCTTATATACTTTATTATCAACCTTGATTATTTCGTGATGATGACCTGATGATTATAAATTTTCTCCTCGTTCAATTTCCTGTTTATAATTCATGCGATTGTAACAAAAATTACAACCTCGATATTACATATATAAATATTTATTTATTTTGAAATTTTTTTTTCATTGGATTTTTGCAGTTGAATGAACGATGCCTGGACACCGTCAGCCTTTGTCCTTGGAGGGACTTAGTTTGGGACGTGTGTGCCAGCAACTGGACGGTACGTGCCGACGACTACAAGTATTGTCACAGGAGACGTCTGCCAGCCAAGTTTTGGCTATTGTTAAACAATCAATAAGGCCATATTATGTCAATACTTTGCCAGCGCGAACGCGTTCGCGAGTTATTGAAGAAACATCGAGAATGCTTTATGGTCCTGCTTCAGATGGTTCAACTTTAATATCCGGTCCTGCGCCACTTTATCTTCTTGCACTTCTTCTTGGACATGATATACGTCAACTTAAAGTGAATCTTTGCTGTTATTATGGATGCAGCCATCAAATATCATTATTAAAATTATTAGCAACTGAAGGTGTTGGTTTAGAATCATTAGAATTGGCTAGATCAGCACTTTTACGTCTTGATTGTAAATTGTTGCGTTCTGCATTGGTTAATATGAAGAATCTTGTGAGTTTAACATTGAGAAATATTGCCAATGATTCTGTGCTTCAAGTTATTGGTAAATCATGTCCAAAACTTGTTGTTCTTGATGTTGCTTGTTCAATGCAAGTAACAGACGTTGGATTAAATCAATTATTATTGCAAGTTGAACTTCGTGATAAAATGATGTCGACTGATGTTGTTGCACAAGAAACGACAAGTTGGTCACGGCTTAAAGCGCTGTTGGCAAAATTAAAAATTAAAAAAAATAAAAAGAATAAATTGGAGAATGATGGAGTGTTGCTTGAGTACTGTGAAAGTAAAAATTTTCTTTGTGACACTTTAAAAGTATTAAATATTGCAAATACAGGTGTAACAAGCGCTGGTGTTTTACTTGCATTGGCCCACGTGCCACACCTCGAGTCATTGGCAGATTATAATCATATGGGTCGCGTTGTTGAAATAATGAATCGTGGATTTATTGGATTAAAAACACCATTTAATTTAACACAAGCGCGAAGCAGCAGAACAACACAAGCGCGACTTGAATTGCTTGCTCAAACATGTCCGCGATTGGAGAAACTTCATATATCAGAGCCACATCATCCGCCTGAGGCATTACGACTCTTTCCTTGTGTCACCAGTCTTAGTGTTCACAGTATTCCAGCGCGAAAGGAATGGCTCGTTGGATTTTATGATTATTTACGTACTAATGGCAATCAACTTCGTGAATTAAATCTTCGTATAACCCAAAGTGAAACACCATTGCAGCTTGATTTACGACAAATATTCATCAGCTGCCCAAATCTTATAACATTAACAAAAGACGGTGCTAATGTCGTTTGGCTAGACGGTCCTGATCCACTTCCACTTGTCAATCTACGAAAGATTCAATTAGGTCGTACAGTCACCGCTACCACTATCACCAAAATACTCTTGCTCTCACCAGCATTGAGCTCACTTCACGTACACAGTTGTTTCGATCTCACCAATGAACATCTCGAGAGTTTACTTAATCTATCATCATCATCATCATCAAGATCAACGACCGCCAATAACAATAATACAATAACGGATAATAGTCTTATAAAAAATTTAACGTGCTTCTATGTGTATGAGGCAAGTAAAGTATCTGCCTCAACTGTGCTAAATATGTTTAAAAGTTGTACGAAACTGCGTAGAATCGGCAACCTTGCCAATTGGGGACTCGATTGCGATGGCGTTAAAACATTGAGGACAACACTTGCACGTGCTAATCTTGATGTCGATCTATGTCCGGGATCACATTGGTTTTGGAGTAATTGCATACATTAACAATCTTTTGTATCTTTATCTCCATTTTTATCAAGTAGATGTATACGAAAAAAAAAAAAAAAAAAAAAAAAAAAAAGAAAAATTTATAATAAATAAATATATGTGTGTATAAATAATTATACATATATATTTTCTTTTGTTTGTTTGGTCTTACACGACTATTTCTATTCAGTGATATCAGTATTAATAATTTTCCCGGACTTGTCCTCGAGACTGCATGAAGGTCAATAGTACATGAAGAATATGTATGTATGTATGTATGACGAGAAAGAAAAAATGAAAGGGAGTGCAGCTGTGATGAAGAAGTCAGGCACGATCGAAATGAATATATTTTATAATTTCAATCTTTGTCTTTTATAAATTAAGGTTGACACACAATTATATCTTTATATTGGCTTTATAATTGTACGTACAATTTTGTTGCCATAAAATATAATTTGAACTGTAATATTTTTACGTGAAAATATAATAAATCTTTTAAGTTTTCAATGATCATTATTTTCTAATTAATTGTCATTTTATTTTATTTATTATCACTAACCTCAGTGAAACCGTGTGATTGAAGTAATAGACTCATCAGCTTTGTGTCTGCTTGAATTATTTTGTAGGTCATATGCAACTGTTTGGCTGGTGGATCATCGGGTGGAGTTGCCAGAGCGGAGCATCTTAATAAAATGAAAAAAGAAAATAAAATAAATAATTCAATGTCGTGAAATTAAATGAAAATTAAATTAGGTTAATTTCCAATTTAAAAACAATACAAGAAAATAAAATAAATACTCACTTGAATCGTAAAACGGATAATTTGCTACCAGTGGATCCATTAACCAGCCATTCATTGTCGTTTGTATTAGTCTCCTTTGGTGCACTGTAAAGTAAAGAAAACAAAAAATACCCACAATTAATTGGACAATAAATAAATAAATAAATGAATAAATATAATAATTATGTTTAAATAATTATCTTTTATTATTATTATATCGCATGTCGATAAAAGAGAGAACGTTGTGTTGATGAGACAATTTAAAAGATTGGTTGTCATTGAAATAAGACAGAGCGCTCTGTTAGTTTTCAAATAATTTTCACTAAGACAATAATAAATTAAAATTTATCATTCAATCGCTAATGGCAAATAGAAAATATTGAACGTTAAAATAAACATAAGATTTTTGCCTGTTTCATTTTCTCTTTTAAATTTTTCAGAAACTTTCCACTTTAGTTATTAAATATATTGACAACATTGCAATGATTCGTTACAGAAAAAATTATGAATAAAATATAAAATAAATGGTTATTTTATTTTTTACGACTGTTTTCAAAAGATAAATATTCTTGCATGAATATCTCATTGCACAAATGAAATCACATAAATTCTTGTCTTTTATATGAAGGAAAGTATTAAAAGACACCTACGCTTTTGCGCATGAGACACGCAATATTTTCTAATCACCATTAAATATATTATTTGTTTTTTCCTTCATTTATGTTATTAGCATACACATAACATCAATGTATTATTCATGCTGGAATATATGATAAATATAGTTAGATAAAAGAAATAAGAATTGTATATAAAAAACAAAGTACACTGCATACCTCTCATTATTATCAGACTTGTGAGCTAAAGGTTCAAGGGTTTCCTCGCTACTATTTGATATTTGAGACATTCCAGAGAGACTTGACGAGGACATAAGTTCTTTTGGTCTTTTTCCTTCTAATCTACGTGCAGTATCAGCTTTAATTTGTGACAACATTTTTTTCTTCATTCTGAAATGAGAATAATAAATTACAATAATTAATAACAAGTTTATATTCAATAACATGATCTTCTACATTAAATATTCAACATAATATTTTTTATCTTTCAATATATTTTCACATAATAATTTTTAATTATTCATCCAGTGCTTATAATTATTTTGTAACACGGAAGTTGATCCATGTACAGACCATTCACGGTCTTTCCGTTTCGCTACATCCTTATACTGTAATGCTGGGATATAAACTCGAACATACTTGTCATTCTCATGTTGTTGTGTGGCGTGATCGATTGACATCGATTTCCCGGTACGTAATGTTCGTGTACACTAAAGAATTGCCAATGAACATCAAGACGTAACTTGTAACGTCTCTCGTTTCACTCGACAAACCGGACGAGGATGTCAACAGTAACACACCCCGCATAATTATTTATTTATTGTTCTTAATGCGATTGTAATTGAGACATTGATATAATAAACGTTGAATGATGATAATATATTTAATCGCATCTATGTATTTAATTTCGTTAAATGTATGTAAATATAATTGACATTGAATTTAAACTAGAAAATTTTTGTATTTCACAAATAATAAACAATGATAAACGGGATAAACAAAAACACATCGATTCATTATATCTATTTTATAATTATGTGTCAGGGCTAACGAAATTAATGTGTATGGCGCGCATCAATGTTATGGATGCACCATAATCAATTGCAAGATAAGTTTATGAAATATTTATATTCAGTAATTAAATTGGAAAACAAAATTCACAGCTAAAGAAACAATTTAAAAATGATACGATGTCAAATGATTAGCTTGTGATGGGAACGCGACATATTGAACAAACGACATGCATGAGAAAGCGTTTGAAAGAAACGCTGGAGACATCATCAACATTATTATCCCATAAGATAAAAGATCGTCAAAAGAAAGAAATAATTATTAGAAATGAAAATTCAACGGGAATTTTGTCACTACCCATTGAAATACTCTTTGAGATATTTTCTTATCTTCGTCCACAAGATCTTTATGCAATTCGTGATGTTTCAAAATACTTTTCACGTCTTGTTAATGAGCCCTCAGTTTGGAAAACATACGAGGTAATATAACCAATTCTTCATTATATAATTAATAATTTAATAATTAATGAAATTATCATCAAATATGGTTTGGTAGGTTAAGGAAAATGGTCCCGACACCCACGAAGTAATTGAGCAATTAAAAAAAATGCCATTACTGGAGAGAATTAGCATCAATCGACGTCCTGATTGTGATGATATTCTCCATCAACTTTCACTGACTAATCGTAAATTAGAAAGATTAAATATTGTTAACTGCACTGGATCAACGGGAAAATTATATTTACGTGCAATACATTTAACACGAATACTTGAACGATGTCGTCGACTTCATACTATTCATATATTGGGAAGTCGTTTTCGTGGACAAAAATTTTATCGTCTTCTTGGTGATATGAAAACACGTTTACGTACACTCTCATCTCAAGCAACATCATCGCAATTTCGTACGTTTGCCAAGCATGCATATCACTTGGACGAGCACAATAGAGAAGTAATGTGTGCAATGTGCACAGGCCAAAAAGCGTGGGCACCATTGCGTTACTTTATGCTCGAACGTACTTACACCAGTGATCAACGACGTCCATTCGTACCAATGCGACGTACAGTACTAGTCAGTTACTTTTACAGAGACTTTGTTTCCATTGACGTGAGTGATAATGATCGACATGCAACAACCAACGAGAGGCTTCAATCATGTCCTTGACATCATACATCACAACCTCATAATCAAATCCACATAAGCATCAGTATTTACCATTTGTTTAATTCCATTTTCTATATCCAGTCTTCAAAGTGTATATAAAACCACCGATCTCTTTACATTGATCGATAATAATTATGTCAAACTCACATAGACGTTCAACTAAAATAAAAAAATTATATTAAATATTAACATTAACCCCAACTTCAATACAATATTTTATATTAAATGTATATACATAGTTTCAAGAACATTAAAAAGTGTTATATGAGCTCAAAAATAATTATAGGATATTAATATTTAATTGAAACATAATGTTTTACATATAGTAAAACCTCAATTTTATCAATGCTATCAGATATAATATGCTAGTGCAACTGGGTCAAAACATGTTACCTAAACCTAGATCTATATACAAACTCTATAGCCAAAACCGCTTTAATAAATAGCAAATTTTCATCAAAATACTCAGGAGCTTGTTGGTTAGTTAGTGGTGTATATATCAACACCAAGAGAAAATTAATTCGTGTATCACGCAAACCTCTATGTAACACGGACACAGTATATATGATTTCGCACTGCATGTTTAAAATGTCATGCAAAGTTTCAAAAGCCCTGGCAAATTAGCATCACCTGCTAATTCCACATTTATACTAGCAACATATATAAATCTACACATATGTATATATAAATTAAATTTACCTATGCAATATAGATTTTATCATGTAACGATGCTACTTTGTAATGTATAGGTCTAGGTGATGACAATGTGGCTATTGGATTTTCGCACGCGATAAATGGAACAGACAATTTGCCTCAACACCACATTTTGTCTGTCTAACATGTCGGTTCTCTTGGTGGAGTTCAAAATATATCTGACTGTTGTTGGTGTTTGCGTGAAGTAATGTGGTCATTAATTTACTTCAACGGAAACTTGATAGTAATTTATCTATACATGTGTATATATATATATATTTACCATGTATTTATTTAATATATTGAGCGCACTCAAGTTCAATGACTAAGACTATGTCGTGTCAAGCACGCAACATATATATATTTATATGAAAGTGTCTTGGAATATAAACTTGAGATATTTAAACTATGACAATAAATCAACAATAAGAATGTGCACTGAGTGCATTAGCTATTTGTAAAGTATATTCAGTGTGTGCAGCTGCTCTTGAAATAATCTACCATGGCAACAATGTCTGTATGCATTTCAAACCATCAAGGTTGATATATTTCACCAATGCCCGTGAACTTGAGAGTAAAATACTATTTATAAATGCAAACTTGCTATTCTCATGCTTTGAAAGCTTTTTAGTTTAACAACTCGCGTTCAGTGGAAGTTTTAATTGAATAATTTGATGGAAAAGTGATGGGCGGTGTACTTGAAGTGCATTGATCACTTTGTGAGAGAAGAAAATAATACCGTTGAGAAAGGAAAAAAAAAAAAAAAAGAAAAATGTAGTGATTAACGAGCAGGAAAATATTGTTCGACATCTATGCAATTTATATGTAAATACAGTGAATATAGGTAAAAAGTGAGAGTGAAAAGAAGCTCGCTTTCTATAGGGAGAGGCTGATCGCACCCTGCACGACATGTTACAAAGTATCTATACATATATAGTAATTCGTTTTCATTCATGAGTGGCCAACAGGTATTTCCGATATGCCCCTATCATTTTATTTTAGAATATTTTAAACCAACGGAAATTACCACATTTATTCTTTCATGATACCTTAAATGGCAAATTAATTTTTATCATCAGCCATTTAAAATGCAAACAATCAATTAAATATGTTGAATATGTAGTACAAGTGAACATTATTGCAGACTTGTTCAATTAATTAAATCGTTGATGATTAATGGATATAATAAAATTAATAATACCATCAAAAATTCTTAGATTCACATAAATAGAAAAAAAAAACAGTGCTTGTACTTATGAATATATAAAATGTGTTCTGCATTATTGCATCTATTGATTTGAATTTTATTCAATCGTTAAGGTACTGTTACCTCCAAGCACAAAAACTAAATGTTTTTTCGTTATAAAGATTCTATATTGTAAAATATATGTATAATATCAGTTAACTCTATAATTTAACCATTAAATATCTTTGAAAATAATTCATATAAATTATTATTAATGCAAATTCTTTGAAATCCCGTTAGAGAATTTGTAAGTTATCTCTATTGATTTTGTCGTAATGATACATGTTAATAGCAATAAAGATAAATGTGATAAGTGTACGTAGAGATAATTAGAAAAATTTTGAATAGAAATAAATGTGTAATGGATAGCAACAACACATTTTTGTATAGAATGGATTTGTGATCGCGTGGATAAATATTTTATTTTCACAGTAGCTGAACTCAAAGCGACACCCAGGAATTCGAAACGATGAAAGTGACACGCAAACTCGTAAGTCTATTGACGTGACAAGAGAGTTTGAGGCACACACCAGAAATAAAAAATATATATAAATATATCTAATATTATCCACAAATGGATTATTGGAAATGGAAGGTTGAAGACCTTTTTGATATTTCTAATGATGATTGAGCGTGATTTAAATTATTCAACATTACAATAATAATTGTTTCTACATAAAATTAAACTCAATCATCAGGTCACAATGTTAGATAAAATATTAAAAATTATATTTAATATATTAATTCAAATATTTCCTTTGATTGTAACAAAATAAATACGTAGATATTTCCGTATTGAAATATAATTTTGTTTACGTTATTTACTTTTATTTTGTTTCACCAATACTTATAGTAGTTATATTCTGAAAAGTTGCTTTGTATTATTGTGCCGGCAACTTCTCATTTCCGCAATGCATACTGACCGACTTTTAAAAATATACAGACGAGGTGAACCGCGTGTACAATTGCGGTTGTACATATATTACTAAATCCTTGCCTTCACTTCTATTTGCTTTCATGGAATATATATTGCAGTCGATGATTTTACTCATTACTGTTTTTCTCTTCGCTTCGTTCCACGCAATGACTTTTGTTTTCCAAGTTTTCTCCTCTAGTTATATATTACACGACATCTTTCTGTTTATAATTATCATTAATATGATATAAATATTTCATGAGTGAAAATTGATTTTTCAGCAATTGAAAATAGAAATTCATTTCATCATTGAAACACTGTAAGAAAAAAAAATAAATATAGTAAAGAATTTTCCATCAATGCATATATATACATATATATATATACAGACATTCCAATGCGGATTGACTGCAGATGTTGGCAACTGGCATAAAATTTACACGATTGGTCCAGTGATTTTATTCATTGGAATAAAATATACATTTAAAAATAGAATTATAAATCATTTAAATACATACTTTGATAATTGCAGTGTTGAATAAATATTCTCAAGTATATTTACACATTATGTACAAGTTTAAAATCATCCAATATAAACAATTGGTATTATCATTCACGATTATTTCATCATAAAATAACAAATCCTCTTCCTACTCACAACATTTACTATATAATTAATTTACATGAATAGTATTACATGATAATCATGCAATCCCTTTCTAATAAAATGAAAAAAATTAATTGACAATGTTAAATCACAATGAATATAAACAAATAATAATTATTCTTATAAAGTTATGATGAAATATAAAATAAATTTTTTTGTTTTAGTCTCTCTGTCTCAATACATTTATAAACTACCGTTGTCATATTAAATCATAACCTCTATTGTCTATTCTATTGTCATATTGTTGCAATGCCTCATGAAAAATAAAAAAATAAATAAAAAAATCCCAGTCAGACAGTACGAAGAAAAAAAAAAAAAAAACATTCGATCCTCCTGTAATTTATCCTGACACAATGAACAAACTGACCACGCGTGATAAAAATTTACTAACAATAAAAAAAAAAATATAAACAAATAAAACTCACCATTCAATATTATATTTTTTTCTTCCGTTACAAATTGAGAACAAACATAACCGCAATTAATTAATTATACTTATGTATTTATATTTTTACTATTGTTATTACTATTATAAAATATTTGAAAATTCACATGAATAAAATTAGTATTACTTCACTCGCTCGCTCCCTCTTTTTTTCTTATATATGTGTCTCTCTTGCTCTCAGGATGAACACGAGGTAAAAACTCGACGGATCACAGCCATACCGTCTCGAAGCGCGACGGCGACTGCCTCTACCAGTCGTATGGCAAACTATTCTGATGTGTGTACACTCAATAACAAAAATTATCTCACAACAATTGGGATTGGTCAACTGCACCGGGGGCAATCGATCTACTTTTAATTTTATATCTCACCCCCCATGTATTTGTATATGTATATAAACTAATTTAATATTTTGCCCACGCCCAGGAAGTTATTCCAATCTACTTCCTTGCACTTTAATAAGTATATATTAATCATTATATACAACTATAAATAAACAAATATAAAAATGTATAAATATACAAACATCGAAATTATGTATAAATGCAAAAATATAATTTCATTGATTATTATTACAAATATATTTATATTTTATGTCAATATAAATGCTATTTTGAATAGGAATTATTTTGTATATAATTGAAAAAATTTTGTGTTTTTATTTATTTATGAATTTTATATGGAATTGTATTTTTATTGAATTTTGGATAAATTTAATTAATTGATGTACTTCATTCTTTTGGTGTATTTATTTTCTAGCTCCAGTAATTTGGTATCCAATTCAGCAGTGGAGAATGTCTGAAAAATAGAATAAATAAATAAATAAATAAATAAATGAATATTATGATAAGTAGTTTGGGTGTTTGTGACGAGGCACGAGGTGGAACCACCACTAGGTGCAACGAAGGTAAAAAAAAAAAATTATGTATTAGTTATATGTAGTATACATAAAAAAACATGATGCCAAAAGAGTGATTGCATTATAATAATGTCGCGTTGGATTTCACATCAATTGGTGCAACGATTTGCATGTCGCTAAACCATAAATATTGATGGAATTTACAAAGAGAGAGTGCAATCTCACGAATGTTCAAATGAATTATTTGTATATATTATCACCATATACCAGCTATATATTATAATTTCATTATTGTTGATTATACATGAATTATAATAAATTTAAATGGAAAAATATTGAAAATATTAATTAGCGGATGACTTACTCTTTTATGAATTGGTTTGAGTGGGTCAGTGACCTTCCGAGAGTCTTCTTCCATCTAAAAATAATAATAAAGGATAATAAATTAATATATTTTAATGAGATATTGAGAAATATAAATAATAAAACGCAATATACATACATAAATATTCCTATACTCAGGTGAAATTCCTTCTAAATAAAGTATTCGGTCTTCTATATTTTTTATACGCTCATAAATGTCACGTGGAACTGGTTTATTAATACTTAAGAATTTTTCCGACATAGATAATCTTTCATCTAGTATTGGATGATCACTTCCTATACTATTTTGATTTGACTGTGTCTGTGAATTATCTACCAATGAAGTGAAATTCATCGTTTGTGGGCCATGTGGATTGAAAACGCGATAAACTTTAACATGACTTTTTGAATCATTACGATGAATTAAAATAGCATTTACTCTGGCACAAGAACTTTCACTCTCGCTATTTGCATCTCTGTAATACAAAATGGCAAAAAAAAAAAAATTATTGAATTAAAAATAACTATAATTTTATGCATGAATTTTCAATTTAATAATTTAATTTATTATTATATACCTGTGATTACAGAATTCTTGAACATTGACTGTGTTTACCTGCATGCGCTTTCTATCAATGAGTGATTTAATACGACGATTTAATTCTTCTACATCGGCTCTCACTTGAACCTGATCAAAATTAATTTCTATATTATCGACATTCTCTTGAACCTGTTGTTTTACTTCAGGTTTGAATTCTTCAACAATATCTAATACTTCTAATTTAGGAGTTACTTTAATGTCACCTGTAAAAATAAATTAAATATAAAAGGCATTTAAAAAATTAAAGTATCATTCAATATTTTCAGTTTAATCAAAATATTGTTAGATTAACTTATGCCAATACATTTTATTTAAAATAATATAGCATTATATAAATCTTCTAAATATGTTTCAAACATAAAAAATTTTATAAACAAATAAACATGCCAAATAATTATTATATTATTTACTACAAGACCACGCACATTCTTTATTTTCCTTCCACGTTGAATCTGTTGTGTCGTAAAATTCTCTTTTCCAAATAGGAACAGTCGACTTTAAATTATCAATTGCATATTCAACTGCTTTGAGCGATTCATGTCTATGAGGAGAAGAAATAGCAATAGCAATACTAGCTTCACATACTGGAACTTCTCCAAGTCGATGATAAATTGCCACGTGTTTAACATTCCATTTTGCACGAATTTCATCACAAATATTATTCATTACTTTTGAAGCCATTGGCTCATAAGCTTCATACTCTAATTTCACAACCTGCAGGGTAATAATTAAATAAAGTGTTAATTCTTAACGGTTTTTCATACTTATAGACAAATGAAACTCACAGTTTTAGAATCGAAATTGTCTCGGGTTGTGCCAATGAATGTAGAAATTGCACCACATGATGGAGAAACTACATCATTAATGATTTCATCAATCAACAATTTATTATGCTGGAGTTTGATTATATTTTTTGGTTCCTCCATGTTCAATATTCATTGATTATTTTCTATATTAAATTAACCTGCGTATAAATAATATTATATTAATAATAAATTAAATTATCAATATCAATGGCGTGTTATAAAATTAATAAAATTATTAATTTACCCCCACTGAGAGGTGGAATAATTGCGATTACGTCGTTCTCTGAAAGTTGGAGTTTAACATCACTCGCAACATATCCTTCGTTAACGGCCAATATCACAGTATCTTTGATACTCTCTAATCCATAAGTAGTGACAATTAATTCAAGTAAATCAGCGGCTAAAATTTTGTTAGGTACAGTAATTTTAATTTCTTTTATACCAACGAGCTCACGTGCTTTGGCGAAAAATAAAACAGTCACGTGTATCGGATAGGTACTATCATCCATCATGGACTGTCTAGTATCTGCCAAATTAATATAGTTTGCTAAAATTGTTATTTGCATATTACAACGATGAATTTCCAATACACCGTACAATTCGACTATAGCACCACCTGGTGAAATATTGCAGAACTATGGAAAATTAAATTTTCAACTTAATCAGTGCGAATTTCCTGAAATCTATTTGTTTCAATCAATATAAATATATTTTCTTAACTGCAAGAAGGTTGTTGTTTTAACGATTGGTTAAGCTTTACGATGGTTCATCTTTTGATTTAGTAATTTTGGGAAGAGTTGACAAAATAAATTCGACGACATATTTGTTTTCATTTTCCTGATAGATCAGATTTGCTACGAGTTTTTACTTCGGACCGCTTGGTGGCGCTTCAATCAGCACCAGTGCTGCTCTCTGTAGCCGATGCAAGTCCCTAAGTGAGACATTATGGTTACTTTTACGTTGGTGTTGTTGCTGAGTGGTCTTTTTTTTTTCTTATCTAGTCACACTGCGTACAATACGCAATCATTTTCGCGCATATTGTAACCGCGAGAATTCAAATAATTATGCGTCACTGCTTTACTACGCCATCTATATCTGTAAATTAAGTAAATAATAAATATTTATTTCATACTAGAAACAATATTTAATGCGTGAAAGCAATCGATGAAAAAGTTATACTTTTCTACAAGATAAAATTAATATCTTTTTAGAATTTCGTATTCGTCATTGAATTTAATTTGATTCGTGAATATTGAGCACAAAAATTTGAATTCTTCAAATAATTCCAAGGTCATTAAATGTGCATTAATCATTGAACAATAATATTTAATACCCCATCAAGCTGATGATAAATTAAATAATTTATATCAAATAAATATATAAAATATCATTCGTTCATTTCATAATATTTTCAATGAATATACATTGAATAATATAAATTTTTTCAACACATGTTTTGATAATTAATTATTATAATTCATACATTACAAGTTGAATTCGAATAACGAAGTAATATATATTTTCATCAACAATAATATATCTCTGTCAATAAAATAAATAGGAAATAAATATTCATATATTGAATATTTAAAGGTCATGTCATTGCGGATATAATTGTTTTATCATGATAAATTTGTAAACAGTTATAATAAAAATATTCCCATCAACAATGTCAGCCAACTCTTTTCTTCAATATAATAATAAATTAAATACATCTAGATAAAACTAACGGATAAATAAAATACACATATAATAAATGATAATGCATAATTAAATGCAATTGAGATACTAAGTGAAGTTGAACCAAGAAAAAATGTCCTTGAAATAGCATTAATACGTGTTTAGTTACATGTGTACATAGAAGCACATAGAACAACTACACATCGGACAAATCAGTCGTTATAACAAATGAATAAAAAGAAAAAAAAAAAATAGAAACTTGAAAATAAATATATACTAATAAAACATACAAGTGTAGGACAAGGATAATGCACTTCATAAGGAAATTTTTTCTTTCCCCTCTAATGTAGATATATAAAATACTTCTTAGATGTATGAGAAATACAACCTATATAGCAATATAATTATAATTATTCCACATAACTATATATGTATGTAGAATAATAAAGATTGAGTCAATTGCCATAAAGTTGTTGCATTAACTTCTTGACCATGATGAATTTTTTATAATAAAACCTATAACAATAATCATATGAATGACATCAAGATATATCAGTTAATTATTATTTATTCACGTTGCCATACCTTTATTACCGACACTGACATCGTCATGCAGTATGGATTATTTTATTTTTTTTTATTTGGTTTATTATTTTTTTTTTTCACCCTCACATTGTTCAGCTCTATATACTTGAGCTATCGATATACATTGGAGTGGGGCACTCGAGCAGCACCATGCACAGACATGCATTTTTGTCCATATCCATATAGCTTTAAGCTTATACATATACCCAATCAATTGACAGCCTTATCGATTGGTATTCAAGTAAGTGCATTTGAAACATTAAATCAATATGGTCAAACCTATGAAGTAAATCAAGTTGAGCAAACACAATTGAAAATACAAATGCAAAATAATTATAATTACCATTCTCATTATTATGTTATGTATCAATAGAAGAAAATTTTCATTTTAAAATATACATTATTATTTATTGTATACTTTCTTTTTTAATCTATCATTACATCACTGCAATGTAGGCACGAATATTTATCTAATGTGAAACTTTCTTTTCTTTGCACGATGAGTCGTACAATTGTTATGGGGTATCATTGGTGAATGCAGTACATATATATATATATATATATCTACATCGGATGAGCAATGCGGGCTTTTGTATTTCTAATCTAAATGTCCTGCTGAGGCCTTTTACACTGCATTATATACCATATTAGTCATCAACTTGAGCCACTTTTGGATATATCTACAACAATTATCAACTTCCATAACATGATGACTAATTTTCACCATTTATTGATTACCATCAAAATGTCCCTGTAATATTGCAAAGTTAATTTAATTAATTCTATAGTAATAAACATTTTTTGAAATGATAATTTATCAATACAAAGTAAGAAATATATAAATGAATACATGTACAACGTGTGATAATATGTTTCTTGGACATTGGTTGTAATCTTGTCGTGTCGAGTGTCTGCCATACAGTATCGCCAATCTGGAACACTTATGAGGTTATGTAATAAAACGCATGGCATTGGTAATTGGACGTAATCGTACGCGGACAGCAGCGTGTATATAAAAAAAAAAAAGTGAGAGGATAATATAAAAAACATCGTGAATTGTATAAGCAAGAATGAGAAAAAATAAATCAGTCTTGCTATATGACAATTCATTTGCAATACAATCGATGGATGAAAATGTTTGGGTCAACTTTTATTATTATATACAGTCATCAGATCACAATTTGTTATATCTATGTATGAATATACATATGTATAATAAATATATATATGTGCAAATAGCATTATATAAAAATACAATTAATTCATGTCATGGTCGTGTATTTTCGCAATATACTTTTCACTAGGCATCTTCCAAAGCAATTAGGTATAGGTTTTATTCAAATAAAATTTTATTCCAGTCAAAATTTCTACGTAAATATTATTATTTATCTGCAATATAATAAATTTTATTATATTACGAAAATTCAATTAATATATTTATTAATATAAATATCATGAGAAAAAGCTTTGAGGATTATTTATGTTGATAAATGTGATGAAAGTATACATATATGCATCATTAATAAATAGAAAAATTACGATGACATTTAATCACACGCGCGCCCTCCATGTACATATGATTTGCCCTTATGACCATAAGCGATAAGGAAATGTACATGTATATAATAATCTATATACGTGTATTATACATCAGTATATTTCATATATACACTTTATATATATTTGATATTTTGTACTAGAGTATAAAGGTCGAACATCGCAATCGACATCGCATTGAGAGCAACGAAACAAAAACACAACAATTTAAAGTGCTCAATTGTTCATACCAGATATTATTTTTTTTTCACTTCTCATAATATTCTTAGAGAACATTATAAAGGAAGAAAAAATAATGGTATTATTAAAGCGAGAAATCAATGATGAAATTTATAATAATATACTCTACATGAAGCATAAACACGTTGAATTAAATAGATGATGTCATCTATGCAAGATTGCATTTGACACTGTAGCTACAGCATCGATACTTATAGAATCAAATGCGTTGACATGCATATCTTGCTTTTAACTTGCCTTTTATATTACTTTCCGGCGTTGGATTTATATAAACTAATAATATACATACTTATAACCAACATCCGTTCATAATTCTTACATACACATCAAGCAATATGATAACAATACCATGTATCATCCATTTATTCATAGTAAATATTATTACTCATTTATTTCATAACAGTCTGAAAGAATAAAAATTAATAAATTTCTATCTCAAAGTATTTTAATATCATCACATGACAAATAAAAACCTCATATCATCATCATCATCACCTATCGTCGTGCTAGGAAAAATGCTGTAACCTTTTACGCCGCAAATTATCCAACAATCTTTTATACACATAACGTTACCATGCATCTCTCTACATAAAAGAGAGGCACAAATACATGTATATAAACATTCACCAAAGGGGGGTCATCAACTTGATTGCTTCCCATATACAAGTCAGCACCAAACGTCCTATATAACTGTTAATTTTAAAATTAATATACCATCATACACATTGACAAATTTTTTTCTCCAAATATTTTACCACTTGGACAATCTCATAAATTCATTAATATACAAAATGAATAAATTAATATCAATATTTATACTATTACCTTGTCATATGATCTTTATAAATAAACGTGTATGTCCAGCTCAAACATAAAAACAATTGCATATATATTTTCTAATCGACTATCTACCATAGTGACAAGTTGAAGTTATGATACAAAGGCAAAGAGTGGGGTGGTCGTTTTTAATGCAAGTTGTGGCCTCGTTGCACTCGGATGAGTACGGCCCTGGGCAAACGTGGTGGTCGTCGTCGTCGTCGTCGTGGTCGTCGTCATCGTCATCATCGTCAGTTAAATCGTACAACAAGAGGTGAAGGCACAAGGCAGTGCACATACAAAAGAATATCTACACACATATATATTAATACATCATAGTATTTTTTTCTTGCTCGATGGTGGGTGCTTGATCGTTCAGTGAGAAGAATAAGAAGAAGAAGAAGATGTAGAAGTAGGGTAGGGATATAATATTATATGTACTACGGGAGGAGTGTGTGAGCGGATTGGATATGAACAAGTGCAGGCGCGCAAGAGCAAATGTGTGTTAGAGCAACTGAGAGAGAAAGAGGTAGATCGAGTGAGAAAACCCATCGAGTATCAAAGCAGCTGGTTGGCAAGGGAAATCTCGCGAGCAGTCATCAGTGAGACGCGGATTCCCGCGAGCGGATCGTGTCGTATCTGCGAGGCTCGTTCATTGTCATCCCCTCGTTCCGATCCGCTAAAATCCAAATTTAATTGTATTAATTGCTGTTTATTATAACCCAACATATACATATATATACATATATATATTATCATAACCTCCCACTATTGTCGTCGTCATCATCGTCACCATTACAGTACTATTACTGCCAGTAGTCAGTCAATAGTCATTGAGTGATCTCCCGCGATTGTATACATTACACCACACACTATATACTATCTGTATACACCTATCGGGAGTGACTAGGAGTGACTTTGAGCCCTCGCTACTTTCTGGGACACAGACACACACGGTCAGTGCGAGGTAGTTGTGTATAGAGAGCCTCAAACGACCCAGCAGTTCGCCCCTGGCAGTCGGTGTCACCGTGTGCCGTCCTGTCCCGTTTTCTCACACGCCCGCACATACACACACACACACACACACATAAATATCATTCCATCATATACATCCACATTTATGTATATGTGTATGTATAATATACGTATACATATATATATTTAACATACATATACAGCGAGCAAGTGTTAAGCCAACCAAATATCACTACGTAAAACGACGCACAGACTATCAATTTTATCGTGTGCGCGCAAACGACTCGCAAGATGGCCGCTGACTCGGGAATGGAGACGTGTCCCTCCCCAGAAATCGCGGATTCCAGGAAACGACCCCTTGATTGTGACGTGGAAAACGGAGCAACCAAGAGGTCACATTATGGAACAGGTAATTATTTATTTGTTTATTATTGTTATTGGCGTTTTATTAATGTTTTAAGTATGTATTATTGAATTGTATGTGTGTGTGTGTATGTGGGTATGTGCATAGATATATTTATATATGTGTGTATGTGTGTGTGGCCCTTGTGTCATCAGATAAGAGAGTGCTTTTTGTTGTCGTCATTCACTCTCGTTCTATATATTATTGTTGGTTTTCTATTTTTCTTTTTTTTCTTCTTGCTGTTTTTATAATATGGATATTTTTATTCAATTTGGATTTGTTCAACTCTCACCTATGATGAAAACTGGGTCCCGTTGTCGTTGTCGTCATCATTTTTTTGTGTGTGCGCGCGATGGTCTTTCGTTTTTACTATATGTATGTTACCCATCATGATTGACAACCAGCCATTGTGATGGAATTTTCAATATTTCAATATTTTTTTTATTTATTAGAGCGACCGAATTTGGTGATATTTATTTGTGGATTGTGAATTGTTACATGTGACAGTGTGGTGAATATGTATATATTTTTCCTTTTTTTTTTTTTGTTGAATAATTGCACAATTGAATATTGAATAGAATTTAATATCGATTTTATAGATATTGATTGTATAGGTTTGATGATTTGGTTATTTTCTTGATGATAATAATTATGTATAATGTCGCATTTTTCAATTTGACATTAGTCTATGAGTGGGTGGTCTTGAAGAATAATTAGTTTTAATGAAGGCTTGGCAGCTGTATATTGTTTAAGCTCCGTGACTTTGCAAGTTTACGTTTTAGTACGGGATTTTAATAGTGAAATTCGAAACGTCAATACATTCACTTTTTAATTTTCATTTAGCACAGAAGAATAAATATATTAGTTGATAAAATTACGTTGTACGTCAATAAAGTGTATTTGGAATGTGGAGTATTATTGGTGAGTTCGTACGTATTGTACGTTGATCGTGGGTCAAGGTTGAAAATGAAGTAAAATCACTGCATAGAAGACACTTGTCAAACAGCTGTTTGCTTTCTGATCATTTGAACTTCCTGTTTGTTTTACATTTGCCATTATACCTAGACATTATATAAATGTTCATCAAAGGGAAAACAATTATTTTTATATTGAATCTTTTATAGTTAATGTGAATGTAAATTGATTGTTAGAAACAGTTTATAAAATACAAATTGGGTAATAGTTAATCGTGTTATTTATAATTTTTTTCAGCAGGTGGCGATGGCATGTATCATCTCAAAGTACTCGTGCCAGGTGTGGCTGCAGGGGCAATTATTGGAAAAGGCGGTGAAACCATTGCCCAATTACAAAAAGATACGGAAGCCAGAGTCAAAATGTCAAAAGCTCGTGACTTTTATCCAGGTAAATAAATAAATAACTTTTATATATTTTAATATTAAAATGATGATAATGTTTTTATATTTATATATTGTTAAATATTTTATTTTTTATCTGTATTTTAGGAACGTCTGAACGTGTGTGTTTAATAACTGGTAGTGTTGATGCTATTATGGCAGTTATGGATTTTATCATGGAAAAAATTCGCGAGAAACCAGACTTGACAGCTAAAACGACAGTGGACTTTGACTCTGGTAAAGCAACGGCAGAAAGAGATAAGCAGGTAATTATAATAATATATTTTTAATTCAATTTCTCGTCACATGTACATAAAAAATATTATCCAAAAGATTAAAGATAAAATTTAAAAAAATTTATTATTAAATGAATATAATAAAATTTAAAAGTACATTTATTATTGTTGCAGGTGAAAATATTGGTACCAAATAGTACTGCGGGAATGATTATAGGAAAAGCGGGCAATTATATAAAACAAATAAAAGAAGATTCTGGCTCGTATGTTCAAATAAGCCAAAAAGCAAAAGATTTATCGTTACAAGAGCGTTGTATTACTGTCATTGGTGAAAAAGACAATAATCGAAATGCATTGCTAATGATATTAGCCAAAATTGCTGATGATCCACAAAGTGGTACGTGTTTGAATGTGAGTTATGCAGATGTCAGCGGGCCAGTGGCTAATTACAATCCAACTGGTAGTCCTTATGCTCAAGCACCACCGACCACACCCACATACACAACGCCAGCTGGTCTCAATACCGGTGAGATATTCTTAAATAAAATTATCATTAACAATTAATTTAAATACACAAATGAATTGACTAAATTAATTTTTTCTTCCTTCATTTGTTTCATTGCAGTGAGTCTATTGAACGGCGCTGGCTTAAGCTTAAATTTGAATTTGGGCGCAGCAATAACTGGCGGTAACGCGCCCGTTACTACACAACTTCTCGAGCATATAAAATTAAATTTAAGAAGCACGGGTTTTTCGGAAGCAGCTGCAACTGAAATTCTCACATCAATTGCCACTCTTTCCAAGTATAATATTCTTGGTATGGGCATTGGTATGCCATCGAGTGTGAGCTACTTGGGAAATCCAATTGACAGCGCAACATCAGCAAATGGTTCAAACAATAATGGTGGAGTTTTTGGTCCAATTGGTACTGTACCAACGCTTGGATCAACATCACCCACACCACGAAATGCACTTGACCGGTACGAGACATTCGATCCATTTAGGCAGAACAATGCGACTGCTGCTGGTGCCATTCATCTCAACAACAATTCATTTGGTCTGGGCACAAATCAATTGTCACTCGTAAGTAAGAGTCCTACTCAGGTAGATGCCAACAGCAAGGAGACCAAGAAAGTAGATGTAGAAATTGCAGAAGTTATTGTCGGAGCTATACTTGGACCCGGTGGTCGTTCCCTTGTTGAAATTCAACAACTAAGCGGCGCCAACATTCAAATATCTAAAAAGGGTATGTTTGCGCCCGGTACAAGAAATCGAATTGTAACAATCACGGGTTTTCCAAATGCAATTGGCACAGCTCAATATTTAATTGAGCAACGCATCAGCGAAGAGGAGGCTAAACGTGCGCGTTACAATGCCATTGCTGGTATTATTAATTGATTTGACGCGATTAAAGTTACACCATCATCTTCATTATTGACTTCTGTCACTATTATCAAGGCGCACTCTGCAATAATATTACGAGGGCAGCTTATTTATAAATACCATCGACGCTACTCTAAAATACCCACTCAAATTCTGCGAGTACGAATTTTATTATTGTCCGAATAATTATTTCGTGTCGTTGATTAATTGTCGTGACAGACACCCTCTATTAAATTCTCGTCCATCGTTTTGCATCACTGTATAGACGCTTATTGCATTACCAACATCACCGTTCATTCATCACGACTCGTTGACATTTAACTATCTCTTAAGATTCTAAATATATATATATATATAAACACATACATATATAATATCGTTATTTACATATTCGTTATACAATTATTAAAATTGTTCTGTGATATACCACATTGCGGGGCTTTATCACACATTCATAAAATATATAATATACATTGGGCATCGGCAATCGCGATTCAAGCGACATACATCACATTATCAGCGATTAATTTACACACATATACACATGTATATGTGTGGCAATGATAATTTAGAAACGATATATTACCGATCGTAAAAAAAATGAATAATTATTTTTATTCATACAAAAAAATAAAATGCTCATAATTATTGAGTGTAAAATAATTAAATGAATCAATAAATAGATATTTGCAATCAAGAATATTTACATAAACATTTTTGTCAAATGGTAAAATGATTGCAAATACATTGTTAATAGAAATTATGCTTCAATAGTATGAAAAATGAAAATATATATGAGAGGTTCTTGAAGGGAGAAACGATTAGAACGAAATTTTTATATATAATATAACTTTCTTTTCTTTTTCTCTCTTCTTATCTCCCACGTTCTTTCTCTCTCCATCTACATTTTCCATCCACTAATGAATTTATTCTTCAATTTATTAGTGGAAGATTCATGGTTATTAATACCAAAGATTAATTCTCACAAATTCAGAATAATCATTGCTTGACCTAAATAAAGTATATAAGTAAATATTTTGATAATGCCAGGCTGGTCCGGCTGATAGTAATTACAATATTATCGCTCTATCAATTACACATGTACAATATATTTTATTTGATGAAAAGTTTATCAGAATAGCAGACATTTATATATACAAGCATGAACACTTCAATGGTGTCTTCACTTGATCAGAATTAATTAATATTCACCTGTATTATTATTGTTTTTATGTACAGACGAAAGATAATGTGTGAGCTTTAATTATCAATTTTTCTTTTTTTTTTTTTTTTCTACAGAATCCACTTGTATAATTATTTCGATCTAATCATTTTCTCGTTTTAAAGCACAAGTTCCTCAATTTCATTATCGTTATTCAATGACACTGTTCAACTTTATAAATTATAAGTATATAAAATTTTTTGCGTATCGCTTCGGCGTTTCGTCTCGAAAACTCAAAAAGAATATAAATAAAATGATTAACAAACTCGTACTCAACATAAGTAGATTTAGTTAAGTAGAAAAAAAAAACAAGATTAAAATACAAAGATTATATAAATTTTTCCTTAAATCTTAAAATGGTTTAGGTATCAAAGAGATATAAATATAAAATAGAAGAAAAAAAAATAAAGATAAATATTGTAACAGGGAATCAGGCGCGAGTCGTTGTGGTTTATGACAATTTACCGTTGTAAAATTGGATTAATGTATGAATTTATGACGGTGGTTAAATATTTTTTTATTTCACTATGGTGTGTGAAACAGAGAGCGAGAGAGGAATGAAGCAAAGAGGGTGAGTGTAGTTAAAAATGGTGACAATTCTATTGTCTATATGCTGATGAAACACAATAGATAGCTCTCCTCTAGATCAATTTTTCTATAGATATATAACAAATGACAAAAAACAATTAATAAAAATAAAGTTCAATTATTGTCACAACAATATTTATCCGTCGTTTAACTCGTTGAACGAGTAAACGGGGCAATGTTAGTGAATTCAAATATTCCACGATTGTCGCTTCCTCCGAGAGCTAGGACAATGTGTTTCAGGGGTCATAATGAAAAATAAGTAAACAAATGAGTGATAAATAAAAACCAATAATGGGTATAGTAAAGAATAAAAACAAAAAACAAAAAAGATTCTATATATAAATGAATTATATTAATAGAGATAGGAAGTCTATTATGAACATGAATTTGTGATTGTGAATTATTCACAATTATTTAATGGCGCTGGCTCACCTCTCTTCAAAAATAATAACTTGTATATTTATAAATATTGCATAAAATTATTTGGCGATCGTATACATATATAAATCTAATAGTTTAACAATATATATAATGATATTATTATATATATTATTGAGAGATGAAAAATAAAAGATTAAACATTTGCGTCCGCGCGTGAAGCAAAAAATTTATGTTCTATCATAAATTATTTGTTATCTGTTACCAGGTGGATTTTTAAAATACAAATATCGTGAAAAAATGATATAAAATAAAACAAAATCATATATAAATATCATTAATCGTGCGAATAAATATTCTAACTTGTTTGTTGGACAAATTAAATAAATTAAAATTCAGTTAATTACATTTTATAGATGTAATTAATAATTATTTATAGTAATTATATTAGGTGACCGTGTTCTATCATGGTCGTCAGTTCATTAACACCAACTACATCATAGTTGAAAAATAAATATAAAAAAAAAAGTATATTAAAATTGAGAACAAAGAAAAAATTAAAAAAAAAAAAATATTAATGGAATTCTATAATTTTTTTGGCTAATTAATTAATCAAGGGGCATCATTAATTTTATAGATTTAGAATTTATCTGTAATCGTTAACAGCCGTTTATCGAATCGCTGCTAGGTTACCTGACGCCATCATGATTGCGCCTTTATATTATTGTTAATAATGCAAAAAAAAAAATAATAAAACCAATCATTGTTCTATTTATAATGGCACGTAACAATTGCAAAAAGTATTTACTCGCGTTTTCAATTAATATTATTATTTTGAGCGATAAATTAAAGATAATTATTATCATAATTAAATGATTTGTACACTTGTATATTACAATAATTCGTGTTTCGTTAATTTGACATTAAATTATCAAAATATTTTAAGTTTATTTACAAAAGAGAATGAATTAAAAAAAAAATACTACGAACAAGTTTATGTACGCGCTAAATATTAATTTTCACTATCAATCGAATCGTTATTATATTAAAAACAAAAACAAAAAAAACAAATAGATATATTTATATATATAATCGTTAATTAAATCTTGGTCTTTGCGCAATTTTACAACTCGTAGGTGCATGAAAAGAAAAAACAAAAAGGTAAACAGGAGGGTAAGTGCTGAAGTGGGTGGGACCGTAGTGTCTATTATTAAATTATTAAATTATTTTACCTTTATACGTTTCCGTGGAGAAAAAGATAAAGTCATGAAAAAACTAAATGAAATCCTTAATTGAAAATAAATTAGTTAAATCATTTTTGATGATAAAAAAAAAAAATTTATTAAATTAAAAAACAAAAACATAAAAAAATTATTCCATAGTCGTGTGAAAAATGTAGACAATTTGTTTTGCGCAGGAAAAATAGCTTCACGGCAAGCAATGTACGACGAGCAAGGACGATTCGGAAAAGGAGCTTTCTACTGCGTACCTGACAGTATTCACAGTTTGAACAATAAGGTTGATATTACACACACACACTCACTATTGTGCTCGTGATGCCAACGAGAATGCCGAGAAGCTGGTTTTCCTTTAACGTACCGCGGAAGATATCGTCTCCTTGAAAATATTAGGTAAGCGTCAAAGAGATGTGTTTACAGACTACTGAATGGTCATGAAAAAAAAAAAAAAAAAAATCCAAAACGATATTATATATAAATAATTAATTGTCCTAGTCAGATCTATAATCCTGGCCTTCTTCTATTTTTTATTCGCTTCAATTTATTTATTTATTTTTTTTTTTTCATTCCTTTTTTTTTTTCCTAATTGCACTATTCATTTTGTCAAATATAAATATATATTATAATCCTCCTCTACATTTGTTTGATAGATTTTATATGTTTATATAAAATATTATCAAATAAATTTAAACTTTTTTTTTTTTTTTTTTTTTTTTTTTTCATTTTTCTGCAAATTACAAATTATTTTTTTGCTTATATATACATATATATAATACTGTTGTGCTATAGCTATGTACCATCCCTACACGCAGAGTCTGTGCATGTCTCTTTGGTGATCCCAATTTTCAAATACAATATCCGTAGAAAATTTTATATTAAAATAAAAAAATAAAAAAATACAACCTATAAGCCCCTTCAACAACTAACTCCGGTTTACCTTGGCCTACAAGGTAACCTGCTAATGAAAGGATATAAGTATGTATTGATATACATAAATACCTTATTCTATAAATATATATATGTAATAAAAGAAGCGCAAAAATTGTAATGTTCATATATACATATATATATACAGATAGATATATATATAAAAATGAAAACGAAAAATGTTACTTGCGAGTTGTTCCTTTTCTAAAATGCCATTAGAATTAATCGCGATTTTTTAATTAGCCAAAATTTGGAATAAAAAAAAAATCGCGTTTAATTCTTTTTGTTATAGTGTCGATTGTAAAATGAAAAAAGAAAAAAGAAATAAACATTCATTTCTCAGAACATTCACCATGATAAATAATAGACAAATGTACTTTGTACATATATATAAATATAAATATAAATAAAAATATTATATATTTATATCTGTACCTTAAAGGTAAAGAATCGTACGAAATGTGATTATTCAATTGGAGTTCACGACTCTTTACCTGTATGGTAACGATATATAATATAAAAATGAAAAATTAAAAAGAAAATAAGAAAGATTATAGTTAAATATTCATCGCAATTATCAAATGATTGACGCGTGTATACACACATGTGTGTGTGTGTGTAACCGTGTAAATATATTATTGTAAATGAATTGTAAGTTGTAGAACAATAGATAAAGAAAAGAAAGAAAAGAAAAAAAATATATTAATGAAACGTAGGGTCGTAGCTCTTCAACGTGACATTGACACATAAAATCATCCACATCACGTGTTAGTTAAATCATTATGGGGGGAAAAAAATGAAAGGAAAATGAAAGAATAACATGTGAAATTATAGAATAAATATTGCGAATGTTGGCAATATTGTATAGTTCATTGAATCAGGGAATCGTAGGAATTGTATTGAATCGCCTCAAAATCATTTAAAATGAATTTAAAGAATGAAAAAAAAAAAAATAAACATTTTAAAATATCGTGATAAAAAAGAATTAAATTCAAAAATGAAGTCACATCTCTATTATTATCTTACGCGTGGCACCTGTGTCACGTTACTTGGCTGTGTGTGCTAGGCTACATCATGAATTCATCAATATATATATTAAAAACTCGACTCTTGTGTAGGATCAATCGTGTCGTATATACAGAAGAAAAGAAAAAAAAAAAAGTAAAAAGAATTATGGAGAGATGAAATATAAAAAAATATAATAATTCAAATTTATAGCATATGTATATTATACACACACATATAAATCTATATCTACATTATATAAAATGCTCGATTTCACAATTTTATTCCTTGATCGTCGAACGATTTCAAAGGTTTAGATACTATATAAGTATAATCGTTAATCGACGTTAATCGTTAAAAACAAAGGAGATAATTAATTGTAAATTGATATACATTTTCATTATTTGCGCACCATCAATTTATTCAGTGCCATAATTAGAGCACGTATATATATATATATATATTCATTCTTCCCTGCCCATTAAACACGTGACTACAATTGTTAAAATACTTTAACAGTGATATTAGCTGTTAAAATTATGCAATTTATTTATCAATTGGTTCAATTATCGTTTTCTTTTTTCTTTTTGTTTTTATTTTTATATTATTTTTTTTTTTTTTTTTCTTTCATATCTTATGATTCAAGATACATTTAGTTGAATGCAGAAATGGTGCTATTTAAATAACAAAATTATTCGACGAGAAATAAAAATATACATAACAATTGGCATCAATTAATTTTATCAATTTACGAATTAAATATATTAATTTTTTCATTTTCATTGTAAATTTAATTTTCGATTATTATTCATGTGACATTTGTTTTTTTTTTTTTTTGTTTTCCATTTACTTGAAAAAAGTACTTGCAGTTGATCAAATGAAATATATATATAGAATAAAAGAATAATACGAATTATTGCATATAGAAAGGTAATAGAAAAGAGGTTTATATAACATGAGGATTTTTTTTTTTCATTTACTTAATAAGATGAAATTATTATTTGTTTAGCAATTTATTTGATTATATGCTGAATGTGAGCGGAATAATAAAAAGAAAATTAATTTAAATGAGAATAATGTTATAAGTCATGATAATTGTTCGAACTACGCAAATAATAAATCGTTTATTCTCATTTTCGCCAATTTATCGTGTCCACACTGGTAACATAAAAGCCAGAGTAAAATAAAACAAAGAAAATAATGGAAAATAATGGAAAATAAAAAATATTAATGCCTAAGAATATATTCTTGTAGTGGCTGTGCATAAAAAAAAAACATTACATCAATTTTATGAATAGATAATTTAAATTTCACCATCATTAAATTAAATATAAGCGATTTTTCGTATTCATCATTGGCACAGGGGAAAATAAATTAAATGAAAAATAGATAAAGAGAGAAAAATTAAATAAAATGGCGAAATAATGTTATTTATACGTCTGCACAAAACAAAAAACAAAAGTAAATTTAAAATAATAAATTATGTGAAATTTGAAATGTTTACTAGAGCAAACGATAAATAAATAAATAAATAAAAAAAGGGAAAATGGAGAAAAGAGAGGAGAAAAATAATAATATAAACGATAAAAACGGTGAGAAGGGTTGTACAATATTGTACGTAATGTTATATGTCATTGACAGCAAGATTTAGATTGTTAATACGGTAATATTATTTTGGGTAAGCCTTATTAATAAAGACGAAACAAAAAGAGAAAGAATAAGAAAGAAAAAAGATAAATAAATATAAAAATGATATATTAAAAAAAAAAAAAAAATGAAATAAATATATAAAACAAATCTGAATAAAATCGTTGTTGTTGAGGTAGACAATGTAGCACACGTAGTAGCTCGGAAATAAAAATACATATGTATATATATACATATGTATATCAATGAAATATATATGCATACATATACATATATGTATATTAAAGTACCTTGTTGAATGAAACTAAATGCAAGAATAGTATTAGTAATAAATGGCTAAATAACAAAACCGAGCGATGCGTGTTGTGGTTGATCTGTAAATGAGAAATAAAACAAACTATAAACTCGTGCAGATAAATGTTTAAATAAATATCGATAGTTAATTAATAAATGTGAGGGATTTTTGAGTTTATTAAAAGACTCATTCATTAATAAACAAAGTTGAAAAATTTGAGAAACAAAGAAAAATATTTTATTCCTCAACGAAAACTGTCGATAGAAATTTTTCCATTAATTGCGTGAGTTATATTTGTTTTAATTCTTATTTTACATTACATGGATTATATATATATGAAGAAAAAAAAAAATACTAAAAGGTAATCACGTTTAGAGTGAATACAAAATTTCTCTCCATCATTAAATTGTTTTTTTTTTTTTTCTTTTTTCTCCGCTGCAACATTATACAAATTGCGCGACGCGATGCAACACGAGATCGACAAAACAAATTATTAGCGTTTAAAGTTTCATGAGATATATAATTATTATATCGAATTCGAGCAGCTGGCTGCGATAAAGTAGTGTATACACCAGGGAATCGTTCGTAATATACAACGTTTTTACGATCGAGTATTGTACCTTACATTCCTTTGGCTATAAATGTAATTTAAGAAACCGAAGTTCTCTTGTGTCCCGCGTATCATCACTATCGTTCGCCTCATAAATATTATTATGTGGCTGTCGTCGCGTCCCGATTATTACAAAATTAAAAGAAAAGAAAATTTTCATTAATTATATAAACCAGAATAATCTAAAGAATAAAATTTGTTGTCGAAATTATTCATTTGATTAGGCTTTTTTTTTTTTTTTTTTTTAATTTGTATCAATTTCCTTGATATTACTTTCACTTTAATCACGTTTTTTATTCTGCTTGTTCTCCTGTTATAATATTATCGATAATATGAATGATTGAATTAATTTTCTTCCATTCATAGATAATTCAATTATATTAATTATTTAAAATATATTTATTATTTGAAATGTAAGCACAAAAATGCCATTGTTAACCATCCTCGCGCCTCCCTCAATTTCGCGCGACAACAAAATAATATTATTCCGATTCCGTCGAGTGGTTTCGATTAAATATAAATGCATTAGCCATATACGTGTTCTTTATTCCTGATTGTTAACAAATAAAATCACGCGTAATAATTAATGCTTAAATACTCGCTTCCCGAGGAGATAAATAAAAATCAAGTGGTTCGATATAATATATTGATCATAATTATATAGTGACAAAGTAATTAAAACAAAAATAAAAAATTATATATATAAATCTTTAGCGCATATATTCATTTTTCTTATTCTTTGCATTCACATCATGAAAATCGTTTTGTCATGCATATAGTTAAGCGTTGACATTTTCCATTTGCTAAACAAATGATATGAAAATAAAATAAAAAATAAGAAAAGAAGAAAAAGTAAAATAATAAAAAAAAAAAACGAAAAATTTTAATTAAATTAATAAATGAATTGAAATTACAAATACCATGCATCACCATGGCTTGCCAAGCCCTAGGAAATATTTTCTTTTATTTTTATTTATTCACAGCGCATCTTGTATAATTTATTTACTTAAATTTACCACTTCGTCGCTTATTTTTTTTTTTTTTTCACTTTTCGTCGCGCGTTTTGCCCATTCACTTATTTTGAACATACCATTTTCGCCTCATCCCCTGGATGTATATTAAAACGTTTGGGATCACGACTATTGTTATCAAATAGATTGTAATTAGTTATTATTGCAAAAAATATTGAAGAAGAAAAAAAAAATTTTACTCTAATATTATTCAACATTCTAACCACATTTATTTGCATTCACAAATTGTTATTCTTTCACCATTCGTTTTTTTTTTTTTTTCCATTTTCAATGTTAAATAATTATAAATAAATATAATATATTAACTATTTTCATTCATGAAAAGCATCGTTACCTGTATGACAAGTGATCATAAGAGCATAATAAACAATCGCTCATTAAATGCATTCTGTTGTTATTCATTTCACTACCCGACCAACCATTTTTCCATATTTCCATTCAACGACGTTACAAGGTCATCATTCATACTCTTCACTGCAAGCTCTCTTTCTACGTAAACAGCATAAAATTTTTTTTTTTACTTTTTCTGTATTAATATTATAATAATAATAATGATAATAATGTTATTGAAAATTTATGTGATAGGAGAAATTAAATTATGTATAATTTTAAGTATTGTAAAATTTAATTTTCATGTCGAACGTCTGATCATGTTATTTAATCAAAATCAGGAAGGTTCATTAACTTATTTAAATAAATATCATTGTTAGATTTAAAAAATAGATAAAAAATATAATATTTATTTAGGGGTTGTCAATTATACCTTCCTGAATTTTGATATTGTACAAAAATAAATAAGTTGTTCTGAATATTGTACAAAATTTATTGTAAAGCAAAAAGCAAATAATATGATAGTAAATTTTAATTAAATTGTATTTTATTATGATTATATAAAAATTATGTATTATATTTATGATTATTATTTAAAAGTCTTCATCATAAATAGCGTGTAATTAACTTTGTAGATAAAAAATTGATTGTGACATGACGACATATCGATTTAGTATATAATAATTTGAAATTTTAATTGTAAATATAATTTTTGTTCTCTCAATTGTTCAAAGTTTTATCGATATCAATGAAAAAATTTCTATATATAATAATTTATTGTCCATTCCATTATCAATTAATATTCGTTTAAATATTAATTATTAAAAAAATGATAATGAAGAAACAAAGAAAAAATAAACACAAAGACGGTACTAGTCAATAATTAAGTAATTGTATTTTTTTATGAAATGATTTAAAAATAAAATACGCTATTGATGCAATAATTATTCTCAAGAGTATGTAGACAGGTATATTAGATTTCCTGTATATATGGAATGAAAAAAAAAAAGAAATTACATTTAATATTAAAGGGAATTTCGGTGTATTATATTAAAAAGGTAAGTGTTTCTAATTTGAATTCTATGACACAGAATTTATTATTCTCTAAATAAGCATAAATAGTACACGACCATTTTCACTTATAAAATATTTTTTTTATTTATCATACGTTACTATCCATAATTATTTTATCTCATTCAATTTTTTTTTTTATTAGTACGAATAACTATTATTTATTATTATCATTCAGGCGTCACACTTGTTCCTTACTTAATCATCTAAGATAATTTTTATGTAAAATAATATTATCTACCATTGTTGGTATGTTTACACACTCGATCCTATAGTAATATGTATAGCTCGTGCAATCATACTACAATGAAAATAATTATTTTTCTTGATTTTCCCTTGATTATACAATAATATATATTATTTATTTATTTTTGCGATTGATTATGGCGATTGAGAATGGCAGCTAGACTAATATTTTTGACCTATGTATATTATTTACTCATTTTTTTTTTCTTATTATTTTGTGATAAGTCACAATATTATTTTTTTCATTTTCTGTCGCTTTCAAAGTCTATTTTAATCGGTGTTTTCACAACATTTTGATATTTACATTTTTTTTTTTTTTTTTCATTGTGCCATTTTCCTGACGCTTTGGAATTTGTACCTTAAAAATATTACTGTGTTTCTCTATTTGTCATATAATAATTACGTGCCTTATCATCATTGTGTGTTATACTTTTGCCAATTTTTTTTTTCAAGCTAGGAGTGTAAAATACACAATTTAATTGAAAGATAAAAACTAAAAATACAAATACATTTGATGTTATTAAAACTAACATAATCTACGGCAATGTATTGCAAATATTTATGGTAATAATAATATATCACTAGATGAAAATTAAAATCAGGAAGAAAATATGTTAACAATCTGCAATTGTAGATTTGTTGTTTTTTTTTTTTGCACAGTTAAGATTTAAAAATAATTAAATTAGTTAACCTTTTAGGTTAAACGTGCATTTCATGCAATGTTCAATTCATCAAAATCACATCCGGCTTATTTTATAAATTTTAAATATTCATTCTTATATCATAGGCCAATTTGTAAAATAATAATAATAAAAAAACAAAATTGATTTGACTGGAATGAAGATTTATATTGGTATGGAAGATCTTTTGTACTTTCCATGCCTCAAAAATTGATTTGAGGTATAGTTTGAGCAGCCTGTGTTTAATCATATCATTAAACTTATTCATTTCCATCTTTGTTGTATTTATTAAGGATTGTTTTCCTTAATAAAAATTATCAATTGTCAAAGTTGTTTCATTTGAATGACATACTGAACTTGAATAATATAATATATAATAAAAAAAATTGATATAATAGAAAAATTATTTTGACATCAGTATAAAAAGTAAACTTTCCATTTTAAACAACAGATTCTACTTCTAATAAGTTCATAAATGTTATAAAATATATGTATATGTATATATTTTTTTTCCTCGGTTCGTGTATAGAAATAAATTTTGATTATTTCGTAATTGAGGGTTGATTAATTGAAAAAAAAGAAATAAAGAAAATAATATATAAAAACAAATAATATAAAATAGGCCAACATTTCTATCACGTAAACTGTTTGAACTTAAGATAAAATAGAGCGATATAATTTATTATATCATTCACTATCTTTTTTTCTTTTTTCACTTGATCGTGATTACTTAATGATAGAGAGACGGAGAAAAACATGGAAGATTTTTTGCTCATTCAAATTAACATCCATAAGATAAAATACTTTGGCATGAAGTTCTTCTATAATTCACTAATTAATATTACTATCATCATTTGATTGAAAAAAGTTTAAAGATTATTTTTATTATAACTCTATATTATTAATCAGTAAATGATAATATTTGTTCACCATCTCTCAATCATTATTATTATGTCACGAATATAAAAGTGGACCATCGCCTCTTCTTTCTTCTAATAATCTAGAAAAGGAAGAGGGTGGTCTGTCTTGCTTGCTACTTGGTCGCTTCTGGTGGACAATCAGGCTGATTATTGGGATGAGCAGCAGTGAATGCTGGATGATTTTCTAAATGACGATCAACTCTTAAAATTGTTGGAAATGGTCTAAGGTCTACGTGAAACCTTCGTGCATTAAATATTTGTGGCACAAGACAGCAATCCGCCAGAGTTATGTCATCACCAACGCAATATTTACCAGCACTGGATGATAACAATTTTTCCACCGCTTAAATAATTATATAAATATTATTCAACAAATGCTTATTAATAAATAATTATATATTTTATTTTATTAAAATATACCTGTAAAACCTCGTGTAATCCAATGTTGAGCCCACTCTTTTTTACGCTCTTCACCAACGTAAATAAGAACAACTAAATTTTGCAACGGTTGAATACCACTGGAGATAGTTTCACAAATTTCTCTGACTCTTGCTCTTTTTACAGGATCCGCTGGTAATAGTGGTCGATGGGGTCTGGTTTCTTCCAAATAATGCATAATATTCAACTGAAAATATCAATAAATAATTTAATCAGAGAATGATGTAATAAATTTTATTCAATAACTTTAAACATGATTATGTTAATTACCGATTCTATTAGTGTATGATTGTCAATATGAAGAGCTGGAACTTGTTCCATTGGATTCACCTCTCTATACTCATTGCAATGCTGCTCCCCGCCACCCTTCACTAAACTCACTGGTTTTATGTCATATGGTATTTCCTTGAGATTCAATGCTGTTGATTACAATATAAAAAGTAATATTAGCAACAAACCCAACAAAATTGTCTTATATAAAGTCCATTGTACCATTCGGTTTTTTTTTTTTTTTTCATATTTTAATTATAAAATCCAATGAATATCTAAAATTATTTGGCATTTACCAATTCGCACCCTCCATGAGCATGAACTCCGCCAATAAGAGTACAGCACCGGCTAAAAACATGTACACACATATAAAATAATAATCAACAGAGATTTTTTCAATAATGCCAAAGGTTATTTACAATCTATCTATACAAATATTATATAAAGGTAAAAATGCGAGATATTTGTGATGACAAAATTGATCGCCAAGGTTAAATAATGTCGGCAGTGTATTATGAAATATATTGCATGAATAAAGATTTTAATTATCAAGCAACGAGTCAGTTCCCCGGCAAAGGGGTTGACGGACTGTGATAGTGGATGGCGTAAAAATTCGACAATTTTTTCATTATCATTTTAATTCGATACTCACCTTGCCCATCACGGACATCATGCAAAATTTTTATTTGGACGGATTGCTCCTTCCTTTATTTTCAAAAGATCACCACACACAGCTAACTCACAAGTGTCAATAAGATCTTTAAATATTTTTTTAGAATACGGTCAACGCGCGAAAACGTTTCTCCTACCACCTTTTATTTCGACTCCAGACATCTCATTCCACTACGGCTGGACGCGGTTTGTGTGTGTTTTACTGACAGCCAATCGCTGTCTACTTACAGATAATACAAACCCGTACAATTATAAATTGTCTCCATCAATAATTTGTCCTTTGATATACTTATAAGCTTGAACTAACGTTGTTAAATTTGTAAATAATGAGAAATAAAATTTCGCTACACGTAGACCATACATAACCTATCTTTTTTTTCTGATATAAGTGAGGATCTAGGTGATTGATATATTAATTAAATTGTCGTGGTTGGCTTGTTCAATATATACGTTCCTGAAATACCCGATCCAATCGAATAAGTTCCATATTCCCGGCGCTTTTGCTCTTCTCTCTCTGTATGTAAATTGTAATATCATCAGACAAAGGTAACTGGCATCAGCGCCACTGTGACGACAAATAGAAACTTTACAGCCAATTCCAGCAGTGATTTCGTAATCAAGAGAATTCATGTATTTGCGATTTTATTGAAACTGGAATATTAAATAATAAACGATGTATGTAATACGCTTACTTAATATAAATTAATATACATGAATAACTATGTACGATTGAATTAATTAACGTGTAAGACAATATTTTTACGTAAGATAATTTTGTGAATATTTTTTTTTTCAATAATTTACTCAACATTATCATCAACAAATAGAACAAAATAAATAATCGCAATTTACATCTGTATTGTTTGTTTATTGAATATTTATTACTGAAATTGCTTATTGAAAATTAATAAATATGAGACGATGGCTCAAATTGATGTTGAGAAAATCTTTTGCTCCCAAATCAGTAGATTATGCTAATAAATCGAAACAGAAGCTAGCAACAATTTATTGTTTTTTCGCATGGAATTGTTGTTGTATAGCGATATATTTGTCAATAAAGGAAAATTATCCAATGACTGAGAAAGAGAAAAAACAGCCAGGTATAAACATTTTTTAAAATCTACCATAAATTCAGCATAAAAAAAATCCAAGTTTGAATCACGAAAATTATGTTATTAACCTTACTTTATAGGTCATTATTATGCAAGGATGTTCCAAACTGGAGATGTCCAGGTTTTAAATGTTCGAGGACTCACAGTCACGGATCGATACAAAATAGATGATGTACCTAAACTCGAACCCGATGAGGAAGAGCTAAAAAATACAACCGAAGAATTGCCTGATAACACCAAATTGCTAAATTAATATCTACTTTTTTAATTAGAAATTAATATTACATACAACTGTATTTAACTGTTGAAAATACAGGTATTTTACAAGTACTGCAATATAAAAATAGTTCATGTATATATATATCAATTTTTAAATACACATTAAATATTACAAAATAATTAATGCAGTCAACTGAAAACACGTCATCAGTCAAAATTTTTTATAAAATTATCTAAAATATTTCACATTTAATTTTAAAGAAGTGATCTATGCAACGCAACTGCACCAGCAGTAGATGATGATTCACTTTCAGGATTTAATTCTTTCAACTTTTTTTCCATTGAGCATAATAATGCTGACCTAAAACAAAATCAAATATTTAAAAGAAGAAAAAAAATTCATTCATTATAAGCTAAATACTGACTTAATAAATAAATTACCTGTACTCTTCATATCTCATTACAATTTCTTGCAACTCTTGTTTGAGTAATCTTGTGAGCATAGCATTGAAACAATCAAGTTCTGGTAACCTAAATAATTCCCAACGTAAATTACGATCAAGAGATATTGATGCTCTACTGTAGACATACAGCCAATGTGGAATTTCTTCATTCAAATATGGATTAGCTGGTACTAAAACACTATGAGAATGAAAATGAGTATGTCGCGGCGGTGATACAACACGTACTGCTTGCATTTCGAGGGAATAACACGGATGCTCGTACTGAGCTTGTCTTGTTATATGACTGAAAGAATAAATGAAAACAATTCATTAGCAATTACAATCAGATAAATTAATCTTTTTTTTTTTTTTCAAATTAATTCAGAAACATACTTGACATAATAAACACCATATTTTGGTGATTCAATTCTCTCCCATCCAGTTGGTAATCCTTCCTTTTCTAATGGATGAGACCAATGTGTTGTTTTTGTATTATGATCTATATAATATTTTCTTCCTCTCAATGTAAAATCAACTGACCAACCAGGCGGCAATGGCAATTCAGCAGGCTGTTCATTCCTCGAACTGGATCCTTCCGATTGAGTTCTATTATATCTATTCATATAAAAATATCAATTCTCATTTTGTATAATATTAAAATTTTCATTGATTTCATTTGATGTTTATATTTTACTCTGGATTTGGATGATATGGCGCAGGATTAAACTCTTCAAATCCACCATCGGCTTCAAATGGTATATAAGGCAATTGTGGTGTTTGAACTCTATCTAAATGATATTCCGAACCGGCATACTGATTAACATAAATATGTGACATTGCAGGTGACAATCCTGGATGATACATTGGCGTAGCTGTTCTTGATGCAGCACCTTCAATCACTCCAGGATGTACAGATAAACTTGCAAATCTATCAACAATAAAATTCATTACATACTCTGAAATATTTTTTATTCTTAATTTAAAATTACTGATAACCTTTGAGCTAAATCAGGAACTGAACTATTTGGTGTGTATTTTCCCTCATGACTTCCTAATCCTACTGCACTCATTGTAGTTTTGGTATTACCAAATTTTTGAACCATACTTGGTTGTTGTTGAGGCACTGGCTATATAAATTACAACAAAATAAGAATGATACACATTTTAAATTGAGGTTATATTATAATAGAAAAAAAAAACAAGTGTTATATTACTTACTAATGAAGGTGGTATTGATGTTTGATTATTGTGCCTTCTTCTTCTTATATTGGGTTCGGTGGTCCATACATTTATTACTGAGGAATTGCATGAAAATAATGTCAGACAATGTTTTGACAGAACCTCAAGAGACAATAGGAAAAAAAAACAAATTAATTTAATGTATATACTTACTTGGTATTTCAGGAGGGGTTTCTTTTTTAACATATTTACCCACAACGCCTTCTTTAATTGTTCTTAAATCTTTGTTCTTTCGCGATAACATACTTTATGTTTAATTATTTATCAATATTGTTTATTATATATTGTTGAAAAAATAATAAAATTAAACAGGGATATTATAAGCAATAATTTCTATATAATATTGATATGAGAATTGACGTTGATAATTGAATTTTTTTACTCCTCATATTATTGTCGGCGTTTCCTCCTATTTAGATGAAAATTATAATATCCCAACTATATACACATTGAAAATAATCCAGATAACATTTGCTTAATTTTTATTATCAGGACAAAAAAACTCTAATTTTGTTTTTTTTTACTCATTCAACTAATCCGCCATCTTTTGGAACACGAGCGCCAGTTGAGCAATTTCCCGCGAAATTTAAATGCACAATCTGCGTCATGTCATAAAATAATTGGCAGAATAATAAATGTTGTTATAATATAGTTGATTGTAGAATTTTTTTCTTTTGTTTCTTTTTATGCTTCAACAGAAAAACATATTAAATATGTTCAATGTTAGTCCAAGCATAATTTTGACGATTTTTACCGTATTTATTCATTTTCTGTACAGCAAACTCTGTGGAATAAAAGTAACTCAATCATTACTATTTATACAACTAATTATAGATGGTAAAAATATATTATAGTATGGTTAAACAATTTTTCAAATTTGCTTTCTCAATCATATATATGTTATCTTTTTTTTTTTCTTCTTCTTCTTTTGTTTTCTAGTGACAGAATGAGACTACATCTTTACATTTGTTTAATGAAATGCTTATTTACTCGCGAAATTGTTCTCATAAAAATATTTGAGAACTCCATTGGGACTTGTAGTTAATAAAATGATTAACGGCCATTCATTTGAAAGCGTACAGATTGTGTGAGTCGCAATGATTATTCAAACTTAAAACGAAAAAAGATAATACATTATAATTTGTACGTCAAGAAAAGCGTTTTCACGACATTTATATATCATCGAAACATAAGACAAAAGAAAAAAGAAATTGTGTAAACAAGCAATCATTCATTCTTAATAATTTTTTTTCTTTTCTTTCAACTGTCTCTGTTAATTGTTCTACGCAGTCATTAATATGCAATTGTAAGAAATTCATTAAAAACGTCCCACGTACACTTTCATGGTGTGGCCAGTGGGAGCCCAGCTCCGAATAAATCTTATTATGCATTTAATCTCTATTATTTATTACATTTATAACTAACCATGGATATTTTGGTACATTTTTTTTTTTTTTTTTCATTTAATCTTCTTTTCTCTTGCTTCCTTTTTTTATTCATTTAAAAAAACAACATGTATTTTTTTTTATACGTTATGTTTTTTTTTTTAATTTTTATATTTTTTCAACTCATTATTTATTAATGTTATTTTCTCAGCTTGCACTTGCATACACACTATGTTGCGTTCGGTCTTTGGAAAAGAAAAAAAAAATTTATTAATTTTTTTTTTTTGCATAACCGGCTCCGAGACACGTGGTCAAAATGTATTATTGTTAGTATAGATAACACTGGATTTTTATTTCTTCTCTCCTCCTTTGTGTAAAGTTCATATATCATTTTTAAATCCCACTCATCTTACTCCGTTTAACTGATTATTATTCATCTCACACGTACCTGCGCCCCCCCCTTTCCCATGTAAACGTACGTAGATTTAATTTTTTGTTTTCTTGTATTATTTATCAATATTACTGTACTTTATATAATATTGTATGTATATTTATATATTTATATATGAATATATACTTAAATATATATTCATTTATTTATATATTCACCTAATTAATTATGTTTTTTTTTTGTTTTGTTATAATATTCGTTTATCATTAATATGAATATATGATACATTTCAAACAACGCCTCTGCCAGTTGTTGAAGACGAGGATCAGAGTGAGATATGAATCCAGATGAAAAGAAACGGGAAAATTTCACAAAATATTTCATGACTTTTCCCGCATTGTAAATATGTGAAGTGCAAATATCACATGAAAAAGAAATATTCGAATAATAATAATAATATAAATATTTATATAGTAAATAGTATGCTGATAAAAACATGCACAAAAAATGACATCTCTCACTATGATCGTCTCCTCCGACAAAGCAAAGGTAAGCTTAATTTTTGTTTTTTAATAAAGGGACTAACCATCCTCATATTATGTGCTGATACTGAGTACACCTTAACACAAGTCATTGCCGTCAAAAAAAGGAAAAAAAAAAAAAAATGATAAAAATTAATATACACAATAAAATAATTATAAATTATCAAAAGCCGCCGAGTGGCGTCTTTTAAATGTTATTTCATAACTTTGTTTCTTTTTGTTTAATCGTCTCCCAGTTGATGTTTATTTAATTGTTGCATATGAGAATACGAGATTGTGATTAGACTTCTTCGTCGATTTTCCATTCCCGTTTTGTTATGGTTTTTTAATTTAATTTCGTCTTTGAGGCGCAACTAACAATGAGTAATTTTTTTTATTTATTTTATTTTATTTTTTTTTTTTTTTCAATTTCACGTCAATGTCACTGGACACGTATTTTTATTTTGCGCATCTCATTATGTTTTTCTTCTCTCACTAATAACGATAATTTGCATTTTTGTTTTCTTGTATTGTATGGACAATTTGACGTAAACTAAAGACTAACAATTGGGCAGCGTGGTAGTTAGTTTCCATCTGAAATAAAATATAAACATGTCAATTATTAATTTCACATTGTATGGTTAATTATCGTATGGAATATAAATTTATTCAATTCTCAATACACACCAGCTCAGGGACGAGCTCGTGTGGGGGGTGCAGCAGTAGCAGGAACTGAAGTATTGGATGAAGTGAGCGTGCCACGTCGTTCTATCTCCAGCTCATTCAATTTTTTCCACAATTCATCTCGTTCTTTTTCTCGCCTTTTTTCCCTGCAAAAATAAATACACAAAATTATTTATAAACGATAATATAAAAAGACAATTCCGATAATAAAAAAATATAATTCAATATACTTTTGTCTCTCTGACTTATAGCTGGCAGTAAGTTCATCAAAGAGCTTGCTGTTCATTTCCATAAAGGTTTTTAGAACATTATAAACAAGGGCAACAATTGTGTGATTCCAATGTTCTTTACTGATCCTATACAACGCTGGGAACATTATTCCCATTATCACATGATTGTTTTCCTCAATCAGTGACATAATATATTCATTGTTCCAAAAATACAATGCCCTCTCTGCGACCTATAATTGAATAATAATGAAAATATACAAATGACATATCAATTAATAACTGTTATAAATAATTCTCCTTTGTTATTTATAGATATAAATATACCTGAAAATGTGGCGAAGATACACAACGTGCTATTTGCCTGAATAAAGGTTCTTGTATTTTAACAAATTGGCTAGGTTCTATAACATCCAATATTTCTTCAATTTCACCGAGAAACATAACCTCTTTCTGGCTACATGTTTTAGGCCAGAATTTAAGAAGTCCACAAACGACAGGTTCCGTTAGAGTTGCATCTTTTTCTAAAAATTGCACCACGCAATACGCTAATTGCGCATGATAAAGCGATAAACATTTAACTTTATGTAGTGGTAACAGCACCTATAATATATATAATATGCGGTTTTATTTTTCAATAAGGGAAACCCTATTAGAGTTTATATTTAATAAAAATGTTTCAACTATATGTATATATATTTATTACCTTGATTAAAAATTGCTTGTGTTCCACCTTCAATGGAAGTGCAAAACCATTAATAATGCTGCCTAGAATTTCTAGTAATTCACCAACTCCATTGAAGTGCTCTGTTTCATAAACAAACCTGTAACAAATAATAATATATGTGTCGTTAAATAATTTCAAACAGATTAATAGTAATATAGAATTACGTGTCTATAATTGAATTAAAATTTTACCTGAGGAAAATATTGTTGATCTGTTTACGTATAAAGGCGCGAAGCCCAAGGAATTTTCCATATATGCGATGTAAAACTGTTTTCAAAAAATCCCTTTCCCTGGGGTCTTCAGAATCAAACAGTTCTAATAACTATAAAATAAATAATATATCACATTATACTTATTGGATTCTTACGATTTAATAAAATACGTGTATACATAATATAATATATTTTTACCTGTATAACAAATTTTTGGTCGATAACTTTTTTTCCAATCGTTGGCTGAAAATCAGATGACTCAAGAAAACGTAAAAAGAATTCATAGACCAATTGTAAATGTGGCCAGCTTGCTTCTAATGTTGGATCATCTTCCTCGGGATCAAAATCCGGATTTTCACTTGGTGGCAACGTTCGAAATAAATTTGCCGAAATCTAAAATAAATAACAATAATTAATTATAATATTCAATGAATTTTCTTTTGTTCATGTGTGCTTTTTCATTTCACATACCATCTTAATAATCTCGGGGTAAACTGGCTCGGTGAGAACTCCACGTCCGGCTGTAATATACTCCACCAATTCATTGAGTGTACTACGCTTGATCTCCTTCCCCTTGAGATCAGCCACCGGATCCATAAAGTCAAAAGCCACGCAGCATTGCTGTAGCTTTCTGATGAACAGATCCTCTTGTTCCGATGGAGTAACATCTGTATTTTTCAACATAAAATAATAAACATTAATCCATCACCAATCAAGTTTATTATTTAAAAAATATTAACAAATAATTATATTTCACAAAGCTACCAAGGAATTCATATACACAGAAAGCCTTCAACTATAATAAATCTCGACGGCTGATTTACTTTTATATACAAAACAAACGCCGTTATGTAAGATAACTTTGTAAGGTTTTCACTGTTAGAATAATATCCGTCAGAGTGGGTGCCATCATTATTCACACGTTCAAATGACGCTCAATAAACAAATTGTCAAACAATAAACAACATAACTATTTAGACATGTACTCAATCAATTGAGAAATAGCTCAGTGATAAAAATATGACAACGATGGTGATGATGATGATGATGATAAAATAAATGCTATATAAATAATAAATATCATAAAATCATCGTGATAGAAATACATAGATGGAAATAAAAAAATAATGTAAAAAAAAAAAAAAAGAAAAAAAAAATTGATTTCCGGCGGTTTTTGTTGGTCGCTTTGATGGCACTCGATACCACCTACGTGGATTGCCAATGCCGGTAGTGGGGTCAGCAGGGCAGTATGGTTATTTTGGTACGCCCGTGGACTGTGAGAGATCGTCCTTTGAGTGGCTCAACATAGCCGACTATCCAACGCTATTATACATATATATACAGACAGTAAAAAAGAGAAATAGACCGAGAACCGATGATACAAAGCGTCCAACTTCATATACCACTTGTAGAATATTAAATTTACGCTTATTATCCAATTATATGATTTTAAATTGAAAATAAATAAAATTAATAAATCTGTTTCTATTATTTATTTTTATTCTCATGCATTAGTAAATTTATTTCTTGATTTAGCGTGATTCATATAGTCCAACGTGTATGAAATACCATTTAATTACACCACGTAATAATTCATAAACAAAAAGTAATGAAAAAAATAAATAAAGAAAAGGCAAAATCAGAACAACAGACGAGGTCGAGAGTATTTTTTTTTTTTTCTTCTCTTCACTGAAAAAGCAATTGGCTTCAACAGCATCTATACAACCATTGCCGGGAATAAAATAAATGTGTAAATGAATAAAAAATAATTTGAACATATATATAAATACATATTAACACAAATCAATTTTATTTTTTCATTGATATAACCGTGTCTGAAACACGTTACGTGACGGTTTCAATAGCCTCTAGATAATATTTAGAAAAACGAATGGTAGTATATGTGTCTTTTTTTTTTTTTTTTATTCCTCTTCCTCATCGTATTGATTCTTCAGGTGGGCAACTCTATCTCATGCTCTTACACCACTCTCTCACTCTGGTCTATTCCACCCTTATATATCTTCCCTCATTCTTGTATAACTTGGTTGCTTCAAGTTCCTTCTGCTACCTCATCTTAACCGCGCAAGGATTTATAACATCCTATATCAAATGAACTCAACGGTCAAGAGTGATGATGACCAAGTAAAGTTAAAGGCTAGTCTCACCTTCAACATTGATATTTCGAGTAATATCATTTAATTGACAATCATATTATTGCATAAAGTAAAAACAAAAGTAAAAGAAGAAAGAAATTAATTTTTTCCTCAACTAAATTTAATTTAATTTATTAATTTGTTATTTTTCAGAAATAAAATTGTTGCACGGTAAATTTCTTATCACCACATTTATAATTGCAAAAGCTTATTTATAATTCTATTCACTACTTCAGCTTTACTTGAATAAAATAATACAAACGAATGTGAATTAAAACGACAAGCTTCGCTATTAATTATAATTATTCCTAAATGTATATAATGTATACAAAATAAAGAACAGTGAAAAATTAAAATAATTTTTAGAATAATAAAAAAAAAAAAAATGGAGAGATTGAGAGTGAGAGCTTCAATAGAATTAAATGTAAACAAGAAGGTTGTGGCAGAGTATAGAAGCGGATGAACGATGATGGTGTGTATAGAATACCGGTTGTGGGTAGCAGTAGCAGCACCATCAGAAGCATCAGAAGCACCAGTAGGAAGTGGAAAGAATGGAGACGTGGTTGGGGAAGTAAAGAGTCGAGAGAGCGATTCTAGGCGGGTATAGTCGAGGACATTCTGGATCAATACTCCCACCATTGGCAAGCAACTACCTCGACGTGGTTGGCCCTCTAGAGCGAAAACTCATCGACATATATCCTTCTTCGTGTCTTTATCATCTTTTCACCATTATCATCATAATCATCATTGTCATTCATAACAATTGTTATTATCAATGAAAACATTGTGGTTTATCTTTGTTGAATGTATTCAATTTTCTTTCGTTCATATAAATTTATAAAGAGGAATTAAATAAAAATAGATATCAATTTCTTGTAGTCCATTGCACCAATAAATTGTCGCAATTGTCAATAATTTTTTAATATATATATTATTTATTTGAATGTTATTAATGTTGATTTAATTTAATAGAGCACTTGGGAATTTATTTCAGTTATTGTTAATATTACCTACATTGTAACGTGGATGCTGCAATATTTAGGCGCGGATGCGGAAAGCCGCAAGGATCTTTACTAATTATTATATGGAAGAGTATATATACGAGAGCATCCCCACGTCACATCGATCGTAGCAAGGACATTGCGCCGAGAAATTACGTCACATCGATCGACACGTGCTCAACGTGAAACTCGAGGTGAATTTTTTTTCTTTTTTTTTTTTTTCGTCTGTTCTTTCTCTTTTTCACGTTTTGCTGTTTCGTTATTGCTCTTTAATGTTTATCGTATTCCACACAGGTGTACATCATACACAATATGCACTTAAAAAAATAATGATTGTAATATTGAATAACAGAATAAAACAAAAAAACAAAAAATTATCTTGTATAAAATGCAACTGTAAAATTAATCCTTTATCAATGTCATGGTTAATTTTATGTTTATGATTTTGATAGAAATTGAATTTATAAATATTTCTATACAATTAAATTGTATATTGGTATATAATTATTATATTTATTTGTTTAAATAATGCTAATGACAATCAATAATAATATGTAATATATTTTATATGAAATTTTGATATAAAAATAGAATTATGAAAAAAAATTATATTGATTAATGAATTAAATTACGGTTATATGCCATTATGTGCGCCAATTTATGTGATTAAATTAATTATGTATAATTATATATTGGAAGATTTTTATTTATTTATCGGTTCTCTATTTTTTATTTAGTTGTGGGAATAATATTGTGTATAAAGTCACTGAGTGAAGCATTATAGGATGAAACTTCTCCCTAATATTGAGAAGAGAGTGCAAGAGAGAGAAAGAGAGTATTAACATTGTCCATTAGACATTGTAATTAGATATGACCTCTAGAGAGTTTCAAACGTACAAAGCCATTTTGAAGTTACGAGTTCTCATATTATTATTCTTTCATCAGGTAATAATATATTTGCTTTATATTTTTAATTATTTATCAGTAATAATTAGTCTGCAATTAATTGAAATGTTTTTTTAATTTTAAATCATAACTAAAGTCCAAATGAATAATAATTATTCGGGAATATTTCGTGTAGTGTATTTTATTATAAAATAAAATGTAAAATTAATTGGAAAGTGTAATATCAATATTTTTTTTTTTAATTCACACAATAAAATAGTTTGAAATAAAAATATTTCAGAGATAAAGATGGTAATATTACTCATGATTACACTGAGTGGGAAGATATTACCTGAAAGAAACGTGGGTTCAAGTTGCATATTTTATATGACACTGAGGATGATGCAAATCAAATTGTCTTCCGCATAAGTCAATTGCAAAATAATAATTCTATTGTTGATGAATATATAAAACACAAAACTTGTAATAAAAAAATTTTTTCCATCTAAATAAATTCATTAATATTAATAATTTGTGAATTATTATTAATTTATCCAGATAAATTCATTGTATTAAGTGGCATCGAGTGTCACAAGGTCGATATAATGCACCTGTATTTTTCAAAGAAAGCAAATCACGATGTTATTTAGTATAAAATGACGTAATAATTGACAGAAACAAGTTTCTGTATATAGAATTATAGACGAACTAACTTATATACATCGCAATTGATTAATCAAGATAATATTTAATTGCAGCTATGCAATTCTACAACGCAAATAATTTAAAATAAAAAAATAAAAAGGAGCATTTGTATTAAGTTCATTGATAACATTTGATATTTAATAGTGAGAAAGAGACTATTGAGACTATTTTGGATATGTTAGAGTTTATTTTTAGGTAAAAGTTATTAAAAATCCTGGCAATATCACAAAATTGCAACAGGAAGTATCAGAAGAGGTTAGGTTGTTATCTCGAATGCCAAGAGTCCTACTGTTTTGTCTATACTTAAAAGAATCATTGTTAAAATAATCCCAACTATTTTGCGTATGACAGTTTAAAATGAAGAGTAGAAAAACAGAGTAGAATGTAATTGGAATAATAAAAAAAAAAAACATAGATTGATAATAAAAATCTCACCTTTAAGTGGAGGTAATTGTTGCAATTCAACATCCTGTGAATTACGATATCTCGACGAACCCTGTGATTTTTTCGATTTTTTCTTAAGAGATCGCTTGGCAAAGGGATCTATCCGATCAACAAATGTCCCAGCTGACATGTTGGGTTGATTGGAGGCACTGCGGATGCTGGATGAGCTTAAAACACCGGCGTCACGCTCGTGCCTCGTATCTGTATCTTTTCCTGAAGTCGTGGCGGCTATAGTCGATGAAAAGGACCACCCTGATAATGAGCCGGTGGCCGCATTCCTCGACAGAGACTTCACTGAGTTTATGTCGAGGACAATGGTAAGTATATTAAATAAAAATTGGTCTGACGACACGTTCGTTGGCTTTACACAAATAATGTCTGTAATAAAATCTTGTTAAAAGTAATCACGTCAAACTACAACTGACAATATTATTAAATGTTTACAAATTTAATTTTCGCCTTGATCTTGACATACTTTGAGTGATTGCCAATTATTACTTTTACTCATTAAACATAAATGATAATATTAAGAATAAAAAAAAAAAAAAAAACTATTAATAATCCCTTGCGTATGTTCGTTAGGCGTTGTCACACGCGATGAAACTCATGTGCTCAGTTAATACGTCACAAAAACTTTCTTTGCTGTTTTAAGATTTATATTTTCACCTTTTATCATCGATAATTTTTTTTTTTTCCTCCTTCTTTCCTTCACTGCATCAAACATCCAGATAATATAGAAAGAATAATACAAATTATCTTCTTTCTCATTACACGTACACAATTAATAATTCCACAAAAAATGTATGTTACAATGAATTATTATTTCTCTTCACTTTATTTTCGCAATTTCATTTTTTTTCTCACGCAAAATGAATGGAACGTGGATAGAAGCGCGTCGGTTACCCTCACTCAATTCCTCTCACACCAAATATAAATTTTTCTTTTGGCGTCAAAGACGAAAACCATTTGATTATATATACTTGATATACGTTTCATACACCACGCGTACGGAAAAGACGCGAAGAATACACATACACGTACAGTTGCACGCACACGCCCCGATGTTCGCCTTTTCTTTTACTTTTTTTTTTACGTTTTTTTTTTTTCTTTTCTTTTTCACTTGCCGAGAATTCGATAGCCGGGACCGGCTACGCGCCCGTCCGGATGCCGGAGTCCCGGAGAGAAAATAAGTAATAGTTTAGCAAACGAATGAGCAAGTGAGTGAATGAGTAAGAGAGAGAGAGACCAAGTGCGAGTACATGAAAGCAAGAGAGAAAGAAGCACCGTTATATCACGCCTCGTATACGGTTGTGTGTATGACGATTTCTGTGCTGAATTTTCGTCGTTGCGTTAAATATTTATTTGCCGTATAATAATATAAATATAAGTAACGATAATCGTTATTATTATAATAATTATGTATGTCACACTATTTTTTATTAATATAAAATTCAAGATTTATTCTGACAAACTGACTAAATGGCAGAACATGGAGGCTCTAGAACAGCACTCGGCCGCCATCAGCTGCTCGTTGCGGACGAGCTTGTTTCATTTTCGCACCGCACTGAGGGCGCCGAGACCTCCCGGGACGCGCTTCGGCATTGTTCGCATCGTTAATTTTCTTTTCTCACACTGTAGTAAACTTCATGTTCACTTTATATGTATATATATATGTATGTACAAAAGCACAATGGGCACAAACAAGATTATGGGTTTAAAACTGATGGAAATATTTAGCATAGACAGATATGAATTTATGGACGATAATGCCTATGAAATTAAAAACGGAAAAAAAATTGTAACAGTTCTCTCCCGTCGCCCTTCACTTATCGAAAAAAAAAACCCCCGTCGCAAGAGGTGCCCCTTCTGGTGTGCCTGAAAATAGTATTGTGCAGTGTGCATACACATATTACTTCGGGAATCTTCGTTTCGAACATACCCGAATTATTACGAATATTCACGATTTATGAATTACAGATGGCGCAATTGAGCAATGCTGCATTTGAATTATATATTCATTAATTTCATGGTAATTATTACGTATGTGCTACTTTTGAAAGATTTATTAATGAGATTCAGTGAAATTTTTTTAACTAAGCATTCACTGTATAGTTTATTGATGAATAATATTAATAAAATTCTTTGAAATATTTATGATTTTGTGGTTATGTGAGAATTTATTCGAGGTTAGAGTAATATTTATTTAAATAAAACTTGGAAAACCCGCGTATGAACAATGGTGGACGTAATAAACTATACATATATTATATTGTGTGCTACTCTATAATCCCTGAAAAATTTTTTTCTTTTTTTTTCTCCTCCTTTAATTGTCATGTCAGAATCAGATAATGTATGACACACGCAAGTTCAATGAATCAAACAAATCATCTACATTTAATATAAACAAAAGTATTTAAATAACTACTGATTCATAGTGACATGAAAAAACATAAAACAATTATTTTTGTGAAATGATTGTTTGTAAATGTTATAATTTTGATAGTCTAAGGACCAAAAAATTTATTCTATTCTAATTTCTATTATCTGGTGGAAATGCCATCAGCATTAAACCTAACCTATATGTTAACTGATGAATAAATAAAGAAATAAATAAACAAATGAATGAATGAATGAATGAATAAATAATTTATGTGTATAAAGCTGATTGCTAATTAATTATTTGATCATTGAAATGATGAATTATCTTGCACGATGTCCTGGTATATATTGTGGACGAGAACTTTTGTCCGATGGAAATTGGAGCGATTGTGGAGCATGTTTACGAGGATATCGCAGTAATGGCACATCAGCTTGTGTACCATGCGATGATGCACCGATGATTTATGACTGGTTATATCTAGGATTCATGGCATTGCTCGCATTGGTTCTTCATTGGTTTTGTATTGATATGGTAGCACTAAAAAGAAATATACCTAAAGAAGTGATAATCATTCATTTATCAGCTTTATTTGAAATTATTGCAGCGTCTTTAATAACTTTACAATTAACAGATCCAATAGGATCATTTTCAATTAAATCATGCAAAGTACGAAGACTATCAGATTGGTATACATTATTACACAATCCAGCACCCAATTATGAAAGCTCACTTCATTGCACGCAGGAAGCTGTTTATCCTCTGTCAGTATAAGTATTTTCTTATAATTAAATCCACTTACTTCTATTCATTGCTATTTATAATAATATATGTGTGTTATGTAATTATGTTTTCAGATATACAATGGTTTTTGTTTTTTATTCACTTGGAGTGATAATTATGTTGATTGTTAGGCCATTTTTAGTGAAGAAATTTTTGCCAAAACAAGGGAAGTTTTCAATTTATGCTGCTTTATATTTCTTTCCCATACTCGCATTGCTACATGCTCTAGGAGGTGGTCTCATATGTATGTTGATTTATTTAATTATTTCATCGTGAGGAGAAATAAGAATTTAGAAATTCAATTTTTATATTAACTTAAATAACTGTGATTTTTTTTTTTACAACAGACTATTCATTTCCATATATCACGATAATTTTGTCAGTTCTATCAAACGCTGCTCATTTTGCGTTCAAATTGAATCAGGTAAAGTATCCTCGCAATCTTGTTGTATTATATAATAGTACTATTGGAAATGATATATATTTAATTGGGATATTTTTGTTTTCAGACAATGAAATCATTAATTCTAAGTTCAGTGTCAGATATCAAAAACGTTATTGTCATACTTGGTCATTGGCTCTTGCATGGATATGGAATTATGGCAATTGCAACATTGCGGGGTGTTAATACGCATCCAGCGATGCTTATATTGGTGCCGTTACCTGCATTATTTTACATACTCACCGCAAGGTTTACAGATCCACATAAACTTCATATCGAATAATTTGTGATATAACTTCCGATAAATTTGAAGATTTATTTTATGTAATAGTTATAAATGTACACGTTTTATTATGCTGTTGATTAATATATTTTATTGTTTTATTACTGGACAATATGTATATATGTTCCAGTTAAACACAAGAAACGATTAAATGCAATTATTGATATCATGTACATATTATGATGCTGGCGCAAAACTTACAACTAGAGTACTTTTAGCTGGCATTTCAATTGTCTTCGTTGACAATGTTGCTCTGTGAAAAAATTAAAATAAGAATTATTAATGAAATCATAAAATTATTTTGATTAGTTAATTTATTTAATTAACACAATTAAATACTTACTGAATAGCTACAGTGCCATTTTGAGGTAAATAATTTGGACTGTGGGTTACGACGTTCACTTCATGGGGCATGAATGGTAATGTTGACACGTCAATAATTCCACTTTCTTCTGAACTCTGATATGCTACTAAATAAGTAGGAGAGCCATTTTTTACCCTATAAAATTTATTAAAATAATTATTCATGTAAAAAATAAATTTATAACCAATTTTACATTTATATAAGTAATATTATTTTAGGTTAGTTTCATTGCATGCTATTCGTGTCGAATCATAAAAATAACTCACCCATTTCTGTATTGAACAGAAGCGACAAGCGTGAAACAAGGTAAATCAATGGTTAGTTAATTTAATTCACAATACAACATTCTATTGAATAATTGTTATAACTACGTGTAGGCCGAAGTATTCTTAAATTTTTTTATAAGAAGAATAACGCAGGATATAGTCAATTGACTCTTCAATTGATTTGACTCTATAACCTTACTCATGAAATGAACGTATTTGCTCGCGAGCATTCACAATATCCCATGACCAAATAGTGTTAGTTCCATACGTTATATTAATAATAACTGCATACCACATTTATTCTAAAAGGGATTATTGTTTGCTCACCTTGTATAAGCGAAGACTGTGCCATTAATAATGTAACTGTTAAAATCACCGTAGAGGAATGTATCCTCGCTACGTTTTGCAGCTAATATTGCAAATTCCTTTTTCACGCTTGATAAAGTATCATTCAACTTAAATATCGGCGTTCCTGGCAATAACAACGTCATTAATATGATACTGTCTGCTATGTCTGCTGGCATGCGTTTCCTCAATGGTCGTGCCCCTCCATTTACCTGTAATTAATTATAAAATTAAATATTAAAATATGTCAAAAATTTATGCGAATAAAGTGATTGAATAGAATATGTTTTATATACTCACGTCCCAACTAGGCCATGTCACATTAACCCCGGAGATCCAATTGGATATGCCATTTTGTAAAGCTCGGGCAGTGATTCCAGCATTGGCTGTTGCGAGAAATTGTGAACTTTGTGGTAAATCAATTAATCGTTTATTTTCATTATATACAGCTAACGTATCTGATGCAATGTCATCTTTTAAAGCAAATAATCCATTATTTTTCGTGATATTTGTTACAATTTCACGCCATTGTGTCAAGATTTTTGCATTATCTTCACGATCTTTTGTATGTACATGCATAAGATATTGATATTCTGCAGGATCAGCGGGTGTTGCACTGCTTTGTTCATTTTGTCGTGCTGGATCTTCGGTTAGATATTGTGTGCTGCCTAAACGAAAACCACTTACACCACGATTAAGCCAAAATGAAAGTATATCACTGAATTCCTCAACGACTAGTGGATTATGGAAATTAAAGTCTGGCTGGGTTTGATTAAATTGATGTAAGTAAAATTGTCCACGTTGTGTGTTAAATGTCCACGCTGAGCCGCCATTTACACTCAGCCAATTATTTGGCGGTTGACGATTACCCTCCGGTGACATTTTTCCATTAGCCCATACGTAATAATCAGCATATGGATCTTCGCCATTTACAGATCGACTGAACCACGGATGATTTAATGATGAATGATTTGGATCAAATTCAAGTAAAATTTTTTGATCACGTGCTTTAGCTGCAGCAATAATTTGGTCTACAAACTCCACATCGCCAATTTGTGATCTTACAGATTTAAAATCCTCAATATGACCAGGATCGCCTTTTAAAATTGATGCCAATGAAATTATTTTAATATGTTGACTCTTTAAAGTATCCAAAAGTGATTCCACACTTTTCAAATCTTTTCCTGCAATCTCAGTGGATTCTATTTGCAATATAGGACTCTCTTCCCACCATGTTTTCGGTTGAGGTGATACACATTTTGGTGCCATTATAATAATAGCAATGGCACCACCAAGCATGGCAAACCATAAAACCCAAAATCCAACGAATAAAATCCATCGTAATCGCACCCAAAACGGATCATTTGCATACTTCATTAACTCTTCTTTTCCCATACCACATAATGCTGGTTTTACACAATCAATATCTATCTTGGTGTCACCATTCTCAGACATGAATATTACCTGTAAAAAAAACATTAATTTCCCATCATAAATATAATTTAGCTAAACGTGCTGGAAAATTTTTTAAAATTCTGATGCAACTTCACATAACCTCTAATATTTCACATTTTTTTCTTTCAACCATAGAAACAAATTTATATAATAACAATAAATAAATACAAATACATATAAATATTAGCGATTTATCTACAGAGTGGACATCTCACTGAACCCGTTATATATAATTATACATATAAAAATAAATAATCACTATACATATTTCCATGAAATAATTTTTTTAAGTATCTATAAATTTTTTACCTCAGTTGCATTTTTATTTGATTTTTTTTTTGGTGATTCTTCATTCAACATTTTTTCTTTTACACCATCATCAACTTCTGCTTCATCTACTTTTTGTCCCATGGCTAAATCTTTATCGTCTTCAACTTTAGATTGTTGCAGTTCCTGATGATTTACATCATCTTCCGACAGCGACTTATATGTAGCGACTGATCCGTTAGTTGTGCTATTCACCTCCGGGACGTTCTCTAAATCAAATTTCCCACTCTCCATTTTATTTCTTTAATCCAAGGTCGTTATATGCCTGTATACGAATATATACACATATGCAAAACAGTGACGGCACGCCTTTGTGGGTTACGAGTTATGCAAATAGAATAATTCGATGTGTCGTCAGTCTCCAATGCACTTTTACGAGTGGTTTACACACTCTATCTACAGACTGAATATGTAACTGTACAGTGTACTCTCCAATCTGCCGTCGTCTACCAACAATTGATCGATTACAGAGTACAGAGTGAAAAAGACATCTAACACGCACATCATTTGCGCATGAAACAAAATATTTAATGAACAAACATTTTATATCAATTACTTTTGTATAGTTGATAAGCATTATCGTTTATTAAATTTTACTTTTGGTATCTACTAAAAGGCCTTTTACTTTCTCACTGATAAAATTATGTAATTAAAGGGAACAACATTATTGTAATATGTTTTAAGGAAAGAAAGGCATGATGAGAAATTGAAAATAATTTTTTAAAAAAGATTATATTTATTTATGTATATTATCACATTTTTAATTATATTAGAAAAGATTTAGTTATAATCATTGATTATGGGTCAATGCTTTAAAGTTCAGTAGAACTTATTATGAAAGAAAAAAAAAATATAATTATTGAAAATTTATTTATATACTCTCATATTAAAATGTTTAATTCATCACATAATACTTTCCTGTGTTCTTTATATAGAACTTTCATGAGTCAATGACAAAACAAGAATGTAGAATATAATATTGTGAGAATATTATATAAAAATAGAAAATTTGTTTGCAATAGTTGAATACTTTTTTGTACTGTCATCATGTTATTAAACTGTGTTTGATTATTATGTATCTGAACATAAGCTTGGCACCAAGCACCAATAACTAAATAATGACAGTACAATAATCACAACTAATGCAGCCCAAAACATCCAGAATAAAAATATTCGCATTCTAATCCACATTGGATCAGCCACTAGATAGTCATAATTTCCCTGCAATTCTGAAATTAAAAAAGAAAAATCAAACTATTTTACGAAAATAATTATGAATTAATTGTAAAATAAACAAATTAACTCACCACTCTTAAATAATTCTGAATCTATTTCATTAATACACACAGTATGATCAAGCAATCGTAATTTTTCGCTAAACACAACAGGATGATAATCTTCTCCTTTGAGAAAATCAGTGATTGTCTGATAAAAATACATTTTAAGACAATTATCAGAATGTTATCTTTTACGTCCTGCACGTTTGCCACGCGAATTGCAACAATATAAAATACATTTCAACTCTCTGTTATTATATAGTAACACTTAATTCTATAATCCATATTAATAAACATCTGCCTGTTATTTTTTTTTTTTTTATAACATCATCTTATTCATAATATTCTTCCTATTTACAACGATGCATTATAAATAATTTACATTCTCGTCTGGTACAATAATACGATTAATAATGACACTGATATAAGGACATATAAATTTATTTTAGAATGTGAAAATGATAATTATAGAATTATTAATATTAAGTTGCATCTATTTTATCGGTTGTCTACATCATTTTCACGATAGAAATATAAAAATGGAGAGCGTATATTGATGATTTCCTTTCTGAATAATTCAGTTAAGTTGTGATAATCACTTGAAGTGGGAAACGTTCAACGAGGTCAACGATAATAATGTAATCACAGTTGTTTGACAAATATTACAGCTAAGCTAAAAAAAGAATGATTAAAATAACAAACATGGCGATTATCAATTTTGATATATCTCTCTCATTTGCTATAGTAAAGACAGAACTCAATGAATAAAAAAATAAATAATATTTCAATACATCAGTTTTAATATTGCAATTTAATATCCTGCATAATTTTATTTTTTACCAATCAATAGACACTATAAACAATATTTTATTAATTATTTATAGAATTATCATCAACATAAATAATTTTTGGCTTCTGTATTTTTTTATTGTCAGAAAAAAATTTCAATTTCAATTATTTATACTATCTTAATAGTATACAGATAATTATTTTGGCCTTGTATTTAAAAGTTGATTCAATAATTTATTTTATCTTTTTTATTTCTCTAGGACTTTGTAAAGAATCTCGTAATTTTGGCAAAACTTCAGTAAATATAATAGTACCAATAAACACTAATGATGTACCAATATAATGATAGGTACTGAATGAATTTTGGAAATAAACAATGGAAAATAATAATGATATAAATTTACGTAAAGTGACGACTAAAGTCACTGTTAATGATGTGCATTCAGTAGTCAATATGAACACTGAGCTTATACACATATATCTGAAACATTGGTTAAGAATTTTATAGTTATAAATGCATTGTCATACTCTTATTTAATCACTGTACTATTATCATGATACGCCATATTTACTGTAATAGTATAACGTTTATAGCATGTAATATTAAAAGGATACTGCGTGATAACATTTCCAATTAAATATAGAATATTTTTTGGTATTAAAATTCCTAAAATAGCAATGGGATCCGAATTGATTGCTATTAATGTATGTCGCCATATATTTGGTGCCAATGTTAGGAAAAATGGAAGTGGTAATAAATGCTGAAAGAAAAATTAATAATATAAATGATAGATATGTATAAATACATTTATGTATTATTGAATGAATGAAATTATGCATTTACTGTGTAATATAAAGCTTCCTGTGGATGTTTTCCATATCTATTGTACAATACTTCTTGATATAATCCCATTCTTGCAGATATGAATAAGGCAATAGTCAATAAGCTTATTCCTAATGTCCACCAAAAAAAAGTCTCCATTGGTGTTGCTGGTATGGAATTCTCAGTAATTTTTTGTGTTGACTTTACTTCTTGTCCACTGACTATCGTACAAATTACTATTCCTACCGTTATCATGAATACTGATAAGTATTTGCTGAATACGTATTGCTTCTTTAATATTATGATTCCCATAATCATATTTGCCATTAAAGAACCCTGAAATTTATTTATACATGAATAAAATTATCATTTTTATCAAACATGCAAGTTGAAAATTTTAAAAATAATAATTAACTTACTGCTCTGAATATCATGTGAAGAGGCATGGGAATATTGAAATCAAATGCATAATTGTTGCATACACTTGTTAAAAAAAACATAACAACAAGAATCATGTAATCTTTGATTCCAATTCTTGGTTTAACAGTGCCGAATTTTGATGTAAAAATAAATCCCTCCAGAGATATTAATAGAAATTGTGCGAATGTAATGAGATTTCCACTGCCAGGATCCTCTCTAAAAAAATAACAAAATAAATAAGCTATACATATACAATGAATAATATTTGAATAAATATATGGTTACGTCATGAATTCAATAATCGCTAAATATTTTTAAAAAATACAGTACAAAATATAAACTTACTTAATTAACAATTCCAAAAATACAACATTTGTACAACAACCGAAAAAAACAAGACTTATTGCTAATGCTACCTTCATTTTTGTGTAAATTTATAAAGTTTAAATACGTATATATGTAAATATAACCTATAAATATCACGGACGCAAAGTACGACTGGAGTGCTAAGTCTTTTAGAATAGCACAGAATTGTGTGAAAGGTTTCAAATAAATAACTCTCTTTTAGCTACTTAATATGTATATTAATAAATTAAGAATTTTCTAAGAAATAATTTCAAACTAATATTTTATTGGTTAACACGAAAATAAATAACAAGTCATTCTAAAAAGCACTGCACGTGCGTATGACAAGTTATGGAGGTCGTTATAGATGTGAAGCCGATGTCTACTGAAATATATTTGTCGATCGCTGGCAACCGACTGTCAAAGTGTCAAGTAAGAACGATATTTGTTGTCAATGTGATCATCGTGATCTATTCGGCAGTGATATAAATTACATCATCTGATTGAGCATCCATGACGCCTGCGCAGTGTTGGAGCTGCTGCTTGCGTCGTTGGCGCCACTCGTGGCCTCTTTGAAGTACTATTTGGTGCGGTAGATAATGGCGTCTTGTATCACAATTCTGATAATTGTTCTATCGAAAGTTTTTCGCCACACTCTTATATATGAATGTAGTATGTAGCTGCATATGTATATTTCAATTTGAATATCGCGCATTTAGTATTTCAACGAATGACAAGGATTTCATTTGCACGTGTCTTCATTAATAAATAAAGAAAAAGAGGGAAAATAATATAAACACAAATGCCTCAAATGATTCCGATTATAATAATGCAGTAATTAGTACGGATATAAAATCAACAGATGACGTAATATATGTATATGATAATGAATGATACAATATTTAATTTGTAGCATTTCATGATCACGGTCGCTGTCAAGGATATTTTATAAGACAAAATTAAATTTACACATACATGAATTTTATAAAACTTTATAATTGTTTATATCATATACATAAATAATACTAGTATTGAATTGCGATATCTATATGTATATTTCTGTTTTGTAGATATTTTTTCATATACTCATTATTTCATTAATTAAAAATATTCTTAAGTAACATATTATTCTATACAGTACACATATATAAATAACTTTAATAATTTATATCAATTCAGGCTATGTAACTGTGTGCGTATTATTTATTTGATTACAATATAATTGCCTGTTTATATATGAATTATTATAAATGATTCCCCAGTGAAATTGTTCATTACAATATGTCTTCCGTTGCAATTATCTTGTTTTTCTTTCTAAATTAATATTATTCACGCACTTATATAATATAATATAATATAATAATGATAAAAAAATATTATTTGTGAACATAAAGTTTATTGATACGTATAAGTAAATAATATTATCACAAATGAATGATGATTCTAGTGACATATATGGAAGAAGAAAAAAATTAAATAAAAAAAAAGTTAATCATATGTAAAGATGTACTGTTTAATCATTTTTCGTTTTATCTGATTGATATGTAGTACTGTTAAAATTATCATTTGATTGCGTGAAGGAATCATGATTGTGTCTTGGTAAAATTTTAAGTTGTACTCCATCAGCATTTATGAGTACAATTGATGATATTAATCTTAGATCATTTGTACTATCAATTGATTGAATTTCGTATGCTCGCAGGAGTGATATGATTGATACTTTTACCACCATTGTTGCAAATTTCCATCCGATACAATTACGCGAGCCTGCACTAAATGGAATGTATGCAAATGCTGGCGGTTTTGGTGCACTTGGTAAAAATCGTTCGGGTATAAAATTTTCCGGCTGTGGAAAATGACGTGGATCACGATGAAGCATAAATGTATTTACTAGCACAGTAGATCCAACAGGAATATCATAATTCACTACAAAAAAAAAATAAAATTATATTATAATAATACAATAAATAATCGAGAGGGGTTTTAAATAAAAATTTGGGCATTTACTTAATTTCAAAGGTTGATAAATTTGTCGAGCTATCAATGGTACTACTGGATACAATCTCCAAGTTTCTTTAACACAAGCCTCCAACCATGTGAGTTTGGTTAATTTCTCAAGTGTCAATTCACCATTACCAACAATCGTTTCATATTCCTCCAGGATTTTGTCCTATTAAAATAAAAATATTTAATGTTTCATTGTGAAATTAAATAAATTTATTTAATTGTTAAATTATTTATCTACCTGATAATCGCGATTTTGACCCAAAGTATAAAGGATCCAAGTAATGCTCGTTGCAACAGTATCATGACCAGCAAACATAAATGTATTAACTTGATCTCTTATATCCTTATCACTAAGACCTGCATCCTCATTTTGAGAATAGTCCAAAAGTAAATCTAAAAGTGCTTTTTTTTGGCTTGTAGACTCATTGAAATTACCATCATGATTTACCTTCCACTCGGCCTTGCGTTCGGCAATAACCTAACCACAAAATGTACAGATACAAAAAAATCAAATATAAATATTTTGTAATCAAAAATTAATAATAATGATTCATAATTGAACATACATTGTCTACAAAACCATGAATAGTTTTAAGTGCCTCCTCATGTTCTTTTCCCAAGGCTGTCCGTTGGAAAATTGGTTCCAGAGATATCCAAATATTAGTAAATCTCGTTTGAATAATTGATGTCATCCTGGATAATAAAATCTACGTATGAAAATAATTCATTGCGAATAGTAAAGCGCATTTAAATTGTAAATAAATATCTAATTATTCTTACTTTTCCACAGCTACAACATAATCATTCAGAAAATTCGTCTGCGCATTAATATGGTAACCCATACTACTTTCTAAAAATAAAAAACAAAAATGATAATATATTAATTATTCACGAGTTAAAAATTAGCCTTTAGGCGATATTAAATTAATTAAGCGATGATATTCAATTTTTTATCGTTTTCTGACTCAAACTAATTGTATATTGTTATTCTACAGTGCGATAAATTAATTGATATAATTATCATTTATCTAAATATTAAGCATGGTCATTAAGGCATCAATATTACTAGACAAACAAATGAATTAAAATTACTTAAATAAATTAATTATTTACCACATATCATATCTACTGCTGCACGTTTTGCGTATGGTACAATATTAAAAATTTTGCCAATCTCTGCTTGAAGACAAGTAACCATGGTTGAGGCCTCACGTATCACTGACTTCAGATAAGTCTGCTGAAGTCCACCATGAAAAGTAGGCGTAAGAAGCTTTCGTTGAAAATGCCAATTGTTTCCTGATAAATAATAAATGAATAAAAATTTTACAAACATATCCACAATTATAATAATTAAAATTTATTAATTATTAAAGACGAATTTGATAGTGAAGCAACATACATCTTTATTTATTTTTAATATTTTTTTTTTTGCATTCGTGACTTCATTATTTATATTTGCTATTTCTGATAAATTAACATAGTGAGAATATAATGTATGTGTACAATTTGCATTTGGTATCGGAACTCGTCAGATTGCCTCAAGGTATATAATGTAATTTAAAATATTAAAAACAAGTAAATGAACATTCACGATACAGAATAATAATAATATTTTATATAATATTAATATTTTTATTTTAAAAATGGAATTTTATATTTATTGTTAATATGTATTAATGTTACTATAAAATTTTCTCTCAACTTTTTTGACTTAACAATTTACTGAGAATTAAAAAAGACAAGTAATATAGAGTACAAGGTTGCAGACGTATTATTTCTAGATTTATTTAAATGACGCTTGAATAATTAATTTTTCTCTGATCTGTTAATAATTGATAGTAACAATGATGAAATGAATTTAAAGTTCCTTATACACTGTGAATTGAATGATATAACGCAGTTGAATGATAATTATATATCATGATTATATAAAGATGAAAAAAAATATTTGGTATTACCAATATGAATGAATGAATAAATTGATAAATATAAGCGATGAATATTACTGAATTTATTTGGACGTTTTGAAAGTAATATACATTAATGTCGGTCATTAACATCTGACCATTTCTTCCTCCATCTTTTTGTTGTCTACGACGACTCATTCTCTGTATGTTTAAGCACGTCTACGCAAAATATTTTACATTACCTACTTGGAGATGGCCCAAAATAATCCCGGCTAAAAATCCTGCACGCGCGTGGTCAAAAATAACGGATATATAGAAAACAAAAAATAAAAACGTACGAAGGACACGAGACTGATCTCCAATCGTGATTGTTTTTTTATTTACATCGTTCAGTCAAACACTTTATGTGTTTCTATTATCGAAAAAAATAAAAACACCCAATAATCTTTGCAGACAAATGAATTTTTCTATTTATCCATTTATCATTTTTCAATAAATATTACGTAAATTGTATTCTTATACACATACATTGTCGCATTAACTCACTAAAAATAATCATACATTATATCAGTAACATAAGTCAGTGTAATTTTAATAAAAACATAGTGGATTTTCGGACAATTGGAAATATAAAATGAAGTAAAAAATAAACAAAGTGAATATGAAATTGTAATTATTAATGCATACCTGTACTGAGTACGAGGCCATTGCCAAGCCATGGCTTGAGATATTGATACTCCAAGCTTTTATCAATATGAATGCTACTACTTAGAAGTGGCTGAATACCTTCAACACGATAAACAAATACTAATGGTCGAAAGCCAAGCCATAATATATAAATATCACCAAATTGTTTGCCCCATATTATCAATTTTTTGAAGAATTCTGAAATAATAAAAAGAAAATAATAGCATAAGTAATTGTGAAGAAATTATACGGAAGACATTTATGTCTGAAGTATATAATAATGTACATATGTGTGTGTATATATATATAAAGTTGTCATTGCGCATTCTCTTCGGTCGTTGCCTCGATGGCACGAGCAAGTAGGCCTTCACCAGCTATCTCTATAATTCGCAATTAGGTAGGTTCTCCCTCCTTATGGCCTCGTCGACGGCCGTCAACGTCGCGGCGATGACCGAGAGCGCGTTGCACGCGCGATCGACGCGATTATTCATTTGGACAAGGAGTCTATATGGTGGAGGGAGCATCTTATATACACCGACAGCTCTGGAAACTATGAGCGCAGAAGAAGAATAAGAATAACAAAAAGATGAAGAAGAAGAAGAAGAAGAAGAAGAAGTCTAGTAAATAATGAGCGGCCGTTGACCAGGAAAAATATCAGACATTTTTGCAGACGAGACTGGTTGAACCCACACATTTCAATCTATCGATCATCAGTTAATTTATCCACATTATTCTTGTTAAGATTGGAATATTCTAATAATAATCATTTTTATTATTGTTGTTATTATTATTGTGGATGTGTATATACACATGAGATTGATAAATATTGATGGCATGAAGAATTTTATCGAATGTTATATAACTTTTTTTGCAGGATATTATATGAATAGTTATTTTTGTATATATTTATTTGTTTGAGATTTAACTTGAATTTAAATTATTTTTTGCAGCATAAATCATTAATATTTTTTTTTTTTTTTCATTGTAAAAACATGAAAAATAATGAGTGATGATAATGATCTTTATTTTTAATTTTATTTAAATTATTATGTAAAAAATAAATGAAAAAAAAAAATAGATTAATTAAAAATTCTGCATGTTGAATATTAGAGACAATTTTTTTTTTCTCTTTTAATTATCTTGTAATATTTTATAATATTTTATAACTAAAATCGACATCGTATAGTAGAATATAAAAACAATGTGATATAAAAAATACCTGTATATATAATTTATCGCAACATTGATAAACAAATGACCTTGTATTATTTTCAAATACGCGAATTGTTTTATTGACTTTTATTTTATCATTTATTCTCATATTCGCGGATTGTTATCAATGAAGAAAAAAAAAAAAAAAAGGAGATCATGTACATATACATAATTCACTGTAATAATACTTGTATATATTATTAATGAATAATAAATACCTTTGGATTATAAAAGATATAATTAAAAGTAAATATAATTGTAAACATGAATTTTTAATTTGGCTAGAAAACAATAATACTCAGACACGTGTATGTTTGGGGCGTAAAACGAGGACGAGAACGAGAGTAAGAACACCCATTTGTGTTATACATATATCTTTATATACATATATGTTTCATATGTTCTGCTGTCTTCTCTTCATGATCGTTTATTCGCTCGTGGAGAGAAAGATTCGCGTGTGCGATTATCGCGCAATGCACGCTTGTCGACCTCGACCCGATTTTTCGTCTTCTTCCTCCTCTTTTTTTTGTTTTTTTTGTTTTATTCTTCTTTCTCTTCTTATACTATGTCTTATTTATTTTCTTCATTCACTCATTCTCTCTTTTTTCCTTCTGTGTATCAAATAAATACATTGAAATATATATTTATAAATATATGTATATACACATTAAAGCTCCACGCGCGCGTCTGCATCAACGGATGATGTTGATTGACCCTAAATAATAAATAAAAGACGCGTGTGTTATGAGAGAGTACATATAAAGAATTGGTATGAACGAAATTTTCATTTCATCATTGAAAAACTTTCTTTTTTTTTTTTTTTTTTTTACCAATGTCCCAAATACACTTTTTACGCCATAATAAAAATAATAATAAATGTCTGAACTGTATATTTATTTATTTATTTATTTATGTGTACGTACCTTCCAAACTGCAATTTAGCTGATATGCATTGCCAATTATTGGAATTGCCATTGGCGATGGAACATTTCTTAATGGATAAAGAAATTTTGCCCTCTTTACAAATAATCCCAAGAGAATTGTTAAAATACTTAATGAAAGGACGAAAGTTATCCATGAACCCACAATGGGCATTGTTGTATTCGTATTGGCTACTGCCATGGTATCGCGTGAACGAGTGTAAATGCTCAAGTAATTTCTTTTTTATTTCTCTCCTCAATTTTTTCTTTCTCAGTGAAAAAAATATATGTGCGTGTATTCATAAATATATATATATATATATTTACACATATATATGTATATATATATATAGAACAAAACGTTATCACTCGGTGATGTACTACACTAAATTTTACGCACGAGATAAAGAAAAATAGCAATCAAAGTGTGTAGTATACGTGTTGCATGGTTTTTTATTTTTTATTTTATTTTATTTTTATTTTTTAATTCTTTCTCTTATTTTTAATTGCACAAAATAACCCACTTTCAAAATGTAATTATATATATGATATAATTTTCATTTGTTTTAAAAGAAAAAAATCTAAACAAAAATAAATAAAAAAAATGTCATTTTTGTGAATTTTTTGTTGATCCGATAATAGTGTGGTGTCTGTATCCGTAAAGACACTAAGGATATTCAAACATATAATTTTTCGTGTTTGTTATTCACGTAATTTATCGAATATTATCATTTTTTTTATTTCTTTGGGATTCGATGAAGAAAAATAAGAAAAATAAACACTCAATTCTGTAACAAATAGGTACGCAATGTATTTCTTTATACTGTTAATATTACTACTTTATAGTTCGAATAAAGTTATTCTTATGCGTTATTCGCGGCCAAACTCTTGTTCTTATATGCTTGCATACTACCCCCGACATACCAGTTTATACGAATCGACCTCCGCCAATAGAAGGGGACACGTGGATGCGATGATCGGCACTCTGTTATACGCTTCAACCTCTTGCTGTATGGTCAATCGTCCCCTCTTGTCAGCAGCATTTCCTTTACCCAACACAACACATGTTGCACATCCTACGTATCTATATATACACGTTGTGTGTATACATATATCATTCACCGCATTTAAAAAAAAAAAATAATAAAAAAAAGAAGAATATTGATAATGAATTATTAATTACAATCAAATTAAACAATGAGGAATGTGAGATAAATGAAATAAATAAAATGATTATATTGACAAACTCAGGAGATAAAAATAAATAATGAATTGACGATTTAATATACTCATTATTGAAAGTGTAGATAATTTTAATTTATTCATTTTTTTTTAATCTTTCATTGGCAATATTTGTGACAGTGGGAAATCATAAATCGAGGTCATCCAGTCGCCATCAGTAGTAGAGAATTCATCTTTCGTGTCTTGATGTCTTTATAACGTACGTTTTAACGATTTTTTAATATGATTTTTATAAAGAAGTGTAAAAATTATTTCAGTTTCTTCTGATGGCCAGTCTAATGGAATCCTAAGATAATATGAACAATAGAGGATTAATACGTGATTCAGGAATTATATTCGTAACTGTCTAAAAATGGTGATTCTAAATTATTTTAAATTACTCTCAATATAGTATTGTTGTTGTTGTTGTTGTTGAATATGTCGTTCTTTTTATCTGTAGATAGAATGTGATAATAATATATTATGTGTCCAAAAATATCAGATCAGTCTATGATACGTTGCTTTCAAATAATAATGTAATATTGATGATGTTTACATTTTTTCTCGGTCGAGACGTAGATTTTTTTCGTATAATATGGAACAACCGAAAACACGAAAGAATTTGTATGCAATATAAGAAAATAAGTGAGTAATATTTTGTATCTAATATGTATGACTTAATAATCATACTAATAATATATTATAATTGAATTATGTATTGGCAGGATGTTAGTTCTTCAAAATGATTAAAAATAGTAAATTGATTTATTTGAAATTTGTAAGTATTAATATATCAATGATTAATAATTGATATCCAGTAGATATATCAGTGAAATATAATTTTCAAGAAAAATATAGTCTTAAAATAAATCAAAAATATTACGTGTTAAGGTAAGATTATTATCGAATAAAATGAAAAATACATTTAATGATTTTCTCTATGTTTATCTAGAATATTTGTTGATATCATTGGACGAATGGAAAATATATTTATGTTGGACCTTGAAAATTGACGACACGTGCCTGATTATTTTATATTAATGGTTTTAGTCGTCCAGAGTCCAAATATATATGAGGTGACATTTTGAATTGAATGTAAATTGGTGGCCTACTGCAAATATATGGTGAAATGTGTTTCGAGGACGCAGATAATTTTCTTTTCAACCATGAATATATAAAAGCCAATTCAATTGCATCTCAGATAAACGATTTATTTCATGATAGAGGTCAAGATCCCAAAAGAAAATAGATAGGTTGACACGTGTATTTTTTTTTTATCATTGATATAAAAATATATATACATTCAATAGATAATAAAATGATTTTAAATGATGATAATTTAACAATTGCAATTATATATGTATATTGCAAATGAAGATAAATAACCGCATGATTATTTGATAGATAATTAATCAAAATTTATTTCGCATATAATATGCCATGCAATAATATTTTTACGTAGATATTATTTATTCAACATTGAATTTTTATTAAATATTATTTTTAATATGCAATCAAATAAATTTTTTTATTCTCCTCATGCATTTAAAATCAATTTTTCTTTATGGTAATTGATTTGGATTTGATACCATTGTGAAAAGCAAATGAAAAAGAGGAAAATAAAAAAAAATATAACAACTCAATGCATCAGTGAAAACATATATTATACAGATCTTTCATTGTAAAAATTCGCCTTTGGTGATGCACTGTTATGACAACAATATCAGCCACGTGCTCAATACTTTTCAATAGATTCATTTTTTTATTTTATCGGTCGCGGTCTACTTCATATTATATTTCAAATGACCCGTATGTATATTATTAGTACAAATAATTATCTTACTCATAATACCCCTTTCACGATTTATTATCAATTTTATCAAGCACATTAACAATAACGTTTAAGTAAATTGATTAATAGACAATATATTAAAGTGAGAAATAGGTCAAAATTATTATATATTCATTCAAGAATTTTTCCATCAGTAAATTTTCTTTTCTTACATGAAAAAAGAAAAAAAAAACTGCCTTTATCAATTTCAAGAATCAGGAAGCACTAGTGACATTATTGTAAAGCAATGATCTATGAATACAATTGTATTATGTATCTCATTATCATAAATATATATTTTCATTTTGGTTTTGACAATTATTTTGTCAAGCCTCATTCTCACGATAGCTCTATTATTTTTCAGGCAATCTCAAAGGTTCTTCATATGTACATATCACATGCTTAACATGTCCAACTCTATGTGCTCAGTAAACTATTATTATTACACAATGATCATCAGAGACAATGGACTTGCGTGCAGACTAACTAATGCAATTTTCAATTCTTCAGTTCATTTTTGAGGTTAGCCAAAGAAATATAAACAGTAGACAAATATAACCTCGTTTTCAATATTGAAACATTCTGGTATATGTACATATACATGTATATTTATGTATAACTATATAAAAAAATAATTTATTACATCAGAGCATATTATACAAAATATATTTGTATATAGTTAATAAACATTCCACATTATCCAATGTAGTAAATAAAGGACTGGAAATGTTCCTGCAATTGTCATGAAAATTGGTTTTGCATTATTAGCACTACCAGCCAAATATTTCCCTGAAAATCATAAATATTTAATGAATAATTATTATATTAATATAGATTTAAAATTTATTGTGTGACTGGTAAATAAATAAAAATTTTAACTTACACACAGAGCCAAGATAAGCGTGACAGCAACATTCTCTTAATCTGTGATATTCTCCACAATTTTCAGCGATTGTTTTACAAGCCTGTCTTCCAACTCGACATGTGTGCTCGACAAATGGAAAGACTTCTGAAAAAAATTCATCTATTCATATAATGTCACATTACATTTTCATTGTGTGATAACTGAACATATATTGTAAAACGATGATACTCAATGATATTAAGTAAAGAATTTTGATCACGGTTTGACGTGACCTAACTGAACTCTTTATATATATTTGATATCGGATTACGAGGAGTGGTTTCCGGTGAAATATCAATTTACGATAAGACATGTAATATGTTAATATATGACAATAATCTTACTATACTGAATTTTACAGTTTATTCATAGCATATGTTGTAAATTAATGATTCATTTTAAAGCACTGTTACAGACGTTTTATACTCAATGCTGCAGATTGTAAATGGCACTGTAGAGTTCTGTTTGTTCCCAAGATCGATCGGTATATTAACGACTTTTATACTTGCATTCTATTCTATTCGCGTAGTTGATGCGTGCAACGATGCATTTGCTTTATACAATATGCAGTTTGCATTTTGATTATACCCATCAAGTGTACACTGTGATGAATTAATTTTAAGATCATGATAAACAAATGCTGAAACGATTATCGTTCTATTGACACTTTCTACAATTGAATTAATATCACAAAATTATTCTATTGTATTGTTTAAAAATGAAACAATGCAGTGTTCGTTTAGATCAAACTATTAATTTTTTTTTTTGTTCAGCTAAAGATAATAGAATTTTTTTTTGTCAATTCTTTTTATTCATTTAACACGCATGAATTGTCATCTGACGAAATATTATATTTTTGTATATTACTATTTTGTTTTTTACAGATCGAAGGTTGAATTCACAAACATAACCAAGTTGTTGTAACGCACGACTGCGATATATCGAGGACGATAAATAAATATACATTATAATATTTAATATTTTCACGATTATGAGAAAATATACGCACTATTGTAACTACTGTCACAGCAACAATGGTCATTAATGACACTTCCGTCCTTGCAGTAGGTCATCTCATCATTTGTACATGATTTACATCCAGGTTCCGAATCTGTAAATATGAAAAAAAAAAAACAAATCAATTATTATTTTATACATATGTCCTTCACTTATTTCTTTCATTATTATTTTTACTATTATTTCTTTCTTCTATATTCATTCTCTTCTATACACAATTAACTCTATATACCAAGACAGATGTCATGAGAATTTACTTATTAATTAACGTAAACATTAATTATATAAATTTTCAGATTATACACTCATTCAAGTAATGAAGCAACAATTATACAGTGAGTCGAACATTTACGTAACGAATAGTCGGACAATCACCTGTTCTTCCATCGAACTACCAACAAACATTTATCTACAAAAATATACATATAACATTATTTACATGTGGCTTTGGTGCAGGATAAAACGTGATTTGGAAACAAGACGAAGACTTATACAGTAATTTATTTACATTAGTACACACGGAATTGATATTTACAAATTCAAGATAAAATGCGTCCACAGTGTGATAAGGACAAATATTCCACATGCATTGATATGAATGATATTTATTATTAATATAATAATATTATAGTTTACCTGAAGGAATGTGAAGTGTTCTAGCAACTGAAATAGCCTCATCATGTGACACTTCATGATCCAAAACATAATCATCATCTGGATAGTGATCAACAATAGTTATTGCCTCCAGATTACAAATAAAAATAAACAGAAAGACAAAAATTGTCGTGATTCCAATTTTAATCATGCTACAGCAGTAAAATCTTCTTCATCATTGTCATATCCGCGTAATTTTCACGTTATTTGAATATTTATTAATTATTCAAATTAGTGATATATTGTCTGAAAGCGAAAAAACAAATGGATTATTAAAACAAATGAATTAAAGAATGAATAATTATAATTGAATTGAATGAGAATGAATGTACAGGTGAAATTAAATTTGTTTAGATGTATATTTACGTATGAATATGATGTACGTATTTCGTATTTAGTAGTAGTATTTCTTCAAGGAAGGGAAAACAAAAAAGAAGGGTGCGTTATAACGTGATATCGATCCAGACGGTTTTTATATTCTGATGATTCATTCCATTCTCATCGTTGACTCTTTGATATATTGTATATATAATATCGAACTTGATGCAGTTGTATGGAGGTATAAATTAATATTCTTTCGAGTTCATATAAATGAAAAATCAAAGGTTACGATCATATATATGAAAATGAAGCCGAGCTTTTAAAATAAATATTTTCGTTTATATACATATATAATGTACATAATGTATATATAGAGACATCGTGTAGAATTATTTGTTTTCATTGAAAATTCCTCGAATCTGCGTGTGGTGAAATATATAACTCGATTTTATAAACATCAAGTATCGTTTTGATTTTCAAATTTATATATAGTTAGTGTATATAGTTTTTTTCCGCATGGATATTTATAGTTTATAATGAGAAAACTAAATAAGGAAGAGAAAAAATAATATGAAAGTATAAGAATTTTTTTCTGATCAAGTTGATATAGATGAAAATATATTTTACAAAGAACTTTAACATTTTGTCAAGAATATAAACGGATGACTCAGATGAATGGTCATTCGTGTAATCAGTAATTAAGCTCAATTAAAGACAGTAAAACTCAAGCTTCCGTTTATATATATACATATAAAAATAGGACACGAAAAAATTTACCCGAAAAATGAAAAATATTTTCCTCAATGTAATTTTAATTATATATTCAAATTTAATATTTCATAGAGAATTTTAAATAATGAATTATAAATTTCTATTCGTTTATTTTATATCGCGCGCGTAAATCACATTTTATCTATGTTACAAACATTAACCCGTGACCTATTGTTTAGTAAATCGAAACCTTATCTTTCAATGCTGTTAATTTGAATAAAGAAGCTACACAAAATCATCATAAACTAAATACATAAATACTTTAACATCAGTATAGAAATAAATTTACTTAATTTAAAAATTATATAAAATTTTTTAAAAATACCACAATAAATTAATTATATTCCTTATATTCCTGTAAAATTTTCACAATATATTTTATTATTTTATAAAATAATTTTTAATTTCACATTGTACTTGTTATAACTTTTATTTCTTCTTTGTGAACAATCACTAAAAAGATCAAAAAAATACTAATGAAATAATATAATTCATCATTTTAATTTTTCTATCGATGAATAATTATTTTAATTGTTATTTTAATTTAAATAAAATGTCACAATGGTATATCTAACATGTGACAACCGTCGAGGACTACGTACTATGTCAAACTGCGCGTAGACGAGGGGCTGAAAAGAGCGTAACGTTCTTCTGTGTCTCTGAGAGAGAGACAAATCCACTACCTCAAAGTTTACTATACATATATCTATATACATATATATGTATATATATACACATATATATGTACATATATATTGCTATATGCGCGCGTACATTGAGTACATACATCTTTCCCCTCCAGTTCTATCGCGTTATCCATTTTTTTTCCTCACCAAATCCCCACAATTTGTTATTTCCATTGTCCTTAAAATAAAATAAAAAATTAATAAAAAAAATTATAGTTAAACTTTACTTCTATAGTCGGTTTATAAAATATTTATTTATTTAATATTAATTTAATTTTTAATTATTTGTGATGTAATGAAAATTATTTTATTATTAATTGTGAATTTATTTGAATAATGGACAAATATATTTCCAAGAATAATATTGAAATTAGATGGATGTATATATATATGTATATATTACATGGATTGATTGCAATGTTGGTATTAGACATGAACCGGAAGTCGAAACTTTAACGACAATAGTGCAATATAAATTTATTGCACATCGATATATGTATAATGGGAAAAAAAAAAAATTATTTATATACACATTCGTGATATCCGCGCTGTGTTTTCGAATATTAAATATAATTTAATAATTATTTGAAATTAGAAAAATATATTTTATATGATAGTTTTTGATTATATAAATGTTATGAGAAAAAATAATATTTATTAAATTATTTATAAATTATTATTCGAATGTATTATTGTAAATTTTATTATTGTCATACGTATAATATGTTGAATATATTTCTTATTGTTATATTTTAAGAGTATTATTACAAGTGTTATTATAAGAATGAATAATTTATTAAGTTATTTATAAATCGTTTAGTTAAAAATATGAAAGTAAATATAATTCATCAAGTGATTTCTATAGATTATTATTTTAAAATATTATCATAAGTGTTATTATCATAAACTAAATATATATTTTATATTATTATATATATATTAAAAATATTATTAAAAGTAATTATTATATAAGAATGAATGATTAATCAAATTATTATTCAATTATTATTATTGTTATATTATTTCAAATTTTATTATAAAAATTAATAATTAATCAAGTTACTTATAAATCATTATGAAAAAACATTATCATAAGTCATATTATTATTTTTATTTATTAAAAAAATTACAAAAAATTATTTTTCAATTATTATTAATTTATATTATTTCAAGTATTATTTAAAAAAATGAATAATCAATCAAATTACTTATAAACCATTATTAAAAAACATCATAAATAATATTATTATTTTTATTTATTAAAAAAATTCCAAAAAATGATTTTTCAATTATTATTAATTTATATTATTTCAAGTATAATTAAAAAAATGAATAATTAATCAAATTACTTATAAACCATTATTAAAAAACATTATCATAAGTAATATTATTATTTTTATTTATTAAAAAAATTCCAAAAAATGATTTTTCAATTATTATTAATTTATATTATTTCAAGTATAATTAAAAAAATGAATAATTAATCAAATTACTTATAAACCATTATCAAAAAACATTATCATAAGTAATATTATTATTTTTATTTATTAAAAAAATTCCAAAAAATTATTTTTCAATTATTATTAATTTATATTATTTCAAGTATTATTTAAAAAAATAAATAATCAATCAAATTACTTATAAACCATTATTAAAAAACATTATCATATGTAATATTACTATTTTTATTTATTAAAAAAATTACAAAAAATGATTTTTCAATTATTATTAATTTATATTATTTCAAGTATTATTTAAAAAAATAAATAATCAATCAAATTACTTATAAACCATTATTAAAAAATATTATCATAACCATTACTATTATCATTAAACTTAAAAAAAATTTATAAAAAATTACAATTCAATTATTATTTATTAATATTATCATACAACTCTATTTATCATATATTCAACACATTTTATATTATTGTACTTCTAAATTATCATTAAAAAATAATGGAAAGATATATATATATATATACATATTCCTTTTGAATGAATTATATGACATAAATTGGAATCCAAAAAATATAACAAAGATCAATTTGATCATATATACTTATTATATTTCTTTGTATATATAAACGGTCTCTTCCCGCTTGCAATTGAACACGTGTGGCGCAGTAAACTAATACACACACACACACATATATATCTATGTATATATGTATATAAAATTTTTTTTTTCTTGCTTTCTACCCTTGATGGCTTTCATCAGCAGCTGACATCTCAAAACTTTCGTACATCAGCAAAGTCTTGGTATTTATATTATAATACCTGGCAAGAGAGTATAAAGCAAAGATGAATAAATTCGTAATAATCCATGTATATATATACAGATCATATATATGTATATAAATAAATATATACTGAGCTGCAGTATAACGCACACCTTTATATAGAATATATAAACTCGTATTTATAACATAATAAATACTAAACCCCTATATGTGCTTATATACAAACGTACAATTGTTTGATCAGTGAATGTATATGTATGAGAAATATATAGATAAAAGGTTCGACTGAGAAGAGGGTCCGGTTACGTTATACATACACATATATATATACTTTATATATATAGTATTCTATTGATCCTATAACAAGAGGTCCTTGTGCGTTTTATAAAATATAATTTTTCTAGTGAGATTATATATTCAAACGTACGTCAATTAAATGTCCTTGAGTTTATTATATAAATGTATAAGAAAATTTTTGATTTTTTTAGGTTACGTTTATTTTTTTATTATATATTTATTGTTAACAATGTAACGCGTGCAACCCGCATTATTTTAATATTGAGAATATATTTAATGTGATATACTACGGGTGGTCGACCTAGTTTTATTTATTTGTGATATTCAAACAGGTTATTAATTGTGTCAGGAGATTGAGAAGAAAAATAATATTAATAATGATAATTTTGTCGATGAATTTTTCTTTCTTTTTTGTGTTTCAAATTCGGAATTATGTTTGTTTATATATATTATCTGGGAGCGTTTAGGGCTTGGCGAATTGTAACGCTTCAGATAATTTTCATTGTCCACACCCTATTATATATAATTGTACATATGCATTTTATTCGTTTATTCATTTATTTATTCGATAAAATTTATGTGCATCATTTATTTCACGTTTGAATTTCTTTGTATTTATACAATTTAACACAGCTTATTTTTATACATAATATACATATGTTTATTTATTTATTCAATCATTTTGTTATATGTACTAATCGAAAGTAAATTAAACATTGAGAAAAATGTATTTATGATAATGAATATATTCAATTAAATAAGATGAAAAATATGTAAAATATGTAAATTTTGTGGGTGTGTAATTATAATATTTGTTTAAATGATATATTGGCTTTATAATAAACATATGAATTTTTACATACACGTGTATATGAGGTATTTAATAATTTAAAAAATAAATACCGACTTTGTGCGGGTTAAATAGGTATGAAATTATTGGAATGCCGATAATGAAGAAATCTTTAATTGAATAATTTTACATATGCGCATGCGCGTTGAGTGAGTGTATAATATGTGTTGGTTTTCGTTTTGTATATACAATTTATTATTCTTATATAGCAACGTCATCACTGTAAATAGAAGGCCATCCATGCCATCAGTCAGTGTAAACCAACGGAATCGAATAGAAAATTTGCTGTGTGTCTTCATCAGCGCAACATTCTTCTGTAGTTTATTGTATAATTAAAAAATAGAAAATTTAGTATCATTACAAGCAAAGAGTCGTCTACACTGACATAACTGTAGTATTAAAATGGCTTCTTCACCTGTAATAAATCCGGTAAGAATTGAAATTCTTTTAATTTCATCATAAAGTTGTTTATTTTTATTTTTTTTTAAATTTGTTTGGTGTGTATGTATATAAACATTTTTTTTTTTTTTTGATTGAATATTCGTCGTGACCTCAATTTAATGTATTGACTATGGAATTTTCGTTTTAATTATAATCATGAAATGTACATGTCAATATTTATTATCAACATTATATCATCTATAAATATATTTATTAGAAAAATTGATGACATGTTGAAGTTATTGTAAGAATTAAATTTTGTATTACTAATTACTGGTTAATTAAAAGCCTATAATTTTTTATTGATAATTTTCCAGGAAATTCCATATGTGGGCGAGGTCCCAGGTGGACTTTCACCGGGAAAAATGGTTAAAATCCAAGGATCAGTACCACCAGATGCTGTGAGATTCGCAATTAATTATCAACTTGGCCCTAATTTAAATCCCAGGGACAGTATCGCTCTTCATTTGTCACCGCGTTTTCCAGAAGGTTTCATTACACGAAATCATGTTTTTTCTATGGCATGGGGAATAGAGGAAAATAATGGACCACTTTGGATTCAACCTGGTCAAGATTTTGAAGTGATTATTCTTTGTGAACCACTTCAATATAAAATAGCAATCAATGGCAGACATTTTACCCAATTTGCACATAGATTAACATATCAAAATGTTACTCATCTTGTTATTGATGGCGATGTTAAAGTAAAATCTGTTTTATTTGAATCACTTGGTAGTTCATCAAGAGCTCCAATATCGTCAGATATTCCTGCTGCTGACTTTGGCCCGCCAGGTTTGTGCAAAATAAAAAAAAAATTGCGCTATGAGAAAACTTATACATAATAAACCAACATTTTATGATTTTTTTTTAGCACCAGGTGGATTGTATCCAACTTTAAAATCCCAAGATCCATTTGCACATGGTGGTGGTGGTGGTGGTTATGGTCCACCGCCAAATGCTTACAGTGGTGGACCTGATCCATCTAGACGATATGGATATCAACCAGGATTTGAAAAACCAGAGGAGGAAGAGGCTTTTGGTGGTTGTTTAGACAAAGTTGGATTAGCTGTTGGTGGATTAATCGCGGCTGGTGGAGTCGCTGCAGCTATGCATGCGTACAATGTAAATTTTTCATTAATTATATCATTATATTTATACTTCTAAATATCATTTATTTAATTCAAATTACAATCGATTATTATTATAATATTGAATAGAAAAAGAAGCAGCATGAACATGACGAGCCAGAGCATGAAAAATTGGATTCATCGAAAAATGAGAGCGAAAGTGGATTGAATTTAGGTGCACTTGGTGCAGCATTGGCAAGCACTTTAGCTTCTAATGCACTTCAGGGTAATTCTGGACAACAGGGATATCCAGGGCAGGACGCTGGAGCTGGCGGAATGCTTGGATCACTTCTCGGTGCACTTGGTAAGTGTACTATTATATTATTAAAGCTTATGACACAGCAATAAAATGTCGAAAGAACACTTAATCTATAATATGATATCATGATGATGGAATGGCATCATCATAATCATCGTCAAGGATAGTAATAATCATGTGTTAACATAATAATCGAGTATAATATGATTTACACGAAACTATAAACCGTTATTTCAGTTGATTTAATAAGATTTATTATTGTAGGCGGCGGTGGTGGTGGTGGTGGTGGTGGCGGCGGTGCTGGTCTACCTTACGGTGGGATCATTAATATACATGGTGCAAACCCGCCACCCCAGCAGCCATCAAATGACCCGTTAGGTGGTCTTGGATCAATACTCGGTAATGTCCTTGGAGGTGGTGGCGGAGGACATCAGCAGTCAGCAGGCTATCAACCGACAGGTGGTTATGGCTCGCAAAATCAAGGCTCTGGAGATTTCTTGAGTGGAATTGGTGGTGCTATTGGCTCGTCATTATTGAGCTCGGCGATGGATAGTTTTACCAAGAATGTGAGTACAAATCCGAAGAAATAAGTGCTTATCTTTCGTTATCACTATTTGCTTTTTTATTGGGTTACACTTTTTTATAATCAAATCTTTATTATATTTTTATTTATTATTTCAAATTGTATATTGTTAATTATTTACATCATGTTCAGAAAATTTTTATTCTTTTTAAATGAAATTTTTTATATTTTTTTGGCGTCAGATTTTTTCTAAATACTTTGTTATTATTATTTATTAAATAAAAACATGTGGTTGAGGTTCTTGAAGCTTTTTAATTTAATTTTACATTTAGAAAATTATATTTTCTATTCGAATCAAATAATCAAATCCATGCAGAGATCACATGGCGATAATCATCCTTCATCGCCACAGCCGCCGCCATCGTATTATGAAAATCATGGTCCGCCTGCGTATAATCCGCCAGCGCCACATCCTCCGCCACCGGCACGGCGTGCATCTCCACCACCACCAGGCGGTGGTAAATTAAGTGCTGCCGATATATCTAAGGGTCTTGGTTTAGGCGACGATGACGAGTAGAGGCATTGGATAAATAATACCCACGTTCATTCGCGTTGGTCGCGGTTAATTTTATTGCTTTGGATGATTACTCCAGATGCTACTGGCCTTACAAGCTCTACAGCTAATGTTAATACTATTTTTAATAAAACAGAAATCAGTAATGAAATCTCAATTGTAAGAGTTCAAATTAAATTCGCGTTAAGTTTATATCTTATATTTAAAGTTAGATATAAAGAAAGTTTGAATATAGATACGCACAATCTATTTATTTATTTTTTTTTTTTGCGAATGCTATATTCTATATTTATCGTAAAATTATGGAGCTTCATGCGCATGACATTTAAGAAGAAGATAAAAACTTTTTAGCAACAGTAATATTTAATTAATACATATACTTCCGAATTTTTATGGATATTGTTGTGGCCTTGAGAGAATTATTTAATCAATTTGTCTTCGAAGATATTATATAGTTTATTGAGAGATATAAAAATACATAAATATATTATTATACATAAAAATTTAAATTAAAATATAAATCAAACGAAAGTTATAAATTTAAAAGAAAACGTGAATCGAAATAAAATATCGAATGATTTTTTTAAAAGTATATAATTTTATAATTTTGATCAACTAGTCTTTATCAAGCATCTCCCTCGACGAAGTTGTCTCCAATATAATACTGTGTTTTTTCTGTAAACATATAAACAAAAAAATGATTAGATATATTGGGATAGATTTATGTATGAACTATTTTTTTTTTAATTTCACATTTATCATTTACGTCTTCATTGGATTTTAATGTTTCCAATTCTTCCTTCTTCTTTCTATTGAAGAAGCCAAGTTTTATCAATCCAAAAGTGAGCAATGCAAGCAACAGTATTCCAAGAATAACTGATACCACAATTATCCAAATTGGAACGTGGAAAGTTGATGCAAATGCTATTGAACTATCAAAAATCGTTACTACTTGAGTATAATCCAATTTTTCATTGGGTTTTTGGATAATACCAGTAGGCAATGTAATATTAACGACTCCAGTAGATTCAAAATAAATTGTACTGGTCCCATTCATCACATTGTCTGCCAATAAACAAATAAATAAATAAATTATTTACTAACAAGTATTCATTTAACTTTATGATATTAAATTATTTACCAGTAAAATTTCGTAATTGTAATTCCATTGTTATTGCCACATTTCCGATTGTTAATGCGTTTGAAGATGATTCCAAAAAACAAGAAATTGTTGTACAAATAATTAACGGATTTGTACAATTTATGTATAGTGTATAATTATTTGAATTCGAATTAATTTTCGAATAATTTGAAGTTTTATAAGTATTGTTAATTTTTTCTTGAACACAGTACGAATTTTGGCCATCAATAAATTCATGTAGTGAGATATCTGTTCGATCAATTTTAGCTATCTCAATTTTCTTTTTATTTTTATCATCAATTATGTGAGTGGGAATTGAAATAGCGAGATGAGATTGCATAATTGGTGTTACTCCAAATTTATGAACTTGATAGACATGTTGGAATTTAATTATTTCCAATTTTTGTTTTTTCTCATTATCAAAACAAGAGTATGAAGTCTCATAAGCATTTCTGTAAATATTTATTTGTGTCACATTATCAAAATTCTGTATCATGTTTAATTATTTAGTTATTTTTAACTCACCCGGACACAGCAATGTCAACATTGTCATCAAAATAAAATGTTAAATTTTTTTTACTTTCTTTAACATTTAAATTTTGACTTTGAGTAGTTACAAATGTGTAAAGTTCAACGTGATTTTCAATACTTCGTGTTTGTTTCATAACTAATTCCAACGTGAGATTTTTCTAGATAAAAATAATTTCAAAATTATTGAAATAATGATTTTTATAATTTTCAGGTTATGTTTACCTGATTTACAAGAGGATTTCCCATATTGCAAATAATTTCAGGAATTCCAGAGCTGCGAGTGGGCTCACAATTCACAGGATTATTTGTTAATCCAATAGATTCAGGAATTAATATATGTACAAAGGTTTGGTATGCCAATTCACCATAATTTTGAACATCAATGAAAAGTTTTACTGCATTTTTGCTACCCATTACAAAGTGATTTTCATTTTCAAGACCGGTTGTGACATTTAATATAATATTTGAATGACAAATATTGTCATTGCCACAATCAACAGCAAATTCAAGTGTAATATTATCCTCAGTCTTTGATATATTTTTATTTATCACCGGATAGTCAAAATAAAAATTATCTGACGATACCGATGAAGTTTCTACTTCAGAATCGAGAGTCAACAATGCTGATATTTCAATTGGATCAATCATATTTGTATTTCTTTCCTATAATTTAAAAATAAATTATCTCGATAAGAATCACTCAAATGTTATTAAATATATATAAATAATCTTTTACTTTAAACATAATAGTTATATTTTGACATGTGTTCACGCCACGAGATAATTTATTCGGCATGATGTAAGATCTATCTTCACGCTTTAAATTTACAATATAAGCTCGTTCATGTAGTGCATCCACTTTCAGTTTGATACTGGTATCTGAAATAATATTAATTCCATTCAGGATTTTTCCTTGCATAATTTTTTAACGAAAAAAAAAAAAAATAAAGAAATGTGTTTCATTTACTAACTAAATGACCTCGGTGATCGCACTCCTCTATAAGAACTGCAAATTCGAATTGGAAATGAAACTGTATCATTACGAATCCTTATTTGTTTGGTATATATTTTAATATCAACTGAAACTACAGGTTGCGATCGAATAACGACAGCATGTCCAGAAAGATATGCTCCAATGGCCACATCAAAATATCCATTTCCATCAATGTCACGAGGCTCAGATATTGATATACCAAATCCTCGCATAGTATGCGAAAAATCATTTCCAAATATTCTTTGACTCCAACTACTGGATAATCCAATTTGATTTCCATTGAAAATATAAACTGCACCGTAATTATTCTCGTATGGTGCACCAACTGCAATGTCTTGATAACCATCACGATCAATGTCACCTAAACAAGCCACTGCGGTTCCAAATCGCGCGTCATTTACTTCTCCATTAATTTGCAAAAGCAATTTAAACTTTTTCTGAAACATCATAATATAAACAAAATATAATTATGAATTTAATTTTAATATAAAAGAATTATTTTCGGGCTTACAGAATTTTTCGTGGTAAATATGTACACACTTCCTTCGTCCCCATTTTTCGTCCACATTGGCGCGCCCACAATGATCTCATCTTTACCATCGTTATCAACATCACAAGACGTTAATGCCGCGCCAAAATATTCTCCTTTTTGTGTACCTTTTAGAGTGTCAATCGCTTCTACAATGCATTTGTAATCATCGTAATAAAAAACACGAACTCGTCCCGTCATATCAGTATTGCGAGGTGCACTAGCAGCAAATTGAATGTGTTTATTATTGAAATATTTTCCCGATGTCATGCTGTATCCTATTATTTTATTCGTATTATTTTAAATTAAACAAAAATATTCATCATTAAATTTTGCCGAAAATAATTATAAAATAGTAAGATAAACTTGCCCAAATATGTGCTGCTAACTTCATCAAAATCCGGAATAACATGATTAAATCCTAATTGATTGTGAGATAATAAAACCGTTGTACCATATGAACTATAAGCACCAGGACCACCTAATACTGCGCCCCATTTTTTCCCATTTGTAAATGTACTCAATGAAAATCCCATTAATCCCATTCCATATTTATAATATCCATTATTATTTGAGTCACTTGCAGTTTGTTCACGTTTATTTGTGAATGACATAATTCTCTCAATATAACTATGATCAAATGATCGATTTGCATTCATTTCTGCATAATAACAAATTCCATTCATATACCAATCATCTTTCCATTTTATTTTCCATCTAGGAGCGCAAACCTAAAGACAATATATCAATATATATTTATTAAGATACAATTATTATATTTATCTAAATGATTGAATAATTATTGTGCATCACAAACCACTACTCTTGGATTCTCTATATTCTCCACTGACATACTAGCACCAAGCCAAGAATGATCTCTAATTACAGTACCCGAATCATATGTTTCGGCGAATGTATTATCTAATTGCCATTCATTACAATTACTGTTTAACATACATTTATACACTGTACCAGGTTCAATAACTAATGTTTGAGTTGTATTTGCACGTGGTGCACCCACAAGAACAGATTGATCTTTATAATTTGGACTATTGTAAAGAGCAACAGTGAATCCGAAGTAACTTCCTCGATGATATGAATATTTGTGTGGATGACTGAAGATTTTAGCTTTATCAATATTCAAATTATACGCTTGAATTACACTTAATAATGTGGTAATAATTAATATTATCCAATTAACAATACTGCTGCGACGAGTAATATTTATATGAGAATACATTTTTCAAGCTTGATAAGTTTAAGAAAACTGATAGAGAAAAATAACTTAAATCATACTGATTGGTGGGCATATGAGTCGTCAACTCCCTCCAGGAAGGATGTGGTACGCAGAAAACCACACTTACATCATATGTATTCACTCAGTGTATATATTTACTTGACAGCACGTTTATGTAAAAAAGCGTCATCAACAAGAACGTTTTCATGTCTTGATTACTAATTTTTATTATTTTTTTTGTGACACATCCGGTGATATTTTTTTCCATGTTCAATCAATATTTGAATTTTAATTTGAATGAGTAATAATTATATGCATTAATCATTCTAAATTTTTCAAAATTTTCCTTTATTTATTCATGCATCGTTAAATTAATAATTATAGATGTATAAATGTATGATTGAATAACAATAGTGGTCACGAAAAGAGAAAAAAAAAAATGAAAAACATTCTAAAGGCACAATGCCAGGAATATAATAATGACAATGGATATCGTTAGTGCAAGCTATATTTATATTCAATCCAATCGAATGACTCATATTATTACATCTCGTTAATTATGCGGGATCAGTATCTGTAAATTTTATCACGCAGCAGTGATCATAAATAATTTTTATATCTAATGATAAACACGAGTTAATACACAAATAATTATAATTAAATTTGGCGGGATTGGTTTTTCATTATGTGATGTTGTTGCGATAGACTTGCGAAATTCTTCCTCACTGTAATTTCAAAAAGGGAGAGAGATAGATTGATTGATGTTTGTTTAGAGAGAGAGAGAGAGAAAAAGGGAGAGAATAAAAATAAAAATATGAGATGTTGAAATTAAATTATTTAAGGAGCCCGTAATCACAAAAAAACTATTATAAAAATATATTATATAGGGAAACATGTATGTCCCTTTGTATCATTTATATACACAAAGCAGGAAGATACTTAATATTCATGCTTGATTTTAAATTTCTTCATTACAATTGGAAGATTCGCTTGCCGATCAGATATTTAGATTAGGATGCAGATCGTTTACGATAACCTTTTCGGGCTGCATCAATCTTTTTTTTAAAACATTTCACCGATTTTTTCACTGTTCTTTCATGATCCGAGCTTTCAGCACCTGTGCACGATGTATTTGCAGTTACATCACATCTATCAACTGGCGATGCACTTGATGTTACACCACTATCCGGTGTCTGTGGTGTATGAGCGGCTCGTTTCAATGGTGTCGATGTTGATTGTTCTCTTAAATTATTGTCATTAACAATTATTGAATCATTTGTATTTTGATTTTCATTATTATTAGTTTTTCTTTCACGATCAATTTTATTTTGAGATTCTTTGTATCGTTCAGATCGACGTCGATAAATTCTTGTTGAATTCTCTTCTATTTTTAATTTTCGTCTTTTTGCAATAATATTATCATCGTCACTACTATCACCGCTATAATTTGATTCACCTAAATCGCTATCAGTGCCAATTGTTCTCACCGAATATCGTGAAGTTCTAGAGCCAACTCCAGAGCTCGTGCTCGGTTGTGCTACGTCAATAATAGGAATTTCATTATCAGACTCGTCTGATTGGTTTCGCGTATGTGAATCACGTTTTGAATTTCTTGACATTCTTACTCCCGAACATTTTCTACGTATTTTAGTTGAATTTACTATTGAATGTTTTCTTTTCATCATTTTGATCCGTAATTTTAATTTTGATTTACATCTGTTTAATAATTGTTCATCGTCAGTTGTAGAACTTTTTTGTTTGTCTGAATCTGAATCGCTGGGAATATTTGTGGATACTGCATGATTTGTTCCCGATTCCATTGACGCAAGTGTCATTAATTTTTCTCGACAGCTTCTTATCAAACGTGTAATTCTATTTGGCGATTGAAATGGACGTTCGGGTGCTCTTCCACCCCGTGATTTACGTCGAGTATTTATTTTTGTACCCAAAACACTTCTCATTAATTGTATATCTTTAGCTGTTGAGTCATCAGAATCTGTTGCACTGTGTTCAGGCGGGGCAGATGGTACATCTTCGATATCACTTGGTGTTTGATAAGTACTCGATGCATTTTCTGAACTCCAACCCTCAATTTCTCGTTGTACAAGTGAGTCAAAAAATGCCATCATTCTCGGATCTTCGCGCGTTGACTGATGGCTGTAATCATGCGAATTAAAATCATGACTGCGTATCATCAATCTTGTATACTGATCAGTTGTATAAACTTTTCGTTGTCGTTCTAATACTCCATCGGTATTCTATAATCACAAATCAATGAGATAGATTAATTAAAATTTGTAATAAAAAAAGATTTCGAAAATAAAAATAATAATAGTTAATGGACTCACTGTTAAACCACCCAAACATCTAACGCCAAGTGTAAATGGACTCCAAATTTTGATAATTTTCTCCACTCCTGATGACGCAAGTATACAATATTTAGGATTGTAACGCACATGATTAACAATTGATCTATGACCACGTAGAATCATATGCGCTGAATCAACCCATTCAGTATTTGAATCACGAATTTTCCACATATAAAGACCAAAATCATCCGATCCTGTATTGATAATAAATATTAATTATTAATTACCATTAATTTATTATGTGTGATGTTGTAATACAATGCAGAGTCAGACATACCTGATAAAACATATGACTCATCATCGCCGGCAAAACAACAAGATTTCATTGTACAACTATTGTAATATCCTGGCTGATCAAATTGGCATATAAGATTCGGTGAATTAACATCATATAAAACTGGTGGTAAACGTCGTTTAAGTGCCAATAGTCGTGTCCCAACTGAATTAAAACGAACGTCCATACAACTTTGAGCTGATCCTTCAACTCCATATCTCAACAAAGGCCTGAAATAAAATAATCAAGTGATAAATAAAATTATTGAATTCTTTTTTAGATTGAAAATATGAAATGCATTATATCGAAAGTTACGAAAATGTTACATACTCGAGTGGTTTTCTTACATCCCACATGCTTACGCCTTCTTCGGCATTTGCAGTTGCCAATTGTTTAGGATCAACGGGATTATACATCACAGAACGAAATGGTGATTTATATTGTGCTAAACAAAGAGCATCTGAATTATTCTGACATCGTATATCGAAAATTAAAATTCTTCCATCGTCACAGGCAGTGGAGAATATATGATCAATTACAGGATGAACTGATAATCCACAAACTGCTTTTTCATGGAGGAAAAATTCCAAGGGATCACCTCTATAACATTATGAAAGTTAAAAAAATATTCAAATTGTTATAATGAAATTATCTCTAAATATAAAATTATTATTAACAACGATAACATACGTTTTAAGGTCATGAACAATTACACGTTCGTCATTGCCAGCTGAAAATATTTTTGCATTACTGCTGTCAGAGCCAAGACAAAATATATTGCTGTTATGTTGTGCTTTCATAGACACAGGATTGCCAGCATCACGCAAAGCTTCCTCAACTTTCCATAGCAAAACTCTCCTATCATCTCCACCTGAAAATTATGTATTATTATAAAAAATTAACATATCAATAGATAAATGTATTTAAAAATCTTCTTTAATTAATAATTAAAATAATATAAACCAACCGGAAATAATAAGATCTCCTTGCTTTGAAAATTCAATTGCATTAACACAACCATAATGTGAAAATAAATCTTTTCTATATAAACTTTCACAATTCTCAAGTCGTGATTTGACGATTCTCTCACAATAATCAAAACGATTATCAATTTGACGTGATAAAATACATTCAATTGGATTGCAGGAAGATAGTCGTGCCATGTTGTCTGTCTTTATTTTATTCCGACCAGCGGATTCAATTCAATATGTAAGTATATTATTACTGACAGCAATTATTACTTATAAAGAGGTCTTTCAATTCAGTTTTTTATCACACGTTTCCATCCACACTTCATTCGTAAATTATATGTAAAAATTATGTCGCGTTATGACCCAAAATTCTTGTCATTATTTTTATTCAATGACAAATATTTATTTTATCCTCTCATTATTATTTTACACTGACGCCTCAAATTGACACGCATGCATCGTAGTAGCACATTGCTTGGTATCACAACTATGTAGATAGATGTTATAAATTGCAATAAAGTGCATAAATGCGTTTTATATATACCACCACAAATAAGGTGTAGTAGTATCTATTAATTCTTTGGGGTTTACAATCTGTTGTTTCCAGTTACTGTTACAGAGAGTGCGACAGTGTGAAACGATTCTATACCCACATAATAGGATTTCTTTGTAGTTTATCAATCAGCTGAAAAGACACTTCGTTCATTGTCACATTCAATAACAAAGTACATTTGGCAATCTTTAATTTTATTTTATCATTTGATGTAATATTACCATTATTTTATATGTGATATTATGTATTTTATCACTATTACATTTTTGTAATTGATGGTGAATATTTGTGATATTTTAATGATAAATTGGGGAAAATAATCCTTACTATTATATATCTACAATATTAATGCTAAAATTATAGTTCAACTCCTTGTTGGCTTTATTACTGCAGCGCTTCGTATTTTATATATGTATGTATGTATGTATGTATATATTATATATAAACAACAAAACAACGAGATATTGAGATCATGGAATTTGGCGCCACTCAACGGTTTAAACGTATACTTCTAACTGGCCCGCCAGGTAAATTTAATTATTTTATTTTTAAATGATTTAATATTTTATGAATTATTAAATTAAAAGCAGATATTTTTTTTGTGATATCTCCATGCTTGTATGATGCTGTTTGATTGAATGTAATAGGAATTGGCAAGACAAGTGTATGTAAAAAAATTATCCAGCTAATTGATAATAGTAATTATACGTGCGATGGATTTTATACGGAAGAAATTCGTTCAGAGAATAGAAAAAGAATTGGATTTGATGTTATACCAATTAATAATATTAATGGTCGAGGTTTTTTAGCACGAATTGGGTGAGTTTTGTTTTTATTTATGTTAAATTTTATTACTTGATGATTATTTTTTTGGGTATATTTTGTTTAATATAGGAGTGCGTTGGAAGGGAAAAAACCATCGAAAATTTGTGTTGGAAATTATCAAGTGTTCGTTGATGAATTTGAACTTGTTGCATTGCCATGTTTAGAATCACAAACGGCAAGGATTGATAATAATTTATTTATTAAAGTTAAAATTATGTATGTAAAAGTAAATTACAATAAAAAATGTTTGTTGTTTTCAGGATGTATTGATAATTGACGAGATTGGTAAAATGGAATTGTTTAGTAAACGTTTCCATGATTGTATTGACAAATTATTTTGGAACAGTGTTGAAAATAAACCATTGTTTATTATTGCTACGATACCAGAAAAAAATCGTATTCCACAGCGCTACATAAAATTATTTGAAAAATTTTATCAGGATGGTAATTGTAAAATTGTGGATGTTAATGTGCAAAATAGAGATGAATTACCTGAAATGTTGCTTAATATAATTACTAATAGTATTATGATTGATTAAATGTATCCATTAATAATAATTATGGAAGACTGATGATGGCTTACATTATAAACAGCATTTATTGTTAACAAAAAACAAGAATATTAGATCAAAGTTCCTCTATCGGTCGTAGGATTTGTATAAAAGTAGTCGCTATTAAACATGACCGACAGTTACATTGTACTACGTAAATACATATTATATTGCATATGTACCAAGTTTCTATTATGCTTCCTTCTCTTTGTCAACGAACCATTATTAATTGAGTATAAGAATACATCAGGAGAGTATAAAGCAATTGCGGCAAAAACGCAATAATTATTCTCTTTTTTTTCTTCTTAATTTTATTAAATCCCTATAAATTCTATCTTATTTGTTCATTTCAACAATGAATAATCCAATAAAAAACTTTGATCAAAACAAAAATTAATTATCTATATGACAAATAATACAGAATTAATTTGTTCTATTTTTCGAATTCTATTTCACACTTTGGGATTATGTTTTAAAATAAACATGCTCGATAGTTTATCACGATGATTTTTTTTTGCATCAATATATATCACGTATGTCTATGATTCTTGACTGATCTTATTATGATTCTTATAAATACTATTATTATCGTTACTATTATTTAATTATGATTTTCGCGATATTGTTTTTTTTTTTTGTAAAATTTCAAGCACATTTTACCTTCTCTTTTCCGTTGGTATCAAATATATTATCCTCGCTTCTCGACTTTGATTGGACTATTCAGATTCGTTAATAATAATAATTTATTTATTTATCAATATCATTCCTAAGTTTGTTCTATTAGATCATGAATTTTAGTAGAGAAGTGGCATACTGCATTGGCCTAACATTCGGATGAGGCTGAAAAAAAAAAACCAATTTATAATGTTGAATCATTTTATAGAAAATATAAATAATAAATACTTACCACTGCCGCATATGTTGTAAAATTGGGTTTCATGTCTTTACCCTTAAGTGTAATAAAGGCACCTCGGTTACCCATGGTATCGCTGCAAATGAAAATAATTAATAAACAAATGAAGAAAAATTTTCTAATCAACATGAAATATATCTGGTTCTCAAAACTTACCAATAATTTGGAGCCGAAAAAACTGTAATACATTTTCCGTCATGACTAACTTCATACCCATCGTTTTTCACTTCATGACTTCTCACAACATAATCAAGACCATTAACCTTCAAGAAACTATGCGTAACATCAGGCCCAAATTGAACACCAACACCACGTTTACTTGGTGCACGTCCCATTTGTGGTTGTGGATCAGACCACAATAATTCACACATTATACCTTCGTCTGGTGGTTGACGATTTCGATCGATTTCACGAATTTCATTTAGTGTAACGCCATCTCGCGAAAATAAACCGCCATGCATTACTAATACTCTGCCATTGAGACAATGAGCAAGAGGTAACCAATTGTATACTTCAGTGAATAATTGAGCCATTTCGGCTGTATATTTTGCTTTTACTTCACCATCAAAACCATACATGTGATTCATGACTGCTGACTCGTGATTACCTTGAATATTTTATCAAGTTTAATAAATAGTTTTTAATTAATGAATGGATAAAAAATAAAAATCATTTTTACCTCTTGACATGAAAAAGTTATTGGGAAAGAGTAATTTAAATCCAAACAGTGTGAATATACACTCCACAGAGAAGGATCCTCTATCAACAAAATCTCCATTGAATAACTGTAAAGTTGAATTGGAAAATAATTGTGAAGAAAATAAAAAAAGAGAAAATAAAGAATTGTTTGTGATGAAAACATACATAAGGATTCGTCTCTGATGGCAAACCATTGAGTTCAAATATGTTTAGTAAGTCGTAAAATTGACCGTGTATGTCTCCACAAATTGTAAATTTGTTATCGTCAGGTATTGGCACATCTATCAAACTTGGTTGAGCCATAAACCATGATTTAACATCTAGTAAAATTTGATAGGCATATTTTCGGTGTAATTTATTCTCATCTTTGTACCATTTCAATAAATCTTTCATGAATTGTAAAGTGACTTTGCCATTTTCAAGTTTTGGTCCAGTATAATCGTCTTCAATTGCTAAAAATTAAATTTATAAGTTTAATAATAAAATAAACGTATCAAATTATATTTATATAATAATAATTAACATTTACCCATGGCATCTAAATTAATTGTATCCGCAATATTTTTCTTATTTTCCTCAACTGAAATAGCTTTTTCAAATGCTAATTTTTTAACTATTTTATTACACTCAGTATATTTAATCTTAGCATCATTGTCATTCGGTCTTGCTTTGGTAACAGTTTCAAAATCTTTCAATGCTAATTTGAATTTACTCAATGACATATAAGATGCTGCACGACGCCAATAACCTTTTACATAGTTTCTATCCAATTCAATGGCTTTTGATGCATCATTGAGTGCATATCCAAAGCATTCTGTTCTGAGGTAGGCAAAACTCCTATTTCCATAGTATGATGCCACGTGAGGATTTAATTCTATTGCTTTTGTATATAATTCAATAGCTTTTTCATAATTTTGATCTGCAATTAATAATTTAAAAAATATATTACACATTCATTTTTCGAAATAGAGATGAAATTAAAACAGAATAAAAAAATTATCATGATCATGATTATGATTTGAGTTTGGTTAGTTTTTCATGCACGTGACAACGCAAGTATAATTTTATTGAAGATAATTAATGAATATATAAATTAATGAAGAAATCATATCGATGTACAACAAGGATTAAATGTGAAATATAAAATTAATACTTTTAAAATATTCGTTTGCTTCTTCTTTGAATATTTCGGCTTCTTTCGTATTCTCTGCAGACACAGCTCCGGTATTTTCTGAATTATCACTCATTTTTGAATTACAAACACTACTATTGAGTAAGAGTCGATCACGAGTGACTCAAATTATGCAGTGATGATGATAATAAATAAGGCATTAAAAAAAAAAACGCTCGTTGATATTTTTTTCTTCAGAAAATGTGCTTAACTAAGACGGTATTACTTCGATAAACCCGTCTGAAGTCGCGCAAACTCCGTTTGTGAATCAGAAAGCTTCAGTCACTTTATACTATGCAATTTTTCAGACTTTCAGAGAGTCTAAAGAACATTCTATCAAACATAACCTTCCTTACACACACATAATTACTACTACACATTTCATCAATTGACTACTGCGCATCCATCATTTAAAGTTAGGTTATGTTCATTCGACCAATGAGATATAACCATTTTTATGCGGTATATACGAAATCGTAGAAAGATTTTTGTTTTTGATAATAAAACTATATTCATGCAATTACCAAAAATTGATATGTAATAATAATAAATATTATCGATAGCGTATATTAAATATATAATGAATAATATTGGATAGTTTGATGGTATAAAAGTATAGAAATATCAAGTAGAAACAAAATACAAATTATTTACAGTTTGAAATGATTCAATTTCAAAAAATTCCGCGCTTATTGTGTGTGTTTCCATTTTTTTTTCCCTCTCTTGCTATTTTGCATATACACAGATGTTCAATGTTATTTGCCGGTTATGCGTAGTGTTCTTCATGATGATAAGTAAATAAACTTAACCGAAACTATGCAATAATTATAAATCAACTGAAAAAATATATTAGAAAAATGGATCTTATTGATGAATTTATGAAAATATTTATTCGATGTTGGGAGAAAAAATTAGGACAGGATTTATATCGATTATTCGATGAAGGTCCCAAATATGTTCGAAATATTCCTAATGAAACAAGAGGTGGGATTAATATTTTTTAACAATAACTATTATCACCATAACAATTTCCTTACTTGTCAAATACAATATAAATTATAAATTTTTTAATTGCAGCATTAGCTCTACAGAAAATTCTCACAGAAGAAAATGGTTTGCTTACGTTTCTACGAATTGAAACTGATGAACGAAATATATCAAAAATTTTTGTTACTGCCTTTCTTGAAGGACTGCACTTTATACAATTTCTTGTAACAGAATTTGTAGATGTTTATAAACCTCATGCAGTCTCAACTATGGTTGGTGGATATTTATTAGAATCAAACTACTTGGCTTAAAAAATATTATGATTCTCATTGCAATATATGATATAATATTTTATTTTTGTGATGATTCTCATGTTAATTTTGTTGAATCTATTTCAGTCTTGTTGTGTGTCTATATTAACACGAAAATCAAATTTTTATTTAAAACAAGCATCAAGCGGCATATGCATATCATTATTAAATAACTTTCCAAATTGTGATTTTCAATTTCAACATACTATTGCTGACTGGATGACAAAGATGAAATTTTATGATAATTCAGGTACTATAATTAGTTTATTAAATATATATTATATGTAGAAATTTCAAGTAAAATTATTTTTTATTTTCAACAGATATTTCGTTGTTATTGAGAGTAACGAGTGTTGTTGCATTGCGTCAACCATACGCTTTGGAGTCACCTGATGATATTAAACGTCTTTTGATTAATCACTTTAACAGAATGGTAGATAATATTTGTACTTTGAATTTTCATACTTAACTAATAATGAATTGGATATTTAATTACAGTATGAAACAAGAAAATGCCTTCATAAAGAAAAAATGAATGGTTTAAGGTTTATGATTACATCTATGGACGATATGTTTCGCAATTTCCCATTGGAAAGTAATCATGTGACAGTCCCAAAGCTTTATCAACGAATCAAACATGTATGTGAAATTGCAGAAACAAAAGAAGATTCGAATCAATTATTAAAGTCAATTTTACAATTTATGAATTATCAAATGGAAGTATTTAAAACATTCATACGGAAAGATCATGAATTTTGGCATCAATACTTTCGTCGACAAACTAATAATGAAGCTATCAGCGCATTAGCGATTGAATCATTAAAAATTTATTATGAAGTAATTGGTAAACTTCTCTATGAAGATGATTCAGTACAAAACCAGGCAATATTGCAGGTATATTTTTTCCTTGGTACTATTTATCTTGGTGACTAATACTAAACTAATTATTATTGATGACTTTTAGAATTTAAATTCATTATTCGTAAAGAATATCACTGATAAATGTCTCAGCCCAAAGGATTTACGGCTGTCTATCAATGGATACAGTCGGATATCTGAATTTGTGAAAAAGTCATACAGCGATACGGCAATTGAAGAAATGTTTTCAGCAATAGCACGTCGTACTATTTCTCTGTACTTCAGGTAAATTAATTCATTCTTTAATGCACAAACATTTTATACGTATGTACAATTATTGAATGCATATTAATTTGTTAGTGAGGAAGAGGCATGCGAACAATTTGAAGATATTGCAGACTATCAGGAAGCATTGTCGCGCATACTTTTACACATTACCAATGTGTCCAGCGAACAAATCAAACAAGTTGCAAAATTGTGTGTAATTATGATTAAAAGATTTCCACAATTATCTCCGGCTAGTCAACAATATACGATAGAATCATTAAAAAGAACAGTTTGCAATATTGAAAGCTTGAAAATTCATCTTTCACGAGAACTTATTTCGAGTATTATTTTTGAGGGCATTGTTTGGAGCTGTTCGCACAGTCTTTCAATTGACGCCGAGCTCCAGCATGAATTGGAAAATTTATCAAAGCGTCCAATATGTTATAAAGATTATGTTCCATTATGGCGAGGACTTTTAGATCAAAAAAATTATCAGAGATTAATTGTACCAATGCAGATAACTAATCAAATCGTGGAAACATGTATTGAATTGATTGAAAAATTGAATTTAACAATCAAGAATAAGGAAAATAGTGTTCATTCGGATTTGACTTTATCTCAAGTTGCAGAAAATGAAACTGACTTTCGGATATTTCTCAATATGGTTGATTTGTATGATGAAATATTGGATGACATGGATTCATCTTGTTTAATTGATAAACTTCCACAACTTTTGCATCAAATTATCAGGACTTCATATAAACATCCACTGGTTTCTGGATTTTATCGATTAGTTGATCGAGTATTAAATGTAACTGATTATTTCCAAGATGAGAGTTGTGTAGATTCAGAATTATGTAAAATGGTGTTACAATATTTACAGAATGTACTTGATTCAGTATATCATTTTCCACATGAATTACAAGTGAGCTGTGTTCAATTAATTTTGCATGTTCCAATGATTTTTGCTTTCCGTTTAATAGATGAAACAGTACCAATATTTAAAATTGCTTTAACTGTTGGATTGAATGATTATGAACTTGCCAATAATGCGCTTCATTCTCTCGAGCAATATGTATTGGTGGGAAATGATAAATTTAAAAATTTTATAAAACAATTAATGCCATCATTGGAATTATATTTGAGAAGTAAAGAAAGTAGTCAATTATCTGTTGGTTCATTTCAAGGAAAATTAAAATCAGTTCCAAACGCTGAGGAAGGCTTGGAAAAGCTTCAGAAGAGAATTCTTTTGTTTTTTGGAACAGTTAATCACTCCGCAATTCTTGAATTTTTACATGAACAGTCTTTAAATACTGGATCAACGTGGGATAAAAAAGATCTATTGAAATATTCATTGAATTTTCCTGATATAAGTTTAGATGTTCATTTGGACACAATGTTACCTCGTATTATTGAATTATCACTCAATAGCAGTGATCGAAAAACGAAATTGGCAGCCAGTGAAGTCCTTCACTCGATTGTTGCCATTGTTCTTGGAAAAACTGTACAATTTTTAACAGCAGATGCTGATCGTTTTGCTGGCTTGTATAAAATATTATGTCCAGCATTATTACGCCTTGGTTGTGACTCCGATGAAGTTGTAAGACGGTTGTACAGTCCACTAATGTTACAAATAACTCATTGGCTAAGCTCAAAATTAATGTTACATTCACCAACTGTTGGTTTTCTCGTTGATTCTCTATTTGATGGACTTAGCAACGAAACAAATTTCGCATTGCGAGACTTTTCTGGAATATGCTTGGCTGAGTTTGCCAGATGGACAATTAAACAATCGAGTGATCATGATTTATTGCGTGCACCTATAAATATTAATACAATCGTTGAGAGCATCATGAATTTTGCATTACATCCATCATACTGTCGACGCGTTGCGGCAGCAGTTGCATTTAATTATCTTCATAGAATTTTATCAGAGAATGATGAAGTAGTTAATGTTTTTTGGTTTGAGTTCTTCTACGGTTTTGTTAAAAGCATGAATGGCTGCAATGATATAAGCATATGGACTTCAATTAGTCATGTAAAAAAAATTTTTATAAATAAATTGAGAATATTTAACAAACCTGATTCACATAGAAAAATACCAACTGAATTTGCTGGTGGGACATTTAAAGACGCTATTTACTGGCTATTGTCACAATGTGGAGTGTTGGATGAAAATGCACGAAGAAAATCTATAGAATTATTTGAAAGTCTTGCACCACATGTTCACGATCATAATTCAGCGAAAAGTGTGATAAGTGGTTACTTAGAAATTCATGGAATTTCAGGTGTGAACAAAATTATTTTGAAAGGTCTGGATGACACAACGCTCACATTTTCTTCTGAGTATTTAAATGTTTTTTTAAGAACATTGGATTGCTACACATGGCTTATTCGTGGTCAATTGATAGATAACAATTTACTTTTTTCTGATTTGAATAATAAAAGTTGGGATGTCATCTTAAATTGCATTAATAATTTTGCTTCAAAATCATTGACAATAGAGTTTGATAAAATGAACTTGATAAATTTCAGAAATGAATTTAAGAAAAATTCTCTGCAGTGTAAAACAATAGTTTCATTATTTGACTTTCTTCTGGAAATGTTGATGGCAGAACTACCTGAAAAATCACAATTATTTAGCAAATTGTTCAATGAAAATATGTTGGCTTTCATTTCTCGATGTATTTTAGAACCACGAAGAGTTGGATTTGACTCAAAAAATATAGCAATTATGGAGACATTGCCAAATAAGATTGAGAAACTTGTGAATGCAATATCAACACAGACATCGATTGTAATTGTTGACGACATGATACATCGATTTAATGATGATATTCAAAATATTTCACCATTTTTATTTGAAGTAAAGCAAAATAATTCAATGGAACAAATGATAAATTTAAGTGCGACAAAAGGATTACTTATTTTGCAAAAATGTACGATTTTCAGTAAATTATCAGTTTCGGTATTATTGTCATTGAATGTAGTGGATAAAATAACATCGATTTTCAATGCTTTGAAGCTTGAGGAAAATCTTGAGATATGGTCTGTCGAATTGGAATCACAGAGAAAATTATTTTTGGAGCATTTATTAGAAATACATTTAAATCATCAGGCAACAGTGGCAAAAGTATTAATTGAATTATTCCTCACAGACAAGACACTTTTGCGCGTCCCTGCGAGTAAAGGCGGCAGAAGAATTCAACATGGAGAATATTTTTTTAATACTTTTCGCGATGTTATAATACGCTGTTTGCTAAACCATATGATGGAAACATTTGAGGAGTTAACCAAGTGGTTACAGTACAATCCAGACATTGTTTTTTTCGTCATAGAAGAATTAGCGACCTATCTTCAGCAACAAAAAAATAAATTTCAAGATGATGCAAAAATATACGCGAATGAATTGATTAAAAGATTTTGTGATTTTGAACGCGTAATAAATAACATTGAATCGAGAAAAAAATCTTTCATGAATATTTATCAAATAGTTGTTCGTTTCCAAGACGATCCATTAAATATATCAATTCAGCGTGGACCAATATACTTTTGGATATTGAATGAATTATCGAGAAGTACTGATTTATCAAAAAGTACATCTTTATTGAATAACTTTTTGATTTGCCTCGTTAGCGAAAGTGATGATGATAATTTCGAGATGAAATTAATATTACAAGGTTTGAAGAAATATCGTGGAGATGTTAACAGTGGAGAACAAAATTCATTGGTATCTGCAAAAGCCAAGGAATGCTATCAGACATTGTTAACATTATTACCAATTACAAAATCCAATGCTGTTTTTGATGCGGTTATTGATTTTTCAGTTGGAGCTGCAAAATTTTTGTGTAATGATACAACAAAAGGATATTTAAAGAAATATTTTGATAATATTTCTCCATCAAATGCTTTGAAATCTTTGAATAATGCTTATCGATTGTTCATGGACACTGTGTCAAGTAATGAAAGATTTGATATTCTCATTTATTTTCTTCTTCCATCTATTACTTGCTGCAACGCTTTATTGCTTGAAGAATTTTTCGATAAAAGTGTAACGGAAATATTCAAGACAATTTGGCAGAAACTACCGAGCAATTCGATGGATTGCCAAAAACTTTTAGTATCTCAAATTGGGTGTTATAATTTCATTGAATTAATGTTTGCCAGGCTTGAATTGTCAAGAATAAACGAAAAATATGGCGCTTTAGCCGCTGAAATATTACAAAATTCAACAACTGGTTTAGTTCCTCAAAGAATTTTCCGATGTACCTTTGAAGTACGAAAATTAAAAACCGATATGCCAGAGAATAAAGATATTATGAGGAAATTGCATTGTTCAGCGTTCAATTGTTGTATAACAATAGCAAGTGTAATGAAAGAAGAAAATTATTATCTTGCATTATTCGCTGAAAATTCATCCAGGAATCAAATGATTTGGCAAAATATAGTTGATTGTGACCAAAAATATCAACTAACACAGACATTTAAAGAGTATCCGAAAAAACGTCGGATACTTTTAAACATGAAACAATCAATAAAAAATCATCCAAAGATAAATTCATCAATTTATACTTGTATAAAAAGTTACAATTTAGCATCATCAACACTAGCAGACAATATTTATGCTTATGACTTTAGTGAAGCTCGATTATTGCCAGAACCATTGTATTCAACTGCGACTGTAACATTAGAAGTCGACGATTTAAACAATCACGAGTGTATGGCATCAATTTGTGGAATATTGAAAATTATGATTGATAATGATCCTGAAGTTGCATCACAAAGTGATCAACAAATTCCTAAGGGTTTACGTTGTTTTGCAACTTCCATGAGTTGCACGCACACCAACGCAAGATTATTTATGCTAAAAATTATTCTCAATAATCAATTGATATTTAAGCCATTTGCTGAAGCATTTTTACTTCCTATAATAACGATAATAAGTTTGATGTTGAAAGATGGAATATTGAATTATATTCTAACGGATACTTTACTTGTATTAATAGATTGGGCTGAGGTGGCAGTTCCTAAAAATTGTAAAGCACAAGCTCAAGAAATGTTCTCTCGTATTGTAGACAAAGTTGATACAGTTGAGTCAGCAAAATATATTGTCAGATATAATTTTAGTATTTTGGAGTTACTTGTAAATGTTTGGCATGAATGTCTGGATATTCCTCAGGGACTTGATGAGAAAATGAAAAAATCACGAGCCTGTGCTGTACGACTTATATTAATTATTTTGTCTAATCCCATGGGGAATAAATTAAAGGATCGAGTTGATATATTAGAGTTTCTTATTAAATCTTTGAATGAACATCAAGATGACAAAGAAGATATACTTTTGCAAACAAATGAAGCTATTGGTTTGTTTCTTAAAATGAAATATTCTCATAATCCAGAAGAGTTGCTTTTATCTGATAATAAAATATTGGAGAGTATTCGAGAAATTTTACGATCATTGCAAGAAAAATTGCCTGATCGATTGGTCAAATGTGTTCATGCTTTGTCAAAAGCTTATCCAATTTTATCTCAATTTTTCTTTGAATTTGTCACTCACAATCATTTGCGAGTTGGTGCACCAACAAAAGCGCGATGTATGGAAATATTTTTACAGAAAATTACCTACATGACTAGTGATGAAATTGTCCGTGATTTAGAATACATGAAATTTAAATATTTATTGAAATACAAAGCTATTTCATGTGAGAAAATTTGTCTTCAAATAATCGAGTGCTTGGTGCCAGTTCTTAATGCTGCACAATTTTTCCCATTTTCTAATTTAGCATCACCATATTCACAACACGAATATATCGAATATAGACAATTAACATACAACATTTTCATGAGTGTATACAAAAAATATTCTGAAGATATTACAGAAGATTATCACGTACAAATGTTAATTAAGACAAGTAGAAAAGTTCTTCTTCCTGGACTTTTAGATCCAGCCGAGGAGTTGCAACAAAAATTAACAACATTTTGGACAGAAGAAACTAAATTTGGTGATAAATGCGCTTCGAGAATGCTCAATATCTTCGACGTTTATTTACCCGATGTAGAAGAGAATTTTTTACAAATTCTCGCAATAATTATTCTACATTTAATTAAAAAATCTCCTTCGTATCAATATAAAATGTTTGAACCCCTGACACACAGTTGCTATTATAAAAATTACAAGGTCGTCGCTTCTTGGAGAATGAAAAATTTAACGTACAAAATTCCGCTATTCACATCTTCGTATGCGAGTCAATATAGTCAACGATATACTTTATCCAATTTAACTCCTGACGATTTGGTGTCAACAAATCATGGACTAATGTTGCGAGCGACAGATGCTCCGGAATTCGAACTCACGATTCGAAATGAAACATTAATGCCAGAAAATTCATTAGCTGATTTTTCACAGAATGAATTTCAATTTGTAACACCAGAAGCACCACCGAGAAATATATTTTCGCAACGATTTTTGACAAAATCAAGAAATCCATATGTACCACTGAATAAATTGGCAGATAGTCGATATACCCGTCATGTAACTCTTAAAGTACAGACTACCATTGAAAAACAAAAGACAGTTAAATTAAATAGATCATACAGAATAGGCGATTTTCCAGATATCGAAATCACTCATGAATCCGTCATTAATCCATTGTTGGAACTCATAAAACAGGATCAATTGGTCTGCAAGGATTTGGTTGTTTCAATGGTTTGTTCATTGTTGAATCAAATACGTAATAACGCGCCAAAAATAACAGACAATTGTGAAAATTTCATGTACAATTTTTGTAAACAACTAAACAATGTATTGGACAATCGTCAAGGAAATGGTCTTATTATATCTGCAATTTTGGAAGTTATGTTTCACATTGAAGAAATATCATTTGATCCAACCGTTGTTGGTAATGTATCAAAAGCCAGTGGATTTAATTGTCTTGGTGCACTTTTATTGGAGCGTCATTTGATGGTTCATCCAGGGAATTCAAGTCCACCAGCTAAAAGACGCCGTAGAGCAATTGGGGAAACCTCAATGTATTCTTCTTCAGAATCGGACGATTGGATTAAATTGGCTGAGCTTTATGAGTCTACAAGTGAAGTTGATATTGCTTTGAGTATATTCCTCAATCATATGCCAGAATATGTAAAATTACATGATGCATCAGCTGCGCGTGCAATCACCAATTGGAATCAGGCATTGGACGCTTATAAAGAAATTTATGAATCAGAATTTGGTGCTATTAAACGATACTCTCATCAAGCAATGATTGAATGTCTTGGACGTCTTTCTGATTGGAATCAAATTTTCATTGATATAAAATCAACTATGGGTGAGGATAAAACGTTGGATGATATTGTAGAAAATGCCAATTCTGTAGATAATGGTTGGATGTCTACTTGGTTTTTCCAAGCTGGAATTTATCAGATTCTGACTCAATCTGGACATTCTGAGGAATATAATAAATTTGTTGATGATGTAATGACGTTGTCAAAGATATCTACCAAGGCTCAACTATTGAAAAAAATATTTCCTGAAGAAATTGCGGCAATTTCTGCAATTGATAATCCAATACCGTCACGAGATTTTCTTAATAGCGCATTGAGCAAAGTGCGCGAACAATGGAGTCAACTTAATCCACTTTCTGCATCGTTGAGAGCACAGGCAGTAATAAAAATGCGTGGAATTTGTAATGTGGATATGTATTTAAAGGCTGCAGTAGATTCCAGTAAAATAAAAGCTGTATTATTGAAATATTGGAATAATTATATTCCATTTTCACAGGATGATTTGCTTCCATGGGACTATCACATATCGTATAGATCTAATTTTGCCAATGGTTTATTACCGAATGATGAAAATATACAAAATAATTCAATAATTGACGACGCCACTGAAGCAATTGCTAATGCAATAATTAAATTAAAATTACGTATGGTCGAAGTAGCTTATCGTCAGAAAAATACAGCTGTTATGAAAAAATATTTGGGATTAGTAGAATCTGATATGGAGAAATATAATGGAGTATTAAGTGATATATTGTCAGTTAACAATCAAGTAACCCTCAATGTAGTGAGATACAGAATGTTACGAGGAGAAATGGGTAATATTGAAGATAAATTGAAATTTTATATTAGTGGATGGAAAAAGGCTGAAGATCTTCTTCGAAATAACATTGATATCAACACAACAATTACTGTTAAACATCTCATCAGTGATTTTTCATCAAAAGTAATTGATTTTGAAACACTTGGTATTGAATATTCAACAGCATTGATTAATAACATCACGAAATTAACATCTTCATATGAAAGTTTTTCTAATAACGAATTTGAAGCTTTATATTCATGTTGCTTTACTAATCTCAAGGGATGTTGCACTGATGCATTATTAAATTCATTGTCGTCCGATAAAATTGCCGAATGTCATTTGAAATTATTGAAATTTTGCCACGAAAAAATGTTGAACGACAGAGTGTATCCTGAAATAATTAAAGAGTTTGTGCGTTCAACATTGAAAGCAATGAATTATGGTTCACGTGAAGCTACACATTATTTTCCTTGCTTATTAAAATTTGAGTATTATGAAGACGCTGAGACAAAAGCAATATTCATTAAGGAAAGTGAAAAAGTTCCGACGTGGCGATTTCTTATGTGGCAAACAGAACTTTTTCTTAATTTACCAACTCCTTTGGAGGATATTGTGACACCTATTATTCGTAGGTTAATTGAGGAATATCCAAACGCTGTTATATACACTTTACGTTCAATAATCGATACTCAACCTGAAATTTCTGATTATCCAATAATTCATAAGTATAAGCAACGTCTTCTTCATCAATCAGATGTAGAAAAATTCGTTGATGCTATGCAATATTTAGTACGCCCGGAATTGTTTTTACAATATTATCTACAATTATTATTAAAAAATTTAGATAAAGGAAAGAATAAAATGGTCGATTTAATATTGAAGAAAGTTTATTTAGACGAGCAGACATCTTCATTGCAAGGGAAATTTTACCGATATATCGCGCATTATCGTGAAGAAATTGAACGTATAAAGGAAATGCCTGAATCAGATGTACAGACTCATATTATAAAGTTACAAAAGGAATTAAATCAAATGATGGAGCGTCGAAAGGATAGCAATGAGTTGAAGGATTACAGTCCATGGTTGAGCATTTTTAATGGGTCTAACATTGAAATTCCAGGACAATATACTGGTGAACGTAAACCTATTCCTGAATATCACACAAAAATAGCAAAAATTGAATGGAAAATTCAAGTTATGAAATCTATTCGTAAACCAATTAAAATTACATTTATCGGTAATGATGCAAAAAATTATAACTTTTTAGTAAAATTCGGAGAAAATTTGCGTTTGGATGAAAAAATTGAACGTGCTTTTGGCATAATGAATGAAATATTACAAACTGATATTGCTTGTTCTCAACGCAATTTGTCAATTAATACTTATCAAATAATTACATTCTCTGATTCATTTGGACTTATACAATGGATTGATAATACTAAAACTCTTCAAGATTTCATAAATTTCACGTTGAATGATCATCAGAAAATGCAATGTAATTTAATCCGAAAAGAATATGAAAATTGGATAAGTAACGCCAGTCTCGAACAGAAAAAACAATCGTTGCAGTATAAAGAAGCTTTAATTAAATATGATGCTCAAAAAGTGAATGATAAAATGAACCAGCTTATAAATAAAATAGAATGGGATTTATTACGACGTACATTTCTCATGTTAAGTCCATCTTTAGAGAGTTTTATGTCGTCAAGAAAAAATTTTTTAACAACATACGCGACAATGTGTATTGCTCAATGGATCTTAGGAATTGGTGATCGTCATTTGGAAAATACTTTGATATCTGTTGAATCGGGACGAAGTATAGGGATTGATTTTGCATCAGCATTTGGCGGTGGAATTGATCAAGTTCTACCTGAGCTCACTCCATTTAGATTAACTAATCAAATAAAGGGTCTTATGAAACCATTTACAGAAAAGGATGGATTTGCAGCGATAATGATTCATGTTTTACGTGCATTAAGAAGTGGTAAAGATCCACTTGTTGCTTATTTAAATGTTGTAACACAACAAAATTTAAATTGGACAGAACACGTAGACGAATTGTCTCTCGCAATCGCTGGCGAAAATGCGTCCGGTAAGAGTATTATGCAAATATATATTAATGAATTTATTTTTTACATGATTTGTTTATTGTTAATATTATTTTAGGAATGTTGAAAACACAAAGCCAAAAAATTAAATATGTGTTGAGTAAACTTAATGGTGATAAACCGTCAAATATAACTCTTGAAGAGTTGAAAAATCAGCATTATGATTCGAAATATTATCCACGATATTTTAAAATTGTCTCCGGAAGTGATTATGATCGTGATACGGTTAGATCAGAGATGGTGAAAGAAATCAATTTAACTCCGGAAAACCAGGTAATATTTTTTTTTGTTTTATTTTTTTTTTTACAATATAAAATTTGAATGTAGAACTTAAAATTGGATGTAATTTTTTTTTCTAGATTAAATGCTTATTGGATCAAGCTACTGATCTAAATATTCTTGGACGAACATACAGCGGTTGGTCTCCATGGATGTAAAAGAAAAAATGTTATCGCATTATTAAGTTTTTCGTATAAATATTATGTTTTATATATTTTTATACATGTTGAATGTACGATAATAATAACATAATAAAATTATAGCATAAAAAATAAAATAAACGTAGAATTTTTTCCCTTGAAAACATATTTTGAATTTACGCGCGGAAAACATAACCTCAAAACGTGGTGAAAATTTATTAATATTTAGTATCATCACTAGCAAAGTTATACAGTAAACTTTCCACTCAATTTTCTAATTTTACACTTTAATATACATCATGATTCACTTTGCATTACATAGAATATCATCAAACAATACAGAATTATGTATAAAAAATGTCATGAACAATATTCAAAATTTTAAGTATAGAAAATTGTGTGATAAAAACTTTCATCAACATTTACATAGAGTCTTGCCTCGTTGTTTATATCATTCATTTATTCAACACCGAAAATATCATGATGAAAAACATGTCCAATGCACAACGAATAAAAATTTAAATTATAAACATGTAATGATGGGACGTAATTTCGGCATACTCCGAATATCAGGTGAAAATTATCAAATGCATCAATCTAAAAGATATTTTGGAGATTCAGCCGGTGTTATTAACCCTATGATTGGAAGTAATGCACCAATTGGACAATCTGAAAGTCTTTTAAATTTATTAGCCAACAGTACACCTGTAGAATTTTGTCAAAATACATTATTATCATTGCATTCGAGTACCGGTTTACCATGGTGGGCAACAATTATTCTCGTTACATGTGGTCTGAGAACAATTTTGACTTTACCTCTTGCATTATATCAGGTATATTCATTATATATTATACAAATATTTTGATTAGTAATACTGAAAATAATTATTGATAATTATCCTAATTTAATTTCATGCATTATATTTCAGCAATATATCTTTGCAAAAGTTGCTAATCTCAAGTGTGAGATGAACGAGATTGTTAAAGAGTTAAAACTTGAGACGAATAGAGCTGTAGATATTTTTGGATGGTCTGAAACTTATGCTAGATCAGTATATAATCGTTCAGTAGGTAACAAATATATTACTTTTATTATTGTTCATATAATTCAATTGTTTAATCTGTGATATTACTTTTTTCTTTACCACTCAGTTTAAAAAACAATGGAATAAATTGATTGTTCGAGAAAATTGTCATCCGATGAAAGGGCTAATATTGGTACTAGTACAGATTCCAATATGGATCACCTTATCTGCATCTTTAAGAAATTTATGTTTTATGCTGCCACGACCAACTCTAGGTAAATTTCGATAAGAAAAATTCATAAAATATCTCATTGTCATATGAAAAAATTGAATATATGATCTAGCTGCTCACGAGACATTTGTGCAGCTGTCAACTGAAGGATTTGGATGGGTAACGGACTTAACAGCAGTCGATAGTTATTATATTCTACCAGTTTTACTTGGGATTATTAATTTAACAAATATTGAGGTATCAATTGAAATCCATCTAATTTGTGGCGCCATAAAAAAAAAAAAACAGAAATAACAGAGAATTTAAATAATTAATTCAAACTTATTGAAAATGTTTTTAGATTCAAGCGTTAATGAAACCAAAGAGCCTAAATCAAATGACGACCCCACAGAAAATTGGAAAAAATTTATTTCGGGGTATATCAATAATGATGGTGCCGATTGCTTGTATGGTACCTTCGGTGAGAGATAATTTCAAGTTATTAATCAATTTTTAATATCATAAATAAATCAACCCTTGTGTTAACTTCCTGTTATTTACAGTGTATGAGTTTATACTGGGTAACAAGCAGCGCTTATGGCCTCGTACAAAATTTCATTGTTGTCTCGCCGCGAATTCGTCGATTTGTAAGAATACCAGAAACTGAAATGGAACTAAAGCAGCCGTACAAACATTTTCATGATAATGTCAAAGAAAAATATGCTTGGATATATTCAAATAAATTAACGTGAGCAAGGTTCAATTATTCAATGTGAATCATTCAGTAAATACCAATAATTTAAATTCGAATTAAAATTAATAATTATTATCAAAACATGATTTAAGGTATAGATAAGTGAAAGAGCCTTCTATGAATTATTACAAAATCGATAGTATTATCTATCTGTATATAAATATTAACTGGCGTTATAATAAAATTTTTGTAGTGAAATTATTGGATTGTTAAAAGATAATAAGAATGGGTGAGAGGTATTTTTGCGTGTTGGAACCGCAATAGGATGGTTCCAACAGAAGGGTTTTAGTATGTATCCTCTTCCCACCTTGTTACCTAAAGCGGCTTAACAATCGGTCAATAAAATCCAACTGTATTTACATAATAGAATCGTCAGTTGTAGCTGAATGTTCAATACTACATCGCGAACGCCGCAAATATTTACCAACTCTAATAAATAATTTTTTTTTTATTGAAATATTATATACAAATATTGAAACAGTGGTAAAATGATGCTACATCTAAGACGCAAATGGATTTTAATGGAATACAACTTAACAACCTTGACAATATCCTCAAAGATCCAATTGACCGTGCGCGTATGATGGTCAATTGGTAGTTTATTATTTGTATTATTTATCCTCACATCTGTCTGAAACGTTGAATTGTTGAATTGAATTTTATTATTGTAAAGTAAATGCAAGTAATAAAATCTAGATCACTGACGCGCGACTTCAGTGCGCGTAAAGTGTAATTCACTGCAGCATTGAACTGGTGATATGCTTATGTCGTGACCTGAGTGATAACCTTTACCAAGAAAATTGTTTCACCATATTAAATGTGTGTATTCCCTACGAGATTGTAACAACACATTCACAGAATTATTAATTCAGCGCTTGTTGTTGATTCTTTATTATTTAGTTAAGAATTAATTGTCAGCGGTTCATGTTGAAACGACATTTTACTTTGACTGGCATGTAGTAATGCTATTTAATAAATTATATGCATTCAAGTGTGAGTGATATTATGAAGATAATGACAAACATGGGAAATATTTCAAATATTTACGTCATTATATATTTAAGTTTATTACTGTATTTGGAGGTAGCAAACGCAGTGAGTAATTATATATTCTTATCTTATTTTACGTGTGAAAGAATATATAAAATGGATAATATATTAAATATTGTATTAAATTAAATATTATTATACATCTATTTTATTCATAATACAGTAGAGATTTATGAATAATAGTGTTCAAAACTGAATTAAAGCACGTTTTTAACTTCATAAGTAAACCAGACTATGAAGCATTTTATGATAAGATGAGAGAGAAATATGTCGAGATTTTCTTATAGATTTATGACCCAAGCGTGACAACGACAAAACCACCAAAACGACGTGAATCTCTGCCGTGGTATTTGGCTGATGAGAATGGGCAACCTCCAGCGGATTTCTTGATGCCACCGGAATCTCCGGTAACTTCAAAACTACACACAAAGTCATGGAGTAATCGGCAACCTACGAAAAATAAGATTATACCAGAGCAAAGTCTTTATGAAGGTGTTGCCGATGATCATAACGTAGGTGTTACTAAATACTTTAGATTTTTCGAATCAATAATTTTATATTAATAGAACAAAAGGAGAAATCAATTATATGTAAATTTATAGAAACCAAGAAAAGAAGTAATTAGTAAGCTCAATAATCATCAGCAACTTGCGATGAAAGTAGCAAAATATGATAGACAAACTGGTGTACAATGTCCATTTCCGGATGCCACTGGACAATTTATTTATCCAATTGATTGTAAATTTTTCGTCAACTGTTGGAAAGGCCGAGCAGTTGTGCAGCCTTGTGCCCCTGGCACTCATTTTAATCCTGAAACCCTAGAATGTGATTATCCTAATAAAGTCAAGTGTTATGGTGGAGAGTTGGCAGATTTTGATTCTGCAGACTATACGGAAAATATTGGAAATCATGAGCCATTATTAAATGAACATTATTCCAATTATCCATCATCACTAAATGTACGTTTATTAATTTTCAAATTAATAATTAGTAAAATATTCTGTTATAATAATTATTTATTATTTATATTTCTTCATTTTACAGTAATATGATATAAATTTTTTGTTTATCTTAGAATAATGAACCAAAATGTCCACCACAAATAACTGGCCTTTTGCCACATCTCGGTGACTGCACTAAATTTCTCCAATGTACAAATGGCAATGCAATTACGATGGACTGTAGTCCGGGTACAGTTTTCAATCCGAAACTCAGTTTATGTGATTATCCAAAGAATGTTCGAGGTTGTGAAGATGCAATAGACGAGAGTGTAAAACCCTCGCCAATTTTAGCGCCTCCCGAGCATAGTTTATCAAGATATAGACATGAGAATAATCAAAATTCTTGGGGTTTAGTTCCACCACGTCAAGTAGTAGAGCCAATCGCAGTTTGTCCCAGCGATTTTAGTGGAATGTTGCCGCATCCCATGGATTGTAAAAAATTTCTACAGTGCGATCGTGGTGCCACATTTATCATGAATTGTGGTCCAGGAACAGTGTTCAATCCTGCAGTTAGTGTTTGTGATTGGCCATATAATGTTCCTGGTTGTGGAGGTAAAAATTCAATAAAAATATTTCAAATGAATCTATATTTTTTAAATTCATTATGAATAAAAAGTTTTATGCTGATGTTTTTTAGATCAACCATCGTCAACATATGAACCAGCCCGTTATGCTGGACCTTGGCAAGGTTCAAATCAAGGTAACAATCGTCATGGACATAGTAATTGGCCTGACAATTCACATGTGCCACATGGACAGTATCAGAATAATCAGAATCATCAATATGATCGTCATCATCATCATCATCAAAATCAACCACAACCATGTCAATATCCACAATGTCTAAATGAACGTCAGCCACCAACGAGAAATAGAGAATTTAATCCACCTGAATCACATCATACTAATCATCATGATAGACAACATGATAATAAACCATGGAGTAATCCAGATCCTTATCCGCGTATTGACGATGAATACTCAAGCTCTACAACACCTCTTAATAAGAACCAAGATCGTTGGGGTGAATCTTCGCATAATTATGCTGCTAATTATCCAATGCCTCAAGAGAATCCTCGATATCCATCGGGCAATCGTGGAAGTTATGGACGGACCAAACCAGATTTTTCAAATTCAGGAGGCAATATTTATGTTGATAATACTTATCATCCACCTGGATATCCAGGAAAAAAATCAGAAGATGAAATTAGATCAATTTGGATGCCTAACTCAGGACCTTACGGTGATTATCATGATTCAAAAGCGGATGAATCGATGCATCCTGGAGTAACACATATTTTTAATCCAAATACTAAAACCGATTTTAAAGAATATGAACAAAAACAACAAAATTCGTATGGTGAATATTTTGAGTATTAAAAATTTTTTTATAATTGTTTAAAATTTTTATAATAGACATATTATGATTAGCAATGCTTTATACGCTTATAGTTTCTGCTATTGATATTTTAAATGACTAGTTTTCTTTTCTGAAATTTATTTAATCCGATGAAATGAAAAAATTAATAATGGTAGAAATAAGATTTCTAAAAATACGGTAAGGTAATATATAATATTGAAGGTCTTTTTGTCATATGTAAGGTTTATATTAGCTGTTAATAATATATCCATATATACACGAGTAATCCAAATAGAGTTGTGAAAGTAATCAATACGCTTCAATACATTTTTTTAAGGCAAACATATCGACTCTGTGGACGTTAAGCTTGACTCGTGGTTATCAAAGCCAAATATAATTGCACGCGGTGACGAGGGTAAAGAACATGACAAGAAGTTGGACGCCTGGTCAAGTAAAACGAACATTTTTAATCAAGGCAGAGGTCAAGTTGACGCAGGTATGAATAGGAGCTGTGATTGAATGTATGACCGCGATTTGGATTGAGAATAACTTCAATACCATATGTTGACTCAATAATATTGGCATCGTTTATAAGTTCTGTTGATTTATTTATTTCAGGAACGAAAAATAGTCCATCGGGAATGCACGTGAATGTCAACGGTATAAAAGGCCATTATATAACAAAAGAAATTGAAATACATCAAGATCATTCTAATACACGACATTATACACCATCGATTTCATCAATTGGAACTTCAACATCGTTTCCAATTATAAAATATGATAATTTTGATAATCGTGAATCTTCCAAACGGGATTATGACTATACACATACAGATTCTCATTTACGCAATGAATTTAATCCAAATAAACAATGGTGGAAGCCCATTAAATATCACAATACAACGCAAGATAGTAATGTGCTTAGATATTTTAATCAGTCACATGCAATATGGAAGCCGCAGAATAATACAACTTTCAATCCCTCTGACTCAACAGAACCGATTTCTAACCATGATACTAATATCGCTCGTGATTATAATGTTCGTCATGATGAAAGTACCACTGCGTCTACAATGTCACGAAAGAAAAATAGATCTAAAGGAGGAATTACTCTTTGGGAGAAGCCAGACACAAATGTGCCATTTGTATCGATTGATGAGACAGAGTATGATGGAAATGACAGTGATGAAGATGTTGCACTGCCAGATGAAGAGAAAATTTACAATATAAATAATAAACATGCAGTCAGTAAATTTGATGTAGATGTATTGGACAAAAGTGATAAATGGAAACCACGATTTGCAGATGAAAAAAAAATTAATAAAAAAGATGAAGATCGCTCGGTAATAATGACAATTAACAAGAAGATCAATGATCTTGATCACTTTAATGTAGAGTCAGCGCCATGGCAAGAAGGTAAGTAATATTCAATTTTAATTTTTTGTTTTGTGTATTTATTTCTGTTATATTATTTTAATTAAGATCTGATGAGGTAAGTATGTTTTTTTTATTTTTTATACTTCATCTTTGCTTTTATAGTTGAATCACTGCAGCTTGCAAGTAGAATTTTAAATTAAACAAAATTTTTTATAATTAATTTATTTTTTTTCAGATTATTTTTTGATACTTTATTTAATAATCAATTTTTTTTTTTTACTTCAGAAGAACTACCTTTTCCAGTTTATTATATTCCACCAGTGCATTCTCTGGGTCACTCTGATGATTCTAAGCCGATTACACCATCGTCTGGCCAAGTATTAATAAATTAAATCTCTACTTGTTATATTATCTTCTTGGAAATTTAATAATTCTTTCATTACATCATTTGTAATTATTAGTTCATTCGTTTGAGGGGTGGAACGAGCGCAAAGGATGGTTATGTTGAAGTTCAAGGTATTCAGCCGGGTTGGGGAGTTGTTTGTGATACGACGAATAGTTGGACTATGAAGGAAGCCGATATAGTATGTCGTCAACTTGGATATACTCGGTAAAATTGAACATGGAATAATTGTGGAATTTCATTCAGTTGATTAAATTGTGTTTTAAGATTTTCTTTTTATCTGATGTATAATGATAAAATAAATTATTCTTTTCAGAGGCGCGGAAACATCATGGCAAGGTCGTAAAATATCTAAAAATATTCCATCATGGATTGCAACAACTAGTGTTTATTGTCACGGCAACGAGACGAAATTTCAAATGTGTAAATTTCATCATGGCTCTGATTGCCATATTGAAGATAATGCCGTTGGCGTCAGTTGTTTGCCAAATAATCTTGCTTATTGTCATCACGATGAAGTTCCTCATGGAAGCAACTGTTATCACTTGGCTGATTCAAACACTGGATTAAATCATGCTGAAGCTTTGAATTACTGCATTGGTAGAAATTCAAGATTAGTTGATATCACATCACAAACGGAAAATAATTTCTTATCTGATTGGTTGATGTTAAATTATTCTCATGTTGAGTCTATAATGACATCAGGAATTGGTTTTACTACTTTTAATCGAAATTTTTGGCTATGGGAAGACTCAGCAAATGCAAAATTCAAGTAAGAAATTATTTACATAAGAATTTTTTTAGTGGATCTAATTTTATTTCTACTTTTAATGAATCAATTTTAATTTCTCTTTGTGTAACAAAAACAAGTCTAATGAAATTAACTGTGGAGTTATGTTCATATTATTATATTTATTTTATTATGTGTATATAGATTTACAAAATGGTGGCCGGGATGGAAGGGAAATGGAAAGAATCCGCCTCCAGCAGGATCACGACCAGTCTGTATTATAATGAAGAAAAAATTTCCGTGTTATGAGCGACCGGATAATAATTGTACTACTGATTATTTCTTCTGGGATGTTGAAGACTGCGCGTCATCGATGAAAGGTCACTCGTACGTCTGTAAAAGGCCGTATGATGACATAAGTATGTATACCAAAGAAAAAAAAAAAAAAAGAACTTCATAATATATTTATAAAATCATTTTTATATAGAATATAAAATATTATAGATTAAATTGTGATGAGAATATTTTTTTGTTTTCAGGTTGTATTTATGGAAAAGGCCATCAGTACGCTGGTAATGCAAATGTTTCCGCGTCTGGAAAGCCGTGTTTGCCATGGAACGACGAATCTGTGGCTTACCCACTCCTTGTGAATGTTTGTAAAATTGAAAATACTTTCGTATACTCTTACTTTTTTATTTCTCCTTTTTTCTATTCCGGATAATCCGGAACTTTTGAAAAACTTTTAGGTCGTGGATCGTGAGGTCAGAGAAAAGTTGAAAGCCCACAACTTTTGTAGGAATCCAAATCCAATGAAAGAGTCAAGACCGTGGTGTTTTACAGGACTTTACGGCGAGCAAGAGCAATGTGATATACCATCTTGTGGAAATATCGGTATTATATTTTTTCATTAACTTCCAATGCATTAATGAAAGTTTTTTTAAAAAATTTAATATTATTTACTATTTATTTATTCATCTTTTATTTTTCCTAAAGGTACAATTCGTTCTCCAAGTGGTGGACAATGTAAAAAAGGTCATTTTGAATGTATGTCTGGAGAATGTATTCCATCTCACTGGGTATGTGACGGCGAGGAGGTAAGTTTAAATTACGGAACTTGGATGTGGTATAGTTAAAAAGTCAGGGAGTAAATGCAAGAGCTTGTAAAGAGAAAATTGTGAATTTTACAGGACTGTACAAATGGCCGAGATGAGAATTCCTGTTTTCAACATTTAGAATTCTTCAAAAAGATATCTAGACATCGACTTGACGGTCATGATGTTGAGAAGTGGTTGAACACACCTGCAATGACGTGTGCGCTTCGATGTAAAGAGGCTGCTTTTACTTGCCGTTCTTTTTCACACAAGTTCGTTATATAAACTTTATTCAAGTCTTCGTGTTAATTAGATAGTTTAAACTTGTAGAATATTTTATTTGTTTTATCAATTTTTTTTTTCTTTTCGATTAATTCAGGATAGACGGTAATTTGTGTTTACTGAGTGACAGTAATGTTGGATCTTCTGGAGCATTACAGCCAACTGAGGGTTATGATTACTATGAAATGACTGCGTTGAGTATTGATTGCAATGAAATGTATACATGTGAAAATAAAAAGTGTATTAATCAAAGTCAAGTATGCGATGGTAAGAATGATTGTGGTGATCGATCTGACGAAAATATATGCAACCTTTCGAATCTCGATTACGGTATACGTTTGGCCGGCTCTGAAAATAATTATGAAGGCAGAGTAGAAGTTAAATGTATGTATAAAACTTTCAGTATATAAGTTCGTTTTATTTTATCAAACACAGCTGAAAAGAATATAAATATTAAAAAACTAAATTTAATTTTCAGTTTTAGGACATTGGGGTCAAGTATGTGACGATGGTTTTGGAATGATAAACGCTGAAGTAATTTGTCGTGAACTTGGATTTCATTTAGGTGCATTTAGCGTAAGACCAAGTGGATTTTTTGGTAATCTTGATCCACCAACACGCTTCATGGTAGATCAATTGAAGTGTCGTGGCAATGAAACGTCACTGAAAGAGTGTGAATTTGATGGATGGGGAGTGCACGACTGTTCGCCTGATGAAGCTGTTGGTATTGTTTGTAAAACTGCAGTTAATACCTGTCCAGATGATCAATGGAAGTGCGATGACGCTCCCACATGTATACCATCATTTTATATTTGCGATGAAGTTGAAGATTGTCCTGATCGTTCAGACGAAAATTCATTACATTGTAAAGTAAGTTTAATTTTGTTTATTTAATATTTATTTTCTCTGTTATATTTATAAATAGATTTTTTCTATTCTTTCTTTTATTTTTCTATCAAATATTAATTAATATAATTTATTTCAATTAGGCACCGTTTGAAATTCGATTAGTAAATGGTAGCAGTCCACGTGAGGGTAGAGTTGAAGTACGACATCATGGTGTTTGGGGGACAGTTTGCGATGATGATTTCACCAATAATGCCGCTAAAGTAGTTTGTAAATCATTGGGATACAACGGAACAGCAATAGCAAAAAAAAATGGAGTTTATGGTCCTGGAGAAGGAATTATATGGCTTGATGAAGTGAGTTATTAATATCAACAGAGTAATATTCTATCTTCATTGGATATTATGGTTCATATTATATGGATATTAAATTATAGGTGTTTTGCCATGGAAATGAAACTCAACTCTATCGATGTGAGCATAATCATTGGGGTCATAATAATTGTAAACATGATGAAGACGTGGGAGTAATCTGCCTGGAGAGTTCAAATAATACCGACGAGGTAAATTAGCATAGTGATTTCCAATGAATAAAAAAACAGTAAACGTAAATAAATAAATATTTCTATACACAAAATAAATAAAAAGCATTAAGCTAATAATATTTATATGTATATACAAAGCATATCTATACATTATGTAATTATATAAAATAAATGTATGAATGCAATTGATAAAAAATATTGTATGAATCAATTATTTATTTTATTTTTTATTTCGATTGTCTTTGACCTTGGCATATTTATTTTATTATTAGGATGAATATAAGGTGGATATGCGTGTGAGAAATATCAACGATCTCCTTCCGAGTGATTGTGGGAGGCGTATTGAAGATTTTGGCACTGAACCCCTAATGTTTGAGCGAGTTGTGAGGGGCTCAATCGCTCCTAAGGGCTCGTATCCTTGGCAGGTAAAGATATCATGTGTTATAATACGTGTATATTTATTCATTTATTCATTAAATATATATGTTTGTTTTTTTATTAAAGGCTAGCATTCGTATTCGACGTCATAGCACATCAAGTCATTCGTGTGGTGCAGTTGTTATCTCCCCTCTTCATGTCTTGACAGCCGCACATTGCCTGAGAGGCTACAATAAAGCGACTTATTTTGTTCGAGCAGGAGATTACAACACTGATGTAAGTTTATTAATATATTTTTTTTTTTTATTCTATTTAATTTTTCTATATGAGATAAAAAAATTATTTTAAAGATTCCTGAAGACACAGAGGTAGAGGCTAATATTGAAGATTATTATATACATGAAGAATTTCGTAAAGGCCAACGAATGAACAATGATATTGCATTGGTATTGCTGAAAGGCAGAGGAATTCCATTAGGTCAACATATAATGCCAATATGTTTGCCACCAGCTAATGCAGAATATCTTTCGGGTTTGAATTGCACAATTAGTGGTTTTGGCAGTATTGAATCCGGAAATTTAGGTAAACATTTTTTGTTTATATTATAATATTTGATAGAGATAAAATATCTGCAGATAATTTAATTTTTGTTATTATGCAGCAAATTCCCAGGATTTACGTTTTGGATGGGTTCCACTGATTGATCAATCTGTCTGTCGAGCGGACTATGTTTATGGTGATGGTGCTATAAGCCAGGGTATGTTTTGCGCTGGTTATTTGGATGAAGGCGTTGACGCTTGCGATGGAGATTCCGGTGGACCGCTGGCGTGCCAGCATAATGGTATATTTAAGATTGATCTTAAAATTTTTGTTTATTTTCCTATCCCAAGTTCAATTACATTTTTTTTTTTTTTTACGTACTATGATTGGTAAAATTTCATCATATTTTTTTCTCGACTATACAGGTGCGTTCACCCTTTACGGTATCACCAGCTGGGGTCAACATTGTGGTAAAGCAAACAAGCCTGGAGTTTATGTACGTGTTGCCCATTACCGAGATTGGATCGATAAAAAAATACGGGATTCTTTATCGGGACGGTAAAATATTATATTTAATGAGATTGTAATTTTTCTTTCTTTTTGTCTTTTGTTTCAAATTATTCATTCATATAATTATAAATATGTAAATATTTATTTCTATACGTAAATGTAGGATCAGATTATAGGTGAAAATGATATAAAACAAATATAAGTATTGTATCAGTTAATTTGAATTCTATTTCATGAGACATCATCATTTCTACAATAATTGTAATTCGTATTTTTGTTTTTGTTTTTCTTTCTTCATTTGAGTGTAACTGAAATTATGTACAATAGTCCCAACGTATTCGATCGTATAATAACATAAGTAAAAATTTGCAAATTGACAATATTTACATATACAGGACGAGTTACATAACGTAAAAAGTATTTGTTATACAAACATAAGGGCTTTTTTGTTTTATTATTCGTATATATCAGTGCGAGCTTTACATAAATCTTTCATAGATTTATTTATTTTTTTCTTTATTTCATTGCTCAAGCATAAATACAGTTGCGATAAAAAGAGTATTAGAAAAAAAAAACAAGCATATATTCAATATCATCTCGCAAAAAGAGACGGACAAGTGCTTACTTCAACGTTTGTCGAAAAAGCATATGATCGATACGTTCGGTATATCGTGATTGGTTGCATTGTGCGCGTCTAATATAAAACATAAAATATATATATTCGTTCGATATATGTCCTCAATCTTTTGAAATAGAAAAAGTTTGATTTTACAATGCAGCGAATATTATATTTTGTCGGCAAAGAAAGAAAAAAAATAATAATACATAAATATTATCATTCACAAATATATGATATTGTTCTTTTTCATTTTTATTTTTTTATTTTGTGAATGCTATTTTATATGGATTTTTTTTTCCATTCAAATTCACAGGCGAGGGAATGTAGGACGAAATAAATGGAGTGAGAAAATAATATATATACGATGAACTTAACATATTTACTTAATTTAAAACATTAAAGTTGGTTTATGCGCTTTAGTTGCCAATGATAAAGCGACGATATGGTAGATCATTCCATATAATCGTCAATTAAAATGTAATTAGCTTATGATTCAGAAATTCCATTCCGGAGAATAAAAATTTTATTCAGCGGCAGCTGCAGCGAATTTGTATTAAACTAACAACTAGTGACTAGATGGAGCAAGAATTTTTTTTTTTTAAACGCTCTTAATGAGGCAACCCACACTATTATACATTTTTTTTTTTAGGCAGGTGCATTTATGAAATTTAAATCTTAGGTGAAGTTTATATACCAAATGTTGCCGCATTACTATTTTTTTTTTTCATTTTTTTTTCCTTTTTTTTTTTTTTTTTTCGTAGAACATTTGTTTTATCGGTATACAATTATTCTAAACAGACTCTTTCCTTCGTTTATAACCTAAAACATATTTTACTAAGCGCATAATTACGTATTCGTACATACGTATATACACGATTTTATTATTTACAGATTGTAATTCATCCAATTGTGTTGTCTCAATTGATAAGACTACTCGTGGATTGAGTGTTATATTTTTTTTTATCTATTTTACGACCCAAGGAAAATGACATAATTGCTCAAAATCATTTACACATAATGATGATAAATAATACAAATGTTTTATCCGGCCAACAAAGATTTGGGTTGTTTTACATAATTTTATATCAATTAATTTATGAATGAATAATGTTTGCCAATTAGTACTTTTATAAAACGAAATTTCATTTTTATTAAAATTTAGAGAGATATAAAAAATAAAATAGCTTGTACGAATAAAAGTGAATTAAAAATCAAAGAAAATATAGACAATAAAATTCACTATTTCTCCCCGTAAAAATGGTGAAAATTAAAAAAAAATATTGAATCCTACTGTTATATCCATGGGATCATGGAAGTGAATATAGACAATGAGAATGGCTACACCATGTGTACACGATATATCATAATGTTTTTTTTTTTTTCCCCTCTTGCTATTGATAATTGGATTTTCGATAATGTGCATGTAATCAATCGGCCCCAATAAATTCTACTGTGAAAATTGCGTGTTAGGCGATAAGCCAGTCAGATTTTGGGCGCTGATAAAACAAAGAATCGATTATACGATCAAAGTATCAAACATATAATATAAGAAAACATAATCAATTAAATAAGCGTGATCGCCCCAAAAATCTGATACATGGTATCTTTTATTTTATTTTTTATATCGTAATATGAATTACTTTCGTTTGTTCGCTGCCTATTTGTGAGCTGTATATTGCTCATGAAGTTTTTCTTAATGAATTTTGACATTTTCATTTGCAAAATTCTTAAAAAGAAAAAAAAATAACGAGCTTTGACACATCATTTCGTTATTAATTGTCACGATTATACCGTGTGCGTGTGCTTTTTATGTTCAGCCAAGGAGAGAAATCTCTTGGTCCCTATTATATATATAACGAAGAATTTCGATGACAAATATTTTTTCTTGGACAAGTTGGTAAATTTCAGTTTATCTTTATCGAATTCAATAAAATTGATCATACGCATTGATCGATGTATGTAATATTTCTATTAAAATTCATATAATTATCGAACTGAAATACATTTTATGTTGATGAAATTGTTTAATTGTCGTAATACTAATTAATACTTTGTCAGCAAGAAAGTTCTATTATTCATATAGAACAATTTGAATGATAAAGTGAATATATATAAATATCATTGGAATTTCATCAATGAATTTACTTCCTATATATTTATTCTCCTATTTTTTTTGTTTGTTAAACGAGCGTATATCAAAAGGTTTTTTTTTTTTGTATTTGTACAAAATTAAATCTGCCTGGTAGTGTCTCAAAATTTTTCATGTCAAATTAATTTCATGTGTATCTATTAATGTAAAACCTTCATCGAGTATTTATTTTGAGAATCTATCATGCAGATAAACGCCAACTTATGAACTAATACTTACAGCTAAATGATACTGTCAACAGTCGTCACGACGATTTTTCTTTCTTTTTTTTTTGAGCTTAAAATTAAATTCACGCGATTTGGCTTCGACTTAAGCTTTCATCAGCCTGTCACCGTGATTTTAAATGTATAACACATTTTAAAATCATTTTCCTTTTAGGATAATGTATAGATGAGAAGGAGAAGTAATGTCACCTTGGGTAACTACTTCTCATTAATTTAACATTTAGGAATATATTAAATATATTTATATTAAGGTGTATCTACTTTAATATCTCTCCCAATTTGTGTAATCCACAGCAGCTTGTTTTCACTGGGCATTTAGTTCTGATCTGATAACAAAATAAAACAAACGGTATACTATTTTTTTTTTCTTCGCCAGTATGAAATTAAATTACAAACAAAACATTTATAAAGCGAATATTTTTTTATTTTTTTATTTCTATACTTACTTTAAATGCTTATAGCGTTCCTTTTCCGGATTGTTATCAGGTGGTTCGCACTCGAATGATGCCAGAGCAAGAGCTATAAGAACAATAAAACAGATGAAAAAATAAATAAATTAATAAATAAATAAATAAAAATTTAGAACGACATGCAATTAAAGCTTGGATGTTTTCAAAAGTTTTCAAACAAATTCAATAGCTGTTGTCAATACCATTTTCCGTTAGAACTGGACTGGCTTGAAGAAATGCAATGACCCGCGAATTCTTCTCAAAAGGACAGGCCACCTGCTTCCAAGCAATGAACTCGGTCACCTGTTTGGCGAGCTGCCAAAACTTCTCAAAGTTTATGTGCCCGTTTGGAAGTCTGAAAGTATACGACAGCCGATGGTAACTTTTGAATGGTGTATCTTTATTGGTATAGAAGTAGTTGTAGATAAAAAAAAAAATAAATAAATAAAAACAATAATGTTAGAAAAAAAAATAGAGGAGAAATAAGGTAAAGTACAAAGATGGAAGTGAGAGTTTGGTGAAGCTTTTACGAACAAGGCAGTTACTGATATAATAGCGAGGGATGTAAAGAAGAGAAAATGTATTTGATCGCAAAGGGATGTGTTGAGTTTCACATTTATTCTCCAACTTAAAAAATTTGTTCACAGTATAAACGAAAAAAAAGTAAGACGGTCTCAATGTAAAACTTGTAATAATGCTATTTCACATATGGTCTCTATGGAAATGTCGTCATACCAACATTCAATTTGTATCGTATTTTCATGGGCAAAAGAGTCCAAGAAATGAAGGCAACAACTTTCAAACGATGCGTCACGAAATCACGACGAGAACTTAGTCAATTTATACTAGCCCAGAGTTAGCGTTTATATTTGTGCAGCAAATGTTGTACGTCTCCAACGATTTAGGGAGAACAGATGACAAGAACTTGGTCGTACATCGTGGATAGAATATTTACGTATGACGATCAGTCAATATATCAATCGTTGTGTGAAATACTCGACAACTTACCATCGTTGACATGCATACAATTCTACTCTACTCAATTACTTTATTTTTTTTTTTTCTTTCGCTCATATCTTTTTTAAATTTTACCATCCAGTTGCCATCATTATATATTCCTATAACTTTTGCTATTACAAGTTTAATAAGTTTAGCCACGTACTGAGAAAATTGTTGAAATTGTTGGAAAATGCCAAGATAAACCAGATGAAATTGTGAAAATGTGTTAATTTAAAAATATTTACTGTACATATAATAAGATTATTATTAAATTAATTAAATTCATGCATTTATTATCAAATAAATGTTATTTGTCATTATAATAGAGATAAATTATCACATTTATATATGATATTTTATTAATATAATTTGATTATTGACGTACTTGTTGCTGCATCCTTCATTGAGAAAGTATAAATCCTTGACGAGAAGACTGAAAAATGGAACGACAATACGTTGTCTTTCATCAGTAGCACCTGCACTACGCCACATTGCAGCTTTAAGTGTACTGCGATAACTACTAAAATTACTACTTGGATCCATTTGATGTTCAAGAATAGAAAATTTTGCTGACTGTACTTTAGACCACTGAAAAAAATAAAATAAAAAATATATATTGCTTAGTTATTTTGTGATTGTAGCAAACTAAATAGAATATAGATAACATATTGATTTTCAATATGTTGCAAGTAGCAACGATATTTTCTAAAAACATATCGATATCCTCGGCTTACAGATATATTATATCCTCCAACATTTATCCCTCGTGTCGAGTGGGATCATATTTACTGTATCCTCATCTCTGCTGGCGTATTACTCGTGCGCTCCCCGGATTATTTTGAAGTAAAAGACCGTGCGAGATCAGATGGATTACAGGATATATAACGTGTAGGGTTAGTAGTGAAATAGACACACGTCAAACTGTTATGTTTTTTTTTTTTCATTTGTGTATTATTCAATCTATGATAAATTTAATTTATCATATATAATATTCATGAATGAATGATTGAATAATTTATTTTAAATTTACAATATCCAAATTGAACCCACTGAAAATTAATTTTCGTTAAATTAATATTTATTATTAAATCCATTTCTTCATTCAATAATTTATCGTTAACTCTTGCAAAATTGCGGTTGGCAGGGGACTAACGAGTTCAACGCAATATTACACACAATATGCGTATGTTTATTGAATTATTATATATTATGACATTAATTATGCATAAAATTCATGGAGGATATTGGAGTTTGTTGGGAAAGTTCATGAGAGCGATGCGATCACCACGTTTAATGTTACATACGCCGAGTGTGCGACGTGTGCCATATAATGTACCAGTGGATTATTAGTTGACATATACTGGAGAAAGAGAAACCGAAAATGGAAAGAGAACGAAGAGGGTCGTGGCAAGTTGGGGTTGCGTAAGCGAGAGTCGACAACGACAGTAATTGAATTAACTTGGAGGACAAAACTGTCGCGGACTCTGGGTGAGAGTTGTGAGGCATCGGATTAATTCCATCTACCTTCGCTATTCCCATGAGATTTAATTCACCTATTACAATATGGATCCATCCTATACACATACATATACACTACAATACTGTTACTATATTTCTATTTGGAGCACTGTATGGATGAAGGGTTATCGCGTGGTAAATTAGCATCGCAAAATGCCAAACCATCATATATACAGAGAAAGAGAGAATAGGAAAGAGATATATAGAATTTCATGTATCACTCGATATTCATTAATTTTCTCCGAGTATCCTAAGTGTCAGTCTGACACATGATATGTCAATCATTTAACAATTATTATGATTAGTATGTAATGTATATTATCTACTATTGATTAATGGACAATTAATTATTATAAAGAAACTGAAGATCAATTTATTTTATGCACAAAAAATACACTGTGTGAAAAATATAATAAAGTTTCTGTCATTTGCAGATTATCAAGTGAATTAAATTTGCGCGATATTCCTCGCGAGTTTGGGCACCAAGCCAAAAACTTTGCATTTCTATATATTATATTATGTGCATTGAGCAAACGCAGCATTTTTATGGCTAAGCAATAAACGTTTAATATTTTTTTTTATATTCATCAAAAGAGTGGAAAAAAAAAATTACGAGTGAAGAAAAGTAAAAAAAAAAAAAAATCTATCCATGCGAATTTGTGATTTAAGGTTTTCGATTGTACATGAAATAGAGAGGGAAATAGTGAGAGTGTAGTGGTTAACTAGAGAGAGGGCCTTCAGAATGTATGCGTCCACTGGCGAATAAAATTGGACGGAAGTAGTCGCGATAAGCTGCAGGCATACACTGCCCTGGTGGTAAATTTCCATTAACAAAAATTACGAGCTTCGAATTTTGCTTGGTCATATATAAAACGTTGGATATGTGGGTATGTGCACCAACAGTTTTTGCAATTATTTCGCTTGCGTTTAGTCTATAAATCAGACTCGGCTAGTCGAGAGAACTTCGAATAATGCTGAGGATTTACTTGTTATAGTATTTTATCATGTATATGCATACAATCAAATACTAGCTGTTTTGATTACATTGGAGAATATTCTGAGATGTTTTTCTAACGTCTGGATTAATCAAAGTTTTAGAAAATATTGTCATACATTTAAATGACTTAAGCTAAATTATTTTAGATACAAAAAAATTATATAAATTACGCTACTTTTGACAATTTTGAGAGTCAACTGAATTTTTATTTAATGGATTCTAATTAGCGCTTTTTCATCATGATGCCACATACCATCGGGCTCAATCAATCAATAAGCTCTTGACGAGATTCTCTGACTTGATTTTAAAACTTTTTAATTAACTCAAAAACCGCTCAGATAAATCGGCTTATCTTCTGGAGTGTGCAATAAATTTAAATCTATTCTTTATTATATTCTCTATCATTCTTCATGGATTCACCCAGTATTTTACTGGAATATAATTCGCTGCATAAATGAAAATAAATCATTTGAAAAATATTTAACAAATAATCAAATAATTATTAATCAAAATAATTATTACTTACTGTTTTCTTTAATCGTGAAATTGGTGACATATTTAGTCCAGCAATAATTGCCATTAAAGAATTAAAGTTGCCTATATTGAAGCATTCCCTGGCAGTTTCAATCCAATATTCAACAACGCGAACACGTTGTTTCTTCTTGGCATGCTATCAATAAACAAATAACAATTATAAAACAAATGAATATATTAAAACGCCAATTTTTATTATTTCTTTTTTATTTTATTTTATTCATTACCTTGCAAACTTCGGTGGCAACGAAATAGCTCAGTCTATTGAACCACTGGACATACGATTCCAAATTTCTCGTTTTCTTCATGTCCTTGAAGGAAGTTTCTAGATGCGGTGATTCCTACAGTAAACATTAAGAATAATTGAATGATCAACAGTGTATTAATTAATCAAAGGCGCTTTCAATCACTCCAGTTTCATCAAGGAAACAATTAATATAGTTACCACCACTACCATCACTACTACTATTTCACCTACTCTAGAATAATTATACTATCTTCTACTATTCCTCATCTGTAGTGTTGATAGTAGTTTGAAATAGTGGACACACTGTAGAGATAACTGTGAGCTTACCTTGGCAAACGCCTGAACAAATTCCTCTGGTCCGATATAGGAAAGTCTCTCAAGTTCGACGTGGGTCAATTGTTGTGCTAGTACAGTGGCCGAGGGACAAAGCTCCGTGACATCGACCTGAAGAGGAAGAAACAGAAAAAAAAAAAACTAAATAAAAATATCTATATCTGACAGAAAACTACGGTTGCCAATCTTGATGCAACGTGAGTGTGAGTAGCTGAATCTTCAAGAGCTATGACAACACAGAGAGGGAGAATTTTACTTCTTGTGCTTGTCTCTTCACTTCAATTTTATATATATATATATATATATATAGAATATACATGTATATATCTCTTATCCAAACTCATTCAATTTTACGATTCACGCTTCGTCGACCAAAACCCGGAGCCACTTTTTTCCATCAAGAGGAAATGGAAAATTCTAGATTGTATGAGGATGATGTGTGTATATACATAGTTATATAGATGTATTTAATTCAAGAATCAAATAGTAATGATAAAACACTTTATATTTGGTTTACAAATTATCTAATTTTTAACATGATCGCATGCGTCGAACTGAATAAATCATGAATGATATGTGTATATATTTATTATTTGATTGCCAATCGTATCTCTTGGGGATCAAAGTGCGCTTTCTCATTGGCCTGAAAATTGACAGATGGAATTGATGTTCTATACGTGTGAGTTGTCCAATCAACCAGGGCTATTTCCACTCTATATCAAGGGATGGTATGTATTAATAATAAATTCAATATTACTCTTCCATCGTTCTCATTGCCAATGTAGATTAATCATATCCAGAATAAATGAGGGACAGTAATATCAATTTAAAATAGGAAAAAAAAAATTGCAAATGGAGAAAAATAAAAGTTCAAAGACATGATTTCTTGAATGTAAAGAAAAAAAAATGCAAGAGCATCACACTTGTGCTTTTCTGTGGTGATATTGCCTTGATGACACGTTTATTCATTTTTTTCTATTCTGTTCTTTCTTTTTTTTTCTCTCTCTATTTCCCGCACTCACTCGACTTCAACTCATCTTTGCTTCTTTATTCCATTCGATTTCAGTGCGATATTGGCGTGGACGTCGTGTTACTTCTCAAAGAGAACTCAGTTGAGTGACGAAAAGTAGAAAAGGGTAAAAGAGAAAATGACTGAAAAGCTCATTCTCCGAGTAAGAACGCATCCGTTATTTTATTTATTTTTTTTTTTCATTCGTTTCGTCTTTAATGTTAGTAGTGAGAGAGATTGTTAAGTACATTCTCCTGTGCAATTTACAGAGAGCAAAGTATTCCAAGTGGTTGATAGTTTTTTTTTCTCCATTCTTTTTTTTTTTTTTGTTATTTCACAAGTTTGTTTCAAGTAGTCTATTCATTGAAGCTGCATCAACTTGATTCCTACATGCATACACATATACATATACTCGACGTTTTCACATAAAAGCATAAATTTTGCGATAGGAATTAGAGTTAAGTGGGTTAACTGTTTTGCCAGTTAGCTTATGCACACATTCATGGGTTACTTCATGTTAAATATATTTACCAACAGTCGCTCGAACGCAACTCCATCTTGGCACGTAACGTCTTCTTGGCATTTTCAAGATTTCCATTAAGATTACAACAAAGCTTATTTAAGTCAAGCTCTATTGCAAAATATCATGTGCCCTCATGGTTCTGGTAAGTATTCTACCATCAGTATTTACAACTATATATATTCATGTATGAGAAATCGTGAGGATAAAAGATTCAGTCACAAGACGAAAAATGAAAGAAATAAAAATACAAAAAGCTTTTCTGGACAAAAGCTGTTTTTCTCTCACGATAAAACGCATTTCCATTTGGTATTTGTTCATCTTTATATGTATATTTTTTTTTTTGTTCTTTTATTCTTGTCATCTTGAGCTTTTCATACCTTGACGTGTCCTTGTCATCTTTGGTGAAAAGTGACGGGGATGCGTGTGTCTGTGTGTGCGAACAAAGTGCTACTTTCCGGTACTGGGTACTTCTGTCTTACGTGCTTGGAGACATTTGTCTTCTGTTACGAGTGAGAGATAGAGTAGAGAATAAAATGATGAGACGAAGAGTCAAGGGACGAACGTTAATCTTCACCGACAAAGTTCTAAATCACTTGGGTGTACGTGACACACGACAATGATGAGAAAGCGAATGTTGCCAAGCAAGCAAGCAAGCAAGCGAACAAACGAAGACTGGGAAATGTTGGAAGTGTTAGAAAGGGATAAATGACTGAACTGGAGAATGAGAAACTTGAATAGCCGGGTATGAAGATTAAAGGGACGTATTAATTTAACGTCATTGCTTCTAAATCAATGAACCGATGAAAATAATTATACCTTTACTATTGAATCGCATGTCTGTCAATTTATAAAATGAAAATAAAAAAAAAAAAAGTTAAATAGAAAAAGAATAAAGTGAATGTATGAACTAAGAATGATGTATTTAATACGATGACAATTGTATATTATTATCTATTAATTCTAAATGAGAAAATAATTATTTGATGGTGAAGCAAGTTTGGAAACTCAAGATGGTAGAAATTCTATTTATACATAAAATAACGGAATATTAAAGGGAAAATGGTATAGAAGATGAGATATTAACTTTGAGAATGATGATGGAGTTAGAGTTCATAATTGATATATTAATTTCCAATAAAATTGGATCCCGGACAATATTGTTGAATTCTATGAGAATTATCTACTGGTATATATGCAGAAATTTGTGTATAAGTTTAGACTGCAACTAAGCAATTTAATAATATTCTAAACGAAATTGTAGGATATGATTGTTGAATTCGTGACATTTATCTAGCATAAGTGGATAGTGAGAATTTTATTGAATTATAAACAAGATATCAAAAACAAATTGAATTATATGAAATTGAAGAAAATGATCAGTCTGAAATTATGGGTTTATTATATTATATAATATTATATATTATACAATGATAAATAAACCAAGTGGAAGATTAAAGTTGATATGTTAGTACGAATTATAAAAGTAAAGATATTTTATAATTGAAAGACATTGGAATCTTCCACGACCGCACGAGTTTCAAATACTTGCCCAGGTTGGGAGTGGCTATGATGAGAAAAGAGCTATGTTAATCGTGTGTCTACACATTTATGTATGTATGTAAGACAAAATGGCAGCGGTGAGATGGTGGAGATACAGGGGAAGAATAAAATTCCAACTGTGATATTCCATATAATAGTGTGAGAATTCATGAGATGAAAAGTGTTTGCATGTAAAAAAGTATATTTGTGCATGAGATATTTTTTTGTTTTTTTACAAAGAAATAACTCTAGATATTTAAAAGGCTCATATACAAAATACTGCAAGTCTTTCTCACTCTTCTCTACTGTCATCTACTCGAAATTAAGTCCAAAACCACTTGAAAACTCTAACGGTAAAGCAAGCTTTCGTTCTTTGATATGCAATATAATATAAAGCTCCAACGAATGTTATTTATAGTTATCCAAAGTAGTTTCAAAACAGATGTATATAAAATAAATGTAGCACTCAAGAAAATTTCATTATAAAAAAATTACAATATTTATAAATATATTTAATATCATTGACGTTGAATATATATTTTTTTGTTATTCTTTTTCTATCTACTTGACATTAATTATAGTTTATTTAATTACAGAACAAATTTATTTGAAATCATTCATGTGGAATTAATGAAAATTCTTATTTCTTTCATTCATTATTATTAATTTTCTTCTCCTTCATCGTCATAAATTTTTCATGACAAAGACTTGGAATATAAAAAAAAAAATTTGTTTAAAGCTCAAATGCCATTAAACTAAAACTAAAACTAATTTTATTATCCACATTCTTTCATTCGAAAACTCTCTACTGGTGTTTGAAATAAACGACGGTAGTAATAAATGCCGCATAACGATCTCTACAGCAACTCCAAATGGCTTTTTCTTCTTACACACATGCACATATATACCATTAAATATCTGTACATTAAATATATGTTTATTAAATATACATATATTTTTATCTAGATTTAGTAGCTGTGAGTGGCAGATGGTGTACAAGTTTGTGAGCTTTCTCCTCCTCATATACAATTGTGGGTATAGTACATAATTGTGTCGAGAGCAATGAGTTGGAGGAGCTGAGGAAAAGTTGCGGCCTAATAAGCCAACAATAAACTACAAGCCCTTGATAAAAATATATATACAATATACATATACCAATTGTTAAAGTAGAACAAGTCAAAACTCTTTCAATCATAATCAGCAGCTGCTTCATCACATAATTTCCAACACTCGGGACAATAATTTTATCCATAACTCTTTCTAACTATTTTAGCTCCATACTATTATTTAATATATTCGCTTCTAAGGTAAATTAATTTTTATATTCTTCATCCTTTATATATTACTGAATATAAATAAATAATACTGATCAAAAGATGATGGAATTTTAATAGGATTTAGTAGTTGAAGATTATTACGCGAGTTATATCATTGTTGATATTGTAAAGTTAGTTTGAAAATTATCTGTGGGATGCGATGGGATAAAGCCAACAATAATATCATCAGTAGTGTGTAAGTAAACAGATTTTACATTCAGGTTTACACATATAGTGCAGTTACAAATGAGTTATTAATGGTCTTTGGACGTTGGGTTTACTAGATGGACAATGTAACCAAGCGAACTGTATGTGGGGACTATACATAAATTGAATCCTATTATACAGGATACATGATGATGGTTATTATTTACGATGTGCGTACGTATTTAGGGCTTTTGCAATCACATTAGATTTAATATCTTCAATGAACAGAATTCATTAATGCGAATTACTGATTTTGGAAATTCATTTACATCACATTCACATTGTGTGCTTAAATACATTTATGATATTTAATTCTATCATAAAACAAATGCTCAAGTGAATATAAATGGTAGAAGTAATTTCTGTTTTGATTATTTCATAATTTTCTTTACTTCTTTTTCTTCTTTTAGAGTTCAATTGTAGCAAGACGAGAATAATTAATCAATATCATTGTACTTTCTTTTCATTGGGCAAATTAATGCAAAATGAATTCTGGTAAACATTAAAAAGTACATGGCTGATGAATAAATTATTCACCTGAGTAAGTTGTTCAGCTGCTGCTTCAGTGGCTAGTCTAGCAAGACCTTCCTCATATCTTTCAAGTGCTGTTAGACGTAGCAATAAATTTTGCAATAATGCCGATACTTCTTGTCGTGCTGCAGCATCAACAGCTGCAACTTTTTGTGTGATTGATCTTACATGACACATAACACGCTCATCTCGAAAATCATACGGAAATGTTTCCGTCCATTCAGCCAATAATTGGACCAATCGTGGAACAAAACGTTGCAGTCGTTCCTGCGAAAAAAAAAAATGTAATAAAATTTTTATATGTCTGACAATTGGATTGACATCATTGACAAATTTGTTTAAATTAATAAGCGACACTTGTTTCATTTAAATCTACAGAGTTTAAATGTACAGTAGAATGAAGAGAAAAAAAAAATATAAATATAAAGATGCAGTGATAATGCACGAGCACAAATTGTAAGTGCTTTATAATAATAAGCTTTAATAAAAGATGACTCACCTTGCCACCCTCGCCATTGAGGTTTTGCTGATGCTCGCAGAGAGCACAAACCTCGCCGAGGAGTTCGTGGGGTTTGATGAAAAGCCGTGCACTCAGCAAAAAGGCAAAGAGGTATGCCCGATCGGGATAATATTCCTCTGTAGGTACCATGTGCTGTACTAACGCCTCCAATGAGCCAGAAACAAGATTCCCATCACGATAAACCAACGCCTGGAATATTAAAAATAAACAAATCATTAATATATTTGCGATCATTGAGATATATATCCGTAAACTTTGGCATAAATTTAATTTAAGAAACTAAATTTATTATATATAGAATTTAATATTTATTCAAAACGAATTTTATATTTATTTAAAATTAATAATAATTGTGTGAAATAAATATTATTTCTTCGGGGTAAATATTTGATTCAATATAATAAATTGAATGTATATTTTTTTTCTCAGTGTATAAAATTATTCATCAATAATTATTTACTAATATTCTTCAAAAAAATATATAAATAAAATTTTATGCATCATTTCTTTCAAATAAATATTCAATTTAATATAATAAATAGAATAAATTTTTTGTCTCAGTGTATAAATTTATTCTTTAATAATTATTTACTAATAATCTTTAAAAAAATATATAAATAAATTTTTATGCATCATTTCTTTGCAATAAATATTCAATTCAATATAATAAATAGAATAAATTTTTTGTCTCAGTGTATAAATTTATTCTTTAACAATTATTTACTAATAATCTTTAAAAAAATATATAAATAAATTTTTATGCATCATTTCTTTCAAATAAATATTCAATATTAATATAATAAATAGAATAAATTTTTTGTCTCAGTGTATAAATTCATTCTTTAACAATTATTTATTAATAATCTTTAAAAAAATATATAAATAAATTTTTATGCATCATTTCTTTCAAATAAATATTCAATATTAATATAATAAATAGAATAAATTTTTTGTCTCAGTGTATAAATTTATTCTTTAACAATTATTTACTAATAATCTTTAAAAAAAATATATAAATAAATTTTTATGCATCATTTCTTTGCAATAAATATTCAATTTAATATAATAAATAGAATAAATTTTTTGTCTCAGTGTATAAATGTATTCTTTAATAATTATTAACTGACAATCTTCAAAAAAAAAAAAATAAAAATATATAAATAAATTTTAGTTTTACAAGTTATACGTGATATTATTATTGAATTGTATGAAATATAACAGAAGATATAGTCAGACAATACAAACATATGTTTCATAAATAAATTTTGTTTGCATTCAGATGGAAAATTTTAGTTTACGAGTGACATGAAAATGAAATTGAGGTTTACGAGGTTATTTCTCAGAGTCTTGTTCCAATGTATAGGATGTCGCGATTTAACAATGACATACACAACATACGTTTACATTTCTATACAGATAAACCTTTAGAATTGACGTAGTTTATTTGGAATTAAATCTATATACATATACCTAAATGCATATGCAGATATTATGCATATAGTACCTATGTATATGTGTACGTATATGAAAGATATGTGTTTACTTGTTGGGTTAACAAGTTATTTTGAAGTGTGTTCTATGTAGGTGTGTGCAGCACTTATTACTTTATAGACTTTATGTAATCATTATGAAGTAACTTCAAACTATGTAATAATGTTACACACTTTATATGCAATATTCTGTATGGCAGTTTATCACAGTTGGGTTATGAAAGTGGATATCGATTTGTTGTATTGCATGTTGACAAATCAATTACTAACGTTATTTAAAACTTGATAATAATATCAAGCAAATAATGTAAAATAAAAGGTTTATTATATAAAGCTTTGTAATTTTTTCATTGAATATCAAAGATATTATTTTTTTTCTTTCTTCTTTTTTTTTTTTTTTTTTTTTTCATTAATTAAAGTGAAGTGTTTACTTTGTGATGATATTCCCCGAAGAATTTAGAGTGATAAATTTGCCTTCATTTGTTTAGTTGAGTTGAATAAAAAAATATTTATTTCAATTTATTCTTTGTAATAAAAAAAAAATATATATTGATTGAAATTTTATATTATTCAACTTGGTGTGTATTTAGATTTATCAATTGTTAATATTTATACAGTAAATTATTCTGAGATCAGTGCAGTTTCATTGATAGACTATTCCTCAGCATACTTCTGTATCTATCAACCATGATTGAATCTCATTTGCCAAGCAATTGAGCGGAAGTAATATAATATTGTATACGGAAAGATTAAAAAAAAAATTGTTTATTTTTTTTTTAATAATCATAACGTTAATTAGGAATATCAGGGATAGTAAATGTCCATTGATTTTCCATCTAGCCATGTTGCATTTCTGATTCGTTCTCTCGAAAATATTTTATAGAACTTCCGATTAACGATCAGCCGAGGATAAAATTAATATCCGCAATAGAAAATTGAGAGAGTACACTGGATAAAATATTTATGTATGTATCTCTCTTTAGCTCTTAGTGAGCTTCACTATATTTTATGAGTGCTGGATCAGATTGGAGATGTCGATTATGAGTGCAGCGTATATAGCTTCAAAATATCCCGAGTAGAAAAGCCCTTCCGGTCTAATCGATGCATGTTATATTTTTTTCATTTTTATTTTGTACATTCTCATTTTGATCTGTATTTTGTGATACATATTGATTGAATACCAGTGTTATTAAAATGTTTAAATTTAAATTGTCATGTGGAGAATGGAACGAGAATTCTCCATGCAAATATTTCATTGATATTTCAATGGAGCAGATAAATAAATCGAATTACAACTAAAAAAAAAAAAATATTTCATCTGTAAAAAAAATATTGAGAAAAATTGCTATTACTTTTTCATTGGTTTTAAATAAAAATAAATACCACTACAAAGGTTTTCACACACAATGAACATTTGTATTATTTTATTTACAGATATATAAATAATAAAAAAAATCGATAGGTACATTCAAACACGTATGAAAAACAAACAAAAAATCGGCTCGTGATAGCTATATTATTTAAACACTTTTTTATTTTTGCAGTATTGGATTGTATGATGGACATGAGTTGAGGAAAATTTTTTCATTTCATCCCTTCTAGAAGTCATGGTGAAAATGACGTTTTATGTTCCCTACACGTTATGTAAAAAATTACGAGAAAAAAAAATATATAAGAGAGAATACTGTATAACAAAAAAGAAAAAATCTACGTTGCGAAGCGCTATCCTTTGTTGAAATTTTCTTTATCCACCAGTCTTTTCATCTAACCATCGTCGTTGTGATGCAAGTAACGATGGCAAAACTATATTTTGGTGTCTGCTGGTGTATTTTTTTCCCCCATGCATCTAATAAAAAACGCTTAACCATATTTTAATCGTACTCATCCAACTCTCATTTTCTTTTTAATCATTTTTCTCTACTTGTGTTGACATTTTTACAACAAAACAGTATATTGTTATGGACTTATTTCATCTAGTAGCTATGAATATGAAAATATCTACATTATTTTATCTATTATTTATATTTATGTGAAGTTTAGTGACCAATTTGTAAACCGCTTGTGAATATTTTGTGAAAATATGCGTGGATTGAGTGACATTGCACACAATTTTCATGCACGTGCGTTCTTGTTCATTGACAATTATGGGCTACCAGGTTATTCACAGTACGTTAAGTAGTCAATAAATAACAAAACGATATTTTTATAGTTCGACTCTCTCATGAATTCGTCGCTTTGCAATATTATTCTTTGTATATGTGTGATGAAGCTATTCGTATTAGTGAAATTCAATTGTGTAAAAATTCACTTGAATAAAATTGCGAGTAACAAAATATTAAAAAAATTAAATAGACCTCAATTATTTTTTATTGAGTTAAAAAAATGCTTTGAAATAAATTACCAAATGATAGAATTATAAATTTATTTTTTTTTTTAACATATAATTAAACTAAAAGTATGAAATATAATTTTAATTAAAATTTACTTTCAGTTGTAGAATATCATATTTCAGTGCTTTATTTTTTTTTGTAAATAATTTTTGGATCATATATTTATTTTTTTATTTTTTATATATTATTTAATAGCATGGTAATAATAAAATAGTTTATAAAGAATATAATGTCAAAAGGATATTAACGTGCAGTATTAGATTCACCAAAAGACTTGTGACGAGGAAGAAAATGAATCAAAATAAAAAATAAAATATGGCATTTTGTGGAAGTATTGTACAGTGAGGATGAAAAGGAATTAAATAAAAAGCAATAGGAAGTTGCGGGTGGTCAAGAAAGTTCTGAGCCTCAGGCATTTGTGGTGAAATTACAATGACGTCGCAAACACACACAACAGCAAACAAAAAAAAAAAATAAAGAATATTTACCGCATAGTGTGTATAAAATAATTAAAAAATTCACCGCATTTGTAACAAAGGAATAATAAAAATTTAGTAACAGAGAAATATTCAAACAAACGAAATAGTTGATAAAAACAAAAAAAAAAAAGAACAAGAGAATAACAATAATAAATCGTAGTTCAAAAATGAAATCAAACCAAAAATTCTATAACTGAATACGAATATAATAATAGATATAAAAAATAGTAAAGAAATAAAAAACTAAAAAGTTGAATAAAGCATGAAAGTGATTTTTTAAATTCATTTTATTTTGAAGATTAAAGAATGAGATAAAAGTAATGGAATTAAAAATTTAATTAACTATTAATAAAAACAAACGATCGCGAATAAGTTGGGGGGGAAATGAAAAGCGTCAGAAAGTCATGTGAAATATACTGGTAATTAAGTTGAGATTTAGCAAGGGCCTGAAATGGATTTGATACAGTTGCATTGTTGAATGTTATCACATATTTCAATCTATAGTTTGGAGGTACCTCTCAACCCCTTGTTCACTCAATGACCCTAGTATTATGTTCACCAGAGCATGGTATGGCATTTCGATCCGTGTGGCACACAGGGTAATTACTGGTCCACTGACTATGCTTATGGGTGGAGTGTCATGACCCCATATTAATCACATGATCTATTCGTGCATTAACTTTTCATGTAAATTCTGTCTTCTTGACTCCGACTAAATCGTCTATTTTGCCATCAATAAATCAATAAACATTTACGTTTAGTTAAGTAGATAAAGAGAATGATAATCTGTTGTATTTATAAATTTTTTACGAATAAAATTACAGGATTATATATGAATTTTAAATTAGAAAAAAAAAAAGAAAAATATCTGGGAATATTAAATTCGAGGTAGGAAAAATATAGATGATGGCGCTTATTATTTATTCGAGTGGAAATGAGTGCGAGCGTTACTCACGCGCATTTTGCGAGGCTGAAACACGGTGGGAGAGAAGGGATTGAATTGCTTTCATATATCCTGAGTAGTTTTTTTTTTTTTTTTTTTCTCTTTAAAATTTTTTTTTTGTGCGCTCCTTTCGCTTCTAAATTTCTCTACAGCTCCAATTTCGATCATGCGGACCTCTGCGGTCTTTCAACTACTCTCTCGTTCGGTAGCTTCAGCACTGATGACGCAGCTCGAGACCGATAAATGTTTCAATTCCGCGTGAATACACACGCGAACTGAAAAATCGAATTCAGACACTTTGGAATAAAAGTTAAAAAAATTGTAACGTTTATATACGATTGAAAATACACATTGTAAAACATGTAAATTTTTATTTGTAATAATTAACGTAATAATTTTATTAACAAATAAAATTTACTCAAAATTTTGTACGGTTAATCAGTAAACTTTTTAATTATTAAATTTATAAATAATGCTTTAATGATGATTGCTAAATGGTGAAAGAATAAAAAAAAAAGAATGAAATATTTTCTAATTTTTTTTATAACAACTACACTAATTAATATATCCATATATATGAAAAAAGTTAAAATGCCATTTTATTAAACTAGATATATTTAAACGAAAAGTAAGGTTGGTCGTACGTTAATATTTTATAATGAGTTGGCAGTAAAGTTTAACGATGCAAATTTTTGGTAACAATATGTTCCACTTCTATATACAATACTTTTATGAATACATCTATTATATATGTAGTTAATATATAATTCATTAGTTACGTCGAACGTATGAAATCGATTTTGCTGCAAGACTGGGCGATGGTATAATAGTGTAAGGATCATTAATTAATCAACGATATCGTTCGGACGTAACGGAAAATCGCGTGCATTTAACACGCGTGCATAAATCACAATACAATTCTTATCATCACAAAATTTCGCACCATGATATATGAGAATAAAGCAGAATATTAACGAGCATCCCCATCCTTCAATACATATTATCCATTGTATAATTATTACGTGATACATTAAAATTTATAAGTCTACCTATATATGAGAAATGAATAATAAATAATAATTATCCAAGCGAATAATTCCAACAAAAAAATAATCAAAATAGAAAGAAAATAAAGAAAAGGTTTTATACATTTGAATATTTATTGGAAGCGCAGTTTGTAGTAGTAATTTTTTAAATAAACACGAAGTTAATATTATAAAAACAAATGTAAATTTTAAACTGTTTGGCAAATCGGAGAAAATTCCAACGCGTCGTCAAAGGCAATTTCCGTAAAGGAAACCTTTTATCAACGGAGTCACGATGAATATTCACAGACGAACAAAAGTATACATATATATATACATATGGGAAGTGGAGGAAGAGTCAAGTGGTATGTCCTGTTAAAGGGTATGAGGGCACTTACGTGTTCTGTGTTTATGGCGATGCCGTCCCGAATGTCCTGATGGTCGACGGCTGCACCGTTGACCATTCCAGAACCAGTGCCGGCGCCACATCCGCCGCCACCCACTCCCTTTCCGCCAACGCCACCGGCAGGAGTTTGCGGTAAGCTCTGTAAGGGTACGAGAAAAAAAAAATAAAAAAACTTCCCCATCTATATGAGTCATTAAAAATTTTTTACTAATTTTATTTACTTATTTTAATTTATTTTCGAAAAATAATTTTCGTCAAATTTATATACGCACGGATCATAATTTATATTACATTTATATTAAGTGCATCAGTAATATCAGCTAATGAAATGTGAAGTTCAAAGACAGTGGAGATAGTGAGGAATGAAATAAAATAAAATGAAATAAAATAAACAGAAAATGAGCGCGAGAAAAGGTTCTTCCACAAGGTGGATGTTGATCGTTGAGAATCGACATCGCACGTTTCTTTTTTTTTTCTTTTTTTTATATATTCTTTCTTATATTTATATTGCAAGTATATATTGGTAATAACGAAAAGTGCTTTGGCTCTCAAAGTAATAGATCCCATGAAGACTTTATATAAGCAGAGGGCTTTTCCGTTTCCTCCAATTCCACGCTTTATTTTTCTTATTCTTTTCTCCTCTTCTCCTGTTTTCTCAGCTGCCACTTGTAGAAAGAAAAAAAAAAAAAAATAAACAGAGAATATAAGTCGAGTGATGTCGACGTTTTATTTCTCTCTTTCTCTCTTCCACCAGTGGTATTACCCCTCTGTCTATGTTTCCATCCCTTGTCATCATCTATCTATATATATTTCAGATAATGAATCTACTCTAACGAAATATCCCCATGATGTTTGTTCCAAATTTCTTGTTTGTCTGATAACAAATTTATCAAGTATTTCTCTTACCACATTATCACTAAATAGAACTCAACATGAGACGTATCATTAATGTTAATACCAAGTATACATATGTATATACTCACATTTAAAATAAAAACAAGACGTATGTTTCATCATTTATTTTAGTATACATCTAACGAAGCAAATTAACTGTTTGGTTTTGTGCATTGTTACATTATACAGTTCATGTATACACATAAATCCATGGTATGGAAAATCTTTTGTGAAAAACCAGTTTGAACATCTATTGCATGTACATGTAGTGAATACTATATAAGTTTAAACGTGAATGTATAAGTAAAAAGTATGTGTGAACCAATGCAAAAAAGAAATTTTCACCGGAGGGTGAATGAAAAAAAGAAAAAAAAATGCAAGTACACACGAAGAGAATGATGTTCGTAAAACACACAAGAAACATATTTTTATACATGAATATATATGTATATACCCGCCAGGTATATGTATAAATATATATACATATACTGTTAGTAGAGAATATATAGTTACGATGTTATATTCTCGTGTTCAACTATCGAATTTTATTATTCGATGATATCTATATGGAAGCTCATTTCCCATTTCTCATCTTTATATTTTGTATTGTGTATATATGTATACATGGATGTACACTCATATATGCACATATGTATATACATCACTCTCATATTGCATATAGGAGTCTTCAACCTTTAGCGTTATAGATATTTTTTCTTTATTGTGATAAAAAATTTTACACGAAAAATTTCACTGCAGCAATTTCTTCGATGCGAAATAATATGGAAAAGTGAGAAGCAATCCACTTCTCATTCGGAAAAAAGTGTGTTCAATCGATTGAACACACACAAAAAAAAAAATAATAATAAAAATAAAAATTTATACATATACATAAATATATAAAATAAAATAAAAAATATAAAGCTTGTGAGTCCTTGATAGAGCTGGGTAATAATCTGAGTTCTCTGGGGAGAGAGAAAACATTTTTCTCACTCATTTTTATTCCTCATATTCTATGTACCTTTATATATGTATGTATATGCACACAGATTCATGTATGTACATATATATATATATTATAGTATGTGTGGATGGTTTTGGATGGCGTGAGAAAGTGTGGAAGTGGAGACTGGAAAAAGGAGAAATGTGCACATCGCAAAACTGAATTTTCCTTTTGGAAGACTACAAAGTGCAGCGTAAAAGACTTGCTAACTCAGTTCTATGAGTCTTATATGATATATATTAAGGGTTATATAGAGAGAGAGGTTAACGATAGAGTGACTGAGAGAACAAGAGAAGATGGATTTTCTTCATTTTACATCATATTATATGTGTACATATTATTTTCCAATATGAATATAAAATGTCGTTGGCTTTGCGTGACAATGATTGAATTTGTATGCACAGAAAAAAAATAATAAAAGCTCACAGACTGTGATATAACATGGGAATTACGATCTACGAATCCACGTACAGATGAAATAAAAACAAAAAAAAAAAATAGAAATATTAATAAATAAGAAAATAATATCAGAAAAATATTTATGTATAATTTTTTTTTTATTTTACATTTAATTATAAATCCGTCGCTTTATTAAATATAATAAATTAATATTTTAAATGCACGTATTTGCAGTATGTTTATAAATGTGTATGTGTGTCTGCTGTTTTATATATACACAAACATAGCGAAGATTTAACTTTACCGTTAATGGGTTTTCTGCAGATTATGTTGATGAATTTAAAGAGATTTGTAATTACAAAATAATCTCAACTATTGCCTTTTGCCTTTTCATATTACATTGAATAACATCCAGAGAGAAAAATTAAATACTATTAAAATATCATATATAATTCTACGAAATTAAAAGATGTACAATTATAGATATGTTTGATTAGATAAAAAATAAAATGAATATTGAGTTAAATTTATTATTTAAAAATATTCATCCGAGTTTCGTTATTTTTTTTTTTTCCCCAGGTTAATTTATTGAAAGAAATGGATAAATAAAAAAGAAAAATGAAATAGAAAAGATAAATATGAATAGGATGAGGGTCGACCTCTGAATAATCGAATGCAGCCGCGTCGTCGAGGAGCTTAAACCAGCCCTGGCAAAGTGCTAATACATGTTATCCTTCGCTTACTTTGCCAACGTCGAGCCTTTATAAAGTATAGATATAACATTTATCTTTGTATGTAAATTCATAAGTATATCAGACGCACGGACATACGATAGAGTCAACTTTGACACAGTGTCTTGAGTGTATAACTATATGCAATACAGTCTTCAACGAAAATTTTGTCGTTTTATATAATGCTTTGTAAAAGTTTAATTATCTGAGAAATTTCTGCGTTCACTCTGGCGCATTTTCTCTTTATAAATTGTTGAGAAGTTTTCGTTATACAGTATGTATAACAGTTAGTTGAATGAATAGAAATAAAACTTGAAAGAAATACAATAATGAATTTGGTGTATATACTTATGGCAATTTCAACAGCCTTCATGTTGGCAATTGTAAATAAATATACTTGTCTTCATAGACGTATTCTCGTCCAGTGGTTCAAGTTGAATTGTCTAATGAATAACAAAGCACCGACCTATGAATATAAATTCTGCTTTGCAAATTAAGTTCATATAATTGCGAAAATTTCTACGTGATTATAATTATTTTATTTTATATATTTAATTTGATTTTTAATTTCATTTTACAATTTTTTTTTTTTTAAATATTTCTTGATGTTTCAACAGTTTATTTATTTATTTATTATTTAAAGAAGACTGTGCTGCTTGAATAAGTGTATCAAGAAATATATTTCAAACGAAATGGAAATATATTTCTGCATAATGGTTTTCCGATGTATATAAAAAAAAATAAAGAAGAAGAAGAAGAAAAAAAAAAAGAACGAAAGTCCTTTCTGGCTGACGGCTTGTGCTTGTGGCATTTTTTTCACTTACAATACATCTTGCGATAACTTTTTCATACAAAATAAAATGAATAAAGAGAAAATAAAAAGCAATGCAATATCAGTTATACTAAAGAAAGAATAATAAAGTTACTACGTTGATGTAAAATATATTTTTTATTCTATATTAGTAAATATGGATGAATATTAAAAATATAAAATATCTATAAATGTTATGGACAATAGAGTGCACATGTAATTGATTTATTTATTCGCATATGTAATGTGTGATAATGCTGCAATCATTATATACAAATTAAAGTGTATAATAATTCTCAATTTCTCAATATACACATAAGCATTAAATCAATTAATTCACCCCTTGTTTCATTACACAAACTGCATTTAATCAATGATGAACGTGTATATATATCTACTGATATCTACTGATACATATGCATTGACGTAATTGATTTTAAATAAACTGAATTAATGTGTTAAATATTTACATTGTGTAAATCATATACGTATATATGCTAATAATATAGTAATCGTAAAACTCTTATGCAATTATATTTGTTTATAAATATTAAATTAAATTTACATTTGTATTTAATCAAAATAAATTTGTATATTGCATCATGTTATTTTATAATTTATACATTCACGTATTTTTATATATGTGCAAAAGTAGAAATTTCTTTAAATTTTTTCGCATTTTAATATACATTTATATCGCAACAAATTCACCAATTTCAATATCACTGTTTATATTTAATACTTGTAAAAGTTGGTAAGGGATAATCCTCTTGAAGACGTAGGAACTTTACTCAACGTCTTGGCATTTTTCTTTTTCACCGCATCGTTTTGCCATTAATCTTCACGACAAAGTTTCATAACGTGTCTGATAGTTTTGACGATATTGCGCTGTGTACTTGCATTGCGCAAGTGTCATCCTATACTAGATATATACAGATTGTTGGTTGAGCATCGAGTGAAGAAACATTTGCAGTGAGTGGTGGTGTATTATTATTACTACAATTGTATATAGTGATAAATAATATTACATTGTGTGATTGTAGTAATTTTCAGAGTGTATAAATAAACGCCAGTATGTTTATGAGAATGTACAGAAGATGGAGTGATGATGAAGAAGAAAAATTAATAATTAATATCCTGATGTCTGAGTGATGTGTCAGGTGTGTTATTATATTTTTTCCTTCAACTTTATAAGAGCCTCAATGCTTTTTTTCTTTTTTTTTATATCGAGTCTTATGTGACGTAAAGTTGAACGGTAGATCTCCTTTTATTTTTACCGCTGTATGTGCTGCTCTTCACTAGAGGTCCAACGATGTGTTTGCTGAGCTTTAAATTCATCTGAGAGACTTGCGTAGACCTTTCTTCAATGTCTCATGGGATCTGCCCGGAGTTTTTCAATAGACGAAAGGTTGCAATATTCTTGGAAGAACTATGAAAGGACATTTATGCTAGAATGATGAAGTCTTTTTCTTTTTTTTGGTTCGCTTATATTTTTCATTCCGTTGGTTATAATGAAACCGCGCATGAGAATAAAGTTCATAAGATGAAAATAATTACAATAATGGGACGTAGAACCTGTGCAATTTTATCATCTAAAAAACAATTACCTAACTAGAAAGTTTTATAAGTTTAACTGTTGAAAAAAACAATAATGAAATTTCTAAAGACTATCTATAGTGTTTTAGTAAACTTGAAGTTTGCCAATGCCAAGTCTAACATGGACAAAATATATCTTTATATAAGTTTACATATATATAAATGTAGAAAAAGAAGAAAAAAAAAAAAAAAGTGAAACATAAAAATTGGCGAAAAACTTTCAGCCTCGGGTAAAGTCTCGAAGAGTCGAACCGTCTCCGATTGCGTTTGCTCTTCTATACAAGAACGCCACATTTCGATTTTCAATTCCTCGGAACGTGAACAAGACGATATTTTATGTACATGTATTGTGTTTGAATGGTTTATTTTCTATTTTTTGTTTTCGTTATCTTGAGATTTATCGTCGTAGATTTTTCTTGAAAAATCTAGAAAATATAACGTAATACAAAGTATATAACTATTAAGATGAGAGATGAAAATAATAAGCAACAATAAATAAGAAGAGACAAATGTAAATAAAAATAAATAAACATATAAACCGCGTGCAAATAATATAGTTGAAAAATAAAAAAATATTTAGTAATGAAAATTCGAAGAAAATAATACAAATAAAAATACAAAAATAAATTGTTTGTTAAATAGTAATATGAATAAAAAGAAAAATAAATAACGTGAACATTATTTTTTTTTTTTTACAACAAGGCCAATACAATTTTCTTGGAATTTTTATTCTTCTATATCTACGGTTAAAAATTACTATCTGTATATTACTACATATTATATTCTATAGAATAGAATGTAATTTGTTTCAACTATCAGGTAAGCTCCTGTAATATTCATACTTGGTTATATAGCTATTGGATATTGTCAACAATTGTATATTAATAAAGGTGTGTGTATATGTATAGTCGTTTAAATTTAAAAGTTTTTTGTATTAAAAATATATATAAAGAAAAATTTATAGATGACAGAATGTTGGTATAATATTTGGTCTTGCAATTTGCGAATATGGTAACAAAGTGAAAAGAACGAAGGGAATGAAAAATATAAGTGGGTAAATGCTTGAAATAAAAAAGAAGGTCGAGTATTCTTCGTAGCTTATGCTTTTCACAATTTTCGCAAGAGTTAAAAGCTTCAAATGCAATATTAGCTTCATTTTTAACATTCAAGTGTATCCTCACTGAGCTTATCAAAATATTTATTTTTTATTTCTCTTCATATACTTTTCTTCTCATCAATTATATAATAAACTAATCACAATAATTATCAATCATATTTTCACAGCATTATATCAATTATTATAAATAAAATGCCAGTGAATAAAAAATATTTTCTACAATCGCGAGTTTATTATAGTAAAGAATAATTAAAATAAGAAAAATATATTTCAGTCAAGTTTATTATTGTGCATTTACCATTTAATAATTTTAATCAATTAAAAATTCTTATGTAATAGTTAGATATGGAATTTTTTTCTCTTAAAAATCCTGTCAAGCTTCGTGTAATTGATGGATACATGTTGGTGAGATTGTACCAGGGCGACTTGAGTGCATCATAGAATAATCTACGACCGGAATAGTGCTTTGACGCGCAAGTGGTTCTTTCTCTTTGGCTATTTCTTTTAAATATATACATATAACATACACATATGTATATATATATTACATCCATGCATATGTATACATGTATCTTACATTTATATACATGCATATATTCGTACTCTTTTCGTTATTCAACCCTGTCTCAAATTTATCCTTCAGTTCCTCATGTTCGTGCTGAAGTATTGAACTTCATTAAATTATTTTTTATAATACATGCATCCATTCCGTTACATATATCACACTAATTTTAATGATGATGAAATAATTAAAATTAATTAATTAACAAACTCAACTTTACGTTAATTAAAAAATATTTCTTCATCATGAAGAAAAAAAAAAAAATAATTGTATATTGAATATATAAAAATAATATTTGATTTAATAGAATGACAAAATTTTTAATTGAATTTACCAACATATTTAGTTGGTTTAATTAATTATTCTATGAATAAATAAACATAATAAATATTTAAATATATATAATAAGTGTGGATGATGATAATGAAAAGTAAGCCAAAGTCGTAGTTAATTCACGCGACCAACGAGTCGTGTTTGAAACTGTTTGGTATGGGTTTACATGCGATAGTGCATAAGGATAATCAGAATGTATAGCTTATATAAGCATTACGATAAGGCGAATACTTGCTGATATCCTCGATGGATAAAGTGTGCTTGTGAGTTTAGTCACTACGATTAAACAGTGGTTTGAGAATTTCTAGCACCATTCTCTTTACTTCTTTGCTTTGTCATCTATGTACATGTTAAATATATTTAGTTTATTCTATGTGAATAATATTTATCAATCTATTCGGTGGGAATTTAGCTTGTGCTTTAGTTGTTGACTATTAAAAGCGCTTCTACATTATTCAACGAATGTATATACGTTAGCTTTTACTAAAATTTAGTATTACAACTATACTCAACTACTCGTCTACACTTCATTTTATTTCTCATTGTTCAATGAAAGCCATATTCTGATAGTGTCATGTCTCATGTTAGCAATATATTAAAGTTGTAATCACTTAACAATCATGGAATATTTATATTGATGTAATATAAATGTTACAGCAATAAATAAAGTTTTATTATTCATTGAAGCATTATAAAATAATACAAGTCATTTATATTATATTTCACTAAAGTATATTTTAATACAATTTCATTTTTCCTTTGTGTTTTTTCTTTCATTTTTTTTTTCTTCTTCTTCATAATATCACACTACTTACTCTAACGACAATCATCTTCTTATTACTCTTCTTTTGCAGTTCTTTATACTTACAGTCTATCATTTTTTATTGTTCATCCATGTGAATATCAGGAATATCCTTGAATTTTTAAGCTCAAACAAACTAAAGACTGTGCGCGCGCTCATGGTAGAATAGCAAGAGAGTTGTTCATGGATTATTAAACTCAACTGAAGGCGCTTTGTGTGCTGTGTAGCGACGTAATATGTTTATGTACAATGGCGGAATATATTTGTTTTGGGATTTTTAAGTACATTTATTCGCGTGTTTTGTACTTTGCAGGATTTTAACATGGGCAATGCGTTGAAAACAAATATAAGCAATTGGACAGTTCGTGTAGGTAAATAATAATGGCTTAGGTATGATAGTCGAATAAAGTGCAGTGGTGGTATGATGGTCGGCATTACGCCAAAACACGTTGGCTTTTGGGGAATACTGTGCGCAAGTTACCCAAGCACGTTACCGATAAAGCTTAAAACTGGCGAAGATGCGGTTTAGCGATGTGGTTGTTGGATGATTCACCATTGAGCATCTCAGGTGGCAGGTGGCTAGACAACGAATCGTTACTTGTGTTCTTATACGTGATAGCTTTACGTGAGATGACTAAACCATTGCATAATGCAGCAGCAGGTGTGACATAGATAATGTCTGTAAGATAGAAGAAAAACGTGATCGTACTGTATTTTGATAGTTCAATTCATGATTTTTATGGGGAGAATTTTTTTATATTCACTTTGTAAATAGTTTTATTTTTTTATGTATCATAATACTGCACGATGAGATAAACTAGTGTGCAGTTAAATAATATTTAGTTTATTTGAAGTTAAATAAAATAGAAAGACAGAGTGTCGGTGCAAGACGAGAGAGAATATAACTTTAGAATAACGTACGAGTGAATCTACAAACATGAAACAAGATGGAGAGGACTATTTGTCTCTGTTACTGTGTCCAGAAAGTGTAACAGTATGAAGACTAAAATAGAGACTGCTGAAGAAAAGATGAGGAGAAAGGAGAAGAATAGCAGACACTTCGTGGTACTGTTAGAGACATTTCAACCTTTCACCCATGATAATAATACAAGAAAGACTGATGATGTTGGTTAATAGAATGAACCCCTACGAAGATCTCTACGACAATGTTATCGTATCCATTAGTTCGTTGTTAGTTTTTTTCTTCTTGGTGGATTTTGGGACAAATAGAAAGCGATTAACTCGCAGCAGTTTGGAAAAATAGTGACGGAGAAAGGAAGTAAATAATTGAGTGAGAGAAATTACAGAATAATTTTTCACTGGTCAGCTTTATTATCTATAGATAAATACAATAAATTTATTGTAAAAAATGTATCTTTTTTTATAGATAGCTGACAATAGAGTAACGTGGAGTGTACACGATTTTTTAGTAATTCGTCATGTATTCCATTGATATTCGTTGTTATATTGACATGTATGACTGACATTCAGCCATTATTTCATACCTATTGACCCATCCATCAATTTTCAAATTATTAAAAAATCAATAATAAATAAAATTGGAAACTAAATCAATATTGCTTAAAAGCTACCAAACCTTTTATAACCATTTCCCCCTGTGACAAACCCCTCTTTCCCCTTCATATCTCTTGGATTTCTACCTCTATAATCCTACCATTAACTAACCGGGTCAACGGAAAGATGACTCTGCGCCTAACGGGAAATATCTCTCGGGAAAATGTTTTGCCTCTTTTTTTTTTTTTTTATTCCATTTTGCGACACGGGATTTCCCTTCACCTACAGTTGAATACATCATCTTATGGGCCTTTGCGTCTTTTCTATCGCCAGCTAGATATCACGAGCGCCTTAAACTACTTTCCAATTCTATTTGTGTCTAACTGTATCGTATGTATATATATCCAATGGCTTATATGTTGCGATGAAAAAGGTGGGATAGAGTTAAGCTTTTGTTTGAAGCTAAACGTGATAGTGGAAAAGTGTGTGTGATAGTATAAACCATGAATGCGTTAAAGAAAAAGGGTGCTATGGTGGTTACATAAGAGATATAACTAACACCACCAACCATAGCAGAGTTAGTTCATGGTCTTTTTGCTGACGGAATGTGGTTGAAAAAAAAGATGGAATTCTAGACTGAATGAAGCTTGCACGGAAAAGAGGGACATCTGCCCTTCTAGGGTCGACGCCAAGGTCTGCATTATGCATCCCCGGGTTGGTAGCTCGGCTTTCTTGATCCGATATAGCAGACGCCAACTGCGTCACGGTACTCGGGAACATGTGAATGTGCATGTGTGTGAGTTTTCCTATGTGTAAATGTATATATGATGAAGGAGGGAATGGTACGTAGGACGGGTGAATATTCGACGCGATTATAGCTAACTCAATGTGAATCTGTGGGACACTGTTCTCGATGGCGTATAGCCATCGTCCAAAATAATATTCAGAGAACGTGCTGGCTCACTCGCTGTAACGACATAACTGAAGTCTGGAAATAGTCGAATAAAAAGAATGAAAGTACGTGTGCGGTTGAGCTTTGAAGATATTCGGCTGATATTAGGGTTAGAGGGTATGGAATTACAGTAAATTTTTATTATCAATAATTCAAGAAGATTATTTGATGATGAGGGTTTATAGAAGAACAATATATTTAGGGATATTCTACTGGCGATTGAGGAAGTAAGATTATGTAATAGAGCAGTGGGTTTTTGATAATGGCCCAATGAACTTCATTCAGGTCCGTTGGATGCTGGTTGCCGATGGAATCTATGTGCATTGGATTAATGTTAAAGTCTAGCAATTCGATTTGATTGGAAAGCATTCCATCTATATTGACTGTGCCACCATCAGTTGGTACGTGTTTACACAAGTGTAACGGCTGGATTCGACGTATGTAGAACTAGAAGGCAAAATTGAGTTAGAGAGTCGAGTGTTAATTCTTTTTAAAATGGGTTAAATTTTTTATGATTGATGTTACTGTTTCAGCTGTTTTTTTTTTCCATTTCATGTGCTGTGAGTTATCGTTTAACAAGTTTAAACTTCTTTTATTTCGCAAACTGTCAGAGAAAGTTCTATTCGACGGGTATACTCAATTTCACGTCTATATGTACAGTGAATGTGGAATCCAGGGGATTGCAAAATTTGACAAGTTACATGTGGCAGATTTCTGAGCAAATGATTGCCAGAATGTATATCCCAAGGGGTGAACGATTTTGGATGGATGGACGAACAGACGTGATCATCGACTTCCGATTGCTGTTGTGTCACCAATATCATGATAGGTAATTGACATGAGAGCCAATGTGTATTCAGTTGACTATACTGTTTTCAATCCGACTATTCTGTCTTTCTCTCTCATGCTTGACCACAATCCTTTTTTGATAGTATGTGCGAATCACTCGAGCATCATTCTCTGGCTAGGGAGAGCTTTTGCAATTTCGTGCTTAATTTGCGGAAAATCCGGATGTTGAAGGGGCGCGGCTGTAAAGGATCAGGGAAATTGATGCTCATGTCGTGAAAAAGGGAGAGAAATGAAAGAGGGATTTTTATCCCAAAGCTATATACACAGTCATCGCTATTTTTTATAGTAAATTTTCACAGCTTCGTCGATTGAATTTTTCACAATAGTCATTGGAGTGTTGAGGCTCGGCCCAAAATGACAACGCCATAACAATGAACAAAAAATATATATATGTATATATATTTTTTTTTCCACGGCCCCAACAGAATAAATAACTTTCAAGGCCTCTTTATATCATAAGAAAAATCGGACCAGGAAGCGATGAAATGTGCGCTTTGAAAAGTAGAAAGAAAATATTTTTTTTTCTCTGTGGCTTTTGCTGACTCAGGATTGCGCTAGTTTTTTCTTTACTTTCTTCTGCAAATAGTCAAAGCGCGGGTAGTTTTTTTCCTTTCACCTTTATACATGGAAAAGTTTTCGCACAATCTATTTACCTGTTATCTCGGTGAATATATAATCAGTTCGTTGCTATATTTTCGTTTTAATTGGTGAACTGGATGTTGAAAATTCTTAAACCAACTTAAATTTATAAAGTCCACACGCTTTCATTAATTGTAAAATAAGTTCCTTTAGATCAATTTTATATTAGACGGAGAACCGAATAGATAATACTCTGTCATTCAGGTATTTCATGATCAAATGTAAAGGTAAAGAAAAAGAAAACAAAAGATGCGAAATCGTGATCTGTAGACTTGCCGTCTGGAATACCGCTGTCGTACCATACATCAGGGGATTTGTCCTGCGAAGCGTATTTTGGGGTTTTCTACCCGCACCACTGTGAATGCACACAGGATGAACGGACGAGAGAGGCGGTGAACCAATGGAAGCCAATGGGACGTATACACTAGAGTTAGAAGCTCCCATCTTCAGTTGGAAAATTCCCCGGATGTACCAGAAACCAAGTCGTACCAAATGCATTTCTTCTATTTCGTTTTCCGTCTAGTTCTTTCACTATAACTTCAAGGCAAAAGATTTGTGAGCCGCGATATTGAAAAGCACGAGACGCCTCTCTCACGCGTTCACCTATCAGTTGTTCTTTCACTTTATTCGTTATCCCTTTTCTCGTTTCTTGTCTTTCTTGTTCCACTTTGAGGATTTATTCCTCCTTCGATCCGCAATTCTTTTGTTCCGAAGCCTTATACGCAAGCTCATTCTATATACTGTAATTCCAATTTTGCAAACACCGCACGTTTTGTCCATTGGCCGCCCCAATGTTCTGTTAAAAAATAACATCCTTGGCACAAAGTGGCGAAAAAGTTTTCGCGTGAATTTCCCAAAGTCATTTCTCATTCTTCCTGTAGCTTCCGTATATGATTTATTCACATTTTGCTAGTTGATTTACGTTTATTTGCATATTCTCTTCATCCAATAAAACTGTCTAAAATAACAATATTTATATTTATCGTTTGCAGACAAAATACACATGCGAGTGGATTTCAGTGAATAAATAGAAGAATAAAACAAAGGCAAATTTACATCGCTTCCCGCTAAAATGACGACTCAATTATATAATTTGTTTTTTTTTTTTTTTTTTTTGCATTAAGGACCTTCATTCATGAGACTTTTAGTAGATAAAAATTTTCTTTTTTCAGTTTTGATAAGTTAAATCATGCAGCTATCTACCCTTGAAATTTCAAGACGCCTTATCGATAATTTGAGAAAGTTATTAAAGATCAAAATTCAAATTTTCAACATAGAGCCTTATGGAGAATTAGCATTTTTATGTATTTAAAATTACAAAAAGTATATTGTAAGACTAGATACAATTATAAATAATTTTTAAGAATATTCTTTGGAATATGTAGTTTATATAATTCCACCAAAAAAAAAAAAAACAGGTGCTGACGAATGTTTAAATTAAATATTAATTATTTTAATGAAGATAATTAAAACTGTTTTGGTAAATTTGTAACCATCTTGAAAACTGGCAACAGCGCGCAGTAACGAAATATACACATTGAAAGTGTCAAAACATAACATACGCACTGTTGCCAAATTTATTTAGCAATTTAAATGGCGTCAAGTCAATTGTTAATGTGGATTACCTGATTTTTTAAAATAAATACCTCAAAATTAATTGGTACATATAAAAAATAATTATAAATTATTGTAAAATTATTAATATATTTTACAAATTTTTTCAAGCCTCGAATAAATTTTATAAAAGGTTAGTACTCATTTGACTCTAGCGAATGAACATCCTCAGCAAAAAATAATTCATATACTATTATTCAGATTGATTTATGCTATTATTTTTATTTTTTAATAGTAAAAACGCCATAAGTAATTCAAAATCATTTTTCTGAAAGTTTCTTTTCCGATGACTCAACTGTTTTCGCATTAAATTAAATCGACTTTGCTACACGTATACGTTGTGTTTATGTTCAGGATAGTCATTCAATCGCTTCCAGTCATTTTGCATACCCAAACCTTATAGTTTATTTTGTAAATTGAACTGTGGCTAAACCATACATTAATTCCCTACTCACTCACCAACTGCGTTTGAAACGCGAGAAATTCATTTCACCACTTGATGCTTACCTGGAACAGAAAGGAAGAAGACGAAGATTAATCATCACAATTTCAATGCAAAACACTCATCCCTATCGTAGTTTTTTTTTGCCCCAAGGTAATATTGAAAGTTGAACGTTGGATATGGGTTAAATTCATCGGTTTTATGATAATACCAAGTCAGTATTTGAATCGTGACAAAATCCCCTTATTGTGCATTCAATCAGCAGAAATATTCACAGATAAAAAAATACGAAATAAAAAAATAGCATCACAAATAAATAAAACGTCGTTTCTTCATTAAATTTTCCAAAGTGGATTTTCATTTTCCATGTTTTTCTCTTACACAAAAATTCTTATCTGGCCTCTCAGTGGAAAGGGCTTTGTATTACTGAGCTGTGACACTTCTGAGCCTGACACAGTGTGTGAGCTCCTACCCTATTCTCCTCAAACTTCAAGCTCTTTTATATGTGTGTGCACTAATGGCTTGGAATCACAATGATCTTTGTTTCACGAAGACAGTTGAATCGACAGCGTTGCTATTGTCAGTGTGGTAATGTAAATTATTGAACCGGACGTATATTTTCTTTCACTCTGCCTAGAAATAATAAGAATTTACTAAGCAATTCTAAATCACTGATTTGAACGCTACGTTATTTATTTCTTTCGTTGGTTCAATTTTATTTATCAAAGGTCATGCATTTAAATGAATATTTGAATATAAAAAAAATATATCTATGCAAATAATTTATAAGACCACTTATATTATGGTGAATTTACTGAGACGAGAAGCTCGTTAACAATTTTTCTACCACCGCAATTTCTTATGCACTTGGGATTTATTCCATCGGGAGATGTACGGAGCTGGTCGAAATAGTGTCGGATGAATTCTCTTGGGAAATGTCGTAGGTATCAAACGCTTATAAACTCCCGTAATCATTCGAGAAAGTTTTAATGCAACATCAATTTATCATAGAGTATTATATCATAATTATTTATTTAGTATTTATTTTTATCTTATAAATAATTTTCATTTGCCATAAAATAAATTTATGAATAATATTAGAAATAATTATTCAATTATTTATAATTATACTATCAAAATAAATTATAATTTTCTTATTTGTAAATAATATATATTGAGTATTTTTTTTTCAGAGCTGTAAAAACCATTTTTCTCTTCATTATTTTCTACTTCTATATCATCTATACCGACTCATTACTCGCTTTTTTTTTTTCTTCATTATAATTTATACTGTACTGTTTTACAGACCACCGGGGTCAAGTGGATATATAGTGAATGCGGGAAACTACAAGAAGTGAAAGGGGACAGAAGAACATCGCACGTGGAACAAAAGAGATGGGTAAGGCTGTGTGTCATGTTGGTAGAAAATGGATAAAATTGGAGATTCGAAAGCCACGATATTATTTCCTACAGTTGGGAATAGAGGTCACCCACTATGGAATTAATTTTAACTTTTGCGCCGTTCTTCTTCTCTCTCTATTTTCACTCTATTTTACTATTTACTTGGCATTGTAATCTCAACTTGTTTGTGAGTTTCTTGATTATACATATATAATATTGTGAACAGTTTGATTAAGTATCGTTTTTATATTTTTATTCTTAATATTTTTCGAGAAAAAGAATTGAAAATTCTTTGCTTTGACATTTCTCATTGATATGAAAATTTTACTTTAACGCTTCTTATTGATATGAAATTTTAAGAATGCTATTTATTGAAGATTCGATAAATAGCATGTTTTACATAGTACTATGTTATGTTGTCAAATGACATTTAAAGATTGGAGAAATATCCATAGATACGTATAATGGAATGCGCAGCTTCTTTGAGCTGAATAGCCGATCGAGCACGAATAACGAATGAATATCTAATGACATTTTACGATCCAATATGCGAGTCAGGCACGCTCAATATATCAGCGTCTTCGTATAGACCAGTAGGCGGCCTTTTTGTAGTACAAAAAATTCAGAAGAAAGAAGCCGGGAAAAAAAGTGGAAGTCATTCACTGTAGTTTAACTACTGATATGTTACATTTTGTTATAATATTTTCAATTTTATTATGTATAAACATTTGTACTAAATATGTTTATTTTCATATTTATACATGAATGTAATCAATTTTTATTTTTTCATCAAACAAATGAAATACGAAACGATCCAATATTAATTGTTCATCAAATTGTAATTGCTTCGCAATTCGTTTGTTGTAATAGTCGAGATTTTTTCTCAATTCTCGATTTTCATTGATATTGAATATGTCCACCAATTATTTTTGTTTGTATTTTATATATATATATCTTTTTTTTTTCTATGAAATATAAAACGATGAAAATTTAATTAACGGTTAGATTCTGATTGGTACATTAAATTTTATGTTGAATAATTATTTAAAAACTGTTCAGGAAAATTTCTAAATTAAAAAAAAGACGGATATTTCTATCTAATTTATGGATATTTAAATATATTTTTTAAAATAATATCAAGCATGTTTGGAATTTAATATCCTCGTTTAATTAGAATAAAAATTTGATAATCCTGAAAAATAAAGAGAAGCTTTTGAAACAATTCATGATAAAAATTCCTTGAATTGTAAAATTGGAATTCCACTAATGCCAGATGTTTTTTGTTTATTATTACTCAACAACCATAATTATGAACACTCCGAAATACCTCAGCAATGATCTAAGTATACGTTGCAATGTTGTAATTTATAAAGTACAATAATTATTTACCAACAGACTTTGAGTTTATTGTATCATTGTGAATTTCACTGAACTGGGAGTATCTTTTACATAATTATATTTCTGTGTACATGCATGAGCATTACTAATGAGTCTGCGGGGAATCTCATTTTAGTTTTATCCCCATGAGTCACCAATATGAACATTTTATGTATAAATAAAATGCACATAAGGGGACGTAGAGCATATGCAACTAATCATCATTTGATTCATACTTATTCCCAGTGCACTTTTCATTCAACAACATCATTTGTTGTACCCTCGTGTATTGTATCGTATCATAATTATATGTCCTTTTCATAGTCACATGTAAAACCATAAAAATTCTAATTATATATCATATTAAAAAAATTAGTTATTTCTATTTATTTCATATTATTTCTTTAAATTCGTACGCCAAATATTTGCCTTCATATCAAATAAATTTGGGTAAACAGTGTAAAGTTTCCGGAATCTTTAGAATGTATAATGCAAAAGTTCCATTACTAGCAATGAATCTTGAATTGAGAATTTATACGAGGTGAGGGGAATTGTGTTTCTGATATGACGACGTATGTGGGTTTGCATCCTGTATGTGGTCATGCTGTGAAGCTTCGAAATTCAGTTACTGCGCCAAAACTTTCTCAATAAATCTTCAATCTTAGGCCATTGTCCGCTTAAGAGGCAGCAACGGCATGCGCCTGAACATTTTCCATTCTACTCTCTACCTCTTTTCCCAAACACCCTACGGGCAATGTACGCGGGAAGTCTTCGCTATGTTTTCGCTGTTTGTATTCAGTTGTGCTGCTGCAAGAGTCTGGTCCATGTCTGAAAGACGATGCCCCTTGGGCATAAAGTTGAAACTCATGTAGGTCGTGACTAGATTCTCACCTCAATTCCTCGTCATGGACATCATCATATATATTCATACTATGCACATATACATATATATCTTGCCTAATCATTCAAAGAATTTTCTACTTTATACTCGAATAAATTAATGCATTTTCATTCTAAAATAAACGCTATCTCTCTATTGTTATTTAATCCGTTTAGTAATTTTCTCACTCAAACGTGCTTATACTACCCATATAAATTTCCGAGAGATTATGTATACATACAGAAATAGGTATAGACTATAGGAGTGAACGTTAGAAAGGGATTAAATGTTGAAAGTTCCCTGTAATGTCGTTCAATAATTCCCTACTGACCAAAGTCCAGGTTATGAAATAGAATTCTGCTAGAAATTGCAAGGAGGAAGTTTGAAGGATAGTTAGATATACATAATATGTACTTTATATATGTATAACTCGTATATGAATTTATTCTATGCATTGACTAAGAGAATCGAACGGCTGGCAAGAATAGAAATAGAAAGGGATGAATGGAAATAGTGAAGAAGAAGCAGAACGAAGACAGACAACTAGTGGTAGAAGTAATGGTTTCTGCATCTCATGGTATATACCTATTTCGATAAATCCAGGCTTTATTATGCGAGAACTGAGAAACGATAGTACGGTTTATATACGATTCTGTCTGCGATGCATTTCTGATAGTATGCAAATTTGAATTGCAGCCGGTTATGCCGCGTAGTGTGAAGAGAATCGACCAGTTTAAATTCGGTTTCTCTATGAATTTCAGTACATAGATATTGGGTACAAGTCCCTTCAAGTCCCGATGCGAGCCACACCCATTTCCGTCTTGTTTAACAATGTCTTTGTTTATTCCCTCAGGTGATTATATAGATATCCCATCAGTTGCAGGGCGACATTTCAGTTTAATTAATTTAAAGATATATCCACAAGCTATTACAGTTCATATTGTGTTGTTAGCTATTGACATTAATGTCACGTACACGATCCTGCAAATCTATAGTATATATACTTGTAGGCGATATATATTATATGAAATTGATGATACTATAGCAGAATGTTGTGATAGTATGATGGATTTGACATTATATAATATATTATAATAGAGCAATAATTATTTTTGAATAAATATTTAGAATCATGGTGGTGATAGACGACTGACATTAATGCTTTGATAAGTTGGAAAACCATCATTCAGAGAGATGTGATATCACTTGTTCATTGGTGCTACAAAAGTTTCTGGATAATTGTACCGTCGTAGAGACTAACTTGATTCGTAAAGTTTGCTCGCCGCTTTTCACGAAGCAAGTTTTCGTACTCAACTGATGAGGGAGAGTAACATAGACGATGAGAGAGTATGCGCGTCTTACACATAACGACGAAACGACCACCACTGCCTGAAAACTAACCCTGTTAGACAAAGGGTAACTGAATTCCCACTAAATGCCGACTTTCGTCTTAACCCTGGCGCGTTCTCGCATAATCGAATAGAAAGTTTGCATGACTACGAACCCGTAGCGTTAGCATATACCGCGATGTATTAAAGTCGTTCAGAGACAAGAGCTTGGCTCTATCAACGAGAATAAGAAATTAATTTAATTGTCACATGGTTGATGGTTTTGAATTTGATTGATTCTTTGACAAATGAGAAAGCCACTTGGATTTTTGTTTTGTTTCGTAAGTGAATTTGATTTTTTTCTTGCAATTTATTATGTATCCTTTGTGTGAATTATCAATGTTGCTAATGGCTGTGAAATAAAAGTTAGGATGATTTCAAAATTGTGTTTGGTTATCGATCGCATGGGATGTATACAAAATGAATGAATAAAAAATAACACACCCATATATATTTCAGGGGTTCTATAACATTGGCATTGGTGGACTCTTCGAATTCAAATGGAGAGTAAATAATCAAGAGCGAATTCAAGACACGTAGTAGAGACTACATTTGGATTTGGTTGACCGAAGCGATCTATTTAGGCCGGTTTGATGATAAAGTTATCGTCCGGCTTTCGTGCACCCTCGTTTTAAGATATGTCCTCACATACACTTGTCTCTTTTTCGAGGATCCATTTATTGGATTGACATTGTAGGGTTGAAACGATTGTACGGCTATGTGTGAGTAGAAGTATTTCGTATTTTTTTATCTTATTTTTGATAAAAAAAAGTGTCTTTTTCCCCTTTGTCAGCACATTCAGCTTTCTATAAAATTCACTTTTTAGGGTTCATGGAATATCTTTGACATAGAGGGTGTCGCTGTGATTTATAGTAAAGTCAGTAATTTGTTAAATATATATCAATATTTTTAATGTCGAAAAATTCCTGTTTAATCAAATGCTATTTAAAAAAAATTTAGCGAAACACAACAAGTCAAGAGAATTCAAGATAAAAAGAGGGAAAATACTTTGATAAAAATCTCAGTAGCATGAGAAAAAAAAAAAAGACTATGAAAATTTTTATTACAACCTTGGTGAAGTACGTGTATCGGAGGCGCTTGTGAATTTGTCCAATAGCATGAACGATTTATATTGTGGAAAGACAAAAAATGAAAGAATGAAATGTAAGAGGCAAAAGAGAGGGTGATGGTGGTCGGAAGTGAGGAAAAATTGGGAAGCAACTTGGCGAATGGAGAGTGAACGAAACTTCGCAACGCACGGAGGGTGAGAGCGATGTACCACATTTGTTTTCTCCATTCCAAATGGATTAGAGGGGACATTAAATTATTGGACCGTGAGAGAAAATATCTTGCTTCCGGTCGCAAGCTCTTTCTACTGAACAAATCGTTCGAACGGATTAGCATTAAAATCTTGACAATTGTTCTATTGGATTTTATGAATTAAATTATATACATTAATTAACTCCAAAGACCTCAATAAAATTAGAAGTAGATAGAGATTGTTCTGAATATAGTTCATTCATTTCGGTGGGTTGTGATAAAAGCCTCAATGATTTCTACATCTCTTTAATCCAGAGCAAGACACTTTAGTTCGTGGAAAAGAGCTTCGACAGCATTTTGCGACAAGTCACTATGGCAATTTCTCTCTCCACCTTTTCTTAGTAACCTTCAGTAGCTTTCATGCTCTGGAGACAATCTTGCTTTTTAACCCTATCTTCATTATATATGTATAACATCATGAAATATTTTTAAAAACGTATCTTTGCCAAAGGCATTTATCATAAATATTTCAAGTTGAAACAGTTGAGAATAAAAGAGTAAGAACGAGTGATAAAAGGCCTTTCAAAGGTGTCGAGTTTCTTATCTAGGAATATTTTATTTCAACAAAAAAAAAAGCACTCGTTCTTCTAATTTTCTTTTTAGTATTCTTCCTGCCTTTTTTTTTTTTTTTTTTTTCATTTATTCCTCATTCGTTCTCCTTTTTCTCAACTTATTCTACCATAGTGCAAGAGTTAACATCCTTAGATGAAGTATTCTTGGTAAATTTACGAGTCGTACGATGTTCTCGCGAAACATATCGAATGAATTTCACACCCGAAGAGGAAATTTTACACTCCAAGCTTTTATACTCACAAATCCATTTGACACCACTGTATATTTATATATTATTTTACAGTTATATATTTGCCATTTTCTTTGTGACTTTGTGTTCTTCTCGATTACTAGAGAGTGCATTAGACTTTGTCTTATATAAATGAAAATAGAGAGTGGTCATAAAATTCTCTCGTCTATTGTAGCTTTCTTCTCTATTGTCTCAAGTGTGTACAGTGTAAAACTCATGTCTTGTACTTTTATTTATTTTTTTTCCTCCACGTGCTAGTATTTATTTAAGCTTGCAGCAGCCATTTTCCTCATAGATTCATTCTATTATCCACTCACATAATAGTCACGTTCAACTACGCTTTTATTACCATGAAAAACATCGTTAAATTTTGATAATAGTATTTAAATACTCTATAACTTATTTAATCTGTAGAATAATCATACACAATAATTTACTAATGAAAATTTAATTCAATTACACAGTTAAATTAATTTATAGAAGAGTATTGTGTACGTCAGTCTGATTCCTTTTATATTTCACTAGTAATTCGCTTTCGTTTTCGTTCACTCACTCATAGTTTTCAAATACCTCAAAGTATATACTTTACTGGTAAAGTCGTACTTGTCAACTAACTTTGGACATCTTGGCTGGTTTATAAAGGACTCTGCTACAACATTTATTCTACTTATTCAAAGTTCGCTGATATAATAATAATGTAATTGCCAAGGTGTGCAGGGAAAAATTATTTTGATGGTTATCAAATTGAGGTATAAAGTGGGACAGTGATAACTCGCATAAATTATATCGTCGGTGACGGTTCGATTAGTGTGGTAAATTCAGGAAGATGAAGAAAAAAAATGAAGTTAGATTTGAAAAGATGAGGCTGGAAAAGGGAAATAGATGGGCGAAAGAGTGAACGGTTGAAATTGAGGAAATGTCTCGTTGAGGAAATGACTTCTGCTGTAATTCCGTGGGAAACCTACAGGGCGTACCAATGTCGTTAGAAGCATCGTAGCTCGTTTTCTTTTTTCAATTTGTTTTTTTTTTATTCATTTCCATCCAACTACAAGCATTTCTCCTTTAAAATTTTATCTTATTCGATCAATTTTTTTCCTGCAATTTATTCGCCTAGTCAATTAAACTTTCGTTTCATCGCAATTTGATAAAATACTATCGATTGTTTTTCCATCGTTACGACTCATCAATCGTGAGGTACAAATGTCTTTGGAAAATGTAATGTCGAAAACTTTTATAAATAGAAACATATATTTTTAACTGTTTGAACTATCGTTGGTGCTGAAAAGCTCTATTGATTCTTTTGAAGAATTGAGAGAACGCTGAACAACTGTGGAGAAGTAACGATATTTCATTTGGTCAGCAAAGATCGGTCAAGTCCATTTACAGTGATCAATAATAATGGATAGAAAAGCGTTCTGGCAATGTCGAAAACTCACGACATGGTAGATCGTTATTATCCTGACATGTTCTGTGAAATTTGTCAAAGCTCGTTTACTTTATCATGTTCATTCTAAAGTTCATGCACTCGTATCAAAAATGACAATCAAGTCTTTGTTTTCTTATGCTATCACCAATGTATATTTTTTTTTTATTGTCATTATTTAATGCAGCTTTTTTTTTTTTTTCGTTTTCGTCTCATTTTGACGAATAAGAAAGAAAAAAAAAAATAAATATACGAGGGGAAACCAGAGTGAAGACACTGTGGGATGGTACTTCGGAAGGTATCTTGGTCGTTAGTCACGCTTTCGTGAGAAAAGCTGCTGGTTCGTTGAAATATGCAGCTCCCTAAGGCATCACCCACCCCTGTCGAGAGTCCAGGTCGCACATGACAAAGAAAAAGTAAAGCGGAGACCAGATGCGGTAAAAAAGATGAAAGAATGAATGAGAGGAAAAAACAACTCGATTTAATGTCAAAAATATTGTGTGCATAGCAAATATAAATTCATTTAGGATGGAAATTAATGCTAACGTAAAAATGTATGTTCATCTAGTGTGCAAACTACTAACGTAAACGTAAAATAAAAAAGTCAAACAATATTCATTTATATTGAATGTAATTAAATTAATTAATATACTGCGATATTAAATAATATTTATTTTAATTAATTGCTTTTTATTTTTTATCATTTTTTATATTTATTTTGAATAAAAAACTGTTGTTTTTTTGATAAAATACAGATATTTAGTGCAATATCCTATGAAATGTAGAGCAGTAGTGTCAGATTGAAGGTTAAACATTATTAATCAAGCTAAAAGCGTTGAAAAAATTTTTAGATTCTAATTCCTGGCATATTTCATTGAAAAAATAAATTAAAAGCGATTGCATGAAAAATATTCATGGATCTTCGATAGTTATTTTTTATATCATTCACTATCAAAATCAGCCAACTATGTGATTTTTTATTTTTATTGTTTACATGAAAGATGAATGTAAAATTGAAATACAAAAAATGAAATATCAACGTTAAATAATAGCTTGCTGAGATTTCTTTATAAGTTACTGCTTCTTTCATTGCAGAAAATATTCTCTTGATATTCACATACCTTTTGCTACCATAGCGTAATATACTGTACTTATTGAATATAGTGTAGGTACACCGAACAAAGAAGCGTTCTCAATGATATTTCTTCACTTTGCCTGATCGTCGACCATTTGGAATTGTCGTCGACTATTCTCTCTCACTTTCCATCTTATTTCTTTAACCTTATATTTCTCTTTCTGTATGGCAATAGTATGGCTATATGGGGATTTGGCACCGTGCCCAATTCAACGAGAAAAATTGTAGCTAACCTCAACACCCACCTATAAGTCTTTTCCGCAAACCCTTCTGTGCTAACGGAAATTCTTTTTTGAGAGCACATACATTCTTGTTCATGATTATCGAGAATTCTCAGAATAACGAATACACTTCGTGGCATGAATATATTTGAATTATATTGTAATATTTTTCTCATACAACTCTCCTTTATTATTTAGAAATTATAAAAAAAATTGCTTCATTTCCAATTTATTATAAAACTAATTTAATGACAGCAATTTAAAATTATACAAATGAAGAAATTAAGCAGGGATTTTACTTCGATGCACAATCCCACACAATGCAGGATATGAAAATGAATGAAGAAAGAGAGTTAAGCAGTTTTGCCAAGATATATAAATTCCTAAGGGGAAATAAAGCTTGTAGAAATGTTTGAGGTAATAAAGCGTCTTTTATGCAAATATCTCTCGCATTTATTTATTCCCTTTTTTTTTTTTCTATTAAAATGGGCGAATTCTCGAATGTACCGGATGCATTATCCATTGTACTATTTTCTTCATCGTCTGTGCTTTCTATTTGTATGATATTTATTTTCCTCGTACCAATAGAACTTTACATCAATATGTACTCCGTTTCTTTTTATAATGAAAAATATCTGAGGTGGATTGAATGTCGATTATTGAAAAATACTCGAATATAATAAATTATGAATCAAAACCTAAAATAAAAAAGAACAAAATTCTATATGCGATATATTTTTTTAAATATAATTTTTAAAGCGACAATATTAAGTGAACTTTCAACTAAATTATAGTTCATAATTATATACTAAATAGTAATCAAACTAAATCTCCATTTGTTCTTTTTATTATTGTCGTCCTCTATTTGAAAATACTATTCTTATGATCAATCGCAATTTCATTTTCTAACAACATATACCAGTGTATATTATTCAGGAAGACTATTGATAAGAAGATTAACATTACAAGAAAGTATCATAAGGCTCATGGATCTTTACGAGCATCTGGAGACTTGAAGCCTCAAGATGTTGGCCAACGACAATTTGTCATCATCCATTTGACGCATCTATTACTTTTCGTACATCTCTCTTCACCCTTTCCTAATTTCCTCACTGCTCACATATGCTCTTTTTTATGCATCTCAACCTCTATGTACTGATATTACTAAGAACCGCCCATGATATAGAGATTCGTGTCTATATTACATCGTGCATTTACCCTGCTACGTGTCTAGATAAATTAAAATCCTTTTTCATACAGTGTCAGTACTGAAAGAGACGATTTGTCACGTCAATCTATTCAAAAGTATAAGTGCGGCATTATCATCTTTGAGAATTAATTGTTTGCATATTATCGATTGGACGAATCTCATGAAAAGACATGAAAAATCAATTTTTCATTATTATAACTTGAAGAATGTGTTATCAAAAAAATATATTAAATCTCATAGTTATTTTCATTGGAATTTTTGTATTAATTTTCTCACTATTCAATTTTTCCATAGAATTATTTATTCATAATCTCTTCAACGTGTATTTTTATCTTGATGGAAGTTTGTGTAATTTATATATACGTGATTGGGTGAGAATCCCTTTTTTCATTCATCCCCCTTCTGTCAATCTTTACTCTCAGATTGTTTATCTTAGTGGTGATTTCTTTTTTTTTCTTTCTTTCTTACCACATTGATGAAAGGATGATATATAATCGGAACAAAAGCAGGAAAGAAAAAATTACTGAGATAACGGCGCGATGTTTAAGCTTTTCATTTTCTCGTTGCTCATTTTTACTTATTTTTTTACTTACACCCTCACAGCTTGGGCTTTACTTTTTACTACCATCACGAATAACTAACAGAAATTCAGAAGGAGTATCTCACTTGAACAGCAGGGGCGAATTGAAACAGGCATTTGCAATTGTGAAAAAAGTCTTTGGTGCCAAAACGATATTGAGGTTACTGATATACCACTATCTTGAGTTTAGAAAAAAACAAAACTTTTCTTGATATCACCTCTTTCATGACTTGCCATTCCAATTTTTCACTCCTCTATTTTGACCTTATTCTTTTTATTTCATCGCTTTGCAATGTATTATTGCGACTGCGGCTTTCAATTTCTGTAAATTGCTCCATCTATTCAACAAAAAATTCTCCTTCTAAATGATAAACATAAGAATAATGAGTAGTTGAATATTTCTTAAATACTTTAATAGTTTTTCTAAATATTAATACTTCACAATTCACGTAAATCTATCGTTTTCATCAACATCCAATGGAATTTTAGGATGAATTTGCACTCTAAACATCCAGTCATCAATGGATGCAAGTTAATTATAATCTCAACTAATAGGAAGTCGAATATATATATAACTAGCACTTCTCCAAGTCTCTTCCGATAATTTGGAGATGAGTAATGCTTTCGCTTACACTATGAATCGTCTATTGGAACGCTTTCTCATGGTTGTGTGAATATTTACTATTCCTCTTTAGCTTTCTTCTCCCCTAACTTTATCGACTTCTTTGATTGAATATTTCCACGTTTTCGCAATCATATCAAAATAATATTGATAGAATTTCTTAATTTTCTCTGGTTTATGAATTAAAAAAAAATATTACCGAGAAACTAAATAAATATTACTTATTTTTTTTTTTTTTTTTCTTAAAACATTCATTCGAAACAAATATAACACTTATAAAATACTTAAACAATTTTACGAAAGAACATTAAAAGCAGTTCTAATATCGTACTAAAATCTTTTATATCAGACAAATTATTATGTAATATATAATTTAATAATATATATATATATATTTGTTTATTATTTCATGCGATGTTTATGTTCTCTTGAAAATATATTGCGTTCATTATATCAGAGTGAATCTTGTGTGTATATTTTTCATGTCATTGTGATCGTATATCCAATGAGCTTGTTTTCAATGGTTATAAACTCATGGCTTTGCATATATACACACTTTAACAGCGTCGTCTGTCATGCATAACCGTTGCATTTTTATTTTCATTAAAAATATTCGTTGTGGAAGAAGAATATTTTGACGGGAAAACAAAATATCTATCTAGATATATATGTTTATAAATATATAAAATTCACGACGTCAGAAAGATGAAAATAATAAAAGTATAAAAATGCGAATCATCATTCCTGCATGATTCATTATTATTATTATTATTATTATTATTATTATTATTATTATTATTATTATTATTATTTGGTGCTTCGTGTCATAAATAGGTGAGGCATGATGAAGGGAAAGAAAAATTTTGTAGAGAATGAGACAGGAAATTAAATATTAATAAATGTTTTCAATATTGGATATTTATCTGTGATGATTAATTATTAAAATTTTTTCGATTATTTATAGTGCTCTGATTAATAATTGTTTGAAATTATATTTATAAAATATTATTGATTATGTGAATGATTTAAAATATATTGGGTATGAAATAGTGAATAATTATAGAATTATATGTTGGATATAAAAAATTATTGATAATATATAAATTTAGTTGATGTGTAGTTTGGTTTGAATTTTTCTTTACGATTCACTTGTTAATTTATGAATTTTATGATTTAATTTCGGTTTCGCTGGTACTTTCCTACTTACTTGTCATTTTTAACTTCAAAGCGACTACTTTTTCAGCTCCAGAAATCAGGAAATACGTAGTAATGATGAAAGTCAACTGCGCAATGTATTTTTTAGAATTATTTTTTTTTCTCTCGTCTGAACTTGACATTATGAAATGAAGAAAAAAAAAACACACACACACACACACACACATTTGAAATGCTTATTAGTGAATAAACATTAAAGTTATATCTCAAATTTTATTTCTCGTCTTTTCCAACATTTTTCTTTTAAAAAAAAAAATACCAGTAATTATTCATAATAATTATTAATTTGAACGTCGATTTAATATTCACAAATCGATCGTGTTTTTAATAATATAAAAATGATGATAATAAAAGGGAGTTTGAATATATGAAACTTACAAGATATAAATATTGAAAGATGCTTTTTTTCCTCACTTGGCCTGACATTTTCATTCGTAAAATGTAAATTGACAAATCTGATACATAACTATGTATCATAACGAGAGTTTCTACAATTCAAATTTCAGAACGACACAAAGGAAAACTCTTCTGTAATGTAGGTCATCATGAAGTTACCACGATATTCTACTTACAAATTCATTTTAATAAAAATATCGTCTCGATTCAATCAACAATAATAAAAAAAAATTTTCAACTTTAATTTCTTTCTTCATGACTTGAAAAAAAAACATTAAAAATTTTAAAGTAACTTCCATTTTCAACTTGTTAGTATCTAGAATTTGCTAATCCATCAATTAAATATCATGTGAATGAATTTCTATGACAAGCAATAACACATAACCAACATTAATGATTTTATCGTTGAAATTTTCATGCAATCAAAAACAAAGTTTGTACGGAAACCATCAGTTTAGTGTCTATAATACATCGATACTATCGGTGCTACATAGTTCATTGATACAAGTTTAAAGGGATATTGATGAAGTTACAAAGCTACATGTATAAACTCGAGGGATCTAAGCGTTTGCCGCCAGGGGGTTCACATAGTATACTACTCTTGTTTAAGAGTAGTACATAATCTAAAACGGTGGCTTGATACATTACTAAACCAGGTCTCAGTCAAGTTGATTATGATAGTCGTATTCACAAGAAGGAACTAGTCAAAGCCAAGCCCGCAGGATATCCGGTATTCTACAACACATGACCTGTGAAAACACTCCCCAGACTGAGAAGAAGTGCTATATAATATTAAATACAAAAGCCCTTCATATCACACTTCCTCAAGATCAATTCACCTATGTCAACAATCATCAAATAAATAATTTTACCTTATGCATTAATTAATAAATTATATTAGAAATATAATTCATAATATTTACAAGAATAAAAAAAAGCTGAATCAAACTTATTTTCTGCTCAGAAAGCTATTGAAATATTTAGTTTGGCATGAGTTCAGAATATAATTCATGACATTCGTACTTGAATTCAAGGATTAAATTATTATTTGTATACAAACAGTCGGTATTCAAAATGATGATAACATTCTACAACATTATATCAGATCTCCAAAAAGGCACTCTCTCATGAAGCTTCATTCAATAATTTATCCAAGCTTGAAGTTGGCAAAGCATAGACTTTTGAGTATTGACCCGCTAGTTTCGTGGTGTACCTGAATAATTTGGTTTGGAGGTTGAGAGAAATTCAGAGGCAAGTGCACAAATGTTCTGAATGCATCAGAGAAGTGAAAGAGAAGTCATATATGTACACATTTTGTACATGAACTTTCAACATTGTGAAAGGAATATTATGTATAATTATATTTATGTACTGTATATAGTAGTAAATATAAATGATTTTACATTAGTTGATTAATAATAATTTTATATTAAATATGTCAAATCAATCAATTTTTATTTCATTGAAATATTTTGGTATATCCATTTGGATTATGAATCTACATGAATTCATAATCCAAATATGAATATCAATGATTGCTCCATTTTTATAATTTAAATTCAGTCATGGAAAAACAATTGTGCTGAAGAGAAAATAAACGAAGGAAATGTCAATGGTTCTACTCATTAACTGCTAGTCCACGTGTGAAATAGTCATTAGCAAAGGTCGAGTGAATTTTTAGCATCTCATGCTCTTGACTCATACAATATGCCAACATGTTCTGCGACTTCATATGTACTCGGTAGTTAATTGTCTCTACTGCTGATGTAGTAATGCAGTGATTCACAACGACAGAGTTTATATAGAGAAGAGAGAAAATTTTCCGCAAGGGAATGTGTGACGTCGTGGCGTGGCATTGTGTTACTGAACACAGAGGGTGGTATTATATTGTCATTGAGGGACTCAGTAGACCCTTTGTAAACTCTCATCGTTTCACGTTTTTATTTTTTTTAACTTGCGTTTACTCCTTCTTCTCTACTCAACTCTTACTAATATATTTGTTTATTCTCTTAATTTATAAGTGCAGGTTATTTGTGTGGTTTTCTATTCACTCACGACCTATTTTATATTATATTAGTAAATTAATATAATATCAGGTGGTATTAAAAACTGTATCATTAGTGGTAAGTTGCCATGAGGACATTATGTTGAAATCATTAACGACATGAAGCAGTTATGAATCAAATATAAAATGCGCAATATCTCGGTGTTACGTATAAAAAGTTGGAAAATAAAAGGAAAAAAAAAAAAATCAAAAACGTGTCGTAAAGAAAAACGAGACAGAAGGTCTCGACGAGAGAAAAAAAAATTGAGATGCACCTATAGAGTAGAAGAAAAGTAGTAAAACCCCTTAACGACACTCTCAGCACGTCGTCAAAAATGAGAAAGCAATTTCCTTAATCCTATTAACCGTTGCCGTCATACTTTTATGCAGCAGTTATATCCCTCAGGGCGCCACGCATGCATAGTCAAATAATATAATATATAAAGTGACAAGAAGAATGAGAAGTTATATAAGGGTCCAAAATTATATGTATATAATAATAAAGCTAAATCGCCAAGAGAGTTTAAGACTCAGTTATACGTTACAATTGTTATGGCCGGGAATTTCTTGGGATTAAAAAAATTGTGTGTAAGGTAGAATAAAAAAAAAAAAAGAAGTGAAAATGAAATTAGTTCCAACCTCTTCGTGCAGTGAAAATAAAATTAATTGGTGTGTGGCGTCTGACATAGATGTGAGAACAAGAATGGGGGAAAAAAAAGGAAAGAAATAATGGAGGAAAGATATGATAGAATTGGTAATGAGAGAGGAAATAAAATAAAAAAAGAAAGTATTTTTTAATTATTACTGAAAACTGAATACGAATCTGTTACTGTGTACTCAACTTTTTTCACCCTCATAGGAAGAGTATTCTTTCTGTTAGATCTCAATATATAAAACTTTTCAATTTTTTTTTCTGCTCTTAATTTAAATATTATGAAGTAATATACAAGTAAAATATTTGAGAATATTCTTCTACATTCGCATTGAATATAATGCGCAGAGGACATGACTTTTTAGCTAATTGGAGTTGGCGCACGTGGCTCTTTCTAGTTGACGCATTGTTGTCTGACTCAGCAGTTACCTACTCCACTGTATGGGGCGCCATTGACACATTCAGTCGATCGTTAAAATAAAACCAGATGTACACGTGAAATATCATCAAGATAATTAAAAACGACGCCTTGAAAAAAAAAAATAGAGAATAAAACTACCTTCATTATTGTTAAATCATGTTAAGAATCAATATTTTGTTTGAGCAGGTCGATATAATTCAACCAACCTACCTGACCAAATAGGGGTCGTCTATATTAGATATAATAGTCTTTACAAAAGTACTTACATTTATTTGTTTATTACTGAGTAAATATTGTCAGTTTTCAAAGGAAAATTGTATTCAAAATTTTGTGAAAGAAACCTTATTCTTGATACTCACGAGAATTTAATGATTATGACGGGGTTTTTCCTTATTATTTTTAGATCTAAATAACACTTTGTTGTTTCTTATAATAAATCTTGCATCCCATTATTGAGTCGACCTCGCATTACGTCATATAGTTATCAGCCAATGATTAAATTGTCACTGCCTACTTTACCCTCGCCATCTCCAACATTTTGTCTTTAATTGTTTTTCTCAAAGGAATATCAACAGTTTTTAGAGTTAGTTCGTCTAGGATCATCACCTTGATTGCACATTTTTAATATTGGAAATATAAATTCAAAACCATATTCATTTACACTTCTTTACTTAAATTAATTATTTGTTCGAGAATTTGTAACATTAATAATAAATAAATATCATAATTCTTTTAATTAAGAATTCTGGAGTTTGCATAAGGTTATTCATTTAAACCTTATCCAAAAATACAATTATAAATAAATACAGTTGTAACATAATTACATCAAATTGACAACAGATATTAAAAAGTGACCTAAAAAAACTAATTCACTGTTGATTCTAAAATACTCTTGATATTGCAGATTTACACAATCAACGGATAAATATTTTTACCTTTAGCTTTGTTCGATGTCGATGATGTTGATTGCTTCGAGGATGCTCAATATTGGCAGTAACAAAAACGTGCTCTGAGGTAGTGGGCCCAAGAGTTGACGGCGATGGGGCAAGACTTACGCGCGATGATCTTGGATGAAGTTGCTGAGCGCCACGTTGCGTAGACGAGGGTGGTGGTGGAAAATCGGCCAGTTGAAGGGGTGGACTTGGGGACCGTGGCTCTGTGGTAATAATATTATTGCTGTTGTCGGTTTCGTGACAACGACATACAGCAGCGTTCCCACTGGTATTGGCTCCGGGTCCACCTTTGGCGCCATTAACATTACCGCCGCCACCCCGTAAACCGGCGCTCAGGGCCGCCGCAGTCAGCTTGCTGGCGTAAAAATACATCGCGCACATTTATCCGGCGAGAGCTTAACACCACGGCCCGAACGCCACCTCACTCCAGTCATCACTGACGTCGATTACCGATTTGTTTTATCCAACAATTTACACTACTCGTTGATTACTAACACTGATTTGTGGATCACCTGATGTTTAGCAATACACTAACACACACAAAAATCTTTAAATTAATCAATTGATTTGGAGATTTGATAATTTTTCTCGTTCTTTGATGTGAGATTAATTTTGTTTTGGTTTTAATTTCAATGTGATACACAGTGAAGAGTTTTGAAAAAAAAACTTACTTATCACAGTGATGGATATATTTTTAAGTAGTTGTAAATAAAACATAAAAAATAATCCAACAACTTTTGTTATCGAATCAATATTAGAAGCTGTATTTCATTCATATCAATATTTATCTGGCTACGAATAATCCATGGTTTGTGGGAATACTGCTTTCATTGATGCTTTATATTAAAAATAAAAATGTTATACGTAAAACAATCGAAGAATACTCAGTACTGTTTTCTATTGTTAACAGTATTTGCTGAATTTTTATCAAAATAAACAATGTGAAAAAAAAAAGGTTGATTTGTACAAGATTTTAGTCATTACAACCTTGGACAAAACAATGAATTACTGAATATATCTTTGTTGATGTGTGCAAGCTCGTTGGCCTGGAAAGGTCGTGGGCGTGTGCGAAGCAACGGCTGAATCATATAGGCATATACATGTGTGTGTGTGTGTGTGCATGTAGACGTATAATGCTTTTCGTATATACAGTACAACTAGACGAAATTCAAGCTCGACACACATTGGATTGAAACAGAGTTTTCGAAACACATGTTGAATTTTGTTGAGAGCTATTTATCTGTTTGGAATTGGTTCAGCTCAACGATAATTCGTGGATACTATGTATATAGTTTAAGGATTTTCGAAACCCAAATGTTTGATTGAAAAAAAAAAAACTTGAAATGAATTATATGAGAAGTTTGAAATAAAAAGTATTAACTACAATGTGTATATTTATAGTATACATATAGAATAAAAGAAACGATTTGGGTGATGAGGGGCGTTGCGAGTATAGAAAATCGATGAATTGAACAAAAAACGAGACGTTGTTTATGACGCCCGTGAGTCTCTGTACGAGAGCGCATCCACAGTTAAAATATCCGTAAATTTTGTGGTACTGTCTATAAAAGTCTAGAGAATTGTATAGAGGGTCCGTCCACCCCCACTAACCCCCAACAGTAGACTTTTTCAGGCGTTAAAAATGGCGCTCACAGTAATTTACGGTGACGCAGCCGGTATATAGGTTTGTAGCTTTCGTGGTGAGGCCTCAGTTTGAAATCGTATATTTTCACCAAGCGACACGTTATACAGATACGTGCTGCACATTTTCCGGCGAGAAAAAATTCTAGCACCAGATGGTATCATACATATTTTTATTTATTATTATATATATATTTTTCTCCTTCAATATTTCGAATACGTTTTTTTTGGTGAAGTCATTGTGATACAAACATATATATGGTTTAGTTAGAGCAAAATTATTTCATGATAATTTGTGTCATTATTATACATCCATAGTAAATTTGTAATAAAATATTAATCAAATTGCCATGAAATATTTGGCATGAATTTATCGGTGAAAATAATAGTTTTGCAGTAAACTTCTTTCGATTTATACGTCTGCTAATAAATAACGAAACATCAATTAATTATCAAGAATATATGGTTCCCGACCAATAATAATTGTCAGTTGTTCAGTCGTTAGCGTATCCGACAGGATATTTACGCACGCAACGCACTCCAAATGTACTAGCACAACCATTACATGTATTGGGTGGACTCTCGGTTCCTCCAATTAGTGTTGTACATTTGGAATTATTGGGCAATAACTTATGCGTACGCGCACGTTTATATTAGCAATGAACAAACCGTAGGAATGACTGGAAAAAAAAATTTTAATATTGAAAAATATAAAAAAATCAAAATAACGAAATAAAAATTTATAAAGGTCCTTTTTCCGACGTTAACACATGGGAAAAACGACATCACACACGTTAACCATCACACAGTTGACTTTCCAAGGCTTCAAATTGTCAGTTTAATATTGTCATTCCAAGCGTCGTACACACCCGTATTTTACTCAATTTTATTTTATTTTTTCAACGAATAAAATGTCACATTGCGTGTCGAAAAGTTTAGTCGAAATGATTTATTTTTATATGAGTGTTAATACCTTCCTCCTACTATTTTAATTTTTTTTTTTTTATATTTTATCAACAAGTCTACTTCACATTGAAACTTTTCATCATCATAAAAATTTTTCTCATCATAGATTTGTTCATATTTAATCAATAATATATGTACATGTTTTTTTTAATTATCCTTGTTGTTATCAAAATCAATTGATACTGAATAAATTGTAAAATTGGAAATTGTGAAAATCCCCTGGGATAATCGAATAATACCGAGGTGTAAAAGGACATCTGTGGAAAATTAAATGAAATCCCCGCTTCGTTGAATTTTATACTATCGGTTGTTTGCAATGCGTCGATTAACTGCACAACGCGTGCGCATTTAATCGATTTTTTTATGTCTATATTATCAATGTGAAATTTAATATTTGAGCGTTGAGAAAATTGGTAAAGCAAGTTAGTTGATATTAATTATATTTTGCTTTGTTTTAGTACCAAATAAATAAATATACATAAATAAAATACAATTCAAAGCACTGGTGTATATCTCGTTAGTTTCCCTTTAATTAATTCAAATCGCCAATGCATTGACCCAAATAATTCCCGTGAACTAACTTATATAGACAGAGGCTGGTTGTATCGTTCAATCATTACTAACTTGTAATTAGGCGCAAGAAGCATCCGATTACCTTTGATTAAACTCAGTGTGCATAATTTTAACGAATATATATCCGTATCAACATTATTATTATAACTCTTGGTAAATTAAATATTCAACATTTATAATCAGTACATTGAATAGATATAAATGTTGAAAAGATATGGATATGTACATTGAAAAGAATTAAATATATAAATAAAGCGCGTGAAAATGATTCATAATGAAATTAATTCGAATCGTTAAAATTAAAAATTCAATGAGAATAAATAACTGGATATTAAATTAAGCAAATATTAAATTTTCTATATGGTAAAATAGAGATGAACACGTTGAGTGTGTTTGTATGACAAATATGTGGATAGAAATATTTGGAATTGAGATTCAACGTGTATAAATAAATAAATAAATAAATACATGTTGAAGATGTCTTACTTTGGGTTTAAAATAAACTGAATGGTATACAAGAATAGAAGATAGATAAACGTGAAACTGGTGAGAACACTGCTTTATTTATCAAGAAAAACTATTATCAACTTGAGTGCAAAAGACATTGGATAACAAATATCTTCACGCTCTTTAACATCATGAATTCAATGCAGTTTAAATGTCACATATACAAATATAGAATGAAGTTTAAGCTAATATTATATATTCATGAGTGAAGAATTCATTGTATAATAAAATGAGAAAAATAAATTACTTCTTTTATATTGCAACACTCTATTTACTTTAATGCCGACAAATATTATCAACAATAAAATGTAATATATTTTTTATTGTAATTATTAAGATAAATCGAAATAACGTAGTGAATGAAAAATAAAAACAAAGGATATACCTGAATAAATAAAAAGTCAATGACAATGAAAATGGTAATCATCACTTATTGGAAATAGGATATACCTATTATGTATATAGCTCGTTATCAAATAGTTACTGAAGCGACAAAATAGCCTTTGCGCATCACTGAATCATGCGATTCGTGCTTATTTAATCTTTATGAGACCATCAAACTGTTTATCGTTGGACACCTATATCTGTACGTTCAATATTTTCAATGACAATAAAATCGCAATAGCAGATAAAGAAATTATTAATTGTTAATTAATATCCACGAATGATAACTTGTTTATACATTTGATATAAAATTGATACTATATTAAAATTAATTTTTTATTATGTTTATATACGCATAAATTAAAAATTATTCTAGACTTTTATTCAAAATTATATCCGAGAATAACTTTGAGTTAGCAAACTATAAAAATGCAAATACTCAATGATTAATATAATGTGTAATATCAATCGAATGGAAAACAATAATATCCAATCAACTGGATAAATTATTTTCAAATCTATTTATTCATATAAATTAAACGTCACTGGCGTATTTAATTACTTCAATACGTACGTTTCATATCAAAGAACATTTCATAATTAAATTTTAATAAGTACACTTTGTGATGTAATAGGCAAGCAAATAATTGATAAATGAATTGTTCATTAAATACATATTCAAGTGCATTTGCAATATTGCATTGAATGAAATTCTCGCGACATCCTCGAGCGAAATATATATTCAGAGAATTTGAAGTGCCATGGATACATAATTGTTTCAGCGAATATATATTTTCTACACGGTTAATTTTGCATTCAATAATTCGTATAATCGTTTAGGTATCTCACTAGATATCGATACGAGGGAGGATACACGATGAGAGATTGAGCAAGTGAATGATCTAGTGAGGAAGCAATGTGCAATTCGGAGAGAAGAGGAATGCACAAATCTATAATGCAGCTGGATATCGTTTGTTTGTTGTTATTCCTACTGATGGGGAATTTGTGAAGCACATTCTACATGTGTATATATTCATGTACAATATACATTTTGTGATATGGATATATGAGAGATGCAACATCAGTAGCAATGCCTTCATAGAAACGTAGAGTGTGTCATAATATATAAACTGTGTTTGTGGCATATCGGTAGAGACTCGACAATCTGGTACGATGGAATTCCACGGATCATGCGAGAGCAAATCGCTGGATATTTCGTGTTTGTGTTCTATAAATCCCTAATTCTCTTGGTGATACTAATGCAACCGGCATTGCTTTTGCAACTGCTTGCGACAGATGACACATCAACTATGCACAAAGAACATTATATTTATCTTTAGAGAGTCATTAGTATCTCGGACAGTTTCGTCTTTCACGTGTCATACAAATATTTATATTCCCGAATTGAAATTTTGTTCTCACTTTAGACTTATATATAGCTCGTTTTCTAGAAATTGAAGGTATTATTAAGAACGAGCTCTTTAATTTTAGTCTTTTTTAAGACTTTAGAAATGGCAGATATTTCTATTTCTTTCACTTTGAAATATAAAAAAGGTATAACAAATTTTAACTTTTACCTTCTTGTATTTATAAAAAAGGAACAAGTTAAGAGTATTATTAAGGTTCAAATGAATATAAAGGATATGAAAGATATTGAGAAGTCACTATGTAGGACTCACGAGGTACAATTGAGATACAGTATAAGGACAAAATTTCGACTTGGGTTTGAAATATTATGAAATACTAAGAAGTCAAGTTTGATGCCAGAAGAGTTGTGTGTGAGCACATCACTTTCCGGTTGTGTTTATTATTTATTTTATTTCGACTAATTCAAGTTTAGCTGCGAGGTGATTTAGTGGAGTCTCCAGTAACAGCCGGAGGATGTAAACTTCCGGTCAGGAAAAAACCACCCGGTGTAGGTACTTTATACGTTTTACGTTTCGCATGACGTCACGTAAGTACTACCTAAATAATCTGTGTTATACAGATTTTATTCTGCAACGTATTGCAATTTTCAACGACTTTCAAACCTTATATTTCAATTTTTATTGAATTATTGAATCGTAACATAAACTACGATTTCAAAAATTCATATAATATAATATTCATTTGAGGATAAAATTTCATAAAATTATTCATATTATAGGAATATTATTTAGAATTGAAGTATATACAAATGAATTATTCCAATAACTAAATTGATTTCAATTCCAGATGCCTCCCTTTATACAGAAAATTAATTCAATATGTTTTGTATACATAATAAATTTGGTTCCATTCTCACAATTCTCTGATGGAAATGTTTTGGGGGTTTGTGATAAAGAGGAAAGCACGACGCTTGAGTAAAGTTCAAAATTATTCTTTCTATAATGTATTCTATCCTTCGAAAACTCGCCATCATGTCGCGCCACGTGTTGCTATATCACCATGATACCAAAACTATTGCAGTGAGGGTAGGTGCGTTTATCCCAACACCTCCAAGTTTCTATTGCTTTCAAGAGTTATCTCACTTTGTCGTCTCCATACTCGTTCTCTCTCATTCTACATTGTAGGTAAACCACATTCACCCCCAAATGTTGCCAGAGTATGAAGTTAAATATATTCCACCACCAAAATGTCGAATGTAAAGTAGTTTATGCCAAACGAATTTGCAACGCTTATGAGTTGCCATTCGGCAATGGCACGTTGGTACATTTAATAAACTCATTTTTGGATTATTCTTTAGTTATACGACACTTTATACTGTGCACTTACCAATTTTTAATGGAAAGAAGATTTTTCGTTTGAAATTAACTGAAAGACATTGATGTAAAAAAGTTTTGCAGTCAAAAAAGAAGGGAAATAAGGTGGCGTACAATTTCCATCAATGATTTACGTGAGCGATTTCGCGAAAGTTTCTCCTATGCCATAAGATTAATCTTATTCCTCTCTCAGTGAATTTACGTAAAGTAATGTGCGTGACCCAGCCCCCTCTTTCCTTACTTCTCTTTCACATAGATATATGTATACATACAGAAGCACACAAAGTCTCTTGACTTTATTTTACCGCAGGTTAAATTACTTGCACAAGAAACGAAGACAGAAAACTTTGCGTTTTGTCTTATGTATGTGTACAAAAACTTGTTGCTTTTGATATCATAACTAGAAAGTTGAAATATATACTTATTCGGAACTTGGTATTTTAAAACAATAAAAATAAAAAATAAATAAATTTCATTTTTTTTTTTCATTTGATTTTTATATTCAGATATATATTTCGATGAATCTTAGTTTGCATTTTTGATTATAAATTTCAGCAAAGAGTCAACAAAAGATTGTTTAAAACAAATAAAATAACAATATAATAGTGTGGAAAATTTTTCAAAAAAACTTATACATCCACAAACGTACAAATAAATTTACTTGAAAGTTAGATGAAAGCACACTGACTCTTTGGCAAATAGCTTGTCATTGTGCTGAGTGTGTCGTTCGACAAATCGAGAGGTGGTATATGAAAGCAGATGAAACTATATACATATACATATATATATGTATGTATAGTATAAATGGTGGGTCAGCAGCGGAAGCCTTCGCTAGCTGTTAGGCACTGCATTGTGGTTCTCACTGTCAAAGCCTCATTTCATCTCACCCATTACTCCACGTGGTGGTTCAGATCTAACAGCAACTCTCTTGTTCGCATTCTATATCTCTTCATTTTCTTCTGTCACTCTCAAACCCACACCATTATTTTTCTCTCATTCTTCGAGTTCATTTAACATCGGTTTTGCTACTGTGTCAGCTGAAGTTTCTACTTCATCTTTCAATTACTTTTCATAGCTATTTGTCTACATATTTTGATTCAATTCACCTGATTTTCATCTTGTTGTATAAATAAAATTGATGTGAATCGTTACATAAATGATTCTCCAATGACTTATCTAAGCTGTGTATATAATTTCAGAATTTATTCAAATTAAATAAACACATTCGATATATTGCTGAATTCATTTCGAAAATTGGTAAATATAAATCTACACAAAGGATGATTAAAGGACACTAGTACTTATCCGTATCTAGATACACACAATGAATAAATAAATAAATAAATGAATCAAACAAATTAAAAAATAAAAAAAAGTAAAAAGAATAAAATCCAACCCTAAATAGTAAAAGTAAAGTCTCTTGCCTCCAAACAAACTTTGATAGTAAAATAGTTTTTGCCTTTACGTGTTTCCTCCACCACTTCACCATGACAAAATCCCTATCTTTCTTCCCGCGTTTCTCTCGAATACTCTACCTCGCTCACTGTACTACTTCTGCAGTGAACGTGCGATGCCTTTTTTACCCAACCGCGTCCAACGCGAGATAAATTGAGAGGAGTGCACGAACACGCGCACACGAAGGTCGCGATTTGCGAAGGAAATAAGAGACTAAAAAAAAAAAAGAAATAAAAATAGAGTTCGTTTTGCTGTGAAACCACATTATTGAATCACGTAGCTTGCTTACATTGCGCACGCTGCAACCGATATTAAGTTTTTTTTTTCCTTTTTGCTACTTGTTATCGCGTTGAGATTATGTATGCTACATGAATGTGTATCATTACACTTCGTATTTTTCAACATACAACTGGCTATAATGGAATTCGATTTATTTCTACTTTGTCTCTCTTGTCTTTTAATTAAAGTCATGAAATTAAATATTAATTTGCATTATAATTAGTAAATTAAATAAATATATATCAATTAATTAAAATTTTGCGGTCTCGTTATTTACACATGTATTTAAAATTTCTTGTAAATTTAATTGGGTGAATGAGTTATGGTTCATAGTGTTTTATTTATTTATTTTTTTTTTCAAGGAAATATACATAGTGAACACGGTTGATAATTTAAGGAGGCAACATTAGAAGGTACACTATAACTACTAATTTATTCTGAACGCCTGTATAGAACGATACGATAGTGATTATTAAGGGGACCGTAAAATGTCGACTTTACCAAGCCTTGGCTACTCTTGTCGTATCGCAGTTACCGTTACCGTCGCCGCGTTGTGAGAACGCTTCAGGGCCAATCTAGTTAACAATTAATTTTACCCACCCTTTATCAACGCCATTGTATTTCATTTTGAGGTTGAAGGGGATATATAAAGCACAAGTGACAGAGTATCATGTCGATGGTGCGTTAAAGTAAAATGCCTGAAGTAAAATTTTCTTATAGTTTTTCATTGAAATAAAAATATTCTTAACGTAAGGACAATTATATAATTAAAGAACACGAGTGCATAATGAATATCACAATGATACAAAGGAAAGTTAATAATGAGTTGTCTCATTGTGTTTTATAAGAAGAGATTGTTGTTTATTTCGTATAATAAAACAAGAGAATGAGAAATAAAAATTGTTCAAAGAAAATTTAATAGTAAATGAAATAATGAAAAGTATAAAAGAAAATAAATAGATAGAAAAACATTAACGCAAAAGTTGATAAGATAAATAGAATGTAACTTGGTTGAAAAGATACCTTCTTGTTGAATAAACTTAAAGTTGTCGCGAATTTTGAATTGTAAAAAATTTGTGATATAAATAACATTTTTGAACGAAGAAAAATGAAGTTTGTTGTTAAATGTTTGAAGTATATATTTTGATACTTATTTTACCAACAACTTGCAATTTTTCTTGGATCGTAAAAGATTTATGAGCTTACACAGAGACAAACATTAAAAGTCTTATTTATATGGTGTGAATTTAACGATAAAAAATAATACATAATTAATATTCATAAAGTCCAACTGAATATAATTCTTCTGACCTTATAAATAATGTAAAGGTTTTTTTTTTCTTTTCAACAATACTCGTATTGAAACATTGGACACGACAAAATGATTAATAAAATTGTGGGGATTGTTTCCATTGATGAAGAAGTGAATTACAATCATGGAATGCAATCGTAATAAACGCGATCGTATAGTTTATGATACATTTTGACCAATGGTAATGGATTAATCAAACTGATTGGATAGATAGAACATCACTGAGACATGATGGTGATGAATATTTTCCCTTTCCTCAATGCATCATTGCCTTTGAAATAAATATTGCGACGATAATAATTTACAACTGTATCTCAAAGGCACATTGATTCAACCTTTCCTCAATAATAAACAAATAACTCACTCGCAAATAAATAAATCTACCTTAAAAATATTTTATATCTTGTCTTTCCTTAAATTTTTACACACTTTTATTTGCATACCAACAACACTCACAATAATTATTAATCACAACCATTATAAAAATAAAAAAATAAATTAAACAAATAATATTAATGTATTTTTTATTATACACACGAAAAACTTCATAACTCGCGTCTTTTGTTCACGTGTGTGTAACTAATTTAATCAATTTTCCTGCTATGTCAACGCAGGTGACTTTGGAATTTCCGGTTTCTCTGATGTAAAGGCGAGACAGAACTGACTCTCGCAATTCTCATTCCGCGGGGTGTCACCCCCAAACTCAACTGGCAAAGCGCCTGCGTTGCGCTCCTGCGCGCGTATATATACCTAGTATATTATATATACATCGTTGAAGGGGTTGGCTCTTAAAAAAAAAACAAAAAGAATAAAAAGAAACTAATTCTAATACATAATATATATTTACTACTTGCAAAAAAAAATAATAAATATATAATAGTTACAACTTCTTTTATATTAAATTTTCATAAATTTTTCAATTAATTTCCTTCACTATTTATGATTTATTTGTTTACTTAATTATATAATTATATTTCTCAATCAAAAATTAATTGTATTTACCTTTCTACTAAATGCATTTGATGATATTTAAATAAAAATGATAATATTTACCACAAGTACATTGAAACAAAAATTCTAAAAAAAAAAAAAAAATCAAATAAATTTATTTCATTGTAATAATTCATATTAATAAAAATAATCTATTATTCAAAATGAAATAAATATTTCGACACACTATAATCAATAACTAATATTATTTTAAAATTATTGAAATAAGAACCAAATCAAAAACAACAAAATATTTTTCCACTCTCACATCTTCAAAATCATATACACATAAAAAATAATTTCTCCCTCATTAATAATCATCATGACTATAATATTAAACAACAGATTGCGGGTAAATTGCCGTGAGGGTAATATAATAATCATATCCTATATCACGAGACCAAAAGCAAAGACATCTACAACACCAGAGGCATTTAAACAAACACCCGTCTCATTATCATAACAGATGCATAATAGTTACCTCATGGCCGCAATGTCGCAAGGGTAATCGAGAGCACAAGGTCGTGCTCGCGTGCCTCCGAGCTTAGATCCAAGTCAGTTATATACATACATATACAAGAACAAAGACATGACAATACATACATACTTTGAAATGTATGTATACTATGTAAAGGAAGTGAAGCGATAGAGGTTGGCGCAGTCATGCGTCTACACCTCACGTACCAACATGCTCCATCCTTTCACTCTATAGCTGAAGCTAAAGGCCTCAAATATGATATCCAACGATCGTGAGAGGAGCACATGATGCCGAGTCAGGCGTTAACAGCGTTGAATTTTGTATCAGTATATTCCTGCTTATGTGATGTACCATCGTCACAGCGTAAGGGAAATATATCCGGTTTGTAAATTTATCCATGCAAGCACAAGCCACAAAATTGTTTGAAGATATGTACATGCATTTATATACATATGTATCTATATATTCAATGGATATATTATGTGTATTTAATGTTATATCGACAATGAGGTTGAAATTAATCTCAGTAAACATATGTTAAGAGAGAGAATTGCTACCAGCGCGCTTTAATCACTGGTTGAAGATTGAAAACTTCATTCTATATTTCTTTGTGAGGATTATATACACTTGATGAACACTCAATCATTTTTTTTTTTTTTTAATTATTGTTTATACATGAATGCCATCGTACCACTGTCTTTGATGTGTATCTTTTGACAATGAATCTGGGTTGAATAATTTATTTTTAGAATTTGAATGAAGAAATATAAATTTGTCGACAAATGAACGAGTGTATAAATAGAATGAGAGATATGAATAATTAAATATATAAATAATAAAAATTAAATGAGATTACAATGAGTGGAACAAGTGCCATGATTTTAGTGGAACGTGTCGGTGGAATGTTAAATAATTTGGGGTTGCTTGCCGCAGAGATGGGACTACTGGACAAAGTGCGTCGCCCCCATGGGTACAAGGGTAGTGGTACATTAATTTTTCTTTTTTTCAATTTTATTTCACGCCCCTTTTCTCAACCTCTTCCGGACGTTCGTGGATGCCGGCGCGTTTTTACTTCCGGGCAAATCGTCACCGGGGGCCACCCGGAAATATTCACAGTTACAAAACTTTTATCTCAACTTCGCATATATGTATATACATTTTTGCGCGACGGGGTAGCTACCCTTTTCATTCTTTTTCTTCTTTTATCCCAGTGGCGATGAGATTTAATTTTTGTTTTGGACATTTGCCAGACCGCAGTCACTGTATATGGCGGGAATAACGCGATCACTCTACACAAGAAAAAAGTTTGTTCTCAACTGAGGTAAAAAATATACACTTTAATAACTGTATAAGTGCTACTTGAAATATGCAGGCTGTAATAGTATTATTATATTATTAATCAGATAATATAAGACTTATAACTGCCGAATATTTAAATTTATGTTTGTGCGAACTATGTTTCTTCCCGATACTCTTTTTCAAAATTTTTCATTTATTCTTCCTTTTTTTTTGTTTTCATTTTTTTTTTTTTTTTTCACTTTTGCTGCTTTTCCTTTGAAGCCCCGAGGAGCTGTTCGAACTTTTGCCTTATACACACCTTTCTCCATCGTTTTAACCTGCCAGCCCTAGTAAAACCACGAAGAACGTTAAACTTTTAACCTCCGGCTGGCGCACGAACGAGCTACTCGAGGACAATTAATTTTGCAGAGAGTGTGGGATGAAAAAAAATTGTAAGGCAAAAAAAATTGATGCTGGTTATATCTTTCTCTCGCAATGAGTCAAGGTAACCTCTCAGTTTCTTTATTGAGAGCCAAATAAGTGAAAGAATAAATCATTATCTTTCGTAATGATATCTATATTTTTAATTGATTGCTAAACATAAATTATTATATTAAAAAATTCAGTATACTGATGATAATTTTTTTCCTATTTAAAAATCAATGATGATTATAAAACCGTCAAAATACAACATTCATATTGTAAAGTTGAATATCCGCTTTGTGTTATCTTCCGGTTTCTGGTTAATTTAATTTGCATTTGCTTCATATTGGCAATGTGCCATGATAATTTGTGAGTTCTATAAAATGAGTTGCATGGCCCCAACTCATGCCTGATTCGATACCACTTTTGTTATTCAATTCACTCTATTATTGAATTTTTCATTCACCACGACAGTATAAAAAAAAAAAAAAAAGACGAAATAAACTTGGGGAAAATATTGTCCAGCACTGATGATATTTGTGTCTTTATGATTGGACGCCGATGATTATATTTGCGGTGGTTTTGATGACCAATAACGGTTCATTAATTTTTATTCGTTCCTGAACAATCGATTTAGATGCAAAAAAGAAGAATAGAGCAAACGAGAAAACAAAAAAAAAAACAAAGATATGTTGACAATGCGACGCCCTTTGTGCGGTGGCGTCTCATAAATTGTATACGCGCACACTCACTCGCTCATTGTGATCATTCCCGGTTGCACGGTGGTGTGGTTGTACAACTCGGCATGTGATCGTAGCACCCACTCGTCTATGGACGAGTTGCGTACATAGTGAAACACATGATACCAACTAGGTATATACGAGTAATGTGTATAACACATACATATCTATGCAGAACATTGGATAAGTTATGGTTCCCATAGCGCGCTGTAGATCCTGCGGACACAGACGTACTGCGATCATTATCTTCGAATTTATAGTCGTGCAACTGTGAAACGCCGGTAGGTGAGCTCACGGTTGTTGGTTTGGTGTTAAAAGCAGTTCATGTAGAAAATATCTCAAGTACTTATACTGTCCCGATTTAACATACTGTTCATTATAAAATTAAAAAATAATCTATGAATATATTTACTTGAAATTTGCAATTATAAATTTTTTTTTATCCATAAAATTCTCGATGAAAATTAGTTAACGTGGTTTAATTTTCGTCGACGTGTTAACATTGGTCCTCTTGCTATTTCAATAGACTACAGGAACGTTGGCATCACTACTCGGCCCTATTTCACCCGAGGGGTGTATTTCTAATTTGATTAATTCGAGATTACCACACATGTCGTGTAAACTACAGTGGGTTGCTGTATAGCGATGGCGGTATCGAGCAGTAATACGGAACACGATTGAGTTTCACGGTCGACTATCACTGTCAGCGTATACGTGTTGATAGTGCATACATACGTATAAATGTTGAGCGGAACGAAGAAGATAGGTGAATAGATAGATAGATAGAAAGATGTGAATGAGAGAGGTAGAGCAAGTCTACGATGGCTTCAATATATTCTCGTATACCATCAGCAAATGTCCATTTAAAACCAAAGAGGTATCTCGTCGAACACATGAGAGGTGTATGGAGCAACTAACACGATTGTTGGCTGACCGTTAGGGGGTTGAAGAGGGATCGGGACGATGATGGGATAGGAGAACGCTAAAAGCTCTGCCACGTAAACTCCCTTGCACACAGCAACCACGATGCTGGTCAAGTTCTCATTGTGATGTTGTAGTCATGAGACTTGTCGATGCTTGTGAGTAAATATTCCAAAATTCTATATTGAAAAGTAATATCTTTATTAGGTTTTTGAATTAGTAATAATGGAATTTTTTGTATATTGAAATAGTAAAATTTTCATTCGTTGACTTTATATCATTAATGGATATATTTGATGATATGATTGAGATTAGAAGAGTTGAATGTGTTACTAAGGAGATTGGTATGGATTAGTCAGACAAATGAAATAGAAGTGTTCATTGGATGGCGCTTTGTGAGGGTGAGGAACTGAGTGTGTCAGTGAATCAACTCTCGTCGAAACTACTGCTCTCTCGCTCTCTATTCACCGTATCATTAATGCATTCTGATAGTCCTGCTTCGCTAAGCTTATAAACCCGGTCGAATATCCCTTAATTGGATGATCTCCTGGGTCAAGACGAGTGGTCCTGTAAATTCTTTGGATTTATAATGAATCCACATCGTATTTGCCTATTGATGCATTGAAATACTCAAAAATACGATATATTCATATAAAAAAAAAACACGAGATTAATGACGGATATTTATTTAAATGGACAGTAATTTTACTAAATTAACCATAAAAGTTAATAATGCATTTAATTTTTCTTTCATCTTAAACTTGCCATAAGTAAATGATAGAAGTAAAATATAAATTGCTGCAATTCCTGCTTCTAGTTGCAGTTGACGGCGTAAAATGTAAATAAAGTAGTCCAAACTATTGTTATATTTAACGAACTGCAAAGCGATGATGTTGGGTGAATCGAAAGGTAAGAGAAAGAAGGAAGAAGACAAAGGACTGTCAAGGGAAAAGGCGATAGTGACGACACCAAGAGGTCTAGCACGTTAAGCCGACAGCACGTCTGGTATCCCTTTCCTTAAACCATGAGTATATCACCCTTCAAGGGAATCACTGGGTATCCCAAAAGCTTGCGTGGTTGAATTCATAGCACTAGATGTTTCTCCCTGTCCCATCGTTTTCCTCTATTTGATATCATGAAGCCTTGGGCACTGGTATGCCCCGGTTTCATGAGATAGAGAACGGCCAACAAGAACCAAGCGTGATTTAGTGCTCTAAGACTGCACTGCAGCGTTTCTAGGTAAAAGAGGGTGGTCCTCCTTAGTTCTCTTTCTCTACAGCCAGATAAATCGCATCTATGCTTTACTCACTCTCTCCCTTTTGCTTTCTCAGCTTCTTCCTTCCTTTCCTTTCACCTTTACTTTGTCTCTAATATATATTATAGATATGTATAGAAGCAATAAAAATCGCCTGTTGTATTTGCACGTATACTTGGGGAAGCAAAAATAAGGCAAAGGGAAATGAGAAATATGCAGCCCATATATTGATGGTGGTGAAAGAGATGAGAAAGGAATTGTAGTGCAGCAGTTGAATATAGTGTGTAGGTAAGTAGAGTCTGAATCGCAGACAGCTAACGATGATGGAACGAGCAGCGTTATGATTCCAATCAGGATCGATGAGGTGCAACATAAGCTATAGAAATAGGAGTGAAGAGATATATAAGAGAAGAGAGATAGAAATGTTTGTATATTAGATTCTGGATTAAGACGAACCTGAAGGAGACTTTGTCCAATTGTGTTAGAAACGAGAAAACAATTACGGAATAGATGTATATACACATGTATGTATGTATATAACTGTTTGATTTTTATTCAATTATTTCTTGTTGTTGTTTTCTGCGAATTTTCTTTGTTACATTACATTCCATTATAACGGAAAATGAGAAACAGATACAGTATTCAGCTCTCGAAAAAGGTTGTTAAAGATCTCCAATTACTAGAGAAAGTCGTGCATCTCTGTAGTGTATATAGAACTCTTACGTTTCCACACAATCATCTACTTCTCTTAGGTAAAGAATCGTATTTTTTTTTTTTTTTTTTTTGAGTAACTATATTGAACAATCGTAGATTAGACCACTTAAGATTTTGTTACGGAAAATGGCTAAAGTTGAAGTATTTACTACTTTGAAACACTTTTGAACGGGGTTTTCAGTATCTTCCTTTCCATTCTTCCTCAATTTTAGTTCAAAGATAGCCACTTTGTACCAAATTTCATTTGCCTGTGAACTATAGAATTAAAGTGCTTGATCTTTGACTAGTAAGAAAAATCTTAAAAATCAATTATAAATGATGAATTAAAAATATCTAATAACAAAATGTCCAAGATAAAATTAGTAATTCGTTAGATAACTTAAAAACGGCATGTGGTCGTATATGGATACCAAATGAGAAAGCACATACGCGTGTATAGTTTAGTGGAAAGCAGTAATACATGCCGTACAATATATTCGCGTCAGCTTGACCAATGTCCTGTCTGATCCGCCATGCATCAGGGGCCACACTGTGACCACTTTGGATTATCCGTAGGACGAACTCACGTGACATTGCGCTGCAGATTTTGTTCTCTCGTCCCTTATCTCTCTTTCTCTTTCAGTTCTACTTGAAACTACTCAGTCAAAGTTTCAAAACATTTTAAGTCGTTGCTAGTGCTGCATGATTGCATATGATTTGAATCCTCATGAGAAAATTATTTCAGACATGCTGAAATTGTCATCACAAGAAGATGAATATAAAGTTGAGCTTTAATTGACAATTTTGGATCATAGAAATGCGGATGGTACTCGAGGGGATATAAAGACTGACGAGGACCCACCCGAACAATTATCTAGCACTTTCCTCTTTTGGGGTCGGCCATTACGGCAACTAAAGTTGAACAGCTTTCAATCAACCTTCTACATCGTGATGAGACCTCAGACGCTAGTCACATCACGTAGTGACTGAGTTCATCCATTTATTGATGAAAAAGGGTCAGGAACCACCTAGCTTTCAAACTTATCACTGGCCACTCCTACGATATGTGTCGAGATAAAACAATTGAACATGAATCAAAGCTATGCTAAGAATTATAGATATTTCGTCTGCTCTTATTTTGAAATATTAATATTAATTGAAATATAATTTAAACTTTTATAAAAATTACATGAAAGAGTTTGGATTAAGAAAATGTAGATGGTACAAGAATTTTGTTTACAATTTTTTGTTTACTCATTGGAGTAAAATAAATAATTGAGAAGGATGGAGAATTACTTTGTTTTGAGATTGATCACAAATGTAACATTGCATGTTAAACGAAACGCTTTTTTCTTTTATTCTTCTGGTATGGTTGTAACTTTTTCCGAAATCGACTTGATCGCGTCAGTTTGTCGCCATCAGGTCTGCCGTAAAAGTCGGAATAGACAAAAAATCACGTACAGTGCAGAGAGCATGTATGTATATTAGGAACGTAGTGAAAAGCGAATGGACGACACACTGGTGCCAGCGACACATCAGCTTTTCTAAAGGTTCCTACTATAAAGCGTGGGTCCAACACAAGCTTCCACAATTTGAGCATTGGATCAATGTCGTGTGCCAAGTCGATCCATTATTCACAAATTGTGCGTACTTTTAGAACGATTGATGACGAACTATTGATGAGGACATTCAGAAATGCATAAAAAAATCGAGCAAATTCAATTCAAGTAATATTTAAAAAATTTTAATTTCCAGCAATTTAATTCTAAAATGTATTTATGTCATGTATGAAAAATTAAGTAATTATACTCATTATACTTTGCTACTTTATTGAATTAGCTACAGTCAACTAACGAAATTCATCAAGTTTTTTTTGTCTCTCCAATAGCATTCGAGTTGCTCGAGTTGACATCACGCCACTTTGAAACCGAAACTCGTCGCACAGTGCAATTAGCGAAGTGCGGAAAAACATTACTTGTTAGGTGTTCGCTCGTGCGAACGGCAACCGACGTGTGTGAAATTTCACGTTCCTCAACTAATGAGTATTGCTGAGAAAAAAATCTCATTACGTTGACATATATTTTCAAAAACAAAAAATGATCTAAAATTCAATGAAACTTGTGCCTTAAATTTCAGAAAAAAGTTCATAGTGATGAAAAAGTATTTTTTTGAATAAAAAAATCGTTTTACAAAAATTTTTTATAAATATAAAAAGTATGAATTCAAATGAAATAAAGCACGAGTTAGAGTTTGGCATATTACCTCTATAAAAATTGTTGCAGTTTATATAAAACCACGCCGCCAAAAGTCCCTTAAACAGCTACTATACCTGGTGAATTCCCAAGGGTTTTCCTATAAAGACGAGTGGATGGATTTCCCGAGACGCGACCAAACTTGTCAATGAACAGAGAGTAACGTCCAACTTAGTAGCAAAGTATCGAGAGCAGAAGCTGCGACGATGTGACGAGACGAGCAAGAAAGGAGGAAAAGCTCGTGGACACACTGCTTGCGGAGCTTGTTTAAAAGTTTATCATTACTTTGTATCCGGCGCATCGAAACTCTCTGGGTTGTTGCAACTCGCTGTCTTTTTCACCTTCTTTTTTTCTACCCCTCACATTTTTTTTCCACCATCTAACAAGATACGTATTTTGACGACTAATATCAGTCTAAAATCAATAATTATGTTCAGCTCATATTTAATTTTTTGCACTTTCTTATCATTAATGGAAATATTTGTCGGTTATACTAATGAAAGAAGAAGAAAAAAAGTTGTCCAGGGAGATTTGATTTTATTTTTCCTTTTTGCAGATGCAAAAAAATATCTATACTAAAACATGAACACTTTAAAATAATATTTTGTTTATATATGACGTCTGCTTCTACAATTTCAATACAAATTTGAATTTTTGTTGAAGAAAATTACCAACTTGAACAAATAAATGTTGACTGGCTGTAGAATTTTTAAAATACTATATTGAAATTGTTATTCGAGATGTTTCCATTGAATGTAAACAAGAAAGATTTTCATGTGATGCTTTTGTTATTGTATGAAAATTTTCTGTAAACTTAAAATTTATTGAAGACCATAAATGAATGAATTCGATATTCATGAGAATACTCGACCTGGTTTTCTTGCCATATTTATGAAACTAAAAATAAAGAAGTGTAAAAAATCAGAAAAAGAATCATTTATACTCCTTCATCGTTCTATACCGAATTGTTTCTCGCATGAATGAATTAAAAATGTAACTTTTCATCTTATTATTGATTTGAAGAATATTGTAAAGCTCTGATGTGCAAAAATTTTCCAAAGTAGAATGAATACTTTATTTTTCAATATGAAAGGTTTGATCAATGGTGAGAGGGAAATTAAGCGCACATCACTGTCGGAAATGTCCATCCTCGATGAGCGTAGCTGGAATATTCTTGATTGCACATTGGACAAATTTGACGTGGTGAAAAAACAGTTTCCGCCGGCAGTAGATCGACGACGGAAGTCGTTTGTCGTAATAGATCGTCTGTCACATGTATATTTTGACATTAAAGCACTACAAAGTTTCATTAGTATTCATCCATGGCTGTTTTTCAAAATTTTCTCGTCAATATATAAATGTATGTGAAAAGCTACAAATTGATTTTTTCCGTTGGGAAAAGTAATAAAATAAAATTGCAACATTTAGTTTATAGAATGCAACTATTTCAATCACACAAAAACAAACAGTTGAACAAAATAAATGAAAATAAAAAATATATACATATATGAATAGAATACGAATGAAAATCGTATAATTTGTCAGCCACCTTTTTTATTAGAATCTCCACGACGTAAGACGGAAGCATTTTACAAGCTTCAAACTTTTTTCCTCCCCTTTTCATTGCTTTTCTTCTCCCCATTTTCTCCGTTTTTATTGGAAAAAGAAACAGAAAGAAGAGTGGAGAGTAAAAGAGTAGGCAAAACATTAAAAAAAAAACAACTAAAAATTAAGAGAAGCAACTATGAAACGATGCTTCTTTTTTTTTCTTAATAAACGAGATTACAGGTAGTGGGTCGTCGATAAATTAAACTCACATTGACTTTGAGATAGAAAAAAAAAATTAAAAAAAACTCAAAATAAAAAAAAAAAAAATGATAATAATGAAAAACTCAATAAAAGATTTATAAGAGAATGCTTATATGATCGGATTAAATTAGCTCATTCATGTCCTTCTACTAATGGTCGCATCTTTCGATGCGACATAAAGAAAGATTTCTATTAAAATTTTTCATGCGCAAAATATTTACACAACACCCTATCCCCTAGTTTTCCCATACGTTTATATTTCCCCGTTTAATTCCGAGTAATCCCTATATCACACATATTTGCATAGATAGTCGTGGTGTTGGAGTAAAAAAACACAACTGAAAACGAGTGAATTTAAAAAAGTAATAATAACGATAACAATAATGAAACAAACACATGAAATAAAAATATTGGAAGCTTAATTAATAATTCTCTATTTTCATTTCATTTATCCTGCGAAATTCAAGTATTTGATAAATTCAACCGTGAAATATTTTATATAAATGTTTTACTATAAATAGTAAAATACTATATAAATATAAAAACAAAAACAAAAAAGTGATTGAAAGATACGTTAAATATTTTATTTGTTTATTTCTGTTTAATTGTCTGACACACCAGGATATAATTGAGCTCGAGGAAACATCTGTTGTTGATAAATCTCGTGTGTAAATATTGACCGAATTTATATTGTATTTTTTCCGGTTTCTATTTCAACTTCAGTTTTGTTTACTTGAAAGTTGTTTTTCTTATTTCTATATATTCATGAATAATCCATGACATATATAACTTGGCAATTTATCGTGATATTACTGTCATCATTCTCATTCATAACAATATAATCATACTTGATGTTATTAGAGGGAGGATAGATGTTTTCCACAACAAAAGTATAATACATCCGTGAATACAGAAGAGAAGATAAACGGCGTGGAGAACGGGATACGAGAAAGGGAGACCGGATGAGAAGGGACGAATGAAAAACGGAGGTACGCCTCGATGAAAACGACCGGGACTCTATTATATACTGTTCCAACCCGTTGATCTATCTCTCTTCTGCGCTTTGAGGTTCGTCCCCCTTTTTTTTTTTCTTTTTTATTCTTACTATCGTGCATCCGATGAATTGAAGCAGGTTGCAAAAATGAAAGAAAAGATTATGACGAATTGCTTGAAGGCGCGTAGTAAATTCTAGATCCAGCCATAATCACCAAAGTAATTTTGGATTTCATTTTCATATAGAGCGAATGAAAATAGAGAATATATATTTAAGGAAAATAATAAAATATATATGTGAATATGTATATATGTATTTTAATCCTTATATCTCTCATGAATTTTGTGCAGTCGAGTCAACAAAGTTGCGCAATTGTAGCAAACGCGAAGCCGAATTGTGAACGATATTATGCATATACATGTGAATATATATTTTTGCATAAGTAGGTATGCAAACGAATAGCCTGACGTATATTTCTCTATGTAAAAGAACCTACTAGACTAGGCCTTCACTCTACTCATATATTTATTTGTATAAAAGTGTCTATACATACATGTGAATCATATATATGCATTGCTTTCACCGAGTACTTAAGAGTTGAAAAGCCCAGATTTCATATCCTGGGATATCAAATATTTTCCAGATAAATAACGTTTCGTCAGCTACAAATAAATGTGAATATATATTCAAGAATAAGACAAAAAGACAAAGTTATAAAATATATCGTAAAGTATATATATATGATTTATATGTATGTAAATATATAATTTAAAAACGTTTGAAGTAAGATTAAAGTCATTGACATTAAATGCAGTACATACAAAATATTTGTCAACTGAATGTTCGTTTTTGGCAAGAGTGTTACTCTCAAGTTCATATTTTAGAATGGTATGAGGCAATTTACTATCTAAGATGATGAGTAAGTGAAGTTTGTGGTCTTTGAGATTGAGTGCTAAAGAACGTCAAGAAGATACGGCGGTTGAAATAGGCGTGAACAAATATAATGTGAGGGAAATATGCCAAGAGAAATGTAGTCAACTTCAAGCCTTGGTAGAATATATTACTGCTCTTAATTACGTTTCTGCTCTTGGTAACGCACGTGCTAAGAGCGAAATGCATTGTCGTCGTGATACCCGCCCCAAGAATCCTAATTGCTAAACTCCAGTGAACCACTCAATAAGATGATTTTTAAATTAAAATAAAATATAAAAGCATCGAAATACTGATCAATAATTAAACTAAAAATGATAAATAAAAGGAATGTGAATGCATCGTTAGGTATTTAATGACATAATCGGAAGTTGTTTAAACGAATCGGCTGATCGGCAATATAGATGATGTACACGAGCTTTCCTCTCGAGCTGAGAATAAAGACGGTGACTCCATTGTTCTCTGGGTCACGATCTAGCATATACAGAACAAAAGGCAGGGAATCGAATATCCGGTGAATGACCGCGGTATTCGACCGAAAGACAATCGTCGACTAAATTGCTTGGGGAGGTTAAGAAAATCTTCATTGATCGTTTCCATGATCTCCTCCCGGTATTGAGATTGAATCACTGCACCACAATTGGGGTTCAGACTTTATTTTTATCGATTTACCACAAAGAAACGTACACATATATACATGTTTACTGACCCGTTTGAGCCGAATTGTAAACTCTGCATATGTTTTTCTTTGATCCTCCGTTATGTCTGTTCAGAAAATTGGCCGGCGGCGATGTATGTAGACAGATAATACTCGAAATATTGACTAGAAATTCTGTTACAAGCAGCTTCTGATGTTACTAAATACTGTTTTTTGTTTTGGTTTTTCTCCCAATCACCCGAGTCAAAATTTTGTTCCTACATTAGAACTTTATTCTCCTTACTGTATCTCAATTTTACCTCGTGAGTCCTAAAGAGTGACTTGCCAATACCTTTCTTATCCTTCATATTTATTTGAATCTTGATAACTCCTTTCGGCTCATTTCGACTCGGGATACTTTGCTTTACGTGAAAATTTTAATTATCAAACAAGTATTTCCGTCTCCGCAACATTTTCATCGTCAATGTTCAGACCACTGGTGACAGTCTTTATACACATGTACGCACACCAACATTTTGTTCTCCTGACTCGTTTGAGTTTGCTGTCGTGTAGAGTGCACCGTCTCACCAACGATAATGTTTCTTGCTGTACGGCTCTTTCTTCGTCTATCTTCGCAACTATACAATTTCACACCGCCACCACCACCACCACCATCATCACCCACGCCACTTTCTTCTCAAAGCCTTTCACCTCTCCCTTGTTGCTCATCCAAACTTAAGCGATTTCATAGAGTACAGCGGACAACTTGGACGTCGCGAAATTGCAGCCGGGGTGTTCGCAATGAAAGTTCAGATGAAAGTTTGTGTCAGTGAGTTTAACACAGCACCAAATATAATGTCCGTGGTCTTGACTAAGTGAGCGAACGGTTGGTATGGAAAGAAAAAAAATGGATGAAAAACGGAGCTAAAGAAAGAAGTTGGGGAAATACGAAGATAAACAGGCATTACAAAGAGAAAGATGTTTGACGATATCTTACTCAACTTCTCTCCTTTGCTCTTGTTAACACAAGTTCCCTTTACAATTGTATTATTATCCTGGCTATTAAACTCAATGATAAGACCTTGAAAAATCATAAAAATTTCTTTCTTTATATAAACGAGACAAAAATACTTCACAACTTCGTCGTAATATTTTTACAAGATTCGTATGCTAATATATTACTACTTGATTATATTTTATGCCCTCAACTTTATTGTTTTACTTGAGTGAAAGACAATTCAATATCTTCCGTGAAAAGTACTCAAGATCAAATTGTCATAGACATGCAAAACAAAATATAACAATATTATTATATTGAAAAAATATTTGAGTGACATTCTTCGTCTTGTCCCAAGTCAACTTTGAATCCCAAAGGGCAATATCGACGTAATATGAATTATCGAGAATCATTGAAGTGCAACGTTCCTTATCACTGGCGCAGAACGAAGTTACTCATCGGATTTGCTTTGAGAAGATGCTATCTACTGAGTGACTGGTTTACGAATGTTTAATGGCGAACGGAGAGTAACGACAGCCTGAAGCACTTTAGCCTCGGCCATGTACATCCTTCAAGCTCTTCATCGTTCGCTTCGTCTATTCATTTCGCTTGACTCGTTACGTCGCTCGTCTGCTTTTCGTCACTCTCCTTCTTCAATTCCATCATATATTTCTATAGACATCTTTGTCGTCAGTAAATCGTCGATTTCACCTCGTAACTTCTGTCATCACTGGCGCTTCTAGTCCAAACTAACACGACGGGGGATTCAGTATTGATTTTCAATTTGCATCCTTCCGATATTCAACCATGTGGTTGAGTGCATGTATCATTCAACCACCAGCCAAAGTCCTTCAGCTTGAGAGTTACAGTCCCAGCGTGTGGTAAATTATGTCAATAGAAAGAAGAAGACGAGACAAATGTTCATGTCATATTTATTACTTTGTTGTGTGGTATAATAAGTTTTGTGCCAAATCTTACGCCAACCATTTGAATTATCTATGTGAACCCTCTTCTTCATGACGGTCTTCTTTAAGGACCTTCATCCGAATGTAAAAAATTGAAATACACCTGATGCCAGGCATCCAATCATTTAAATTCGTCAGTGAATAAATTATCAATGGATTTCAAATAACAAACAGCTTTATCTAACTCACTAAACCAAGTAAAATATTTAAAATATACCTGAAACCCAAAGATTAAATATTTAATAATGTCTGAAAGCCTGATTAATCTTTTATTTTACTTTTATTCTTTTTTCAGTATAAAAATAAAAGTATTAATATTTGATAAAGGCACAACGAATATTCATTGAAAGTAGTACACAACTGAGTAGGTTTATAGGAACAGGATTAGTAACACGTTCAAACTGTAGTATCGTGTTGTAAGTTAATAATAAATATGCTCTTATTCAAATAAAGTTCACGTATAAAGCATTCGTCTCAGTCGAGTTGGACCTTCCATACAATTATTCTCTCACTTTAGCTTGATACAGATAAAAAAAACTTGATAATATAAATAAATAATTCATTACTTTGTCTATAAGATTGATGAAAATTTGAACAATGTCGTTATTTAATTTGCTCATTTTTAATGCCAAATTTTTTTCATATAATTTTTCGTCTTTTATATTATTTTTTTTTTGTATTATTTAAGAATTTTATAACGCTCAGACTGGGGAAGAAGAGAATAACTAAAAATGTAGAACGTATATAATTCACAAAGGCGGAGAAAAAGAAATAATCGCGAAAAAAATAATTCCAGATAACACATGTGCAGACATTTATTTCCACATTTTCAGAGGATTAGAAAAAGAGAATGTGTAGACGAGTGTACGGTGTAATAGGATTAAATTAGATTGTGTTTAATCAGTGGTCGCACGGACAGTGGCATCCTGCACACTGAAACATTGTTTGGATGAATTACACATGTGTATATGACACAACTCTACGTGTATATTCATACACATACAAATATATACACACGCGTCATATAAATACAATCGTTCTTGAAGCTCTGATTGCCGTGATGTAATTGGCAATAGAAACCGCCGAAACAAAGAAAATAAAAGGAGCATACATTTGAATGCATGTTTCAATGAAGTCATTCGTTTTATTTTTCCAATATTTTATTTTTTAATCTTCTTTTCCTATTCACACTGCCTGACAATCTGTAATTTCAATAGTAAAGAGCTGACGATTGATGCAGTTTTAGCATGAAAATTGCGTAAAATTCAAAGAGAAAATTAAAAGTAAAAGAATTGTAAATATTGTAATCACATCAATAAACTCTGAACTGCAATTGAATAATCGCACATTACAATCATTTAATTATTTATATAAATTCAAAACCATTTTCCGATATAAAGTTTGTCATTTTTCTTTCTTTACAATAAATTCAAGATATTTTTATAAAGATTATAATATATTATGAATATTCATATAAGTATATATTGATGAAATAATTCATATTTACATTCTCGAGACGTCATGTGTACATAGTTATCAGGTATATAACGGTGAGTATATGTACTGGGGGGCATCGTTATTGCAGGTGATTAATTTGAGCCCATCAAATGAGCGAATTGCCGCAGCGCAACTGCCTTGCAGTACAGGTGACAAATTACTTTGAATACCTATGGCTATACATCCACATACATGTATATTCTCTACACAAAATCTACACGCGTGTATGCCAGCATCAACTACATCATATCACGCAGAGGTATATGCAATGATGAGAGAGGAACGTGGACACAGTTGGTGTACACTTGCAGCACTGCTGTTATGGTTTAGCAATTGAACATTCTCTGATGACGGTTGCACGACTAAAATTTTCCAAGTGGAAATCATACAGTGACGTGCACGATGAAGACATTTCAAACACTTCATGTGCAAGTGTTTCATGAATTATGGAACACTATAAGCAAAATATTCCGTATAAATTATTGCACTCAAAATATATTAATTGTTCATATATTTAAAGATATAAAAGTATAAATCAGATGATTAATTATTACGAATCATTCGAATGATACTTTTATTAATTTCTAAAATTTATTTAATATACGTTCAAAGATTCACAAGTTTTTAAACACTTATGAATACTTGTAGAAAGTTTAACAAATGCCGTTAATATTAAAGGCGAAAATGGTGAAATATAGAAGAACGATAAAAATATTCAGCCATTGTTACGTCAGGATATAACGCCCGATAAATCTTGATAAAGAGACAGAATGTTAAATGCCAAATCCCGCAGGTCCGATCAAGTTGCGTTCAATGATGCGAGCTACTTCTCTACTGGATAAGCTCAATGTCAATTTATTCGCTCTAATCCATTGAACGCTATCAATCCAATAGTACATATGTACCATTGTTTTGTATTAAAATATTGTGTCATTCGTGTATGAGAACTGAGAAGAACGGAAAAAAAAAAAAAAATTCAACGTCGATGTAAATCTCATGGAAATCTCGGGACCGAGTGGTCGCTTCGAAGATGGATACACAAATTCATGATAGTAAAAGTCGAGAAAATAAAATAGAAAAATATATAGTAACGTCTATCGATAACATTGACGCTTCACTTTGGTACATAAAATAAGGTATATATGTATATTGTATATGTGGATATATACTGTATATATATTCATGTATACATAAAGCCGTGAAGGGAATTGTTGGTGAAAATTGCTTGGTAGCGGCTGCTGCTGCTGGTGGTGTTACTACTTCGTTTTCCTGCTCTTTCCTTCTACTATCGTCGGGCAGAAAGTGAACCGAGCAAGATCGAAATCTTTAACAACTGTACGAGCGCGCGTGCGCGTGCATGATTCATTGAATGATGCAAAGAGGGACCCACAGTGAATTGAAAAGCATAAAAGAAAAAACGAAAAGTAAAAAGACATTACCGAAACCATTAATCGAATATCCATTTTTCTTTTATATCGTTTTATTCCTAAAGAATTATTTGATATTTACAGTTGAAGATGAATTAAATTGTATGATAATTTAAATAGTTCCTCGATGTAGATATATAATATAAAGTTTCTTGTATAAGTGGAATTTTGTGGTGGTGGTGTCCCGCGTAATATCAACTCGAGTACCTATACAAGTGCAGTGTGAATATACATATAGTAGTATACCGTATTGTAATTAGAGGCCTCTGAAATTATATGAAAGTCGGAAGAGTTTGACTTCAGTATACCAAGCGAAATGAATAACGCAAAAGGGAAACTAACGGGATGAGAAAGGTACATTAATATATACGTACATTTATATACATACATGTAGCTACATCAATGTTGTCGTTTTCGCCTTTGGGCAAAGACCAAAGTTCCTGCTATCGTTTTGCCATTTAGCTTTTTTTTTTTTACTCTCTGACTCCTTGATCCCACCTTTAGACAACCGTTCATGAATATCCTCTTTAATTTATATCGCTTAAACATTTTCCATCTTTTCCCCATACTATCCTACATACCCGAAATTTTTATGCTACTTTAAACCTCATTATTGGCATTTAGTGAGTTTCTTCAGGAGCAAGGGAAATTGTTTAGAAATATTTTAATAGAAAATACAACTCTTTGAAGTAGTCACATGTTGTCAAATGTTCTATTCTTAGGCGCAAAAAACGAACTTGCGTTTAAGTTTATTATGAAATGAAATATGACAATGTTGTGTTGAGTGTGAAAAGCATTAAACTAGGTTTAATCCTAGATTTTTAGAGTTTGCCCAGATTCAAAGTAGAACCCAAGTTCAAATTTTGTTCCTATTTTAGACCTGCATATAGCTCGTTATGTATAGGAATTGAAGGTATTATTAAGGACGAGCTCCTTAATTTTAGTCTTTTTTAAGACCTTAGAAATGGCAGATAATTCAATTTCTTCCACTTGGAGGTATAAAAAAGACGAATTTCAACTTGTACTTTTTTGTATCTACATGGATGATGATAGAGGTATAAAAAGGAACAAGTTAGGAGAACTAAGGAGTAATTATTAAGGATCAAATGAACATAAAGGATAAGGAAGATACTGGCAAGTCACTATTTAGGAATCACGAGGTACAATTGAGATACAGTAAAGAGAATAAAGGTCTAATGTAGGAGCAAAATTTCAACTCGATGTTTAATTGACTACTAGAAGACTTGAAGAAACACAAAAATTTTGACTCGGATATACATCTATCTATGTTCATCCATTCAAGAAAACTTTAATATTCCTTCGGAATGCACTGACAACCACCATGGCACTCACTGGACTAGCACAATGTACATCAGTTCTACATAATCGGCGATTAAACTAATTAATTACACCAGGAGACAATTATCATAGTACCGGAGAATTTCCAGAGATCTATCTATCTATCTATCTATCTATCTATTCAACTATTATGCACTGTTTGCGCGCAATCAACTGCAAATATATAATCAGAGCTTTCAGAAATAAATGGACATTTGTGAACTTGGTGAAATGACAATCTAAAGCTTTATTATTACCTCGTGTATCATCTAGCAATATTTATTGGGTATTACATTTGATGGTTGGTCGTCTCTCACCTCTTTTACTAATTATCATTGTTGACTGACGATGCTCACAACAATCACCATCAACCTCGCTTGCTTTTGTCACTATTCTCTCGGTGTGCCTTCATCATGCCCGTATCACCATCCTTTCACTGACCACGTTGTTTCCGTCGGATTATCTGCTGCCTGTAGGCAATTAAGTTCGAACGAGCTACTGTAGATGGGATTTACACGAGTGACGTGTGATGATGTTGGCTAGTTGGTGGAGGCTAGACGTCGGCAATGTCATCGGCGCCGCACATATCTAAATGTATTGTCTATATTGCCAACAACGACGTCTGTGCACTAATTATAACGATTGCATATTTCATCATCGCATTCCCAATTTTTTTTGGTTATTCATGTAAATATATATAGATATTTATCGACAAACAGTCGATGTAATAAATTTGTCCAATCTCATTGATGGCGCTTCACCAATTAACTCATGCATGAACTCAAATACATGAGCATTCAATTTACGGTTTTGTATAAATTACAGCGGATAAATTCCTCATTGCAAAACCGATGTTTCAATGTATTGTATAAACATGTTGAATGATGTGGATAAATTAATTGTAAATGATGTGATGAAAATATAAATAAAATTTCAACTGATTGTCATTGTGACAATAAGTATACTATTATCACAACTCTACTTTTACTTAATTCACTGGCGTTCAACTTATCTTGCGAATGATGTCGACATTTATTGCCATTGTTACTGTTATTTTATTAGTGTTGGAAAATTGTGTTTCCACTAACATAGGAAGGTGTGCACCAACCCTGCGGCTGTTCACTATAGAATGAGAGTAATCTAATTTTGCGGAATTCTCAGCTGCAGAAACATTTGTTGTATCATAAAAGTAATTTTCTGTATATGTACACAATTAGATTCGAGTATTAAAAATAAAAAACAAAATATAAATATATATGTGCATGTTTTTATTTATATATCTGCTATACTAGTTGTACTGAATTATAGTGTAAGATGGTGAAATGCATTAAGCTTTTATAGTATCACATTAAATTAAAAACAATTAACTGGTGTTGTGAAAAGTTTTCAAGTAATTACACGAGAAGTTAGGGTGAATATAGAGCAATGTTGAGGACCACCAATATGTTCCTTGTTGAGTAATGCTTGAAGGATCCTCAGGGCCACTCGATGAAACCGAGAATTAGAGGAGACGGTTCTCAAGGGCCATATCACGATATTGAGAGAGAAGCAAAGGAGATGAGAGATAGGAGAGGGTAAAATCCTATATCGATGTCAGCCAATAGTGTTCACAGCAACTCAACTAACGATGAAACGAGACAAACGTTGCATTATCTCATTGACTAATTGTTATAAATTATCCCATTGTTCATGGTTCGATCGATGACTTTGTTATCATCGTCCATTCTACCCTCAATATATATTGTACAGAATATTCTATAGCAATAATTTGTCCCCATATTTACAATTAAATATTTTATATTACAAAATGAGATAAATTTGAATTTTATTTTTTATAATATTGTAAATATGAATTGAAATTAATATGAAATAATTGTGAATTTTTTGCTTTTCTTGCAAGCATACATCATTATGGAATGTCTATTCCTGCAGGAAAATAAAAATTAAAGCTCTACGACTATTACAAATAAAAGAATAAAAATAATTAATGTGAAAAGAGAATAAAAAATAAAAAGAAAATTGTCATTGTTTCCACGGGGACTTGACACTGTGTGCGTACCTGTAACTTTTAATTATCCCCAATTTTTTATCCTTCACTAACACATATCTTCAAGCCTGGGGCTGACGCAATTTTTACTCATTACTTCTGTTTGGGACAGGTACATTTTCGCGAGTTTCATCTCTATCGCAGCATTCGATCATTAAGCGTCACTTTTAGTATCTCATTTAGCTATACTAAACAGTACTGGCAAATACCTGAGCAGTGAATTAAAACGTCCACCTTCTACTTGAGTCTGGCTCGTTTATTTATTATAATTCTTCATTAGGAAAATGTCAACGAACGTGAAATACTGCTCTCTTATTTTGTTCTTTAATTTAAGAACGAAATAAGAAAAAAAAAATCGCATAACTTTTTCAACAGTCGGGTAATTAATATAAAAATAAATAATAGGAATTATAATAATTGTGAATAATAGTGTTAAGTATTAGGAAAAGTAGTTAGTTCCCCGGTACCTACTCTGGATTTTTTTTTTTACTAAATTTTCCATCACTTTAATAACGGGGAAAAAAAAAAGTAGTTGGTTCATCCCCAAGATCAACTTTCCCCCAATATCATACGATAAAAACTCCTGAAATATTTTTTTTTCTTCTCGAATTTTTATTTCAAACGTTTCACACTCTCTCCATCTAGTCTTTGATTATGTTTCCAATATATTCCAAGCATTTTTATTCACCTCAAAGTCATGAAATATTTACGATATCTCCCTTTTTATTGCGACATTCCGTGATTTCGATTAGTATATATATCTATTTTTTTATTTTCCATTTCATTTTATTTTCTATCAAAACATCAGATAAAACTTACCCTTCGACTGTTGCCCTCTTTCGGATTGAGATCGGACGCCACGGTTCCAAATATAGTCGGCTGAAACAAATTAAATAAAATATCCAAAAATTATTAAACTATATTTTTTCCTCTTCATAAACAAACATTATTGCATCGCAAACAATTATATTTTCACAATAAATAACAACGGATATCCACCATATGGATAAGTGTGAGTAAGTTTAATTTCAAAATCAAATATCGACAATAATTCTCCTTGCAACATTTTGCACGGCGGGTAAAGCTAATAAAGCGGACAGCAGGGAAAACGTTCATCGTCGAGGTAATACATACGCTGTATATACATATATAAACAAATAACATATACATGTTGATATATTATGTGATGTGTACACTAGAACTAAAGTTAATACACACAAACATGTAGCCAAACACAAAGCGTATTATATGAGGTATTATGTACGTTACGTACAAGATTTATGCGTTGCCCGTGGCGCGCGGTGGTAGGACCTCAATATGTTTTCCCCAAAGCGTCATCGTCGTCGGCATCGTCACGCGTTAGTAAAAGGGAAACAGTCACGTGGTCATTGCGGAAACTGTCAGCTAGCTTTTGCACATACATATATATATATAAAATATAATCGCAGACGTGTGAGCAGACAACTGAGAGCGCTTTGAATTATAGTCTGAAGGCAATATTAATTTACATTCCCAACGCACAATCTGCACTCAACATTAATGATTGTACAAAAGTTCAAAGTTTATCTGTAAGTTAATCAATTTATTATACAGACGTATATTACTGTAATTACTTCATCGATTTGATGGATATAAATATATTTATATTAGATATAAATACATTAGATGTGAATAATGGTTTAATTATGTGAAAATGATTTATTTAGTGGAAATAATTGGAAAATGAGGAGGAGAAAATGATTATAAAAATACATTATTGCATTAAATAGCAAAAGAAAACAGCAGAAAAAAATAATATTAGAGAAATGTACTGATTTTAATTGTGGGATTATTTTATTTAGTTTTGTTTAAATATTTTTTTTCATTAAACTGTAATTAAAACATGAAAAAAAAAAAATAATGTCAATCATTGAACTAATAAATTATTCTTGGGATTTATTATCGATATAGAATAAGAATAATTACTACAAATTATTTAATAACACCAAAAAAAAAATAATATAAACAAATAAAAAATAGTCGAATAAATTGAAAAATACTTTTAGATTTTAAAAAATATAATAATTACATAACAGTGTGAAGTAAAATTATATATTAGAAATGCAATACGATACGTGATGCACATTGACGACTACTCAATATTCAAAAACGTAGCGGCAACATCGATTTCCTATTTACGCATATACATATATGTATTTGCATATACACTTCATATATATAATATGTATATAAATATATATTTTTTTTTTTTCTTTCATTCATTGTATTGTTTGCCAGTATTTTTTTATGCTAAATCATGCACGCAAGCACGAATGCTCGATGAATCGTATATGGGCGTTTTGCGTTTCACCGCGAGCAAAAGGCAATAAATAACAGGATGCATATATACATGTATACATGTATTATATATATATATTTACCGATCAAAGCGCGTCACCCTTATCCTCACTCATTTATCAACGCATATCAATGGAACACATCCAGCAATATATATATATTTTTTTTCTTTCAAAACCCACTCTTCCCAATTATGACACTCGATGAATCAGCAGATTGTCCTTTTTTTTATTTCTTTTTTGTTCTGTATTTGGTTGTTAACGACTACTTTTATTTTATTTTTTATTTTTTTTTTTTTCATTCACTACATTCATCATCTTTGCAAGAGAGTACTATAGGCAGATTGGCTAATTGTGAATTATTAAAACTTTCATTAATTTGTCCATTTTTGTTTTCATTAAAATGAAATAAATATGATGACTGGAAGCAATGATAATTTTTAAATATTTATGTTGTTATTGCGTACAATTTTTATACTGTAGAAATTTGGATAAATATTTATCCTGACTGTTGGGAATGTTAATAATGATGATGATGATGATAATGATGATGATGATGATAATAGAGAACTACTATACATAAGGAGGATAACGTGTCAAAGCATCCAAAGGAGATGTGAGACATATGGAATCCAAGTCAAATGTCAAGAGTTCTCAACTGCTGTTGAGTGCCAGGATCACTTCGATAAAGTGAGAAATGCAGTAAGACTGTATTTCAAAGTTTGTTTAAGATCGTTGGTATACGATTGACTATATTGTCCTTTTGTATAACATCAAAGAGGTTTGTAAATGTATTTGTTCATACAGACCTCGGCCATGTAATATCACAATACAATTATTCAGGCAATAGAATATTTTTATAATCACTGTATACGAGTATACGCCCATTTAATGTAATTGAATATAAAATTTTTAGTACAATCAATCATATTATTATTGATAATAAAATGAAAGTGAATTACATTTTTGATTGTTTTATATTCGTTGCCAATTATGTATCATCGTGTTCTACATATTCAATCTATATAAAAATAATATCGATATTTTTAATTATAAAATCAAACGACCCTAGACTATTTCGATAAAATAATATGCACAAATAATCTTTGGGGTTATTTGTTATTTTAGTTCAATGGAAAGTGGAACTATGTATATTAAGCTTTCCAATAAAAAATATCCTTAATTTTAAATACTTTAACATAATTATTTTGATAAAAATTAATGAAGAAAAATAACTTCTTTTTATTTATATTCAAAATCATCACGAATAAATAACAAATATATTTTCCCAGCAAGACGTATATTTCACACAATATAATATTCTATACAAGAAAAAACAAAAATTAGAAAAAACAATTTCGTTATGCATTAGATTTATTATATAATCCAAGAATAATTAAATCATCCGCTTTAATAAAATAAACATAATCAAATATTTTACGCGTAAATTAATTCTTATTTGAACTTTGACCAAATAATAATTTTTTTAATTATTCAACAGAGAAAAAAAAATATACAACAACAATTTATTCAATCACGTGCAACAAATTAAATAGAAATATTATTGTCGAAATAGAATAATAGAAAAAGGAATAAACTAAGATTGTGTAAAGTTCTAGGTTCATAGCTAAAGCAAAATGTGACCGTTGATTAAACTATAAATCGGACCCCACCACCTCTTTAACTAGCGATATATGTACAGGGTTAATGGGTATGCAAGGTGTACCACGATCAAAATGACTGGTGGACTTAGTTATTGCTTGTACATCGTCGCAGCAATCACTCTTCATACTGCCTCGTCCTCATCTGCTGCATACACAGATATAAATAATTTGACTGGTGAGCCAACAATATTTATTGTTCATTCAATCATTGATAAGAATATAATGATACACACACACACAACAAACAATAAAACACAATACTATACAGAAGAATTAAACAAATAATGAACAATTGGGCGTGTAAATGCACCATTGCGAGTGTGACTTTTAATATTATTATATTACATACATACGTTCAATGAACTTTATGTGTTTATCGTTGTGGAACAGAAAAAAATTTCATTGTGTTATTATATTATGGCATCTCATGTCATTCGCGCACAACAATATTGACCGGTTCTAAATTGAGTCTACATCATAAATATATATCATCAATATACATGTACTATAAATATTTCATATCATACCATCGCACTTCATTTGAAATACAGGGGCAATTTATTCTCTACCTTGGACAAAATTTCATTCTGAAAGACATTATATTGCAAAAAGAATAACGAAAATAACATGTAAACGTCAAACATTGTTGACAATAATAGTATCATATGAGCGGAAGAAATAGAAAAAAAAAAAAAAAGTATGAATGTGCATTGAGTGAAAATATGAGAGTGAATAGAAAAATTCATGAAAGTGCCAAGAAGAGTGTATAGGTAAAATGTAATATAGCACAATGACACGAGCGTATGAGCAGGTCAATTGCCCTTTTGTCAGACATACAAGCAGACAATGAAAAATAGTCGGGTGTAAATATTATAAATAAATAGGTGTGTATACATTGTGAAAGATTCACATTACATATATAAATTAAATAATATGAGAATTTTACGTGTCAAATTGTATATATATAAATTTGTTTCACGTCACAATCATTTGAAATTACGTTGGTGTCCTATTTATTTAATTATCACTTGTATTGTTGTTGAGAATTAAATATCATTGAGTTGCGCACGTGTAAATAGATCAAATGCCGCTGTGAAATTAAAAGAAGCCACTTGACTGTCACGGTATCGTCATTTGTCTGCTCGTTCTATTTTCACGATCATTCTATCGGACATTTACGACCAGAAAGGATTAATGTACATGTACATACCGTTATATGTACGTACATATAGGTACATATAGTATATAGTTTATGTGTATATATCGACGGGATTGCTATGTCTTTTTTTATTTCTTTGTTCAAAGTCACACCTTTTTACTTCCCTTGAGCTTTTATCTGGCCTTGTGTTGCCCTTTCCTTTCTCTCCGTCGAATTGTGTCGTCGCGCGCGCACCACTTTCTAGTAGTCGAGGTCGCGCCCTCTCGATAAGGAGGCCGTTTGCACGACCGCAGATGGCCCACCGGAGACCAATTTCCGAGCCACGCTGCAGGGTTTTCCCTCTTCTTACAATTGGGCACACGAACTCAGTTACGTTTCAATTACACTGGCGAGTGCCCTCAGCACCTCGAGAGCAAGTAAATTGATCAATATTACGCGATCCCTTGAGTTTTTAAATAATGAATAATTGATTTTAATAATGATGTAATTAAATAGTATGTATATTTTTTTTTTTTAATTTTATTTTCACAGATACGGATTCGAATCAATTTCAACCGAATATGGAGACCTCCAACTTTAAGAATAGCGCGTATTGGTTGGATAATGATAAAACTAAATCGCAGAAACAAACCAAAAATCCAAAGTACATTTTCACATGTAATTATACATAATAATATTGGAAAATTCATTGAGAAAAAAATATAAATAAAAATAACAATGATTTTTCCGTAGACGTCCATTTTGGGAAACAAGTCTGATGCAAAACCGAAATAATGATGACCCAAACCAAAGAGATGTTGAGGAATGGGAAACTATGATGCGAAAAGTAACGGATGAACAGCTTAAAAAATGGGAGTCTAAATATAATTCAGAAAAAAATTTGAAACATAAAAATAATATTAATAGCGATATGAAAAATACGTCATATGATCAACATTATGATAGGGAAATTTTGCGCTTTGATCCTGAAACAGCCGCAATAGCTATAATTGATAAAGCAAATTCTATTGATCAATCTGCGCAATCATCAAAAGCCTTTATATTGCAGAAATTATCTGACTTGGGCATTTCTCGAAGGCATTTTATCGGAAAACTGTTGAAGTATCAATCTGATCGATGGGGAATGAGCGGACCGCCGAAAAAATTTCTCAAGGAAATATCGGAAAACAGTACACGAATTCCAGAACAAAATGTTGAATTACCAATACAGGAAGGAATGAATAATTTCTTTGACACAGACGGTCATATTTCATTAAGATTTTTACCTAATAATACAAAAGATACAACGAGAAAACCTACGAAATCAAACCGAAAGAACCATCATAAACCAAAAAATTTAACAATTGCAATTAATGACACTACCATTAAAAATCCAATATTATCGCCAATTATCATAACTCCGGAACCATCAGAAAAAGGAGAATCGAAAAATAAAAACTTGAACTTTAATGATAAAATTGCAAGTGGAGTTAATGTGATTGACGAAATGGCAATTAATGCAACAGAGGGAAAATCTCGAATATTTGCACCAATTTTTATTTTTGGACCGACGATGTGGATTGCAAAATTACCAAAAACTATCAAGCAAAAGCTTAAGATTCATCGACTCAGGAATCTTTTAAATGGTATCCAATCGAAACAAACTAAAAAAGATAAAAAAATGTCTTTAAAAAATTCTGCAAAGTATGGCGATACGAATTTTAGTGGAGTTTACGAACTTCTTTAAATAAAATCAATAGTTTCAGTAAATTATTTCATCATAATTGTATCATCTATACCTAAATATTATGAATAAACTTTTCAAAATGTATTTTACTTCTATACCCATCATTGTATAATAATTAAATTCACATCAATTCATATAATTTTAGTTATAACAATAGTATGTTCATACATAGTAGCTCTATTATTATGAGAACAAAGACTTTATTTCACTTTGTAGGAAACAAACTGGAAAAAAAAATTTTTTTTTTACCTCACGTCAGATACAACAAAAATTTTCGTCATTAAAAATTGTAACCATTAATATTCTATGATAATCCGTATTTAAGTTGCGGTAATAGAGTAGACCAATTTCTAATTTCAAATTCGAAACAACATAATCCAGGAATTAGTCGTTGACTTGTGACCGCGAATGATAAATGTAAAAAGCGTATCTTTACATTATTTTTCATCTCTTTACATTCTATGTACTTTTTTTTTTTTTATTCTTCTTGTACAATGGAATATAGTTTCCATTTTAAACGTTCATGGACAATTTTATCCGTCTGCATTCACATGAGAGAAAAAAAAAATACAGAATATTTTAGCCGTTTGCCAAATAAAGCAATATATCCGTTTACTTTTTTTCTCTCTATAAAAAATTTATCGACAAGTCACGTGAATGAACAAGATATTTAAAATTCTAATGTAAAACCTTTGTGTACTTATCAATGAATGGAAAATATCTATGGCTAGCTAAATAAATAATTAATATACATTTATTATTTAATTGTATAAAAAAAAAAAAATATATTCAGGATATTTCATGAAAAAAAAATTTCATTTTAATAATAACTTTTTATTATGAAATTATTTTACTTTATTGTTTTTATAATGACGAATTTTTAATGAACAAGTATAAATGTAAGGTATGTACTTAATATAAGTGTTGAAAATTGGGTATATATCTTCTTTTCTTGCTTCCTATGCTACAACTTGTTATCAAGAATTGCATTTGATTCAAATAGTGCGCTCAGGTTTTATCGGAGATTTTATTACTTTGTCCGGATTCAACGATCGCCATGAGTATCATAACTATAAAAGTATTATGCTTATCAGATAATTTCTTATTATTCTATTGTATGATTGGATCACGTTTACTTGTAGAAACAGTGCCAGTGATAACATCCAATGAGAATTATGAATGTAATCGAACTCATAAGTAGAAAAAAAGAAAAATTTCATATTGTCAGTTTTTTAAAAACAACACATCCACCATATGTATATTATTTATATTAATTCGTTTGTTTTTTTTATCTTTGTCGTTCACGAAGAGTAAGACATGAAGTAACATTGACTTGTGAATAAAGAAAGTATCAAAATTAATTTTACATTTTATATAAAGTCATATAATTCTGTTTTAAGTTTTATTCCAAAACTATTTAAATGTAATTCAAAATTATTTCATCTATACCAATATGTCTAACCAGAGCTTTATTATTCAAATTATTCTAGCCTTCGATCATCGACAATTTTGCCTAACTTAAATGTATATAATAGTGATGGTTTGACAAGAGCATTTGCTTTGAAAAAAATATTATGTCTCTCGTTTCATTTGACGTGTAACGATCCAACATTATGTTCAATAAAATTTGAATATTAACAGTTATATTGAAGTGAAACGTGTCGGAATTGTTTGTAACATAACCATCAACAATATGAGAAAGGAATTGAAGCACAGAATCAAAAGGATGAGTTTGGCATGTGATGCCAAAGCAAAAGACATTGTCAGATGAATATTTTTCATGTTAAAAAAAAAAAAACAAAACAAAAAAGAAAAGTGAGCTTATGATATTTTATGTGTGCAGAAATGTTGAAATATCAGAGTGAGTGACAAATTGTAAAAGTCAAAGAAATAAGACGTAACAATAAATATCTTATGTTCAAAGCCATGACATATGTCAAGATAGTTCATAAATTTAATTATATTAAAAAATGTCTATAATTTTTAAGTCTTTCAACAATCAATTTAAAACGATTGTTAATCAATTATCATGGAGAAAATGGATAAATAGCTTACTTTGTTTTATGTGTAATAGAAAACCAGATGGCAGCAATGTACATTGTTAGTGGTTACAACTTTAACGCATCGTTTTACAAGTAAATAAAAAAATAAATTGAACTGTATAATTACAAAGCGTCGCTTGACGCGTCCAATTCAACAAGATTATAGGCTGCGTCCGTTAAAATGTCGTTAATACTTTTTTCTTTTTTTTTTTTTCTTTTGATAGTAATTGGAATGTCGTTTGATCAAAAGCAAAAAAATTGTTGGCACATTTTCAAAAGTTTTGTATCGTATAAAAAGAAAAAAAAAAAAAGACGTATTTATAACGAAGCTTAAAATTGATTAAAAATAATTCTACTAATATACAACAATATACTCTTCACAATTGAAGAGATACAATTTCCATGATGATAAAAACAAAACATTTCTCTCATCAAATATAAAAGATAAAATATTAAATTAACAATTTCGTAGATGTGACATCAGCTTCAAGCTACAATATATTATCGCACACCTGTGCTTGGATAAACTTTTTTAATGGGAATGATAATAAAAGTTTAAGCTTGAAATGCGCTATGATTGAGATCAGCCACTCAAATAAATTATTGACATTAGATGACAACTTAGACTTCAAATAATATAATAATAAAATATATCTTTAATGTCTCTCTGGTGATGAGAAATTTCATCAAATGCTAAAATTAAATTTTTTAATTTCAATAGATAGTTACCAAGAGAAATTAAAAGCCACTAGAATTTTATTATTCAATATCTAATTAACATAAAAGCATATTCACGATAAAATATAAATCACAAATTGAGATTATAAAATATGATATTATTCTCTCATCCTCACCTAATTTTTTATTCTCATGAATTTTTCATGAATATACGTGAAATAGCTGACAACTAACATCACAAAAAAAAAAAAAAAATGTATATCGGCTATTCATCAGCGATGAACATAAAGTTTAATATGATTATTAATTACAAAAATGATTTTTTGCTGTGTATAATTTAAATTTTTAGTAAATATTTAACTAGAAATGCAAAATACCATATATTATTAAATATTATTACGGTATATTAGATCAATTATAGGTGTGAATCAGAATAATAAGAAAAATCAAATTTAAAATCAACATACTTTATCGATAAATTTTCATTTAATATTTAATCTCCACATGACAAATGGTAACTTGGCGAAAAAATTTATTTCTCCACGGCTAATGTTAACAGCATATGGCAATATACATATGAATATACCAATGTAAAACATAGTTGGACATGTTTGTATGAATAACGTATATAAGAGTGTGACAACAGTAATTTAAACTTTCGTACGAACAATCGATGGCGCAGTATAATATTGAAACTGCGCTCTATGAGAGCAAAAGTGAATGACTATTCGTGCATACATTTATCATTGAAATATTTATTTTATTATTGATAATTCGAATGCTTGCCATACGATCACTCGTGCTTGGCGGACTTTTATCGGTCTGGCAATACGGTGAGTTTCACTACTCTTCTGAGGTCGTAAAAAGAAAAAATAATAATCAACTTGGAGTTTGTGTCGATATAAATTTGTGAAAAATAAATAAATAAATAAATAAATAAATAAAATACAAAATTTTTCTTTTCTTTCAGTTAAATGTCAGGACGCGGAGTTTCCAATAAATTCACCGTTTGTATCAAATCCAACTTTTTCACGGTCTTTAGGGAATTCACGTGACACATCATCTGATGAAATGTATCAACCAAATTTGTATGATAAAATAAATTATGAAATTGGAAAAGCAAATGGATATGCAAATATGAATTCAAATATGAATATGAATTCAAACCTTAATTTAAATGGACCTGTATCATGGCAACAAGTAAGTTATTATTAATATATTGAATATTATAATATTAATTGTAATATAATAATTTGACATAGAGCAAATCGATGAGCAAATCACTTCAACGCAGATCAAAACCTCGCAAGACACGTAATTTTATGGCAAGAAATGCTCACGGTTTATCTTCAAATATGAAAAATCTTCTTCATTTGATTGATCCAGAATTAAATGCTGCTTTAGAGTTTAATTTGAATTTACCGTTCACTAAACGTTCACCGATTCACCTATTTGTATGTTTTATTCATATTTATATATTTCAATGAATGAGTTGTGATACATTTTCTATTGAATTTATAATGTTTGAAGGGACGAAGAAACGCTATAAGCAATCTTGATGAGGGAGATGATGCCGATAAATGCAAATTGGATTTTGACGTTATTAAAAGGATTCTGTCGAATCTTGAAATGATTAAGGAGAGCATCCAAGATTTAGAAAATCGACTAATGAAATGTCTCGAGACTTCATAACAATCTGTCTTTTAATCATCAACAACATCTTATTTCAAAATAAATCGAATCGTAATCTTTGATAAAAATTGAAATACTGTTCTCACAAACCAATAGGACTCTTTGTCGGATGACAGTAACAGACCGGAGAAATTTTCTCCTTACTACGAAGTCAAGTTCGATCGTAAACTGGTACCGTGTGAATTGTGTCGACAGCAAGAAGAAGTAAGAGACGATGTGCAGAAGCATATACCCGATGGTGTGTTGGAGCTCAAGCGCAAAACCGTAATCTCATCTATTGGATCTAGCGCCATTCAATCGTAAACTTAAGACCTTTCAACACCTTTCCGCCCTACAACTGTCTCGATATTTTTTGCTACCTCATTCTCTTACTTTTACCTTGCCCCATATTTCCCAACTGTTTACATACATGATTTTTTATTCCACAAAAATTTCCGCAGTGAAATATGACTGAGCATCTGCGACTGCAATGATATTACAGTATAGCCTGTGGTTGTCTGATATAATGTGTCATTTATTGATGAAAAACCAATGAAAATTTTATGAGAATCATGATCATACATTTTACGATTACTTTTATCATTATTCAATGCTTAATATATCTAAAAGACGACAACATTCATACCACGTTTAAACTTAAATTTCAATTATTTTATAACAAATGACGCACATTCGACACATCAATCAACAACATCCATTCATCAGTTTAATAGAATATAGATTGTAACGTGCTTATACACAAAGGAAAAAATAGTACTAATTACATTGATATAAAAATCATATTTGCACTCTACCTATATACGAATAGAATTCAGTAATTAAAAAGTTCAATATTGCATTGATGAGGATTCAAACGTGATCTGTCATATATTAATATTGCGTTATTTCATTGGTGGGTAAAAGAGAGCTTGTATCCAAACCCCAGGTCATTTTGTTAAATATCCCATGACAAAATTCTATAAATTCAAATTATTTCATGAAAATTTGATCTAGGACCATTTGATGTTATGAAAAAAATCTTGTGAAATGATTTGCTAATACAATAAGAGAAAGTGTATAGACATTACATTGATACATACTGACTATGCTAATATAATTCCGGCAAATTTTGCAAAAGTTTCAGTTCAACCCCTGCTATATCGTGATATTTACAATCACAAGTTTCATTTATACCTTTCAATCTTCAATTTAATCAAATATACTTCACTAATACCGTTATCCATCGTAATACCTTCGTGGAAATCTAGATTTATAATATACTTTCAATGATAAAGAATATTCCTCGTATAATATTGAATTTCTACATGGCGTGAATTTTAATCAGCTAAAAAATGCTACACATTCTCAAGCTATTTTGATATTAATTTTAATATCCCAAGAAAGTTAAATCCTTCATATACTATACATTCAATTACTTAACAAATTTTTAAATAAATTCGGCTTATAAAAAATTACAAATATAATAAATACATCACCATTACAACATGTTACAAATGCTAAAGTTAAAAGCATCAACTACGCACATATGCATCTAACCAAATATTCCGAAAGAAGCTTTTAGCTTACAAGCTTCTCTGGAACAGAATTTTTTTTTTTTTTCTACTGCAGTTTGTTTTTCACGGCGCACTAATACCTCTTTCTTTCTCTCTCTCTCTGTCAGTTTTTAATATCTCTTTTTCTCGTTCATGAAAATCACAAACGTTACGCTAAAAACGCCAGACATCTCACTCTAGAAGCTGGCGATGTAACATGACGGAAATAGATTGGTGCGCATGGGCAACATCTCACATAATCTCGAGTGTGTACGAAGAAATATACGTTCCCTTACTTCTCTCTACTCGCGCTTTATTACATACATTTGCATGTATAATAATCATAAATATTTAATAATTATACATATGATATAGTTAAATAGAAAGCTTAAAAAAATTAAAATATCTGCAAAACACTCACCCACAAAACATAACCAAGTAAACCGGTAATAACAGCAATCATCACGCCATAAGCAGTTGGCAATGCTTCATAATTATTTTCCATTTTTATTCCAATTCCAAAATTTAGCAAATTTTATTTCTGTATATACACCCGTTATTTACAAAAAATAATCTCACTTACACAGTAGTTGTGCATGAAATAAATAAATATATATATTCATAGAAATTAACCGTTTTGATTATGAGAATATGTGTATAACAAACGTGCTACCAATAGATTTTCGGCTTCTGTCAGTGGTAGTTTTGTGTCAATATAGGGTGACTGAATATATATTCGTGAGAATTGAACATTTCGATTAGCAATAGTGCAGTATTGGATATTGAACCTATGTCTATGATATCCCACACGATCAACTGTGAGAATGTGGCCACTATATTTCGACCCCGTAATAATAGTAGCAGTACAACCACTACTAATACCACTATCAATACACCGTAAAACGTTTCTGCGTGACGCGTTGTCGGTGCAAGCTCGTCGATATGCATGGATTATTTTGACGAAAATTTGCAATGCCGATGCAACGCCACTGGCAAACGATTGAACAATGGGTCACCAGTTGAGGGGCAACTCTATTCAATACTGTCGCACTGGACCAATAAACAATGGACTACTGCACACGTCAAGATCACGTTTGAGATTATGTATATGTGTATGTAGATAATCTCTATCTATGTATGTATATATATTGGAGGTGAACTAAATTGATTGACTAATCGTGTACAGGTAATGTGTAATTAGTTGGGGATTGTAGTTTATAGTTCATTTAATGAGATACATTTTAAATGAATTTGAAATTGTATTTTTTTCTTTTTATTCGTTTTGTTGGGTGAAATTTTGGATCAATTGAGATGGTTTGGGTTAATTTATATTTATACAATGTTAGCTTTTCGATGTGGGTTTCAGACCGCGACGCGGCGCACTTTGAATCTGTGGTCAGTGCGGTGGGATCTTTGGTAAGCGTGTTCCTCACGCTACGAAACGGGCATGAGCACGTTCCACCAATGAGCAATCGATTATAAATAGATTCATAAGTTAGAATGGGATGAGTAGAGATTTAAGTAAGGTGTATGCAGACACGATTTTATATAATAGTTATTGTTTTGTTCAATGATATATGTTTATCTACACAGCCAAGTTATCTTTTTTCTCGCAAACCAAACGTGTAATATTTCGTTTAGTGAATGAAAATTTTTATTTATTATTATTTTCCTTTATTCGGAATGGAAAAAAAAAAATATGTCAAGGACTCTTGAACGACTTCAATAACCTGTGGGAGTAAAACAGATTTCCCTTGCGTTCGTTGAATCACGAAAGGTGTATACAAGAGAGTATGAGAAAAATAAAGAAAAAAGAATAAATGAATCGTGGCTCTTGGTAAACTTTACGAATTGCGAAGTAGCATATATAGCAAGAACTCAAGTGGAATGAAAGAAATAAAGTAAAATAAAAAATGAAATTAACAAAAAATGAGCATGACATTATAAATATATGTATGTATATATTGATAATCAAAAGAAAAGGAAAATGCCATGCATAAAATGCAATTTAGTGGGTGTCAGCTGGGTGGTCCTGCACTCTTTTTTATTTTTTCTTCTCATCTGGCTTATACTTGCTACCAGCAACCAGCGTGTTGCAAGATTTAATTGGATTCATCGATCGTTCTCCAGATTCTCTGTTTGCCATTTGCAGCTGAGCAATGCAGTCCGTTGGCATAATAAAAGGAACATTTTTTCTACGATAAATTTACTATAAAATCAAGCATTGATTACTCATCATAATAATTATTATTATATCGGTATGAGAGAGATGATATTACAAACGATATTTATGTTGTTTGGATGGGAAATAAACAAAAAAAAAAAATCGGTGATTGTTTCAGGCGTAGTGTGAATCAATAATGAAAGATGAAAAAGGCAGGGAAAAATAAAATATTCATCGAAATTGGAAAACCTCGTTTTCAACGTTGGCTTTCATCTATTGCTTGATGTGCAGAGAGAAATGTGGATGAAAAATTGATGGAAGCGATGGAACTGAGGCGCGCGGCAATGTATACGCGAGCGAACGAATGATGCTGGGCGATAAATTCGAGGCGGACGAGGGAGAAATTCGTGACTGGAAGAGAATGTTAAAGGGTGGGAGGACGAAGTGGAACGTCGAGACATATAGGGATGTTGACGCCAAAGTAACGTACATAGTCTGGGAGCACAGACTGAAATCCTATATACGTCACAGCTACGAGGTGTAGGCTGATCACGTTTCTTGTGGCTGTCGCATCGCTGCCACTTTGAAATTCGCGATCTGACATCGTATGCACGTTACATTTGCTATGATGAGGTCAAATAAAGCCCAAAGATGAATGTGCTAAAGTAAAGACAAAACTTTCGCCTTTTAAATTGAATTTTTGTTAAAACGTACGTGCTCATGTCATTTCACTTATGATTATTACTGATAAGAATAATGATTTTGTACGAAATCTTGATAGAAATAACTTTAGATAATACTTCATACTCCCGAATTCCTGCAGTTATTTTTGATTATTTTATTCTCTGGTTGAACGAATTATGTAGAGGAAAAAGCGTGGAACCAACTGCTGGCAAATATCGTAAAAAAAATTAATTATTTATATTGTTACAACGGAATACAATCCTCTTTTGCAGTCGAAGCAAACGTTATTATATGTTCTCTACCATATCTATGATTCATAATTACGATTAATAATGTCGATACAATGCCGGCTACAGTCTGTATCATTTTCTTACTCTCATTTCATATATCAACTGTAGATAATGAAGGAATTTGTAGGCATTTTTCGTCTTGCCGATATGGCAGACCGCTGCTTTATCATAAACCGATAATAATTTTTTCAAAGTAATATTATCATAATCACAAAACAATGATTGGTAGTACAAAAATTGTTATGATTAGTACAAAAATAGAATTAAGTGTGGGATATCATCAAAATATTTAGATTATTATTGAAGCAAATAAAGTTAGTTTAATCTAAGAATATACAATTTGAAAAAAGTTTATTACGTATAGGAAATTAAATGCGTAAGTAATTATTAAATTCTGCTCAAACATAATTTAATCATCTGATGAATATATTTCATAATAAAATGGTAAGGTAAATATCTAGAGTTCCTTTACCCTATATTAATATGTATGGACATAACTAACATAACCCACCAAGTTTTCGCTCTGTTGAACGCGTTGAAGACTATGACATGGTTAGTCGGAGGGATTTGACCGTGCTCTAATTGCTTGCAATAACATTAGGGCACAGTAAAGGTAAGTCAAGTATACTAAAAAAAAATTGTTGAATAAATATTTTTTATTAAGGTGCTTACCACTGATGTAGTTGTTTGAACTCCTGGCACCTTAGTACCAAGTCCTGATAATCCCCCCAAACAATGTTGAGCACATTCAGGATCACTATCCCCACAAATTGGACAACCAATGGTGGCGCCACCGCGTTCCCTCAAAACATTAGTGGTGCTATTGTGAGTTGTATAACCCTGATCTGAGCTGGCATTCGAATTTGGCCTGGATTCATCCGAACTATCAAATGGCTTCACGTTACGCATCCGATGAACGATACCCACTGGCTCCCAGATTTCGCTCGTCGACGACGTATAATAGTTGTTGTCCTTGGTCTCACGACTGCGCTCATCTACGACCTTGCCGTCTCGAGCTACTGTCACCTCTTCCTTCGTCACCACGGTCGACTTTACGCTCAACGATGTCTCCAAACGCACTGGCGCCCTTGACAATTATTCCCAAAAATAAAGGGCAATCGTGAGATAGCAAAAAATAATTGTCACGATTTTTAATAAATAATGACAAAGTACAAATTACTGGTGTAATTATTCGAACAAAAGCTTACAAATAATCACGTCAGCAAATAGAGTTTAGTAAAAGACAAAATAGAATATCATGATGTAATTGAGAAAATGAAAAAAATTTTAATAAAATCGGAGAATGATTCATCAGAAAAAATACCAAGTGAATTTTCCATTTCCGATGGACAGTGAGATTATATACACAAATAATAATGAAAAAATAACCGCAGTGTTGAATTATCTTTTGCTACCTCAGAATACCAGCTCTCACGAGAATTTGATTGAGAAGATCACAAGGCGGTATTTGACCAGTGAGCATTGCTTCACGTATTGCAACTCCGTCTGGGCCTTCAAGTGCAATCGGTACACCGTTTATCAGTAGGACCTCCTCTTCGCGCACAGAAGATTTCTTCTCGCAGTCGATGACCTTTACCCCAGGTCCAAGGATCGACTCAACAGTCGATTGAATCTCATGGTCGTCCATCTCTGTGGAATATCCAGTAGCAGAATGTGTTTATCGAAAGTATTCGATCAATTTATCCAAGGTCCTCGTGCGATTGCAAATTATCGATATCATTAAATTAATAAAATTTTCTTATTATATTATTATTAAAAGGTAGCGTTGGTATTATCGGCCATTGCCACCAAGAAACGTGTTGTTGTAAACAACATCAGCATACTTTGAATATATATACATGTACCGTATCAACTTTCAACATCTTGAATTACTTATTATTGTGCCACGACAAAGCTTTTTAAATAATGAAGAAGTTTTATAAAATGATCAAAAGAATCGATAAAAATATAAATGCTGGCCAACGACTTTCTCCAAATGCGTTGATTATACAAACCGAATAGCCATAAGATAAGTATACCTGATGCATAAGATTTTTTTTTTAAATGTCAGTATGACACAGCTGATATTTATATTAAATAAAAAACCCGACCAAGGCTCATCGTAAGTGGCCCTGCTGCCGTGTATTTCTTATTGTGTATTCGTCCCACGCCCACGTGTTTAAAAATTCACGTGGGTGAAAATTGTCAATTGCTGCAAATCGATACGTCTCAATACAACCCGATGTCCAGACATACGATATTCAAGATACATAAAATGTAATATGGAACTAACTGGAAAATGTTTTTTGTCCACTTCAATATGAGTGAAAAAAGAAAAATCGAAAGAACATTCAAAGATTATTTTTAAGCATGAATGAAATAAAAATCATTGTTTAACAGTTTAAATGTAAATTGTTAAGATTCGTCACACAGAATTTAGAATGAAGACGATACATAAAAAAGAAAATGAAAATCTAAATCGGTTAAATGGAATTTAACTTGGCTGTGTAAGACAAACAGAAAACTGGTTAAATAACTCCGAATAGGATTCAATATATGCGTATGAACTTTGCTATTTGACTTTTGTTTTCTTTACTAATTACACGGCATTATTTCTGTATCAAATGTAACTTAGCCAAAGTAAATAAGCGACTGGAAGAATCTTATTTTTAGATGAAATAAGAAATAAACGAGTAATATATTCACAGTGAAAGCAAACGAGAAAGAGATAAAGTGTGCAAGGAAAAACTAAAGAGAATAATAATGAAATGCAAAAACAATGCACCAACACATTGTCATACTTATATAATTAATAAGTATATTATAATTTATAATAATTCAATATAAATATTACAAATAAAACTGTAAATATCTTCAACTGTTTGAAACTAAATAAAAAATCAATTTGAAATATTTTGATTATGAATCTTTAATGCATGTTTATTATTTATTATATGCATTTTATATTCAATTTATGATTATGCTCGTGAATATATATACATATCCTGAGACCGATACTATAGTCAAGATAATAATTTGATCGTATGCAGTGCAATCGAGTTGTGCTGATGAAGACTCGTGAGAATTATTCACTTGTACACATCCCGTTGGCAAACATCAATGAATAAAATATCAAATCACCAACAATACTTATATTTAATAAATCCATCTAATAATATATGAAATTAATTGGCAACAATATTCCTTCATTAATTAAAAAAATTCTCTGCGAATAATATTTCTTTACCAACAATATATTCATATTAAATATAGTAATTGTATTAAAATTACTATCAATTAATTATTATCGTGTGTTTTCCAATTAAGAAATAATAACAGCACGAGATTAGTAATAAAATTTCAATAAAATAATTTCAAAGACATTTAATTAATAACAGATGGGTGATTACTTGTATAGTATACATGTTTATCAAGTCTTTTATGTACCCCCCCCCCCCCCACCACCCCTTAGAGTTTAATAATTTTTTTCTTAATATTTCTAGCGACTGAAAAACCGGTGTGCTTTGAGCAATCGTCTATGATTAATTTAGTCAAGTGGAATGCTTAAAACTTTTCAAGAGGCAACGAGCGTGCAATTAAAAACATTCAAGCTTTTCCATGAAAGTACACTTATTAAAAAATATCTCTAAGAGTTACAAGTATTATAATCATCCCCCTCATTCTCCATCTCACATTTGAACATTATTATATTCGTGATGCAATTTATATAATACTTAAAATTAATTCAATTTTATTCTATTGTATTGCATTTTAACTCGTGTTATTTTTTTCTGCTATTTATATAATTCTATATATGTAACTTTATGTATTTATATGCATGTATATATATCGAAATGAAAGTAATATAATAAAGCAAAATGAATGACAATGAATTCAATCAATTTTACAGATTCATCAATTTAATATTTTTATTTCAATAAAAATATGAAATTTACTTACAACTTTCAATATCAATAAAAATCATCAATTCACCGCAATTACTCTAAATTCCACTTGTTAAGTGATTGAAATATATATTTTCATTTATATGCATTGCATTGAAAAATCTATCGCGATTTATTTCATTCAAACAATTGAAATCAAAAAATAGAACCAAAAAAAAAATGGAATAAAACGAGATTAAATATTTTTTCAAGTGAAAAAAAAAACAGTGTGCTATCGATATGTACATAATGTATTTGGTAATTAATTTTTGTCCTATAAGCAACCCCATACATATCAGAAAAGATATCGTAAAATATATTATCCATATATTTTTCATCCATATACATTTGGACACCCTCTCAACTTACACCTATTATTATCTATCAGATCAATACCTATACATGCATAAAGTCCACCCTATTATTATACATATGTATATGTATAAAATAGCATCAAGTAATAAGCATAGTGTTCTGTGAAATCCAAATTTTTTTTATTATATTAAACTTTGGATAAAAATAAAAATAAAAATCTACAAATATAAAAGAGTTCGAGTCATTTACAAACTGTGAACACACAAGACGAGTAAAGGGATGAACTGATTATTATATACATACATATGTATGTATGTATGTATATAGTATGTATGTATATTATACACATCTAAGCATGAAAGATGAAAGGGTTGTACTCGCAAGTTGCCCTGGTTGCACTTGAGCGCTTTTTTTCTACAAAAGGGCGCACTCGCAAGTTAAAATGAGTGCGCTTGAAAAACATATACTGAACGAGCTATATTTCAGTTGAAAATGGTACAATGACCCCATTAGTCATATATAAACACAGAATAGCACACATATAATCAATATCCAACAATAAAAACAAAAAAAAAAAAACAAAAATCATTTCATATTTACAATTTTATTAATATTCAATTAATTTTATTTTTTTTAAATGAGCCATTCGAAATATTTTTAAAAGTTGTAATAATAATGCTAATAATAATAACAAATGAATAAAACGTAGAAAATATATATATATGCATGTATATTGTATATATATATATATTATATACAGCTGGAAATAAATAAATATTTCAGAATAAATAAATTATATCGTGAATTAAAAAATATATTCCTGATGAGTTGCAAAAATAATAATCGCACCGGGTGGTCGATTATATATAATTATATACGCGATATATATATGTATATATGTATATATATATATATATATATATATATATATATATATATATATATATATTTACGTTTTATGGTAGAGCATAATGTGCATGTTCTTGTGTGTAAAATTTACCCCACTGTAACCCACCCTTAGCAACATTGTCAAGCAGATGCTTTTGAGTTCAACCACCCTTATACAAACTATGTTAAATATATATATATATGTGCGTATAAATTAAGGGATGAATTTGATATATATAGATTATATTTGATTGTTATTTTTATACTTCAATAATGTAATACCTATATCTAATTAAAGTATGTAAATATTAATTGATGTTAATAATAAATTGAAAAAAAAAATAATAAAAATCAAAATTAAATATATAAAATAAACACGATGAGTAAAATAATAATTATTAATTTGTGTAAACGTTGAATTATATTGTTTTATTGTTGCTATTATTATGGAGAAAGTTTATGTAAGTCCATCCATGGTGTGCAATTATATGTAATCAACGAAGCAAATAATTGCAAGCCGCATCATTTGTGAATTTGTGTACATGAACACAAACTTATATTGTATTAAATGTATGTATTAATAGATGATTGCGTGGGTTCTTTAATGAATCTATATGCAACCTCATCAATGGTCAAACCATACATATATCTATCTATCTATTCATCTATATATTTATATACAAGACACATGTATGTATTATGTGTAATGAAAATATATGTTTAGATATGCTGTAGTGAATTACAGATTCGAAAGTCTCTGTTTTTTAAATCCCCTAACTTTCTCCTCACATTGGTTTCCTGTCGTGGTCTTCGACAAACGAGCGAATTAATCTTAAGTACCACATGTGTACGTATACGAATGAATAATAAAGAAGTAAATAAATAAATAAATAAATAAATGAATGAATATATATCTGTATAAATGTCTGATGTGGGACTTGAAATTGTTATTGTTCAAATACAGTTATATAGGTGAATTGATTCGCCTGTACAAAATTGAGATCAGTGCCAATCCCACGAGCCGGAAACGGGCACGGCCTCACGGTCCATGAACGAATTGTATTGATGAAAATTGCTATAACTAATAATAATATATATAACTACATTGAAAAAAAAAATTTGATAAAATTAAATGAACTTATTTGATTGAATATTCGGTGAATGCATTCGAATAAAAATACGTATTTGAATTTAATATTTTTATTTTGTATATTTGATTTGTTATTCAAAATTTAAAAAGTATTTTGGGATATTGAAAGAATTTTCGAGTAAATATTATCCCATAACATACAGTAAGTCTGGGACATAACAATATTTGATAGAAATTTATAAATTTTAAGTTAGTTTTTAATTTGAATTGAATTAAATATTATACGAATTAAAAATATATTTTTATCCGCTACAGGGTAATTTATCTATCAAATATTGTTATGTCTTAGGGTTACGGCGTAATATTTACTCGAAAATTCTTTCAGTGTATATTAATTAAATATTTGATAATAATTATTAAAAATACAAACGACTATTGAAATGTGAACTTAATTGAAATTATAAAATTCTTTTTCTCAATGTGTATCATGTAAATGTATATGCATATAAATATGTATTTAAATCATACATAATACATATTATAATCTTGTGAATCTCGAAAATTTCTAAACAATAAAAAAATGAAAAGCAAACGTAATGAAAAAAAAAAAAATCCAATGCTGGAAGTACATGAAACTTTAGTATATAAATTACATTTTAGTACTTCGTGTTATACATGTCCAGATTATCTAATAAAAATTTAATGATGATTACTTTACTGTCAAAAATGATAATATATACAGAAAATAAAAATATGACATTTAATAAAGTTATTTCCGGCGCTAAAAAATTGTACGAAATAACAAACAAAAAAAAGCAAACGGAACAAGAGAAAATTAATGGAAATATATGTATTTTTATTTATTCATTGTTGTTGTAAAAAAATTTCGAAATACTATGAATTATTAAGCTTTTATACAAACGTTAAACATTACACGTGCGGTCAAGAAAGTCGTGGGAAAGGCAAACCACGAGTTCAATTCTGTATAACCAAGCAAAACAACTACACTAACTACTTCGCCTTCAGTTCAACTAAAACCAACGCGGACACAATCTTCGCGTCTTAAAGAAGCAACAGTGAAGTAAATGTACATAGTTATAAGTATATTATATACATTTACAATAATCCAGTTTTCCCAAACATGGCAAGACTTGTTGGTTCCTGCGAACTCACTTCTCATCAAACACATCTAAACATATACTCGTACATCCATAACGGTTAATATAATATTTACAATATGTCTAAAATATATTATACACGTATAAATTTAATATAAACCTATTGTCAATTATATTTAAACTTAATTTAACCGTCAGTTAAATTGCATTCTCATATATGCATTTATATTTTTGCTCAATAATATCAACACCAAAGTTGGCAGAAATTTAATGGCTTAATTATTCTTCCATAACGGCAGGAGCTTGTTCCATAAGAGCCTGTATGTATCTCACAATATATGAACAATCCGAAGATCTATCTCCTTCATTCATTTATTATTTCTTTCTCAGCTTCGATCCATGACTGCACTTTGGCCTACTTTAACTCGGGCGTCATTATGTCCGCCAGTGTTTCTTTTGTATAATAAAAAACGGTGCTTGTCGCATTACCACAGAGAAACCGCACCATCGATCAACTTTGTAATCAACCACGAAAGAAGAAAATGACCGCAATTATCTTTATAAATATGGAAACACTATTTATTCAAATGATTCCGTTTTATTTTCACAAAGTGATATCCCGCTGTCGCAACTAAATCGTCGTACTTATTTAAATCTATATGAATATCATGATAAAAGTCACGTGAAATCGATGAGTTATAACGGCGATTGACCTTCGCTGTGACTGTCTTTATATGAGTGACGGGAACGGTGACGGTGAACGATGGGAGAGACGTGAATTGCGACACACTGTCGAGCAGTGGTGCATTCATCGCATGGCTAATAGGCAGTGTCTAGACACACGTGAGCGGTTATAAGAGAAGACACAAAAAAAAAAAAAAGTGAAAAAGGAAAAGAAGTCATACGACTTTTTATCATTTGGATATCTTTATTCGTAAGAGTGCATGCTGCTTGTGTATAGTTTTATACGGAGAAATAACGCATATAAAATGCAACAGTGAATTGAAGTCCGATGTATGATGTGCTAGTAAATGAAGTTGTGAAATGACGAACGCGGAAAAAATTAAAAAAGATGAAGTATATATAAACATATATTAGTATACATTTATTAGAATGGAAGATAAAACGAGCACAGTAGAAGAAAATGAAGGGAAAAGATGTGAAGAAACTGATTCTGCACAAACAAAAGATGCAGTGAAATTTCTTTTCATCCGGAAAAACGAAAAATAAAATTGACAACGCAAGCGCCGTGTATATTATGACAGCAGAGCTTTAGAAAAAAAAATTTTTTTTCCAGCAACACGACATTCAGCACTCTCCGGAATGACACAATCTTGTATACATAAACCTCAAGTCCGTATATTATACATATTTATGTACTTATAATATAGTGAACATGTCCATTTTTAAGATATAAACCAGAAAAATAAATATATTTTTTTTATTACTTTTCCCAGGGAGAAATGATAAATGAATTTATATTTTATGACTTCTATACAGATAATAAAAATTGAAAAGACCCGTAAATCACATGAAAGTACATTCCAAATATAAAATAATAAATAATTTAAAAATGAAAATAAAAATATGTGAGGGAATATAAATATAAAATTAATATAAATATACGTATGGAAAATTAGTGAGAGTATATAAAAGGGCGCGTCATTGTTGAAGTTTCGCATTGCGTGAGTGCGTCTAAAAATAAATACACATAGTTACAAATGAATAATACATGAGAATATATATAGATACACGTTAACTGATATAATTTTCATTATCTGCCTTAACTTCATTGTCAATGCAACGATGCAATTTGCAATTGTAAATTAATCCTAATTGTCTGACAATAAATTTTGTATACACACATCACTGATCATAAACAATAATTGACTAAAGCACATAAACATAATTTATACGTTGCATATATCAAACATATATTGATATTTATATTGTCAATAAAATCAATTGCGTTTGAACGGATTATTTAAGATATCTCGAATTATCCTGACTAATATATTGTATATTGATGATGATCTTCATGCTGTGGTCACTGTTTACGCAAATCCATTGAGCTTTGTGTCAAGCAAACAATTCAAGCCTATACGCATATATAATTACACATGTCTATCGTGTGTAAGCGTATTATACACATAATAGTATCAAATTGCTAATTAGTAATAAGTACAATTATGATGTGTTAAGTAATACGATGCATAGTAATGAGAAGACTTGAAAATGATTATAAAAGCTAACGAATAAATATTGATGGATATATTAAGGATAATTATTTATTTTTTTAATGAAAACGAAGTGCCAAAAATATTTGGAAGTGTTGAAATGTCAGTAATAAATAATAAGAAAGCTTGAAAATAATTATAAAAACTAATGAATAAATATTAATAAATATGGTTAGCATAAGCATTAATTTTTAGAATGGAAACAAAGTTCCCAAATATTAGTGAATGCTAAAATTCAAGTAATAAATGATAAAAAGCTTGTGAATAATTGTAAAAAGATAACAAATAAATACTAATACAAATATCAAGAATAATTATTCATATTTTAAATGAAAACAAAGTTCAAAATTTTTGGAAATGTTAAAATATAAGAAATAAATAATAAAAAAACTTGTAAATAATTTTAAAGGCTAAGGAATGAATATTGATAGATATATTAAGGACAATTATCTATTTTTTGAACAAAAACAAAGTGCGAAAATATTTGGTAATGCCAAAAAATAAAAAGTAATGAAATTGTAAATGAATTTAAATACTGTTCATGGAGAGCAGCGTAATAACATTGAAGGGGAATACACGTTGGGCTACTTCTGCATACAAATATCTATGTTTATAATTTAATAATGATTTTCCTCGATGTGATGTGCATATATTCACGATCAAATGAATATAAAGCATTAATTAGTTCGTTAATAACAAACGTTACGAATCGCCTCTTGTATTTTAGATTACTGAACTGTACATCTGTATATGATGGTTATTTCTGTATCTATCCATTCAGATATTATGTCTATGTTAATTAATTTGTTTATACCATCAAACTGAAATTTAGTTCGTATAGAAGAAAGAATGATAAAAATGAATTTATGAATTTTCAATCGAATATTATATTACAAAGTAAACGATATTATTTTCGTTGTATTTTTTTTTTGTAATATCCATAATGATTGATGGATTGACTATATGAAAATAATATCGGGTATATTTTCGTTGAGTGTAATCCATTAAGATAAAAAATTTGAATAATGTAAACGAGAAAAAAAAATACAGAGTGATTTCACATAAGCATAAAAAAAAATAAAGAAAGAACTAAAAAAAAAAATATATTTATAAATCTGCCAACGTAAAATGACAGGCGTGAAGATTTTTATGTTTAGCGACCTCATTAATAAAACAAAAATCACACAGATACCAAATAAAATAAACAGAAAAAAAAATAACCACCGGTTATTCGAAAAGAAAAATAAACCAAAACGAAAAACCTGAACAATAAATATTAATTCATTGTAATTACATTGCGTTATTTCGATGGGATAGTTCCAACTGATAATTCTTAAATTAAATTTTACTCTCCCTTACTAATAACAAACGACCGAAACAATCATATTCCGTCCCTTCTTGCCAAGAGAGTATATATATTATACTAAAAAAATAAAATTCGCTACCCACAAAATGCCTGAGGCATAAACTGAGAGACGTCACCTTTTATATATTCTTCCTCGCTTCATCATCATACGTACACATCTTCAACTCACTTACTCCACTGAATTTAACAGCTGATGTGGAGAGACTACAAACGAAATATTTCGCTTAGTATATATACGTATAATACATATACAATGAACCAGCACGCGGTCTTCCATCATTGCGCGTCACTTCCGCAGATTCACGTCCGCCCTCGGTAAAGGCATCGTTTATAATTCATGAATATACGCCCTGAGCCAACGTTGACATACTATCAAGTCAGAGAAAAATGGTTTAACGATTATTAGCATATGGGTAACGTACACATGTATACCAATACACAATGAGAAAAAAAATAATACTCTTTATCCATGCATGCATATTAATTTCATTGCCTAGTTTTATATAAGATAAATTCGTTGGTGACATAAGTGCAATCACGTCGATTGGACTAATTTACGTCACGTCACGGTTAGCCACGCTCTCTCGTTACAATCAAGCCTTCCTACGTCGCACTGCCACCCGGGACAATCAAGTTAATTGCACGCGTACTCTCTCAAGATCATATAAATAAAATTGAAAAAATTAAAAAAAAAAAATTACATTTGCATGTGCATCTTTAATTTTTTTATTTTTCAAATCATCCAAAGCTTTAATTTCAATCAAAGTTTATATATTTTTATTTTACTACGTGTTTCCAATTAATATAAATGTCCAAGGTAATTTTATAATCAATCAAATATCTATTCAATCTTTATGATTTTAATATATTATTTCTGATAAATATATAAATTTAATGCATGCTATAAAATGAAATAATTCCAGAGGCGTATATGCGTGTAAAATTAAAATAAAAAGACAAGTCAGCTAATATAAAGTCCGAGTTATATTTGAATAGTGCCCGCAGTTCTCAGTCTGTTTTATAGGATTATTATATTCAGTGATCCATCAACGTGCAAATAATAAATTATGTATGTAGATCTCTTAGTCTAAATATATATATGTGAAGAAGGAAGAGAAAGCTAAAGCGTACGTGGCCAATTGTTTTTATATTTATCCGGTATAATGCATGCAGTCCGACATCACTGGACTCAATCACGTTCCCCGAGGGGTTGTAATCTTTCTCTGACAGCTTTGGCATTTCGAATTGAATTGAGAGAAATGATCATGAGCACCTGCTGCTGTTGCTGCTGCTAGATGCTCTTGTTTATACATTGTAATATGCACGTAATAATAATATTCCGCCATTATTCATTGAAAACTCGATAGGATTACTTAGGAAATATATTATGCATTAAGTTTATGCATAAATAAATATAATTCCATCATTCAATGTTATTATAACAATTATGATTCATGAACTAAAGCTCAAATAATTGTGAATAATTGTAGAAGCTAACGAATAAATATTGATAGAGATATTAAGGATAATTATTCATTTTTTGAATGAAAACAAAGTGTAAAAATATTAGGAAATGTTAAAAAATCAAGTAATAAGTAATAACTAATGGATGCTTGAAAATAATTATAAAAACTAATGGATGAATATTAATAAATATGGTCAGCTTAAGTATTAATTTTTAAAATGGAAACAAAGTTCCCAAATATTAGTGAATGCTAAAATTTAAGTAATAGATAATAAAGAAGCTTGTAAATAATTATAAAAGCTAACCAATAAATATTAATACGAATATTAAGGATAATTATTCACTTTTTAAATGGAAACAAAGTTCAAAAATGTTAGTAAATGCTAAAATTTAAGTAATAAATGATAAAACAAGCTTGTAAATAATTGTAAAAGCTAACAAATAAATATTAATACAAATATTAAGAATAATTATTCACTTTTTAAATGGAAACAAAGTTCAAAAATGTTAGTAAATGCTAAAATTTAAGTAATAAATGATAAAACAAGCTTGTAAATAATTGTAAAAGCTAACCAATAAATATTAATACGAATATTAAGGATAATTATTCACTTTTTAAATGGGAACAAAGTTCAAAAATGTTAGTAAATGCTAAAATTTAAGTAATAAATGATGAAAAAAGCTTGTAAATAATTGTAAAAGCTAACAAATAAATATTAATACAAATATTAAAAATAATTATCCACTTTTTAAATGGAAACAAAGTTCAAAAATGTTAGTAAATGCTAAAATTTAAGTAACAAATAATAAAAAAGCTTGTAATTTATTTACAAATTACATTGAATCATTTTTTAAATTAATATACAATTGTCTTAAAATTATAATTGACATGATAAAAAATCAACTCCATATTCAATTATTTCATTATAAATAAATTAAAAAATACCATCAATCATGATATCCAATTTTTGACTAATTAAATTATTGATAAAATATAAATGAAACAAATATATGGCTACATAAATTAATTATAAATAAAACATTTTTATTGACAACCAATTATAATTGTGATTTGTTCGTCATCGGCATTACATTCGTATTTTTACCAGCAATTCAACATATCTTGAAAGCAACCCCTCTTATATTATATTTATTCGTGAGTGACTCATTCGTGATTAGAACACAAAATGAGGGGTGTGCGCATGAAGAGATGAATCTTTTGCGGTACTATATATTTACTATGTGTGAAAGAGAATGAAAGAAATAAAAGAAGAAAAAAAAAAAATAAATGTAGGGCCTGTGGCTTCACCCTCATATCTTTTTTCGAACACTATGATGGAGGGTCGCTCCTGAAGAACAAGCGAGCACGAGACCATATCCACAGTGGGTTAATATATACATATACATATATATACATAACTTAAGTCTTCCCCCATAGACGCAAAGTTCTTCAGTCAACAAGATTCAATGTGAAAGCCCCTGTGTCTTTATATTCTACTTTTATTTTCTATATCCCTTTTTCTTCTTCCACTCTCTTGTTTCGATATGCTCGCCGCCATTTTTATTATCGTCATATAGAAGATATGTTGATGATAAAGTGCAAAAGCGAAAGTGTAAGAGGGTGAAAAAATTATGACAAAATGCCTTATACTATTATAATGGAAGCACTCGACTACAAAAAAAAAAAAATATTGCAACGGTCAATGAAGTCACGCTTTTTCATTCTGCTTTTTATATAAATACATATCCTGTATATTATCTCTAGTTAGTATAAATAAGATGTGTGTGAAGATATATAATAGAGAATAATATAAAATAAATGATAAAGATCAGTTATATGGAAAATGAAGGAAAATATTTGATAAAATTCATGCCAAGTTTTTATAATCTTAAATTCACATTTAAGCAACAAGTTGGCGCACAGACAAGGAATATATTAGCTCGAACAAATCAATTACGAAGGAGGTAGAAAATTTATTATATTTTTAGATAGATGAGAGATAATAAAGTTGATGAACTTGAGAGAAAAAATTATCTGTTGATTAATAAATAATATTTCATTAAAGAAAATTCCTGCTTTGCATTTATGTATATGAATTATAATTATAATCGGACTACGTTGGATAAAATAAAAAATAATATAGAAAATATATAAGAAAATAATATAAATTTGCACCTAGTTAAAAATTTAATTTCCCAAGCTCTCTTATACATGGTATTAGTAATGTGGTTTGCTATACATATTCATCTCTTCTGCTCTCTCATATATTCTCTTTCTCTCAGTGTATATTATACATATATGCTATTTCGTTTTATCAAATTTATTTAACAGAATTTTCCATGTCTTTTTTCGTTTTTACAGCGCATTAAAATTTAATTTTACTCTTTGTCGTCACAAAGTATTTAGATCAATTCGAGTATAAAAAATATTACACTGTCTAAAATATTGAAATAAATTACCGAAATTTATCATGGAACACTATAAAAATTAGTTAACATAAACATATTTATGCAAATAAATTTCCTTGTAAAATAAAAATAAACTGAAAAATGTCGAGGGAAAAAAATGAAATAAAATTGTGATTGCACTATTAACAAAAAGTTAAACTAAATTTACAACTGAATGGCTTTCATAATCATTCACAATAATTCCCCAATGACCTGAAGAGTCACTGAAACATAGACATATTGTACATAATACACATATGATTGTTGAAGTTTTAAATTACTGCGTTTTGTCACGCTCAATTATCTCTCAATGGCACTAATTGTAATTCACTGCAAGTTTTATACAGTATAACAATGTCACTGCTCGAGCTCTCATCATTGAGTAAAGAGTATAACAATAAGAAAAATAAAAAGGGAGAAAAAATTAAAAAAAAAAAAGTAGAAGCTAAATTCCATATTATATTATACAAATGCGTCGACATTTTCTCCCAAGTGAAAAACACATCGTATTCGTAACAACTAAACTCCAGGACTTTTCCGTCACGCATAAACTTTAGCTATACTTCACAACCACACCGCAAAAGAAGAAAAAATAAATAAAAAGGAATGAAACAAAGATAAAGAGAGTGAGAAAGAGGAAAAGGAACTGAAAGAAAAGTGAGGTCAGGGTCTAATCGTCGAGTAAAGTATAACCGCGGCCTCTCACAACGTACGTTTGAATCACAGGAAAAGAGTGCGCAAATATATATACTCTATACGTGCGAACATGAATCGAATGGTTTGCTAATATACAACAGAGTATTTTATACACATATGTAAATTCTCAAGTCAAAGAGATAATTATCTGTAAATGAAAAAAAAAAATATATATTTAAATATATACTAAGAGAATATATTTCTATATGTAATTATATTTAACATCAATTTCTATCAATCGCAATAAATTATTATTAGATGAATGTCGACAATAAAACAATAATTATACTCCTCTATTGCAGCAATATATAATACACAATATAATTAATTCATAAATAAATATCTAACTGCCATGTAAATGCGCAGTATTTGCAAGAAAAAAATAATGAGAACAAAATATAAAAATATAAAAATATTAAACATATTACATTATATTTAAATATTAAATTTTTACTATACACAATGTTTATTAGTAGTGGATTGTGCTTTATCTAACATTATTCTGCATAGAAATATATTTTTCATAGTCGAAAATTCCGAGACAGAGTCAATGCGTGCCACAAATTGTTAAACTTCGTCTATTCTCGTGATATAAATTGTACGTGGATATTTTTCTCTCACTTTCACATATTTCAAACAGCTCATACCTTACCTACTTTACACTTTTATGCATACATATGTATGTATATATTTATAATCATAAAAATACTTATACATATGTACATATGGTATAATAAAATAGGGCAAACACATGTGGTATCTATAATTCTGCAGACTGTGGGCGCGTGCGTTTAATTTTTTTCTTCTTCAATAAATTATAATTTTTTTCCTCTTTATTTTCGTGTTTTTTTTTTTAATATTATCATCTTGAAACCAATCGTTGTTTAACAAGCTATAAACCAACTCTGTTGAGTTACATACCATCTTTGGCGTCATCCTAATGTTTAACAAGTCACAACGTGTCGTTATTAGTCATCGGATACTGCATCAAAGACGGTACAATGCATAAAATGTTATTTAATTTTTTTTTTATTCACGACTGTGATATTTTTATTATGTAAAAATAGTTGTAATAAATTTAGCGACAATATGACGATGACAATAATAATTACTGCACTGTTGTGTAGTGTCTAATAATTTATTTATGTATATTAGATAAGAGATTGAATAAATTATATTGAGTAGACGCAATGCAATAACTAATTCGATGGATTTTCATTGGATTATTCAATTGTCAATGCCGCCTCGAAGTGTGGTTAAGCTTTTCAATTTGTGCCTATCAAGTTTAGAATCTATAGCACGCTGAATTTATTTAAATGATTGATGTAAATATTGAATAAATTAATGATAAATTGTTGCATGAAGAAAAAATTATCAAACAGAAAAAAACATTGTATGTATTGAAGAATTCTTTCGAAAAGACAATTATCGCGTTTAGAAAATTGTTTATTACCTGTTAATAATAATATTTATTTATTAAACAGCTTTGAAAATATTTTTATTACTTATAAATATAATAAATATACTCAATAATAATTGCCAGTTTTAATAGATAAATAAAAATTGTTAAATCATCGACAAGAATTAAACGATTTATTGAATAAAAAAGAAATATATTTTTTTATCTTCTTATCATCGTTAATTTATTAATTAAAATATTAATAAATAAATTGTATTTTGATTATATATATACATATATATCAAGTGATATACATGTATATTAGAATGTTTCATTTTTAAGCGATATTTTTGATTGTCTGTCATGTCTGAAAATCTGATAATTTAAAAAAAAAAAAAGATTTTTTCGTTTGAAAAAAAATTCTGAGTTAATTAGAGGCTTATCTAATTCAAAAAGTCGATTTCCCACATAAATAACAGTGCGATTACATTGTTGATTCAGCTTTATATAGCGTTCATTGTAAGATAATAATAATTAATGTCGAATTAATAAATTTCAGTTTGAAAAAAATTTGTTGTCAATTATTATCAACTTTCACCTTTCCAGCTCTACAACTCGAGAACTGTTGGTCGGAGAGCATTTGCAGTAATAAACTTTTTTGTAGCAAATTTAATGCCCTACAAAAGCTGTACATTCATTTTTTCAAAAAAAAATTTTTGATTACCAAAAAATCGATTTGAAGTCGAAAAAAAAATGTTTTCTCGTCTTATTTATAATGGAAAATCAAATTTTTAAATTCGCTAAGCCTCTAATCAACTCAGAATTTCCTTTCAAACGTGAATATTTTTATTTTTTCATCATAAATTTTATCTGGGTTTATTATTAACTATATCTAATTAACAAACTCTTCATCTCCACGATCAAAATATTAAAATTAATATTCACTATTAGCTAACAAATTCACTACTCCACACAAATATATAATATATTTATTGCAATAAATTTCCACCATATTCAAACTTATATATACACATATATCTATCATGATGTTACACATATAGCAAAGTTACTTTTCTGTAACATCGCGGTCCTCATGTACATATATATATCTATATAAATATACACATACGTAAGAGTTTAGAACGACAATTTCACGGTTCTTCAAGTGTAAAAATTCTAGTGCTGTAGATGATGAAGGAGCTTCAATATAAATACAAAAATATCCATGTATGAAAGTGAAAAACGAGAATGAAAGATAGTGAAAATGAAATATATATCTATAGATCTCTGTAGTACTGAAAAGATTCAACATCCATACATATATAGACATATATACAATATATATATGTATAATCTTCCTATACAATCACGAAATCAATATGGAGAAATGAATACATTTTTTTTCCCCAATTTCATTTCGTTTTTGTACCCTCTTTTTTCATTCTCTGAATACTTCAATGATTGCAACGGTATTTTTAAATATAATCAAATGCCAATTTTCACAAAGTACTAATAATCATATATCTATATATACATACGTAAATATATAAAATATTAAATGGAAATAAATTCCGTAATGATAAAATTTTATATCTATGTCTGTATATTAAATAAACCTATGCAGGTATTAACTTGAAAGTGTTCTAAGAATTGACATCAATACACATAACTTTTGGAGTGTGAACAATATACATATGTACATAGTATGTATATGTGTATGTAGATATGGTTAAGTATATGAATTTCACTTAGAAATAACAGCGGAAGTCGTTTTGCCAGACTGTTGATACTGAAAATTGTAGCACACATGTATATATATTAATAGTGAAATGCTCTAACGCATGAAAGTTTATTACTGCGACAAGCTTGAATATACATATAAACCTATCCAACATTCAGAATGTGTATATAAGTGAATATTTCAGTCTTAAATGTCGTGAATAATGCGCATCAATCGTGTGCGCATATTTAGCGTCGATCGACGTAAATATCTCGCTGATAGATGGGAATATACTATTATATATTGTTGAAGAATAATATTCAGGATGAAGTATTCAACATATATAAACACGTTTTACATAAATAATAAACAGATGAATCAATAATAAAAAAAAAGAGGAAAGAAAAACGAGTTTTTTACTCGCTAAAAACTCGCAAAGAAACAACCATTTAATTAATGATAATAATAGACATTATTATTTGTCCAAGTCTTGCTCTATAATTTTTTGCATGGCTGCGCAACAGAATAACTATAACGCTACAACCCCTCTCTATATAATATATGTATATGTATAATAAATATTTATGTCAGTGCACAAAAGAGAGGGGAAAAAATAGCACAAAGAATATATATCAGATTGATCATACACGATTGCTGTGCTCATTTTATCCTCACAATTGTCAGTAAAATTGTCCGTTTATGTATATTGTATATATATTTTATGTGCTACAATAAAAGCATTATCGTGCCACTCGAATTTATCAGACATTCGGAAGCCCTTCTAGATGTATTATATGTTAAAAAAAAAAAATTTATCGTGAATGATATGTGAAAATTCTAAATAAAATTCTGAAAAAGACGAATTTATTCAAAGGACTGTATCTATTATTTTGGATAGTAGATACTATTCGTTTATATATTTAGATACATGAAAAATATTTATATGTATATGTAGACATTGACATAAATCGAAATCGTTGTGCAACGACGAAAATCCAATATCCAATCTCCTGACGTTCAAAGTAACCGCACACTTGCACACATGACAATGCATATCGCAGAATAATATAGCAATGTGTATGTATACACTTCGACTGACAGGAAATGGAAGTGCACAAAGGCTCATTGAGATTTACATCTATATATGTATACATACATTTGTATCTAAAAGCACAGACTGTTTGCCTCGATAATATGTACATTTGCAATATATATAAAATCAAGTTTATAATAAGAATAAATGAAAATTTATTTTCGATGGATTTATATAAAAATAGAAGAAAAAAAATTTTTTTCCTTAGCATAAAGAAATATTTGATGATTTATTGAGTGAAAATATAGTGTGTAGAAAAATTTATTGTGAAATAAATTGCAATAAAAAAATCCTCAGAGCTTTTTGAGATAGTCTCTACTGCAGTAAGCTGTGAGGAAAAAGAGGTATCCATGACGAGTGAGGGAGTAAAGAAAATTGGTGTATAGTAGAGGAAGAGTGACATGAAAAAGCCAATTTTGAAAAAAGGGATAAATAATGTAAAAGAAAATAAATAATTCAAAAAATTTGTATAATACGTAATAGCTTATTCCTTTATGTAAGTAATGTCATAAAACATTGTTCAAAATTATCGGTATTTTTGGACTTCTAACCATTTATAAAAATGATAAAATTCGGCTCTTTCATAACACAGGCATTGAAAAAGCCAAGTTCTTATTACAGGAAATTTTAGATTAATGAAGATATTATTTACTAATAATGTTAAGATATAATTTTATATCTTATATAATTATAAAACGTTTTATATAACGCAAACTCTGGATAAAATATTCACTTAAATCTAAGAAATTCTTATAAAATTAGCCGTTTGAGATCAATCATTACAATGTGACTAGGTACGATCTTTTTAAGAACTCATATAATTTTATTTGATGTATCTGAGTCTGTATCATTATTTATTTTGGATTTCTTAGTAAGAGCTTTTTGAAGGGACCATATAAAGCTGGCTTTTTCATCGCATTGCAGCCCAGCTCTTTCAAAACATATTCTCCCAAGAAACATATAACCCCGAAAATTAGTATAAAATTAAAGATTTGCCTGCAAAATCTATATGGTATTAGAAGGCCTAATATATCTATAAAATTATTGTACAATCATATTACTATTAATTTCATCCGTGTAGACGCCGTTTATTTTTGATAAACTGTTAAATGTTGGTGGGTGACATTTAACTAGTGTATTACTATCTTAAAATAATAATATACATCCATGATTTGTAAATGATAATGGCTATTTCAAAACTTGACTCTTTCATGCCACTCTTCCCCTAACACAAGGCACAAAATTGCGCGGGTCGTGGTGGAAGTTGCGAGAATTTTTAGACTCAGTTTTCTTCTTTTGCTTCTTCCTGTATATCCGCTAGTGCGCGAGTATCGATCTCTCGCCGACATAGCTTGCGCCCTCCGGACACTCACACACACACACACACTACACAGAGACAGACATATACATACATATGTATACATTCGTATATCTATCCTCTCTTTGTTCACCCCCGCTTTCCGCATCGCCCACAAATTGTGGATTCGGCGCGATGGCCCGCGTATACTTCGGTCAACATTTTCCTGATTTTCCACAGCGTCTCGAACACACATCACTCTCTTGTTGGTTTCTTTACTTTTGGAATTTAGCCAAACGATCATAAAAAACTTTATATTTGTATACCTAACATTTACTATTATATATAAAGAGAAATGAATATTATGATGAAATTAAATATTTAGAGTGAAATAAAGAGAAATTTTATAAAAATAAAAAGTGTCCTAATAAATTGCAGGAAAAAATAATTCATCAAATAAAATAAATTCATTTATATCTAATATATATAATGAATAAAAACTAATCAATATAAAATATTATTTTAAATATTGAAAGTAATGAAAATAAAAAGAAAAAAGTTTAACTTTTAGTTAATCAAAATATAGATTGGATATATATTTTTCTGAATATCTGATGGGGTGGTTTGAAACCAAACTGCGAGATGATCAATAGTCCCGATGAGTCATTCCAAGCGTATGTATACCCATATATATATATATGTATATATATATATACTTGAAAATTCCAGCATAGAGAATTGCTACCATCCACTATAGAATGCGAATAAACTAGAGGGTTGTAGATGAATACATATATACATATCTATATCTATATTATTTCTCTATTCACTCCCTGTCTCATTGACGAAAGAACAATTATATACAGCTCCACTGATGAGAGAGCATAAAAGATTGACCTCTGACAATTTAACAAATGAAAAATACATATATAAAAAATAATAAATTTTTCGTTCTTCTTATACCAACAAAATTGTCACGATCTCCCTACCACTATAATAATATTCTTCATCAAATTAATGAAAAATTTATTCATAACAATATCAAAAGAATTAAAAAAAAAAATAAAAAAATATCTTTATATTTCTTAAAGAAAAAAAATAAATAAATATAAATAAAACTATTGTATACTTTTATTCACACACATATTCTCAAGCATTCAGACACATCTTGAATGTTATATAGTTTCTTCAGTGTTACAGTCTCTATTTACTATAATAATAATAATAATAATAATAATAATAATAATAATAATAATAATAATATACGCAACAACAAGAGAACCGGCGTCACTGGCGCCGGATAACGACTTTGTTATGCATGCCTATAATGCTTCTAGCAACGTCTGGAACTACGTTATGCCACCCCTCGCACTTTTCATAGTTACTCACACCCCAGAATAACTGACGTATAACTCAACTCTCCTTACGCCATTCGCTATTTTGCTATTGTCATTCACTTCTATCGTTATCTCGCCCTTAAAACAAGAGTACAATAACCTTTTGAACCTTGTTTATGATGGTCAATATATATAAAGACGAATTAATAAATAAATTTAAATAATATACACTATAAAACACTGGAGGAAAAATGTAAATTCAATATATACGTAATAAAAAAATAAATAAATAAATAAATAAATGATGAAAAGTATATATTATAACATGCACATATACCGGAAATTGCTTATCTTTTTTATATACTTTAGTATATGAATGATCGAAATGTAAACAGTCGGAAATTTAAGACAGAAAGTTATAATCTTATATAAATATATACTAGTGTATATATATTGTTATATGAGTCTTGTTGATAATATATAACTGATATTAATTATCTTGAAATATATAACTTAAAAATATGAAAATATAACTTGGAAAAATTTTAATAATTAAGGGCATGTGTATGTATTTTTTTTTATTTTTTTATTAATCTCATCGTCTGACATGCGATGGCCCTGAATAAAGATCGTTTTGAGTGACCAGTTGTCCTTGACAATGAACTGGTTTTTGTTCGATGGACCATAAATATCTATAGGGGAAATATATCTACTGTGAATCGTTGTCATTTATACTGAATCTGAATATATAAATAAAACGATCACATATCAAATATTTACTTGTCAATAAAACCATAACAAAAAGCACAATGCAAAACATATTGTCCCTGTTATTAAAATAAAAATAAAAAATCAATTTTATTAATATACGTAAGTTCATTTTGATTTTCTTGACGATGAATTTATTGAATTTAGTTAATTTATATTTTCGACGAGGATAACACAACGTTGTGTCATCGTTTGCACACCCATCTTAACAAGAATCTATCGCCCTTATATAGCAATTATGTTTCATATATATCATCGTATATATCAAAACAACACTGAGTCATCAAACACCAATATTAAACGCCGGAAGAACTGGTATAGAACAAATTGATTGAGGCAATCTAACATTAATCGTGAGTAGTGCATTTTGAGTAATATAACCACCGGATATAATAAAAAAAAATCGATTTCAAGTAAAATCAATATTAAAAAGAGCAAAAAAAAAAAATTCTAAAAAGTCATAATTAATAATGAATTATTATCATTGAATTTTGTCTTTCTAATTTAAATATAAAAACAATATGTAAAGTGTAATGCAATCATTATAGCGCATATAATACTACACTGTATAACATATTATGTGAAGCAATTAAAGTGAAAAGAAAAATGAATAAATAAATAAAAAAAAATAATTCAAGAGTCCATACAGGCGTGAAAGGAACCGACACATTATATAGCGTGAGACCCAACGAATATCAACGTGATCTCGTTGTTAATATTTGTATACACACACAATAAATATTAATCGACTGGTATATATAATACCATCAACGAAAGAACGGACACGGTGTAATGACGGTTTATATACACTTGAGAGTGCAACTGCCAATAAATCATTTAAAAGTATATATACAGAAAATAAAACATTTGTTTATAGAAATAAAAAGTACATATTAGCCGCAAGCATTAATACAATTTGTGTGAAATAATTCTAGCAGATGAATTTAAATAGATAATATACTGCAGCGATGATGATGATGATGATGATGATGATGATGATTACAGAGAACTGTTCTGAGTAAAACTAAAGAGTGTTGCAGCAAGAAATGATTCAAGAGAATATCCAGACACGCGCGTTTACACGAAAAAAAAAAACAAGTTACTAAAATAAAATTAAAAAAAAATATATTGCAACTAAATGTATAATAAATATATAACACATGATGCTAATTGTGTATCGTGTATGATTGATAATGATCACAGACAGACCTCTAGTAATTTATTTTCTTCCTTATTCCTCTATGCCATCTCTTTCTTCAATCATCAATAATATATAAATAATTTTATCTCTCCATTTTCTCTCCCTCAAAGACAAGATATTTATATCTGTATAGATAAATAATAAATAAATAAAAGCATGCAAATTCATAGGATAAAATTGAAAAATATTATATACTTAGAAATATAATCCTTTTAATAAATAATTAAAATATGTCTAGAATATAAAATTGAATATTTAATTAAATTTGTATGGAATAAATTAATTGAAAATGAAACCTAAATATATAAAATTTAAATTCAATCCGGATATTAATTCTCTTTCTCTTTTATTTCCCTAAGCAAAACGCTATTATACCGAACCCGATATGTATGTATTAAATTTGATCGTGTGGACCATAGACCGATGCAAGAACGCAGTGTACCGAGGCGACTAATTAAATTTAACCGCTTGGAGAGCAGCAATTATTTTCTCTCAACGGCACAGCTCCGTGTGTGATGACAACCTATATACGAAACTCGAGATCCAAGAGTCCCAAATGTCCATACATCTACATACACTGCATATATATCATCACTTTTAACTTATATAATATCGCCGCACACAAAAACACGTATATAGGTACAAATGCGAGTCCACAGAGGAATCAACTAATAAACAAACACGTTAAGCATAATATTGCGTGACAAAAATATTAAGCAGTTCGTTATCCTACTGTTTTCATACCAAACACAATGACACACTAATCAAGACACCGCCTGTGTTATACTATTATTATGTTAACTATTATTTATTATTTTATTTTATTTTTTTATTTCATATTTTACTTCACTTTATATTCGCTGAATGAGGAAACTAAAATAAAATACATAGAATTTTTAACAAGGCGTTCCAATACACGGAAAAATATATTATTCTACTACCATAAAATTTGTAACATACTGTATAAACTATATACATATTACATATGTATATAAATAACATAATAACAGGAGAAATAAAAATGTAAAAATTATGACAGAAAATAAAAATGAACGAGAGAAAATTTTTAAGTGTATATATATTATATATAACGAATGTAGCATAAGGCAAAGAAAAGTTGTAAAATAATATATAAAGGACCTTAGTGTCCTGACCTGTGACTTGAACTATAGCAAATTGGCCAATTACATTTTCTCTGTCGTCCCTGTAGTTCTCTTCACTGATTCGCCTTCATGTACACTCGATATCCTAGAATTACTACCACACCACTGTACTCAAATGCAGCATTAATTTCACACTAAAATATTTCTACGCATATATATACATATATAGAGGTATATATGTTATATATATATATATATATATATATATATATATGCACACATACATGTATATATGCATATAAAAATGCTTTACTGTTCCTCATAAAATCTCTCCTAAAATTTTTCTTTCCCAATTTTTTTTTTTTATTTTTTTTTATGTAAAACTATATACATAATATTTTTTATTTATTATCCCTTTTTCTCTTTCTGTTGGTCTATGTAGAATTGTCCTCATCAGTTTGTTCGAGGGCAGAGAGTCTTTAAAGTGAGATTAAATTGCTGGATACTGGGCATTACTATAGTGGAAACGAATATAACGACAGAGGCGATAAGGGTCGCGAGACGTCGGCACGTTTCAAACTCAATATATAAATTAAATATATATAGATATAGGTATATATGTATATGTATAAACCTATGGCTACATGTCTCGTGAGAAAGACGTTGGGGTTTGGGTATATAAGGAGACGATAAATCGAATCGAGCGAAAAAAAAAAGAAAAAAAAAGAAAAATTGAAAACCTGATATTCAAGATCGACTTCTTGAATTTTTAATAAAGTACTGAAGACTATGTATATATGTACATTGATGTAGTATTATTATTACATTGATAAGAAAAATTATTTCCAAAAATAAAAGTCCCAAATTCATTATATTATAAACCAAATATTTGTTCTAGATAATTAATCTCTATTTTCAAATTAATGTTATTTATTTGGTGCTCCCAATTTTTTTTTCAGTGTATTTATATCTAACTCATTAAAAATCATGTGAATTAATTCTAAAAATATATTTTTATTTTTCTCTATAATTATATTCGTCTTTAGAAATTGATAGATAATTTTTTTTCTACTTTTTTTTTTTTTTTTTTTTTGATTATGATGTATTAAAGTGTGTAATGGAGAAATGTAATTTAATTATTATTATTGCCGAATTTAGGAGAATAAAAAAAAAAAGTTTGTATTGGATTGATGAAGTAGACATACGAATGATATATTGTGATGATATTTTGAAGAGATTGTGAAATAATATATAGATCTGGCATCGTTTGAGTATTTTCACAAAGGCCACTCTCACTTTGTCTGCATATAGTGATATATAGACACATAATACATATACATATGTATATGTGTGTGGAATATATATACATATACCATATGTATGGCGTGACTATACTGGTCGACACTCGACACCATGACCACAACGGCATTGTACTCACGAGTGGATTCTTTTATTATTTATTTTTTTTATTTTTATCTTTTTCGTTTGGCACCTTTGTCGCTGAAATTTTTTTTTTTTTTTTTTTCGTGTTTGCACATGCATTTTTTCGCGAATGAAGTTCCCCTAATTGTACTTACCTAAGATATGTCCGTAATTATTTATGCATATATATATGTTTAAATGTATGTGTGTTTGTATGTAAGCACATGCATAAAATGCAAAGCTCTACTGTCTGAAGGAGATACTTTTGAATACGAGAAAGCCAAAGAAGTGGTGTAAAAATTGGCCCAGTAATTTTTTTTTTATATTTAAATATTTTGAATAAATTTATAAATAAATATAAATATATTTGAATAGTTTGAATATATTTATTAATAAATATAAATGTATTTAAATAGTTTGGATATATTTATTAATAAATATAAATGTATTTAGATACTTTGAATATATTTATGAATAAATAAAAATATATTTAAATACTTTGAATAAATTTTTAAATAAATATAAATATATTTAGATGCTTTAAATATATTTATTAATAAATATAAATGTATTTAGATACTTTGAACATATTTATAAATAAATATAAATATATTTAAACACTTTGAATATATTTAAATACTTTGAATAAATTTTTAAATAAATATAAATATATTCAGATACATTAAATATATTTATTAATCAATATAAATATATTTATATAATTTAAATAAATTTATCAATAAATATAAATATATTCATTAATAAATATAAATGTATTTAGATACTTTGAATATATTTATAAATAAATATAAATATATTTAAATACTTTGAATATATTTATAAATAAATATAAATATATTCGAATACTTTAAATATATTTATCAATAAATATAAATGTATTTAAGTACTTTAAATATATTTATAAATAAATATAAATGTTTTCGGATACTTAAAATATATTTATAAATAAATATGAATATATTTAAATATTAAAATATTTAAATACTTCAGAATTTTCTGTATAAAATTCTCTAAAGACTTTCATTTTTTTTTTTATTCATAAACACACATGTGCTCGTGGTTATGTAATTAATTATATAGTGAAATAAATATATTTTCACTTGATAAAATTCAATCAAAAGTGTTCTGCAGTTTCAATCACGAACGTTAATACACTCATCTTTTATTAAAGAGTAAAAAGTGAAAGCAATGTGCAGTAAATCGTACAGGTATTTTCAACCACTTGATTCTTCACATACCTATTCTTTCATCAGAATTGAACAATCGCTCGGAATTATTTCCGACACTCAACCATGAAACGTAAAAAAAAAAGAAGAAGAAAAATGAGAAAATGTTAAAAAAAAAAAAAAAAAAATTCAATAGATAAAGGTATTGCCAATAAATTTTCTAAGCGCACTGTACCATCAATCGAGTCTGCTGCTCCTATACATTTTCCCTGTCATTCTTCACCGCCCTATCTGCACATACTGCCTCACTCAAATATATCCCCATAAGGGGTGGCCAATTTCGTATCCATGTATATAAAATATAAAGCGATGAATTCAAGCATACACGACCAACCGACACACGATCGAATTCCGCAATAAGTCTTTGTTACATTAATTCATGTGCATATACTATACATACTTTAGAGCCCATAATGAATATAAAAAATAAATATAAATTTGCCAAACCAACCAATATATTCTTTTAAAAAAATATATACAATGAAAAAAAAAATATTGAAAAAATAAAAATTATATTTAAATATGAAGAAATATTTACATAGCAACAAATATATTCTGTTTTTTAATTAATTTATCCCACGATTTCATTAAACTTTATCCACAAAAAAAAGAAATATTTTTGTTGGAAAAAAAATTCCAAGTTTATTAGAAGCTAAGTGAATTCAAAAATTCAATTTCTCATATAAATAAGACGAGAGAAAAATTTTTTTTTTTAACTATTAATCGATTTTTTGGTATTCAAAAATTTTTTTTGGAAAAAATGAATGTACAGCTTTTGTTTGGCGCTAAATTTGCTACAAAAAAGTTCATTACTGCAAATGCTCTCCGACCAACAGTTTTCGAGTTGTAGAGCTGAAAAGGTGAAAGTTGATTATAATTGACAAAAAATTTTTTTTAAACTGAAATTTATTGATTTGACATTAATTATTATACTACAATAAACGCTATAATGCTGAATCTACAATGTAAGAGCTAAATAGCATTTATTGTAATATAATAATTAATATCAAATCAATAAATTCCAGTTTAAAGAAAATTTTTTGTCAATATTAATCAACTTTCACCTTTTCAGCTCTGCAACTCAAAAACTGTTGGTCGGAGACCATTTGAAGTAATGAACTTTTTTGTAGCAAATTTAACGCCCTACAAAAGCTGTCAATTCATTTTTTCCAAAAAAAATTTTTGACTATCGAAAAATCAAGTTGAATTCGAAAAAAAAATTTCTCATGTTATTTATATGAAAAATCAAATTTTTTAATTCACTAAACCTCCAATTAAACCAGGAATTTTTTTCTTTATAAATTATCTGATTTTCAGGTATGACAAACAAAAAAAATTATCGCCTGAAAATGAAACACCCCAAAATATATATTATAAAATCCATTAACACTCAGGGTCTTTAGTTTGCATTAATTACCTACATCCATATACAAATGTTTATGATGCACATATAATACATATTATGAAGGAAACGCGACGATAGTGAGCCTTGATTTGCCGCTGGTTATGCGATAATCCGCTTCGTAACCTCGGATCCCAGTATAAAGAACAGCATTGTAATGTTTCACGTTGTTTACACGAATATAAACAACTATATTGCACGCATTTCTTGTACCTAAAATATTACTACGCTCTCACACGCATTTATATTTTACATATAAGCCTATATGTATATAATATGTACGTATACGTTATTCATACATATGTATAACAATAAATACATACACATGTTCAAATGTATAACGTACAGTTGGTATACTTATATAAAGAATAAAGCTGGAGACTGAATAGCTCGAGAGTAGTTGGCAAATATATGAAAGAGAGAATTATATAGAATAAATAAAATAATTGAGGTAAAAATATTGGAAAGTACTCGCTACTGACATCGATGGTTACTTGTGTGTGTCACCTGGGACATATTATCGCCAATGCGAGGGTATAAATTACCGGTAATATATAAAATAAAACTACAGGTACTCTCTATAAGCATCACAATCAACAATCGATTCTTCAGACAATAATTTCATTCTATATTTATTTATTACACTTTATAAAACACGTGTATATAAATATGAAAATCTTTATGTAAATATAAATATTTTATACAGTAACCCGAATTTTTTTTTATCCCTCCATAAACAAAAGAAAAAATACAATTTATAAATACATAAAAGTATACACACATGTATATAATAAATAATGAAAAATTTAATTGTACAACAAATAATATATCGAAAGAAATATTTGCTTTGCTTCGTCTCATAGTTCGTCAATGTCAACGCTAAAAAAAAAAATATAAAAAAAAAAAAACAACCATTTTTCCAACACTTTAAAAATCAAATAAAATATTTGTGTGTCATGATTATATAAAACATTCAATAATATATTATAATTTATTCATAATATATACAAAATAATATATTTTATTTTAATCTAATTTTTATAGACCATTGAATTATAATATATTTTTGAAAGTGTATACATAAATCGACGCCATTAATTCACTGCGCGCACAAACAACTGATCGATGCACATGTATTGTGTACGTATATGACGTTACATCTTGCCGCTCCAGGGTCGAATATTTATCTATATACATATATGTCTGTGTGCCTGTGTGTTTATAATACCTATAGCGCGCGATGAATATAAAGGAAAAAACACCGAACTAATTTTTTTTTTCTTTTTTCTGACCGTCTGCCCCAACTCGCTCACGTCGCCACGAATATATATATATATATATTTATGTACATAACATATATATACCCAATGTCGAATAAGTATATATGTATATATGTTCCAGTAGAGTATATAAAACCAGGTGAGTTCCAATGCAACACGTACTGCCTACTACGTTTATATATGTATTCATATATAAATATATAGATAGGTATATATACCTAGTACACACTAATTCCCTTTCGAATGATATTACCCACGCGTGTCGCCATTGTTCCCCATGAAAACTGGAGGATATAATGTAGTATGTGTTTATATATGTACGAGTACTATAAATAAATTGGCGATGAAGTGAGGTTATTGCGATTGATTCAAAAATTGATGGTACACTAAAAAAAAAAAAAAATGATAATAAAATATTTTTAAACACAAAAAGGGCGAGCGTATACGGTGCGTTATATGAATCACTAATATATTAAACATGATGAATATGAAATATTTATACGTGTACGAACGTGTTTATGCCGGATATCCGTTGAGATAGAATTTATAGTAAAATATTTATTTGCGAGGTGTATTTTTTGGTTTAGTTAATTTTTTAAAACAATTATGGGTATGTGAATGTTTGAAGATTAATTGTTAATTATGAAATCAGTTGAGAATAATCCTTTATACATATATAAATTTCATTTGTTGTCGGTTAACAAACAACTTTGTTTCATCAAATGTAAATATGTGTTATTGAGTAAATGGAGGAATGGAATTATTTTATAGAAAATGACAAGCGCAGTGAATTTAATTCACAACCTTGTATGATGAATGTTTATTTATGCATCAGAGAGAGAGAGAGAAAGAGAAAATGTAAAACATACAATGTATGTAATATATGTATATTACTTGTTTCCTGTGTATATGTAGTTATTTTTATGTTTTATCAGAATTGATTGATATCAGTGAGTGAATTTATTCTTGTATCTGTGTTTATGTTCTCTTTGAGAATATTATCGATAAGGTTGATGATATTTTTTTGAATAAAAACCCGGTTATATATCGAGACTTGGGTGATTTCTCCAAATTCATTCAAGAAAAAGAAATCGATAAACTCAATTAAATAAAAAAAAAAAACTTCTTCATGTTATTTTTAATATTGAAAAATATATTTTTATTTAAATACTTTTCAATTTTTTTTTTACTAATATGTGATTTATTGGAAATTAATTTGTGCAACGCAGTGAATTCTACAATTTTTCCCAATAATAGCTGAATGAACATTTTAATATTAACAATATGAAAAAAAAAAAAAACATATTTATGTCATTAATTATTTTCGATAGACATTTCCGATTGGAAATAAATTTTATAACGATGGATAATTTTTTTTTGAAACATTTATAAACGATATATATTTTAATTTTAAATTAATTTGCTCGCACGAGGACCTGGTGAGATAGAAAGCTGATAAATTTACATGCAACATACAATATATAACATAAACTAATATATATAAATAAAAAATTTAAACAAAATAAGAATGGATAAGATTAATCACGTTGGCAAATGCGGACGTCGTTTGTATACCTAATTTGGTAATAGAAATGCATAAATGTACAGTTTCATATTTAAATACACACACAAATATATATATAAATAAAATTTCACTTCAAAGAAAAATAATACTAGAATGTAATATCATGAGAGAATACAAAACAAATTAAAATTCTGCACATTTATTCTGTAGAAAAAAAAAGTCATGAATGAATAAATAAATCCTATTTTTTTTAGCAAACTACTGACAATGCCGATATACGTACAGTAATATGTACATATGTACATATATCCACAACACATCAATGACAATGGATGCGATACTTAGTTCGGAATTCAGGCCACATTATCATACCTTTGAATCTTTCTTATACGTCTTAAAGATTCGCCATGACGCACTGCGTGTTTCAAGTTACGCAATAAGAATATTAAAAAGACCACATCACTCAACACTAGAATTATATTAGAACGTAAATATGTAACACGATCAAGTCTATATACACACGTACGTTCCAACCAACAAACGCTCTATTCAAAAACATATTAATAAATTAAATAAATATGAACTTGAAAAGGTGAAAAGAAAAAGTGTGAATCTTCATTGAATAAATTCAAGTTAATTAATTAAAAGACCGGTTACATTTATCAATTTTCTTGCAACTAAATTAACACAACAGGTGTGTGTCTTTGTTTATATACATATAAATATATATATGTGTGTGTATATATGTAAAGAAAAAAATATACATGTCCGTTCATTTGCCAACGAAAATAATTTCTTTGCCTTCTGTATACAAAAACACAAGCTACTGCTTCTTATTTATAAAATTAAATTTTGTTTTCTCGTCGGTTTGTTCTACTCAGTTCTCAATTCACCGAAAACTTTGCACACAAAAGGAAGTATATATATATACATATTTGTATATATGTATATATATTTCTTATACATATGCATTTATACCGTGCAATAACCCGAGCAAAACTTTCTTGATAGAATTGCGTGCTCATATTGCCAAACGAAATAAATAAAAACAAAAAAAAAATCATATATACAAGTGTTAAAACTTTAAAATATAATTCTGTAATGTATAAAACTATACATCTCACTCTGTGCAAATATTTCGGAATTTAAATATAAATAAAGTATTAAATAGAAAAAATAAATATAACAAATTAACGTGTGAGAACCACAATTTAAGATACCGTGAGACAATTAATTTAATAATAAATTTATACATCTATGTATATGCTATTTTTTTAATTTCTTTGCGAATATTAAATTGAATGAATGGGTATTCAATGAATGTATATAATAAATTTACAATGGCCATCATTTATTATGTAATAACCTTCTGTATATATAAATTTGTTTGTCACAGCTCTGATGTCATTTTCGAGTATCCCACGGATATTGTGCACGTTATTTTGTCCAGTAAATATAAGAGAACACGCCGACAGAAAAAAAATAAATAAACATAGGATGATGTGATATTGCTATTGCTTCACAATATTAATATTATCATCAGCTATACATATAATTCTGTATTTTGAAAACTCACCCGCTGTTTGGATGTGAATATTACACGAACGTTGAATTTATTTATCGGAAATATTTTATTCTTATTCACCACGTGTATCAAAATGGAAATAAATTCATCCACACGTTGAATATATAATTGAAAGAGAGAATTATATATGAAAAAAAAAAAAGTAATGCAAGAATTTAAAAGAAACTGATGCGACAATAAAATATTATAAACACTGATGGCTTATTATTATTTTTTTCACAATGATTCACACTACGATACACTCGCGTATAATATCTTCGTATGTATTTATACAATAAAATACATATTAATAAATAATTTATATTTATATAAACTCACACTTTGCTATTTAATAACTTCCTATATTACTTTTATATATGATCAAAAATCAACGCGATAATTTCGCGCGCTTCAGACGCGTTAAAAAAATTTCACACTAGAAATAAATTTCCCGCACTTTATATTCTCAATAAATATATAAAATAAATATTAATAACTATTCACAACATCCAATCGATCCTAACAATACTCCAAACAATCACTCATCATACCTATATATTGATTACCCATTTTTCCTATGAAATTCAAAATTTTTAAAATCAATAATAAAACAAACAATTCATATCAATGAAATAATATTATCTTATTTCAAAAACTCACTCATATGCTTGCATTATTATTCTCAAAAAATCAATCAATCCCACTGTAATTATTATATTGAATGATAAAATACAGCGAGAAAAATATATAAAACACACAATGAATTAATACGAACTTTACGACTCGAGCGCTCGTAGCCAACTGACAACTGACAGTGGTGACCCGGCAAACGCAACCACTACCACTACCACTACTAATACTACTATACCATCACTGACGCCACCATAAGCGCTTGGAGTTGAGACGACAAAAACACATAACACCCACAAGCTCTCCACCACTACATTTGTATTTCGACTATAAGTTCTTTTCTCTGCAGGCGATCAAATATGAATACATATATTATTTTCTCTTTGACTCCTTCACATTCTCACATTTATTTCTCTCTTTGTTATTATATATTCACATCATTTCGATTTCCATACGAGTCTCTGAACCACCGAAATAATAATTATTATTATGATAATAACAATAATATATATATGAATATATATTTGGACCCTTTATTGATCCTCATGCATGACCATATTATCCACATTTAATTCGTTCTTTATGAAAGAAAATAAAATAATAAAATAATAAAAAAAAACGTCAGAGTGTATATAACGGATATTTATATATGTTTATATATATTCATTGGATTTTAGTCTGGATAACTTTCAGGGGTATAAACCTAACGGCTTTTATTTTCAATGGGTTCACACCCTGTTTTTTTAGAAGAGAAAAAAAATTCGAGGGAATTTATTTTGATTCTGGTGTGTTTTTGTTTCGGATTTTTATTATTTTATTCTGGGATTTCTTCTTCATGGAAATTATAATTGATATTTTTAAGAAATAATATATACATATAGTGTGTGGATTTATTGTTAATGTAGCAATGGTGGTAGTAATAAAGAAATTAATCTCACAATCTTTCACAAAGCGATAACATACACACACCATGCATAGGCATTTTTAAATATAAAACTCGGCAATTGTAATGTTTACGTGAAGGAATTTCGCGATAACGTCCAATGAATTACACTAACACGTATTTATATTTGTATACATGCATATACACACGAGAAGAGTGATTAGAATATGTGAGAATATGTAGAAAAAACACGAACTCTGTAAAATGAAAATATAATAATACATTGCACGGTGCAGCATAATATTTTTTTGATATCCGACAGTGGATAAATGACGGCGGTAAACATACCGACATTTACCACACAGAATTATGTGGCAGTCGATAATGTAGATAATAAAAATTGTATACATAACTGTCGATATGGTAAAAGTTTGCTGATAGTTGAAAAAATATATATGAAAATTTGATTCTTTTTTTATGCTCGTTTATGCATTAAGATAATTTGCATACGAAATTTTTGGGTTTATTTTATAATGCAAATAGACATTTATGAAATTAGTAATGAGTTTAGTAATCAAATTGACATTATAATTTTGTGAAAAAATGTGCAAGAATGCGAATGAACAGATAATTATAATACTATTTATAATTTATCTATTATTTAGAACGGTAGTTTAAGTGGAATAATAATTTTAATAATGTTTTTCAAGTACACATAGTTTGTGAATGAATAAATTCTTGAATATTGTTTCTGGAAAATAAGAATCCTGATGACAATATTATAAAACACAATTACAGATTCATTTGGGTTAAGTAACATTTGCATGAGATATCCAGTTATTAATAAACGTAGATGAACTTTGAGTAAAGTTTTATACAGTTAATCTGGATTCTATCCTCTGGAATATTATGATGAATTCAGATAGTCATACTTATATATGTATATATATACGTAAATAGTTAGCAAAATTCATCGTGTTGGCGTCTTATCAAAGATGTTTGCAATCTCGCAATTTGCCGCCACTTGAAAACTTGATGGCTTGAAGCTAAAATCTACGAGACGACAGACAGTTCCAACTAATGTTCCATTTATTCCTCTTTTTTTTTTTTTTCCTCTTACAATTTATTCAACTTTCTCATGATCATCTTATTCGATGATTAACTCAAATTTACAACAAAGTAAATGAAAAAAAAAAGAATAACAAAAGTAAAATGAGCTTATCATAGTCATTTACGAAAATAAAAAAAAATTCTAACACTAGTATTTTTCCATCATACTAAAGTAATTGCGTTCATATAAATACACTGAAATCTTTCATAAAAAGACTAGTTCAAAATAATTATTTTTTTTTTCCACCAGTGTCGTGTACCCTCCAGCAGTCGAATATAAAACTGTTCACAACGAGCGAGAGGCAAACAAATTACAGTCGAGAACGAGGACAGTCGAGTAATTAAGCCCGAAGGAGAAATAAAGTAAAATAAAGCAAAGGAAGAGATATAAAGTGAAAGAGAAAAATATAGTGGAGAGAGAAAATTCGTCGTATATGTATATACATTTACATGAACATATATGTATGTATGTATAGAGGCAAATGGACGTGCCGAGTATAAAAAGAACTGAAATAGTTGGTGGGTATTGAGTGAAAGTGGGATAAAGTTGAAAGAAAAACAGAGACGACGCCTCAGAGCTGCGAATATAAAAACGCCCATGTGCCTCTGCAAACACGTTCAATGACTAAACGAAAGCTTCGTTTTTTACGGTGAGAAAATCCTCGGATATATAACCCTTTTATTGCGCCTACAGTGTCACACCATGTTGTATCAATAAATAAATTTAATCCTACCTCAACATATTGTACAAATTAACTACAAAATTTCATGCAATATATTTTATTTAATAAATTAAAATGATTGTGTCAAATAACTTATTTTATTTTTCAAATATTTTTTGTTCACATGACAATTCACTAAAGTTTATTTCATATTGTACTCATAAATTTTTCAGCTTTATATTATTCTATATTTTAGCATTTAATATCACCTGCCAGTGAGAGAAACTCTGAGGAAAAATACAAATAATCGACCAACCTCATTCTTTCGTCTGCATCTTTCTTTCTTATAATACATATACTGCTTCTTCTTTGCCCAGTTTCTCACTCGCTCTATATGAACTTTGATATTGCCATGGAAAAGAACATCACAAAGCCCTGAAGCACTGAGGAATAATGGTCTTCGTTGGATAGTGACAAGTACAACGGACCGTTAAGCTCTTTTATTCTATATTCTTCATTCCAATATCATATTTATTTTATTTTTTTTCTATCGGTCCATTTACATTGTATTTTTTTTCTCGAATTATATTTGTTTTACGAGATTATTTACAATTGCCATTACACTATTCAACATATAAATATATAATTTGAGAGACAGAAAAAACTGTGTGTGATAAATTAAAATATTATTTCTATTAAATTGTCATTTATGTCAATCAATTTAATTTTCTAATTAAAACATCATCGCTGTCACATTATATTTCGTTGGAAATACACAAAAATAATTAACTGTGAATGATGTCATGACAGTTGTGTGGAATATATAACATACACAACGATGATTAAAAGATTATTGGATTAACGTTGATGAGCTTTTGCGAATGTATATTGCATTTATATATTATAAAATGTATGATAGGAATTGGAAATAACAAAATATCGTCGATAGTCTGCGCAATACGATTAATTTTAGTTTATATTTCCTGTACATATATGTACACATTTATAGAGATATAATAAGATCAAAATACTATATTTTATGCAGTTATTATCAGTAATGCATCATAAATCCAGCAATAAAATGGAATTTAACTGAAAATATATACATGAAATAAAATAAATTATTTTATTTCTTCCTATGTTTATACTAAATATTTAATTGACTCATTAATAATAAAGACTATATTACGATTTGTGTTTATAGTTTTTGTTACACATATTGCATTTAGTATATTAACATTTTTCATTTCGAATCGTTAAATTTAATAATATTGGAATATATATAAACTTAAATATATTTATAAAGCATGTGGAGGAAATTTATTTTACGAATTGTGAATGCAGACGATCGCAAAATCTCAGGATGAAATTCGAATATTCATGTACATATGTGTATACGTATACATATAATATATATATTCATGGGTGAGTTTGTCTTGCATTAAAGCTATATTTTCATACCATACCTATCTAATCCCAAAGCGTTTACTCCATACCAAAAGCGGAATTTCCGAAAATACAAATCCCTTTACATTATTCTCTCTTTATATATACCTTTCATTGCAATATTCGTTTTTTATAGTTCGTCCTCTTTGCAAGCTCTATACCTACTTACTAACAGGAGTGAGAAAAAAAAATATAAATAGATAAATAAATAAATAGACAGGAATAAATAAGAAAAAAAAAAAAAGGAAGAATGATAAAAATCCTACTCGATTTGCTGTGAATGCAACGAAATATTGAAGTTTTCGGTCAGTGCACAGTTTTAACTATATCCACATAGTGTATGTCCTTCAGTTGTCAATATATACTACATAAAGATGTGAACAAGTGAGCAGGAAACTAAAAAAAAAAATACGTAGAGGATCAAAGAATACAATGCAAAGTCAAGTCAAGAGGAAAATACTTTGATGGATATATTTTTTATTGTTAAGAATGAAATAAAATCAACTGTTTAGTAATTTCAGTATAAAACAATAAATATCAAGTGATGAAATAATAAATAGTTGATGAATATAATAATAACATTGAATGATTTTATTGAAAAAAAATAAATAAATGAAAAAAATGAAAATTTTTCTAAAGATTTAAAAATTTTCGAACAAGAATATGATTATGATTGAAAAGATAAATGTACTGAGGTAATCTTTATTGACTTTGTAGGCCAACGAAGTCAATTACGTGACAATGTCATATATAGTGACACTTCTTAACTCATCGTCATGAAACTATAAAACAAGCTCAGCACAATAGCTCGCATAAACTCCGGTTTGGCTTTGCACTTTATCTTCCCTCCTCAAGAGCATTTCTCCTTTATATTCAGAATGGATTATTAATAGCACACTCATGCCAAAAGTGATATCCCAACTAAGTCAAGCAATATTTTTATATTTAAAAATCAATTCAATAACAGTTAAAATCAAATCAAAAATAATTGATAATAATAAATATCAAATATGTATTCATAAAATTTCTAGTTTATAAAGCTTAAGAATTATCTCATTGTATTTGACACCTTGACACTCAGACAAATGATATTCGTCTATCTATATTTATCCACTATGTGTGAATGGTATATAAAATAAAGGTGAGCATTAAGTATGAATATAGAGTCTAGACACAGTTTCGATACGTGCACGAGATGGTAGATGTCTACTCAATCTTCATTCAAGTTGAATATTCTTCGAAAGTTCTATACAATAGTATATATACATATTGACAATATGTCTTCCAATCGATGGAGAAACGTTCATCAATCTGTTTTATATATTGTACATTGCATTCCTTTTCATTCATGCAATTTTCGATAGTAAATATATTGTTGGCATGTAACAAAGGTTTAATACAATTTTCGTGGGGAACTTTTGATTAAAAATATTTTGATATCGTAATAATATGAAGAATGTAAAATAATTTTTGTTCTTTGTTGTAAAATTGATAATTGCATAGACATGTAGACAAATTTAATTAAATAATCGTGATTTTACCTGTTGATATAATTTTTTTTTTAATTTTTTTTTTCTTTCTGTTATTATTATTGTTGTTGTTTTTTATTGTTGGGTTTAGTATAGTTGTATTTATTGTACGTTATTGTATGAATAAAGTTTGTGACACTGTTAACATTGCTGTTGTGTAGTGCTCATTATGTCGGATATGTTCGTTGAGTTTTACTACTTGCACGCGGAGAGTTTATTTTCTTTCACAATGAAATTGTCGTGATTGGCCAAGTGAGATGTATTTAAATAGAAATTTCCGGCGACGAGTGGCGATAATGATGTGTTGAAGTAATTAGAGTGATGAGGAGAAGGAAAAATGAGAGAAATGAAGAAAATATCGTCGAGACAAGTTTAAAAAAAAAAAAAAAAATACGTAATGTTGATAATAATGAAAAATAAAAGTAGAGAGCATTTTTATGACAGGAAAAAATAAAAAATAGCGTTATGAATTGAAAAAAAATATTTAATCTTTTTCCTCGCCGATGGCGAACCCGAGAAAAAAATTTGGAATGAAAATAAAAAATGAAAAAAATATTAATAAAAATACTTTTTAGCATCTGTGGATGGTTTTGGATCTGATCAAAAAATTGTTTGGAATTAATCTAGACAAACAATGAACGCACAAAAAGCCATTGAAAATAAAAAACAAATCTATTGAATATTAATTTGCACATATGGACTAAATAATTAAAAAACAATGCAGTAAAGAATGTGGCATTTTATTATATTTTTATAAAATATAAAATGTAAAAAATCCAATCAACATTACTGATCAATATAAAATACATTCCAGTAGCTCTCTAATTTGTTCTCAAAAAGAATCGCATTGCAGTTTACAAACCACGCCCTTTTTTCCACTTTACTATCGTTCACATAACTCTTTCAAACAACTCAAACTTGCTTCAACCTAACTCGTGGATTGACCATTCGAATTTCCCAATGGACAAAAATACAAGGACATCACTCACAATAAAAGAATTTCATTGACGAAACTTTAAATCGTATCTGTCAACGCGCATCAATATAATATGTTGTATAGAATTGTTCATTGATGCATTGTGAATTCATTCAAAAATATTGAAAGTATCGTAATATTTTTATTCACATCAATTCAGTGAATTGTACAGATAACATATCGCACAGGATTAATGAAAAATACATACATAATAATCTTTCACCGATCAGCATCAAACCAAAATGAAAAATAAATAAACAAATTATTTAAACTTTTACAAAATATCTTTTTCTGAGTGGCCAAATACTTTTGAGCAGTAATGCACATATATCAATAGCATTCCAATGATATAAACGCGATAGGATTGTTCGAGTGTTTAATGGAGAATCGATTTACTAAAAGTCAAAAAGGTTTTCATTTTAAAAAGTCACTGAATAATTTTACAACTGAGATTTATGTGCGTTGCACATCAGAAGAGCTCATAACACAAATACAAATAACCAGGATGATAATCGAGCGGCCATAAAAAAAATATACAAGAAGAGAAAAAATACAATTCATGAACTCAGAGTCTCTCGTTACAAAGTTAGTGGGTATATGAGTACAACAAAACCTTCTATATCGCATAGTATATTGTCCCACAGGGATGAATGAACGAATAGTGCGCATGTTGTTCATCCCTTTACATTGGCCATGCCTTCAATTCATTTCTTGTTTTATTTATTTTTGTTTTTATCTTTTTATTTTCTCAGTTTGCATTCATATAACTTTTTGTTATTGCAACCTCACCACTATATATGCATGTATAATAGTTAAAGAATGTTCACCTGTCGACAGGGTAAATTAATCGATTATACCTACATACCTCCATCGTGTTTCAATTAAATCAATAATGTTAATTAAAAAAAATCTACTCCCTGTAGATCTTGTATGAATATTTGTTTTGAATTTTAAAAATATACTCGACATACAAATGAACGTTTATTAACGTAAAAAAGTCTATTAGTGTGTTAATAAAATAAGGGAATATAAAGTGGTAATAAAAAAATATATTAAGGGTTATATCATGTCAATGAAAATGGAAGGAAAAAAAAAAAAAAGAAAGAAATAATGAATAAATAAAAAACAAAGAGATGAACAAAAGTAAAAGATAACATTTTCATTAAGAGAAAATTACTTGATGTACAGAATGAACTATAACAAACTCCAAGGAAATGTATCCCCTTTTATGAATCAGTAGATGACTCTTCAAAGAAATAGAAAGACATTATGTGTATACATAAACCAGTTTTTCGAAGTAAAGACAATTTACGAATTTTATCTATTCGACCCTTCAACCAATAATATAAATGAAAAAATTATTGCTATTGTTATATAATATAAATTACGAGAATAAATTATTTTATTCATGTACGTATGCATTATTATTTCATTATACAATATGATTTATTTGCGGTTATGCAATTCTATTGGCGTCTGCATCGAATAGTCGTTACAGGTCTGAGCACGCTTCTGGGCTTACACTGTTACCCAATGTTTCAAAGTATTTGCATATCTATGAGTACAGTTGTAGGTATGATATAATAAATATATGCATTTGTGACAGTTGTACTGCACGGGAACCACAAGAGAATAATATCCAAAATAAACATATGAAAAATATCGGAATAAAAATGTATAGAAATAAATTCAATGCTGTGTGTTAAATGTAGTAATGATTATAAATAGTTCTAATGTTTAAATAATTGATGAGGCAAATTGAACTGAATGACAGAACGATAGAAATTAAATATACGAAAATGTATAAATTAAAAATTCAAAAATATAACGATAAAAAATTTCTTTTATTTATTACGACGTTTCTTTCTTTAGTTCGGTCGAATTTTTTGCTGTATTAAAGTACTTTAAACGTTGGTAGTACATTATTTTGTTAATAATTGTTGTAGATTGACGTAGATTTTGTAAGGTTCTATTTCGTGACATGTATTGCAACGGTTGAATGATTCAGTATGTGTGAGATTTGTTCATCGGAGTGTGGACTTGCTTGATATAGTCAGTGTATAAAAGCGGAAGTTTCTTGGAGTGAAGTAGAGGAAAGAATGCTAATTTGGAATATACTGCTGGTAATTTGGAATATTACATTATAAAAATATAGGAAAACGCCATCCATTAACGAATGCCAATATTACGTAGTGTAAGTATTAACAAACAAATTGAGCATCGCTTAGAAGCAGGCATATTGATAGTGCCGTGATAAACTACATCGAAGTAAAAGTGCTATCTAGAAAATTTTCAAAGTAAGTTATAAATCTGTTTGCATCTTGAGTGTAACTTTTATTTATATGTTTACATTTGTTTAAAATCAGCGCTCATTTGAGAAATTATTCATAACACAAAATGATAAAAATATTTTAGGTTACAAATGGTTATGTTGCTAATTTGGAATATGGCTCAGGTTGCTACGTTTGTGATAACTGCAAAGACTAAAAAAAATATAATTGATTCAGATATATAAGCTTGAAGTTGAATTTTTTAAATTTTATAGTTGAGATTTAAGTTTAAAGATATTTATATAGTTAATTAAAGTTAATTATTTAGTTGATTGTAATTTGGAATACCCTATTTCGAATTATATTCACATTGGTTAAACCAAGCCAATCTGCAATTTTATGATTAAACCAAAATTTATCCTATTTATAATAATCCGAGACTGTTTATTTTTTTTATTTGAATTAAATATAAGTTTCTCTAACATTTAAATGATTAATACGATTTTTTAAAAAAGCGGTATTCCAAATTTGCATCTTTTCCTCTAATTATAAGAAGTATACACCAGGGGAAAATTTAATGTGGTAGAAAATTGGAGAATTGTATTTAAAGCTTATAAAATAATTTTTTTCTTTATTTGAAAAAAGATTTTTCGAAATAATTTTAAGAAGATAACACCTGGAAAATTCACTGAGGTTTATCTGTGTATAGTTATAGTAACTTTATGGGCACAACTGAAAAAATATGGGACGCATATTCACATACATATACATAGTATATTCACATAGATTCGCGAATGTGCGTGGGTGCAGAGAAGAGTGAAGGAGAATTGTATGGATTCAGCATTGAAGCCACTTTTCGTACACGTTGGTTTTGTTGGGACAAAAATATAAAGGCAGTCATGCAAAAATTTGAATTCACGTCACTGGTTACCGTGTGACAATCTTTCTTTTCACCCCTCATCACTCGCTACAGCACAATTTTATTTCCTTTTCTATTTCTTTTTTTTTTTTTTCTTTCATCGTATTTTTTTCTCCAGCGCACCTTTAATTTGCCGCATTGTCTTGTGGTTCTGTTGCGGTGGTACCCAGAACCACACAAAGCAAACTTTACAATTTCTTCTTGAATTAATCATGACGCGAGGTGGTGCTTTGCATAATTCTATTCCAACATTAGTCATATCGCCCCGTGGACATTTCGTGTAAATTATATATCTCACGTAAACTTGCATTTCTGATCTTTTTTTCTTTTTATATTTTTTTCTTTTCAGCAATTTATAAATGTGAAGGGAAAAATATAGATACATCCCTCCCTCAAACTAAAATTCATCACATCGCACAGTACATTTTATTCCTTTCACGTGATGTGAAAGTAAAATTACAGATGTTGAAAAAAAAAAAAACAGAAAAATAAGAGAACGAAAAAAATTAATGTATATCGTGACTTACCCTAGACTTGGGTGTTTGTTTTAGTCCAATAGCTGGCTGGCTCCGATTGCTCTGCGAAAAATTAAAACAAAAAACTCACTTAAAACTCAAGTAAACATTTTTATATAGTAAAAAATAAAACATGTCTCTCAAAACAAACTTACAAAATACACAACAGAGTAATTGAGATTCACCAGTAAACATTTTAATCACGCAACATAACCACTTACCATGACTATAACATGACAATAAACGTTGCTGCATAAACTTGAATGTTGGATAATAAATATTAAAAATAATATAGATACATTTGTTTATCCCGAGTCGAAATTTTTATGCTTCTCTAAACCTCATTATTGGCATTCAATGAGGTTTTTCAGGAGCAAGGAAGGATATGTTTAGAAATATTTCAACAGAAAATACAACTCCTTCTCAATACCTCGAAGTAGTGACATATTGCCAAATCTTCCATTGTAAGGCACAAAGGAGGAACTTGCGTCTAAGTTTATTGTGAAATAAAATATTACAATGTTGTGTTGGGTGTAAGAAGCATCAAACTAGATTCAATCTGAGATTTTTTGAGGTTCTCTAGATTCAAATTAGAATTGATAGGCCAACAAGTGCCATAGGATGTTTAATCGACTACTAGAAGACTTAGAGAAGCATAAAAATATTTATTTGAACCTTAATAATTCCTTGGTTTTTTAAGAAATGGAAATACCTGCCATTTCTAAGGTCTTAAAAAAGACTAAAATTAAATAGCTCATCCTTAATAATACCCTTAATTCCTACAAAACGAAGTAAATGCAGGTCTGCAGTAGGAACAAAATTTCGACTCGGGTTAAAATTCATTATATCTTTTTTATACCTTAAAGTAAAAAAAAAATGGAAATATCTACCACTTCTAAAGTCTTAAAAAAGACTAAAATTAAATAGCTCGTTCTCAATAATACCTTCAATTCTTTCAAAACGATCTGTATGCAGGTCTAAAATATGAATAAAATTTCAACTCTCGAAAATACATAAAACAATCTCATACAAAATGAAAAAAATAAATAAAAGCTCTAAGCCGATTAAGCATTGACACACCCTGAAACATTTAATTTCATACAAAATACTGTATTTACATATAATAGATAATTTCATCATCGATGTAGCAAATAGACATAAATCTTAATTGCAGGTCTGTTGAGGATACAAGTCATGCGCCAAATATGTTCCTGTATTGTATGACAGCACCAGTGACACCAGTATATCCAGTCACGTACAACGTTAATATATAAATGTATATCTACTCGTATCTCATGCACATGCATATAAAGAGAAAGAGACAATTATTACAGAAATGAAAATGAGAATAAGGATGAAAAATAGAAATAAACATGTATGCATACAAATACTCATACATTATAATGTTTATGTTACATTGTAGATTATGGTCACGCCTCTGTGCACAACTGTACAGGTATAAACATGTATGATGCAGAGAAACATGCGACATCTAGTATGGATAATACAAAGGGGAATACTCAACAACACTAGATAATTGCTGCGTATCCTAGAATTGGACTGGTGCGCATCTAGTCGTCCATTGCGCTGTTATATATGTATATTAACTGAGATAATTGAGTATAAGTTATAGCGATTAATCCCAAATAATTGGAGTTAGCAATTAGTTCAATTACTATACAATTGCTGTTGTCGTAAATCCTTGATTCTCAGATGCTTAAGGTGCTGTCAAATAGATGAATTAGAGTTCATACAGTACGTGAAATAATATGGGTAATATAAATTACAAAGACATGAATTAATAGTTGAATTTCAAGGTGAGTAAAATGTGTTTAGGTTGATAATAATTGTGGGATAAGTAATAGTGATGTAAGAGCTGATCTGGATGTGTATTAAAATCTCCTTTGCTCGAGTTTAAATGACGGTAATTGGACTGTTAAATTATTGTCTATATAAATATTTATGTATAAGAAGAGCGAGGGAGTGAAGGGAAGGTGTGACAAGGGATGATCTGGGTTCAGGAAGGATGATGAATCGCTGACTGATTGAGAATTTCCGGCGTAATGTGCCATATAATGAGAGATTGAGATTGTAAAGAAGGAGGGAAAAATGAATGGAAAAAAATATGAGTTGGGAGAATGGAAGTGTATTTATATATTTATATTGATGAATATAAAGTTTGATAAATTTTGAGAGACACTTTAATGCAGTTGAATCATTGAAGTGTACGTAAATGCATTTGGTTTGTTAACTTTGATAAAAGCTTATTTCCATCACGAGCGTTACTTTTATTCGCGAGTGATATTGTGTATTTTTCTCTTGCACTCTCGTTAGCGATAGCGGTTTTTTTTTTATTAGAAAAAATAAATATGCCATCTCGTTTGTCACTCATTAATTTTTTGTTCTTTTAGAAAATGCATCTACTGGTTTTTTTTTAGTTTTTATTTTTATTTTTTTTTTTTATATGTTTTTTCTTTTTAGTTCATTTTTATATTGATTGCAGAATTTTTTTACGTTAATATATTGAGCATTGTATGTAAATATGTGAAGAAGAGTACATACTTGCGATACCATTATCGACGTGGTCGTGTTGGGAAATTAAGAGCCAAAGGTGCTCGACCTATTTTTCTAATTAGGTCTGGTGTAGCCTGCAACGTTGGCGTTGGCTCGTGGTCGTTTTTTTCTCTCACGTGTTCAAAAGTTTTTCATTATTTTTTTCTTCTTGAAGTAAAAGAAGACGAAGAGAAAATGGAAAAAAATTATATAACGTGGAAATTACTAAGTAAACGAGTTGAAAAATATTCACGTTGGGTTTATGATAAGTATATTAACCAATTCAATTTCCATTTTTACGTTACTTCAACTGCAGCGATTCAAAGCTTATAAGATAATAATGTAGCATCACTACAAAGGAAAAAAAAGAATATAAAATAATAAATTCATATTACAAAATAATTTAAAAGAATATAAAAAACAAACTCTCGTCAATTCATTGATTCAAGAACTTTTCAATTAACTAAAAAGATATAAATTTGATGAAGTAATAGAAAAACATGATGATAAAGACAAAACGGAAAAAAAAAGGGGGGGTAAGTTACAGTGATATATTTTATAACAGCGAAAACGGGCGCTTGGCTTTGTAATAAATGTCACAGTTGACATTGTCGAGTAATATAATAGGTTGCCTACGGAGGAAGAAAAAAAAAAAAAGGATAATATCATTGGGTAATAAAAGAATAATAAAAAGTAACGGAGCGGCAGATAGAAACGGGTTGTCGTCATAGAGAAACAGAAAGAGAGAATGTAGGGAAAAGGCGAATTTGATCAGTGAACAAGAATGGAGAACGCCCAAGCTGAGTAAAATGGACAGGTAATCGATATCTAACCAACAACTTCCCGGGGAAAACAGCGATATGTTTCATTGTACCAAAACCTCTTTCCCCCCTCCCAAAAGCTCTCACCTATATAATTCCGCGGGTCGATCGATAAAATTTTCATTTCGAATGGACTTTGTCTGTAAATAATCTCCATGTATAAATTCACATTGTGGTATTTGGATTATAATTAGTATGTCATTTGGTTGCTGGGACATGCGGCACAAGCGATTTATGAGCACCATCTAAAATACAGCATTCACACACATCCATACAAATATATATATTTACATTATACATACATAAATATATGTATCTGTAAGTACATTGATTATGTTTACGTATATAATAATATATTGTAGTGACCTACTGCATGTGTAAATGACGCTTATGTAACAGATTGTAATCAAATTTTTCAAGATATATTTTAATTTTAACAACCACTGTTTTCTACCACTCGACATTTAACATTTACGCATGTTTACATAAATCTATGTGGCTTTTGTTATGTACATATATCAATTTATATAAATGTAAATAGATATATTTGTATTTAGTATGTTTAAAAGGTTGAAATATTTTTTGTATAAGAGTGCAAGCATTATTGGTACGTTTATATAAATATTAACAGTAAATTCTATACAATATGACTGTGAAAACAAGAAAAATATTATAATAATAATAATAATAATAATAATAATAATAATAATAATAATAATAATAATAATAATAATAATAATAATAATAATAATAGTTAATCATGATTGCTGTTACTATTAATAATAGTTATTGGAATTATTATTTAATATCAATGATTAATAATTAATATGAATGATTATATATTTTTTTTTCTTTTTCTTGATTATTGATTTTTGGAATTTATTTCATTATACACAATAATAATAATGATAATAATAATAATAATAATAGTAGTCAATCATGATTGCTGTTACTATTAATAATAGTTATTGAAATTATTATTTAATATCAATGATTAATAATTAATATGAATGATTATATATTTTTTTTTCTTTTTCTTGATTATTGATTTTTGGAATTTATTTCATTATACACAATAATAATAATGATAATAATAATAATAATAATAGTAGTCAATCATGATTGCTGTTACTATTAATAATAGTTATTGAAATTATTATTTATTATCAATGATTAATAATTAATATGAATGATTATTTATTTTTTTTTCTTTTTTTTTATTATTGATTTTTGGAATTTATTTCATTATACACACAATAATAATAATAATAATAATAATAATAATAATAATAATAATAATAATAATAATAATAATAATAATAATAATGGCGGATGATAATAATAGTAATATTCATATGATGGCGGAAAATTTATATGAAAATTCAATGATGTTGAATCATACACATGTGGCACAGATAATGAAATTGCAATTGAAACTTTTTACGTTGAAAGTTCCCCCGGGCATTTTGTATATTATATGAATGTATAAATGATTTTGTATATGATATAAATATATATATGTATTTATTTTGTTTATATACACATGGATACAGTCGATCTCATTAATTGTAATAATCATGTGAAAGTATTGCACATAGAAAGAATGAAAATGTGATATTTTTTTATATTGTTGAATTTTTTTTGTTTCAGTATTGAATTTTCTATTGAATTTTTAATTGTCAAACTTTTTATACTAGTTGTTTATCATTTTTTTCTGTTATACGCACGCTCGTGTATTGTCGCCATTTAATCTGGAAATATATATATAATAATACCTGCCTCAAAAATGTTCATTGTATGTGTATGTAATTCTGCAGAGACGATGAAAAACGTCAGCTGCAGAATCAGTACTTCAAATGTATTCATGTATACACATACATTTTTCAATATTTTATTTTGTTTTTCAAGTCTTGCTACCGTCACTTTTGCGGTTTGAAAAAAAAAAAAACATTTCAGTTTTAGTTTACCATTCTCTTTTCTTTGTGCCCTCTTTTCAAACTCATAACATTTGAAATTTCTCTAAAAATATATCAGAATTCCCTACTATATTCTTTCGATTATTCACGTCTATTGACATACTTCCAAATTGATATTCCAAAAAAAAAAAAATAAAAAAAATAATATCAAACACAAAAATATAAATTCATTCACAAAAAGCAAAAAACTAAATTTATTCCCTATACAATATCAACAAAAATTATTCAGTATGAACAAGTATTAACAAGATTTCCAATTGTCTACCAGATGCCTCGACAATTCTCTCTGACTAATACCAGACAACTTTTACTTTTCGCTCTCAATCCTTCTCCATTTATCTTCCACTGTCCCGTACCAACCCTTCCAAAGTGAAAATGCAAATATATCTCATCTCGACCGCCGTTTGATTCACCATTTCATTTAGTATTCCACATCGTTCTCGTTTCCATCGTCGATCCTACTGCATCATATATACATAGACATATATTCACATAAATATATACGAATAAGCATGTACATATATTTATATGCGTGACCAATCCTTGGTTAAGGCTGTCGGTATACCAGTTCTATTTATCAGCATTCGCGCCCCGTGGTCCCGTCGTTCTATTTGCGGTATATTCTATATTCTATATAATATGCGCCCCTTCGCTAACACCCGACTCACCCTCTCTTTCTTCCTCTCTCTCTCTCTCTCTCTATTCTCCTCTTTCATCTTCTTCATCCCCCACAAATTCCATACTCACTGAAAATTTTATCCCGTTACGATTATTTATCCTGTTCACTCAACCACAATTGCGCACACCTTTTCCAATTCACTTTCAATCTTCCTTTCTATTCTTTCGTCTTTTTTATTTTTTATATCATTTTATTTATGTATATTCTTTGTTTTTTTTTTTTCTTTCATTCTTCCTCCTCCATACAGTTATACATACATACTTTTATATTCCTAGTGAAATTGGATCAATTGAGGACCACTCTCTTCAATAATCCCTGGAGCTATTGCGGTTGGAAGACTTTTACTGAGATATTGGATTCATCTAAATTTATTCTCATCGCGTCCCTCCAACGATTGCCCAACGTAGGTCGGACATTCTTACCGCTCTGCTGGAGATGTCATTACATAAAGCTTCGGGTAAACATAATTAACACCATGGGGTTCACTTGCGGTAAATAAATAAAAGTAAAGCGACAAGCCGAAAGTAAATATTGTATGTGTATATAAATTTATATAAGAATAAGTATATGACAGGAATTGCTGTGAGTGAACATCAGCCAAGGTCTTCCCTTCATTTCATTCAAAAAACTTATTCAAAGTAGTCACACATAATTGACCCATTGAAGTGAAAAGCATTCGAGCATGAATATATATATATATATCTATATGGTAAATTTTTCTTTTTCTCTTTGAATGCTTTCACACTACGCGTATACCAACGTGTCAATATATAGTCAGCCACTTACTTACGAGAGGCACGTCGTGTATTTGACGTTTTAGCCCGCGAGTGCTTTTACAGCATAGACACGAGCCACCTAGACCTTTGTACCTTTATATACTCTAGAGACTTGAACATTGTCTATACATATTATAACACTTTAGCATCAGCACACCTCTCGATTTTATGCTCTTCGTATATGATATAACATTTTATTAGATACACATTCTCAATGGGTTTTATTTTATTTATTTTTATTTTATTTTCATTTTTTCTTGGGCGATGAAGTACCGAAAGGGGACTCGTGAAACGAAGAAAATAAAAGAAGGATTATATAGTTGATGCGAATATTACCCATGGGGAAGTAGACGTGAGCGTGCCTATTATCCTTAATGAGTTTTTATAATGAACAAAGTCCACAAAGTAAAGCACCCATCTTCAGAAACGATTATTAAAAAATAAAAATAACGAATATTTTATGATATTTTGGCCTTAAGTACAATGGAGAATATTTAACAAGACATATTTTATCAAAGATATTTTATATGATAAATAATTATAATAATATTGTAGAACAATGATAATATGGAAATTATTAGTCAATTATCTCTTGAACTATAATGATATTACGCTATTATTAATCTTCTAGAGAGAAACCTGAAGGATAAATTACACTCGATCCACAAATGTATATATTAACGTAGGTACACAATACTCAAATGTGTTGGTTTGCAATAATATCACTGTGTAAAGAGATGATAGGGAGGATTATGCGTATCATCCTGAGTGAAGGACTATCGTGTGGAGGTATAAACAGTTCTTGAGGTTTCAAGTATGGATATCTCTTCGTACCAATCTCATTATTATTCTCATTTATACATCAGAGAGTAATTTGAAAAGCTCATGGATGTTCTCTGTTTTATCATTAAAAATTTTTTTTTTTTGTTCACTATGCAAAACTCACTTTGAGCATATCCAATGTCGCACTGTCGCCTTTTTAATTTTTGTGTTATTTTTTGGTTTCAGGGCGAAAATCATCCAGCGCGTACATCTCATTATGAATCGCATCTGGTTTATATTTAATTCATGAGATGCACAACGCATTCACAACATTTTTCATCGCTTCATAACATGCACCAACACTAAACATTTGTATATACATTATACATATCCGCATACATAGATGTAGGTACATAACATATTTATATATTGCATACATATTTTATGCTATGTCTACGTCGGCAAAAATTTAATCAGCAATCCTGTCGCAAAGCCATTCGTATACATGCAAAGTCCTCTTCAATATAAAAAAATATAAAAAATTAATTATAGCGTTACTTTTGTGATTAGAATAATGTGAGTGTTCGTGTTTGTTAAGTGATAAATGGTAGAATGAGAGATCGGAGAAATCAACTGACGAGCGAGCGAAAACACGAATGAGAAATAAAAATAGAAACCATGATAAATATTATTTATAAATGTTTATTCCCGAGTAGTGTACATTTTATGAAATAGTAGAAAAAAAAAAAAAAATCTATCTTTCAATTTTCACTGTTTTTATTTCTCTACAATATCACAAATTAATGTTTGTTATCCTGCATTTTATTCCATCCAACATCGATAAATACTAAAAGTATATCTATACTTTTACAAAGTATATATGTACTCTCTCTCTATTACCTGAAGTTCGTAACGAACTTTTATATAATGATAATAGTTTGCACAAGATCGAAGTATAGAATCTTTTTACCGCAGAATTTTTCTTAGTTTTTTATTCATTTAGTTTGTCTACCTGCCATTATTTTTCTCTCGTCTACTAACCTTTTCTCGCTTCTTTTATTTACGCTTTGAAAAGACCTTCGTGTGTAAAACCAAACGCCCGCCAAGAAACTACAGTTTACTCGATCCGTTGTTTACCCACCGCATCTTTGACTCGCCTACAGCACCAGCGGCGCTTAAATAAAACCACAGGTGCTTACTATTTTGGCTTTATCACATACCCATGCATGCATGCATACGTACATATACACATAAACAGGCATATACATTATACATATACATGCGATAGTGTTATGTCTCATGGTAGTTGATTGTTCGTTTACCTCTGCCTCAGGTGACTGCACAATAAGCGACGTTCTCGGTGGTTTCTCCGGTGGCACCTTCTTCAAAGTACCCGAAAATGTTACACCACTAACGCTAACATTGGTAGTGCTTGAGGTGACACTAGCAGCTAAACCCGACGAGGATGAAGGGACGCCGATGCTCTCTGGCATATCTGCCTGACATACCAATCGATACTGCAGCGATCCACGTGCCCCGTCACTCCTTTCGAATGGTGAGTTGCTTGGCAACGCCATTAGAATTTGTGAACTTCGCTCGGACTCCGATGACTCGTGTTGAATTCGTGGTGATAATCTATCGGATGCCAGCGACGATTGACAAATTTGATTTTGAAAGGTAGCGGAAGGTGGGTATGCATTGTTTGAATGACGATGTGAATGTTGATGATCCATTGCTAATTTATCTGACGATTGTTCTGCTGGTGGATGTTCATTGTGTGTATTTAATTGAATTTGATGGATATCAGGAAGTATATTTTTTGGTTGAAATTCAGTTGCTTGTCTTAGAGTTTTTTCTGTTGCTTGACGATCTTGAAGGCATTGTAATCGTGCTTGAAGATCACTTTGTTGATGCTGAAATTGTGCGACTTGATCTAAAAATTGATTTTGATTTTGAAGACACTGTAATCGTGCTTGTAAATCAGTTTGTTGTCGTTCGAATTGACTTAATTTCTCGGATATGATATCTAAACTTTGTTGATTGTGCATTTGTTGATGTTGCGTTTGATTGGTATCATTTTTTTCATTTTGCATTTCATTCTGTGCTGCTTGAAGATTTTCTGCTTGACTTTTACTATGTGTTATAAGATTAGCGGATATGTTGTGGCTTTTTTTGTGACTGTGTATTATATGATCGCTTTGCTCAAATGATGGCTTTACGGGATTTTCACTAAAATCCGTAACAACTGTCAACAGTGTTTTCGCATCAAGTTTAGCTTCACTTAACGCGGGAAATTGATGACACAGATTTGGACTCGCACGTTGAGACGATGCGGTGCTTAATGGAGGAACGAGATTAGCAACTGATCCAGAGGTTGGTTGATCGTCAAAGTCCTTACGAGACAACTCCATATGTTTAGTGAGATCAGCGCTAACATGGCGCAAATGACGTCTTTGTTCCATTATTGTGTTCTGACTAATATTAGGGATTGGCTGAAATGCCGCTTGAGATACTCTGGTATCTTTAATGCGTTGTTGTTCGTCAATAGGAAATGCTACACGTGGATCACGACGCTCTTCCGATTGATTTCGTGAACGCGGACTGGTCGTAAATACCGGCACTTGATGATGAATTGCCCGATCAATTTCGTGACGTTGTCGGTGTTCAGCCCAAACGGCTAATTCTTGTCGAGTCTTTTCAAAATTTTGATTTGCCATTGACGGACTTTTTTGTTGTGCTCGATCCATCGATGTATCACGTACTGGCATAAATGGCATTGGCGAACGTCGAAATTCATCGATTCGTTTTGGATCCATTGGCATTGGTGAACGTCTATGCTCTTCAAAATAATCTGAACGTCTATTTTCTTGCGGTATCACTGTACGTTGATTTGGACTAATATTGCAACACTCGGGTTTTCTTTCAGGCACTACACTTTTACGTATTTCTTGTCGTCCATCGAATGGCATCGATGATACACGTAACACTGGCTCAACAACTCTTCTCTGATCATTGACAAAAACTTGACTAGTATTATTTTCCGACCACTTCTTGTCAGCAAGATTTGCCGGCGTCTTTCGTCCCGCCAGTGATACGTCTGAATTGTCCCCGGGGAATGTGAAAGTAATGGTATCATTTCGTCTTGGAAAGCTCGTGGTGACGTCTACGGAAATAGACTTGCGGTGTTCGGATCGTGAAACATATAGTGGGCATTCACTAGCTATAGTATCGACAATTTTATCTCTCGTTGTCTGATCGTCATTTGAATCAACATAAAGGCCATCTTGACGTGTACGTGGTGTTTGATTCAGTGGAGTGAGAAAGGATCGAGCATCAGGACCAGAAACAATACCGCTAGCGGCAATTGTCAATGTTCCTTCCTGTGACGTCACGACATTTTGATTAGTTTCGTATTTGGGTGGAATAATATTAGTTTTACTGCCAGGTACATCGACACTGGCTGATTTTCGATGCCCAGCATCACATGTAATCTTGGAATTGACACGTGGCGGTACCGTTGGCTTGGGTCCACGCCCCGGAGCAGATCGATCCGTTGGTGCAATTACATTTTGGGCAATCGGTTGAATTATCGGTTGTCCTTGATACTGGGTCATTTCTTGAGAATATCTTTGTGGATTCGGTGAAGTTTGTTGACTGCTAAATTGTTGCGGCGGATAAATAGCAGTGTGCGGATTATATGGCAATGGATTCATAACAGTTTGTGGATATTGACTGTAAGAATATTGGTGTGGTCCGGTAAATTGACCGTAATTTGGCGTTGCTGACTGTGGCGGTTGACTAGTCATAATGACGCCTGAATAAAAAGGCGGCTGAGGACTTGTCGATTGTGATGGTAATTGAGGTGCGTGTTGAACTGTTACGTAACCACCACTTGCACCAGTATAAATTGGATTGGTCGCACTTTGTGTATGAGCATAAAGTGCTGAGTCTCGGTACGTGACGTCTCTTGTCACGTAACCAACCCGATCGCCGTACTGACCCACTGGCTGTGTATATAGTTGCGATCTAACCTCAAACTGACCACGAGACTGGGGATACTGACTCGGATCAGGCACGTAATCCGAGACAAATTGTGGCTGCGATTGTACAGGAAGAGTTTGCGTGGCCGTTTGCGATACATAGGCAACACGATCCATTGACGTTTTCTCTGGTTGATAAGATTGTATTGTAACTTGACCAGTGAGTGAATGTCTATCGTCCGATTGGCCCATTGTCGATTGTCTTCGGGTCAAAGTTGGATACATGCCGGTTTGCGATGTAGAATAGTCTTGAGTGGATGCCACTTCTGCATTCTGTGGATAATGTTGTTGTGGTCGTGACACTGGTGGTGGTAAACTTGTTTGATTTCTCTCCAATATTAACCGCTCCTGATGTTCAACCACTGAACGATTTTCGAAACCATTTGACAAGTCTGATTTGTCATGTGTTTTAACACCATTTTGATTTGGTATTTCAGAATGTTGCAATTGGGTAGTTTCCAACAGCTGGCTCGAGCACTCACCTTGGGTACCACCGTTTGGTGGCTCCCCAGAACCGGATTGTGACATTGTGGCCCCCACCGACGGCCTTCCGCCGATGTAGCCGAGAATTCGCCCCAATCCACACACTGTGGTAGCTTACGAGATACTCGCACGAATTTATCTCTACGGCAGAAACGACTTCGATCGCCACTTTTTCTTTAAAATCGTTCCACTAGTGCAGCTTTTATTCTTATACGTTCAATCCAACGATAACTCTCTCATCGATTATATCTACGGTACTTCAGCCAGATGCTTCGGCAGAATATCCCGTTTTTTTTTCTTCTTCTTCACTCTGCTTACACAAAGTGGAAGAAAAGAAATGATTTCCAAGTGAATAATCCAGAGATTTTCAATTCCATAAATTATTTTTTTTTCATTCAACCAGTCATATTTCCCATCAAAAAAGAGAATTTATATCGAATAGTTCTTTAATTTGATACTGGTGAATATATAATCCTCTGCTAAGCACTGAGTTTTTAGTTTAATCTATATTTCAATATCTATAAAATTGGGCTAATCCAATACCATTCTCAATAAATTCTCATTCCCACACCAATATCCATTATCAATTTTATCTTTTGAGCGAATAAAAATATATTTACAAATAGTTACAGCAATATTATTTTTCATATTAATGCATTTCACCTCTGATCGAAAATTTTGTAAAATCGAATTAAGTGTATACCAATACACTTTTTTTCTCGTCATTAAATAATTATGGATCGTTATAATTATATCACACATTTTCCATGTATAAAATTATCTGATTAATTCCAATATGTCCGACAAAATATAAACCGCCGATCAATAGTTACTGCAATTTATATTGAAAGCTGTTATATTTTATGTAGTTCCATTTTGGCTTGGATAAAATTTCGCTGACGAATTGCATAAAATTTCTAGCCAATGCATTAATATAATTCCACATTTATTTCAATAGTGGATGAATAATTTTTTTATTGGCAATTTTACTTCAGATGAATACGAAATAGGAGTGTAAACGGATCCCTTCCGCGATTCCAATGCATCACATTCACGTATTGTATAAATATACTATGTCAATATTCCTATCCAAATTCATCTATCTTGCCAAGTATTTTAGGCAGGTATTTTCTCTCGTCGCGTGGACAGACACCGAATCTACCTCGTTGACGATGGTTTCAATTAACGTCCCAGCCACGCCCGGATGAGTTTATCTGCAAAATAACAAACGTTTGCGTTGCGCGAAACACTCTGACAATATAGTAGAAGAGCACCACACACCGTGTTGCACCAATTGTGTCAAATGAATGGGTCAGAGACTCGCCCCCCACAAATCTACAAATCAACCTGTATACAAAATTTAAATGAAACATGTCAGTTTTTTGTGTTTAACAATTATTAATAAAAAATTAATATTCACAAAAATCCAATTAAATATGAAACCTTCGATCTTAATAATAATTATCGCACGATATTCAATGTTTTGTCACTGATAAATCCAATCAGCAAAGCTGATCAAGTTTGATAATATAGAATTTTCTCAAATGTTCAAGCGACATTCATTCAACTGGAACGAATAGGTATCTCTGGAGCCAGTATCCCCTGTCACTAAAACTACAGTGACCTCCATAGACAATATATTCTCTACTATCCACTCGCTCGCGCCCAATCCTGCTCTAAATCCCAATTAATCGCCGGAACCGCTGATCTATCGATCCGGCATACAGCAATGTAATGGTAATTCCGCTGTGATATGTCATCCGTCGAGCAGCAAAACCCGTATATACATACACAAACAGTTGGCTCGCGTCTGGCAACGTCATACGTCATATCTATATACGATTTTGTACTTGCTCCACTCGGAGGGTTATTCGTTTGTTTTTTTTTCTCCTCCTTCTAATGCTCCCATTCATATTGCTAGATGAACGACTGACTATATTTGAATTATAATCAACTGTACATACACGCAAGAAACATGAGAAAAATTAATTTTTCATTTTATTGATAAAGTATAATATAATAAGTGAATTTTTATTTTATTATAAAAGCTACTTTATTGTTGATTCAGCTTTATATCGTTTATTGTGAAATGATAATTAATGTCAGATCAGTGAATTTTAAGTTTAAAGAAAATTTGTTGTCAATTATAATCAATTTTCACCTTTCCAGCTCTACAACTCGAAAACTGTTGGTCGGAGAGCGTTTGCGGTGAATAACTTTTTTGTAGCAAATTTAATGCTCTACAAAAGTTGTGTATTTATTTTTTCCAAAAAAAAATTTTTTACTACTGAAAAATTGAGTTGAAGTCGAAAAAAAAATTTTCTCGTGTTATTTATATAGGAAATCGAATTTTTGAATGAGCGAAGCCTCTAATTAACTCGGAATTTTTTTTCAAACGGCAATATTTTTTTTTTTTCTATAAATTATCAGATTTTCAGATACAACAGACAAAAAAAAATATCACCTAAAAATGAAACACCCTAATGTATATGCTTATAAGAAAATTGAATGATGAAAACATTCAATTATAATATAGCTTAAAAGGATCAGCAGAAATGTTGATCGGTAAGTGAAAACTCACTATAATATTTTTACTTGAGTAACAGAACTTTACGACCTGGCTAAGTTCTAACTAGGTAAAACTTTAACAAGAATTGAGTTGAGGTAATATTCCCATAAGGATAAGGCTTTATGAACGGTAGAATGAACAGGCAGACCGTCATAACGATCATCCGGTAGACGTTGATGTATATTTAGAGACGAGAAAGAAAGACGATTGACAGTATAACATTCAGCTTCATTTCTCCGATGGTTATTCTGACGAATGATGATCGGGTCTTTCAACTGATGCGGAAAGAAAATAGGTATATCGTCACTATTCATCGGAGAGCTTGCATTTATCCTACGAGTATTAAAGACGAAGCAACCATTACAACGTTTCGAATAGTATCTCGAATCCCCTAGGTACATACTCATTCATTCCATGCCATCGAGGCATCCTCGTACTCTGTTATAACTGGATGGATTTTTTTCTTTTTTTTTCTAAGCTGCAGTTCCATTTTGATAACATTCATTCTCAGGGAAATGCGAAAAGTTGTCGAGTCACCGGATGACAGTTTATGGAAAATTGAATACGGAAACTACACCATTATATTATTATTTTATTTTATATATTTCCACTGGAGAGAACAAAATTTGCCGCTGGGAAAATTGCTCTGACACGTTGAGAAACGAATTCTCGACGACATTTTAGTGAATTTTAGTAGGTGAGAGAAGCCACAACAGCAAAATTCTTGGGAACATGTCATCACCAAATGCGCATCATACTATGTTGAATCGTGCTGACATAATTTAAAACTAGGTGAAAAATAACATGTCAAGATATTTTTCTCACAATTTTCCAATGTCAGGTGTGAGAAATTGATATTGTATTATCAAAGTGAAAACTTTTGTTGAGCATACAGACTATTACAGATTTCATTTTAACAACAATATCCTTTTTATCAAATGAATATATTATATTTGTTGAATGCCAGAATAAAATTTGAAAAAATATACTTTTATATGATGAGTTTGCACTTGTAGCTCAATGGGATTTATAAATATACTGTCAAGAATTTTTGCATTGTCGTTGGGACTTCAACTCGATAAAACACGCCTTTAGCAGTTGACTTCTATATACTTTAGTCTGTAGTAGACAAGAAAATTGGTATGCTTAGAAATTCCGATACACGAAGAAGACAAGACTAACTTTTGTTCAAGAGGTATTTGTTCCTGAACGATCTGACGGAACTTTTCATTAAAACTTTCAGTATCTCCATTTTCTTCTATTCAGCATGCGAATTAAATAACGTAGTGGTTATATTTTTAAAAATGAAAACAAAATATTTTCAATTTCTCTCCTTTATTTTATTCATTTTTTCATTTTAATCGGTCAACTTTTTTATTCAACATCAAATTGAATCATTTATAAAATCTATATTCTCCCCATTGACATTCAAATGACTATAATGATTCAATTATATAGTTAAATTAATAAAAGATTACATAACAATACACGAAATTATTTAAAGTCCGAATAAATGTATTTTAAAATTTTTAATTAGCATTCTAACAATTTTATAAAATAATACAAATGCATGTAAATAGTTTAATTCAATGGTAGTAGCGTCATTTATTGTTAAATAATTAATTAACCGATTTATTATTTGTTTATTTCTGTGCTTTCATTCACATATTTTTATTAATTATTTATCAAACACAATCCTAAACAGAATTATTTAATTACCAATCTACATCACTCAAAATTTCAAATTTTCCACCGATAATTTCAATGGTTTCATTTACAAAATCACTGACAATAAATGAGTCGACACACAAAGCTCAAAGTTCAACATTTGAATTAGCCAACATTTTTCAATGTATATATATGTATCAAATAATGAGAAGCTTGTTAAATAAGCTGCTTTATTTTACCACAAACATTAGCTTGTTAGTGAGATTTTACAATGGATAAAAAACTTTTGATTATCTTGAATATGCAGAATAAATTTTGGTTAAAATACAGCTAGCACTGGATACTTTTGTGGTTATTTGTCATATGAGAATTCACGAGCGAAAAATAATCCGATGAAATAGTTAATGCTCTCTGGCATATTTTATTTAAAGCTAAACTATTTAATAATGAAATCAATTGCTTTATAAATATAAACCATTTTAATTTATCGAAAGAACAATAATTAGAATAATTATATACATGTATGATTGAGCTAAATAGATGTTCAATCACGAGATTTGTCAATATTATTTATGCACATTATTTATTTGTATGTGTGGTGTTATACGCGTACATACGTGTACAAATACGTTGATATTTTATTGCGACTAATTGAGTGTATAAACCAGAACATGCGTTATATTTTTCAATGAATGAAAGTAAATAGGAATAATTTACACTACATTACTAATTTTCCAATTTATTCCAACTGAAATACAACCGATTGTCCCAATATATTCAGCACAAAACAAAAAATAAAGAAATGGAAAATAACAAAAAAAAAAAAAATCCAATGTAAAACACGAGGATTTGAATCATCGATCGAATTCACCATTCACGCAATTCAAACTAACGCATATTGCAATCCGTCCACATACTGTTTTAGCAATTCAGTGAAGGATTACAGACGTTAATTAACAAATTCAGAGAACCGCAAGCGCATCATGATGAAGCAACATCAAAAATGGATACAAAACTAAAAATAAAACAAACGAAATAAAAGAAACAAATTAAATTTGTTACTCTATTTTAATTACAATTGTTTTTACATTTATTCAAACAAGATTTTTCCTTTCTCTTTTCTTTTTCTTTTTTTCTTTTTATTATGCTTAAACTGATTATAATAATATCTCGACAAATTAATATTTAATTATAAAGAAATTACATTAGAGGGAACGAAAAAGTTTCTCGCAAATTAAGTCTAGGGAACATTGCCAAGGATTATCATATGTATCCTTATATATTTATATATGTATAGATTTACATTTACACACACAACACACCCACATAAACATATATATATCCGTAACAGTAAGGAAGTTTTTTTGTCATCTTTACCCCATACTTCAACTGAGGATCGTGAGGGATCTAGAGGCCACTGTGCATTGTCCCAAGTTTACCATTAACGGAGTTTCCTAATTTCCATATTTATTAGCTTTGCCGGAACTTCTCCTTTTCATTTCGCGTCTCTTTCACTCTCCTCTTACTCGGCAAATACACACATACATACGTATATCTATCCAACTACTCTCACAAGCAGAGGAACGAGCACTTATTTTCTTCTGAAGAGCTGGTCGACAATTCAGACAACTCTTCAAGGAGCATTAATTTACTCAACGAACTTCACAATGAAAATAAATAAATAAATAAATATGTATACATATAACTTTCATTATTTTTTAGAAATGGAATAAATATATATGATTTCATCAATATATTTTATTTATTACATACATATATTAAGTGAAATTATTTGTAGAAATTTATAATTCACAGAATGTAATAAAGGATAAAAATATACTAATGTATTATTGTGAATTGTAGAAAGTTGAATTTGAATTATATGACAAAGAGAAAATAATATTTTGTAAGAAATTAAACTTTGCTATTGTATATAATATATAGTTCAAATTTCCTGCCTCGGGTCATTCAAGTTTCAAAACAACAATTTGCACCCGAAGCCCAATATGAAAGACAAACTTTCGCTCTACCTTCCTCAATGAAGAAAAGTCAGTCAACAATTAAAAATAACACCATTTAATGGACGAATAAACTTGAGTAAAAGCCATCCATGGTGGTCCATTATTATTGCTTCCAACAAAGTGGAAGAGAATAACACAGACACAAAGGGCAAGAAATAGATATTGAGATAGCAAAGAGGCGACGAAACTGATGACAATATAACACTTTCTCTTCTGTTCTTCATCTACCTAACAAGAATGTGTGTAGAGCTAAAAGCAAGAATGTTACAAACGACCCGCGCACACTCACTAAATGATCGATCGGTGGTATGGACCCTTAATGAATTACCTCGGGAACACCTTGATTTTCTCTCATCTTCCCAATCTCATCAAACGTTTCATCCTTTCTTCACGTTCCTCAAACAACCCCAATACATTGTCAGACTTCCTTTCATCATTCATATATTTTCCTAACTCAAAATTCAATCTTATCCCTACACTTTTCTTCTTTTTCAACAAATTAATCCTGAAAATCATCAAGTATTCCGAATTGAAATTTTGTTCAGAAAATTTCGGAAAAATTTTTTTTAGAAAAAATAAATATACAGCTTTTGTAGGGCATTAAATTTGCTACAAAAAAATTTTTCATCGCAAACTCTCTCCGACCAACAGTTCTCGAGTTGTAGAGCTGGAAAGGTGCAAAAGTTGATTATAATTGACAAAAAATTTTATTTAAATTGGAATTTATTAATTTGACATTAAAAAAAAATTTTGATTACCAAAAAATCAAATTGATGTCGATAAAAAAATTTTCTCGTGTTATTTATATGGAAAATCGAATTTTTGAATTAGCTAAGTCTCTAATTATCTCAGAATTTCTTCTCAAACAGGAATATTTTGTTTTTTTTTTTATAAATTATCAGATTTTCATTGATCACAGATAAAAAAAAATATCGCCTAAAAATGAAACACTCTAAAGTAGATACAAAAAGGTACAAGTTAATTTTGCTATAACTTTTTTATATCTTAAAGTGGAAGAAATGGAAATATCTGCCATTACTAAGGTCTTAAAAAGTACTAAAATTAAATAGCTCGTTTTTAATAATACCTTCAATTCCTATAAAACGAGCTAAATTCAGGTCTGAAGTAGGAACAAAATTTCAACTCATTCATTTCACTATGTCATACACTCTCCAATTATTTCATCGAATTATTTTTCATCATAGATTTCTTCTCACTGTTTCAAAATGACACTTTCATCACTAAGTATATTTCAACTTTTATAGAGGCACGTATATAAAAAGATCATTGAAAGAGCGAGCCCCTTTCAATGCTAGAGATTCCATAATTACTACATGCCACGACTGGGTTTCCTGGCAACGTCGATTACCGCCAGTTACCATCATCGTACAGTTCGAAACCATTTTCGCCTTCTCCGTTGTCCTCATGCCCCGTTGGGTGATGCGCTTGGCTTTCACGTCGGCCACACGAAGCCACGCGAACGTGCATTGCATCGTAGATGGCTTCATCATCCCATCTCTACAGACATCCAACCCGAACGATCTCTATTCCATATGTATATATACATGAACCCAGGTAGACACACATACACACATATACCACTGCCGTCTTTCTCGTCTGGTAGTTTGGACGAATACGATGACAACACTATGGAATGGAGCTCCTTCCCTTGAGGCAAACCCATCGCGTTCTCGTGTCGCGTTTCGGTTAAGGTTCTTCAAACTACTTTTATATAACTATATTGCTACTCCTCTTATACTTTTACTATATATTCTAGCGTCCGGCGATTTTCTTGTTCACCCAGGAAGTCGTTGGCTCCTACTTGCATTGAATGAATACTCAAGAGAACTGAAGGTCATTTTTTATTCGTGAAAAAAAAAAAATCAATGAAAAATTCAAGAGAATTCAAATTAATTCTGGCATTGAATTAATTTTTATCGTACATATATAAATTGATTTAATCTATTTATTTATTGTTGCATTATTTGTAGTGTCATGAATAGCTTTAGAATAATTATAATGCGTATTGTATATCTAATATGTGTGTAGATGGGGGTTCTTTTGTACATTCATCAATATAATGATAATGCAGAAAAGATTTTTACAAAAGATGGAGAAAAAAAAAACAACTAGTGAGTGTCATGACAAAGATGAAGTACACACCATTATCATACAAGGGTTCCGGGTGAAAATAAAAAAGTGTTGTTGGAATACTGCTGGTTCATGGAGTGTGGTATAGAGAAACGACGAAGAATCAAGTGCGCCGTATGAGAAATAAGGAATAAAAAATGGGAAAAAATAAAAAAAAAAAACGTCTAAAGATGAATGAAGTGGTTTTGCGCATCAAAGTATGAGATATTATAGAGCAGAGATGTGCAAATGCGATGTGGTGAGTGGTGTCTGTGTGTCATATGTGCGATTCTGTCGGTATGATAACGATATCCAAGCACGCGAAGTTCACAGGCGCCTTGGGCGATTTCTCGGGCGACGTCATCATCATCTCAAACTTCAATGATGAACGATAAGTTAACCGACCGCACACTATTAATGCTCTCACGTACATATATACACCTTGATCGCCCAACCAATGATATATACCAATGATATATGTATACCTACCACGAGAACTAACTCATGAGAAAATAAGAATTACGAATATATATGGATGTATATGTATACATATGGATATGTAAAACCAATGTGCTTTATCACATATGTAATATAATCACAAGTAAGAATGGGAAAAGTTTTGTGGAAGATGAATGGACAAAGTCGGCGCACCAGACCTAGAGACGCCAAAGAATTTCACAGCGCGTGTAATCCAAAGTGGTAAAACGTATTTCAAGAGTTCGCATTAAAAGACGCTCACTTAAAAGTATATTTGGTACAAGTAAAATATTTACGTGAATTTAAGGGAAAAATGTAAAATGAAAAAGTATATAAGTATATAAAAGCTCCAAAGAAGGAGGAAGAGAAAAAAAAAAAAACTAAAATGAAAGGAATGATGATGGTGAAGATGAATTTTACAAATTATTTACGGACCAACAATTGTTGTACTGTGAAATTTATGTAGACAAATTTTAGCGATAAACTACCAACAACAGAGGTAGAATATGAGAAATAAAAGATGTAGTTGGGTAAGTAGATGTAGTGATAAAGATGGAGAACGAAGTGGATTTTAAATGGTGGAAGTTGACTGTACAACAAATGTTTGATGCATTAGAAAGGAAACGAAATGAGGATAAAAACTTAAAAGCTCAATACTTGGCTCACTGAATTTCACGAGCATTAAATACATCAAGTTGAATAAATACACAACTATTTAATTCTACATTTAAATATTCACACATTGTACATCACAGTTCACTCACACAATGAATAATAAAATTATTTCATTGGTTATTGTGCAAAAATATTATTATAAATTCCCAAAATATCGTTTGCTATTTATTCAAATAAATTCGTAAGGTTTATTTTTGTTTATTATGTGACTATTTCACTATTAATTATCAGCATTGAGATAACAATAGAAAATTTTTATGTATCATCGTCGTCATTGAAGTGTTAAATTTGGCTATTGTTAAGATTTATACAAATAATATTTCTCTTCTCATAACAACCAAATTAAATTCAACAACGTTAACAACAGATTCATTTACATTCAAACCAATTTGTTTTGAAATATCACTCGCAAGTGAACATTCCCAAATATTCATTGAGTGTGCTTTCGCATTGTGCAACAATTTCTAATGAGTTGACATCAGTTGAACTACTGATATATTTATTATTCACCTCATATTCATACACCACCTTTTATATTATTAGCTCATGTAAACTTGTTTGCTTTATTAAAATTAATAGATACAAAATGTAACGAACCACGATCAAAATGTGAATTCACAATCAAAATATTCATCATAAATTACTTAATAAAATACGTGCATCGTATAATACAATATTAAATAAATAAATAAATAAATAATTGAATATTCATCCAAATATGAATAATAATTCATTACTGGAAATAAAATTATTTTTGTAAAATAATTAATAAATATAAAAAAGTTTATTTATCGTTGGAAAATTTAAATTAACCGACATAAAGCCTGCAGGCCAATTCTCCGTTACTTGTTGAACGACAACTACATGTACACGTTACACATACAGAGATGTATTGACAACCTCCAGCACATGTACAAGCGTACACACACATATATTTATACACACTAACACTTATACTAAATTCACCCCTACAATTCTGCTCAACTTCCTGCATTTTCGCTCGCCTCACATCAACCCCAAATCTCTCTACGATTTATACAATGACGCCTCGAGGTCGACACTCCAATGGTAAATAATTGAATACAATCACATATGCAAGTAGATATATGTGCGATGCTTTTGAGATTTCATTGCCAAAAACAGAACCACAATTTTCCGTGATAAATACACACACATAAATATATTATATAATATATTTTGAATTTATGCATATTTATGTATAATTGAGTGCAGTGCAATCGAATATTTCGTATGTGAATGATGTGATTGATTTGATATTAATTAATGAAGAGATATGTTAATTAGTGAGATAATTAGAGAAATTTAAACGAGAAATTTATTCAACAATTTTCGGCATTTATTTTATTTATGTAGTAATTTTTTTTTATCACGAAATAATTCAAATTCAAATTATTTCTTAGTATTTGAATTTATTGGTACTTTATAAATATTTTTATAAAAAGAAAAATATAAAACTTTAATTTTATATCATTAATATTTGTTAAGAGTGAAGTTTACTTTATATTCATTAAAATTATAAAAAAGTCACAACAATAAAGATAACTTTATGCATATGATTTAATAATTATTCAAGAAAGTTTCGAATATTATTTTGAATTAATCTAAATGGAAAAATTCCTAATTTATGTAGTTAATTTTTCATGAACCTAAATTTAAATTTATAATTTGTTTATTAAATTTAATTTTTCAATAAATTTTTTGAAATATCAGCAGTAGGAACAATAATATTTGTACTAGTATGTGAATATAGTGAGTTTCATCGTGTGCATGAACATACAGAGACTTTTTTTATTGCTTTTATGTCAAATCGAGAATCAATAATACTTTATTGTTTTTCTTTCCTTTCATATATATTTTTTTTTTTACATTTTGATTTGATACTATTATATCCGAGTGATACACTCATCCGTGAAATACAGACAGTATATACGAGCCACATCAACTGCATTGCATTTTCCATTGATTATTTCATCAAAGTGTAAAATTGTATATTCATTTGTGTATTAACGCTGAATTAAATTGTACTCAGTGCAAATAGATTATCTTTTAATACTCAGTATATAACATTACATGCATCAAATATTCTATCTTCCTGCGTATATTAATTAAATAAACTTCTTTTTCTCATTTTTTTATTTTTTTAATTTACTCATCAAGAATAAAATTAAATAGAAGAACAAAATATTCAAATATATACACGAATAATAGAATTTATTCTCAGAGAATAAATATAAAATAAAGTTTTATCAAATTGAAAAGAAAAAAAGATTAACAAACACAAAAGAAGTGATATTTTTTTTTTTTAGTTTATTTATCTTTATTTATATTATATTTATTTTATTAGATAAATTAGAATTTTATTCAAGAAAAAGTAAAATTTTAGCATTTAATTTATTTATTTGACTTATTATTATTATTATTATTATTATTATTATTATTATTATTATTATTATTATTATTATTATTATTATTATTATTATTATTATTATTATTATTATTATTATTATTATTATTATTATTATTATTATTATTATTATTATTATTATTATTATTATTATTATTATTATTATTATTATTATTATTATTATTATTATTATTATTATTATTATTATTATTATTATTATTATTATTATTATTATTATTATTATTATTATTATTATTATTATTATTATTATTATTATTATTATTATTATTATTATTATTATTATTATTATTATTATTATTATTATTATTATTATTATTATTATTATTATTATTATTATTATTATTATTATTATTATTATTATTATTATTATTATTATTATTATTATTATTATTATTATTATTATTATTATTATTATTATTATTATTATTATTGTGTATAATAGAATAAATTCAAAAAGTCAATAAACAAAAAAAATATAATTATTGATATTAATTATTATTATCAATAACTATGAATAATAGTACTATCAGTTATTTACTATTATTATTATCATAATTATTATGTATGATGAGATAATTCTCAACAATCAACAAATAAAAAAAAAATAAATAAATAAAAACATAATTATTGATATTAATCATAAATATTGATATTAATTATTAATCATTGATATCAATTAATAATATTAATAACTATTAATAATAGTAATACCTATTATTATTATTAATATTAATATTAAATATTATTATTATTAGCTTTAATGCGACTCAAAATATTTTATTTATGAAGGATTTTTATGCGTGATAAATATATATTAATATTATATTCGAAATATAATCTGTAAATTCATAAAAAAAATTGCAATCAACAATTAAAAGCTATCGTATTCATATTGCTATTAATTGCATTTCATATTAAACATATATTCAATATAGTACAAGACTAACACAAAATATGCAAGTGAATTTATAGCAATTAACTCGACCCCCACAAAATTTCCCATCCAGTATACATATACACATATGTATGTGTAGATACTATATATGTATTATGTATACACTTATTCAAAGCTTTTACCCTTCAGTGACCATTACCACTCCACACTACTTTTCATTCAATTTATACCTACACATACACATGTGAATAAATGAACATATAATACGTAAATTTAGTAGGCAATATGACTGCGTTTTCATTTTCCACTGTCGCTGGACATTGCTGCCAGCAAACTTCTTCCGCTTGATGCACTTCATATTACCTAACTCTACATGCTCACCCTAATATATACACACACACACACTTTTACACTTAGCAAACTAGTAAACTTGAATATTACAACAACTAACTTCAACACTATCGACATTATCATCACTATACTTCGACCATTTTATCATCTATTCTCGCTTTTATTCTCTTTCTTGGACACCATACACTTGGCAAACCACCATGGTATTATAATTTCTTTGCTGTGATACCTCTATTATGCATATATATATACTCCTATCCACTGCGCCAAAATCAGCAAACATTTACACAGACAGAAATATAACAATGTGTCTATTTAAATGATGAGAGAGCTTAGATTACAGATGCTCATTCGTGTATCTATCATAGTCAAAATTTACTCAATGTTACTTACGAGGAGGGACAAACTTTATCTTCATTAGTTCTTGTTAGACACTTTCATGCTAATTCCATTTGGTGAATAGCAGTTAAATATATATACATATACAGTTGGAAGAAGAGATTGAGAATGGATATAAACTCAACACAATGTCTCTCGAGTTGGATTGCTCAGTGAACTCGGACATTGGTCATAAGGGAGTAAAGTGTTCATTCGTTACGACAAATCCATTTTGCAAGTGACTTTATGTATATATAAATATCATATAGGTGTACAGTTCACTTTATTATATATCAATGGCTGGGTCTGGAAGATGGAAATATTCGTTTAAAGCAATAATATGTATATTCATATAAATGAATATGTTGAAAGAGGACTAGTAGTGCTAGTAGTTATGGCTCGAGTGGTCAACCAAAAGCGTCAGCCTGTATATCAATCATAATTAATCATCGTGAATTGATATTCACATGTACACCCGTTATATTCTATACTTTCAGTTGTTTACAAGCTGTAAACTCTATTAAATTCTGAGTTTGGAAATTTAGATTTGTTAGTGATAGTCGTTGTAAAATTTGGTTGACGAATTTTTTAGTTAACGAATTTTTTCAGTCAGTTGTTTCGAATATGAAAGTGAAAAATAAAGGGGAAATATACATACATGAAAAGAATTTATTGATGTATATTTTGTTGAGATAGATTTTTTATACTGTGTGATATGTAACTGTGCAAACTTGGAAGCCAGTGAAATGAATTTGAAATAAATGTGATCGTCTCTGTGTTTTCCACGAGCCAAATGCAATTGAACTCAACTGAAAATGTATCCATATTTCGATGCAAAAGCATTCTACTGTCTAATCGTAACCACCATCTGCCGTTGTATCGATAGCAATGACAGCAATTGAAAATGTACAGGCACCAATTTGGATAAAATTAATTTAAAAAAATATATTTATGAATAGATTCAGATGAATAAAAATTTGACGATGATGAGAAATATAAAAAGTTATTTTATTAATGAAATTAAAATCATATTGATTTTTATTTTATTTATTTCATCATATCTATTTTTTTTTTTATATCATATTTTATTATCTCATTGAATACGTAAAATAATGAGGCTCATCGAGTTTACTAGAGTGCAATAACTTTCATGAAAACTCCGTGGTGAAAAGGTTCATTCATTTTCTCTCAAACTCTTATAAATTCTACAGATATAAATACACACGATTGATATTTTAAAAAAATATATAATTAACATGGTCACGTAACGCTTGTGATTATATAATGCATTTATATTTTTTTTTCTCAACATACTTGATGTGTAATTAATTATTGCGCATGTATACACAAAGTTAAAAACTTCCCCACGTAACATAACTCATGTGTAAATTTTTTTTTTTTGATTTATTTTCCACATTCTCGCTGTATAATTTATTTTTAACCACGCCGTCGAGAGTGCATTTTATTATACATTAAATAAAACTTAATAATTATAACGTTTCAACGATAAATCTGTGAAAAAAAAAAAAAAAGCTCATTAATATTTTTTACAAAAATAAAAATGCAATAATTATTTTTATCGCAATACTCTATCGTGTATATTAATAATTATAAAATCGAATATACGGAATGTATCTGTGAATAAATATACAAATATACAGTTCGTCAATATTATATTGTCCACAAGGGATATTCCATCGTATTTGTTCATGAAATAGATTGCCATGAAGAGACGACGAGTGCTCTATCAAATATGGTATTCTCTGTGCGATAACGTCCAACATAAAACTAACACTAAAATCCACTCACGTTTATATCGACGTCACGATACACTAACATAAGTACGTTTGATCCATCACCTCATGGCAATATTCCTTCAAATATAAAATTATTCATCGTCATTGAATAAATTCCAACGTTTTTTTTATTAGAAAAAAAAAATTACTTAAATAAATGTCATCAAATATATCGTACGAATATAATTTTTTTCTCATTTCTCTTGCATTATTTCTTCTATATTTTATATTATCATGATTTACAAATCAGTTATACACATGTATATGGACATATATATGCGTTGATGTAGATTGAAAACACAAATGTAAATGTGTTGAAGGGGAGAAAAAAAATCCATTGCGTTTTACTGCATGACAGGTTGGCTAAGCAAGAGTGATCGTGACGATTTATACATGTGTGTGTGGTACAGTCGACATGCGCGTGAGTGAATGAGATATGAGAGATGAAACGGAAGTTTACATATACGTGATATCGAGTGTGATCTTCAATAACATAACTTTAATGTGTTTACTCTGTGTCACTTTATAGAACAATCAATATCGTGATATTAAAATGATGCAAAGAGAATTTTTCATTCTTGATAAAAGGACAAATATATTTACATTAGGGTGTTTTATTTTTAAGCGATATTTTTTTTTGTCTGTGATCAATGGAAATCTGATAATTTATATGAAGAAAAATATTCTGAGTTAGTTAGAGACTTATAGAATTCAAAAATTCGATTTGGCATATAAATAATTATATGAGAAAATTTTTTTTTTTCGACTTCAATTCGATTTTTTGATGATTAAAAATTTTTTTTGAAAAAAATTAATATACAGCTTTTGTAGGGCATTAAATTTGCTACAAAAAAGTTCATTACTGCAAATGCTCTCCGATCAACAGTTTTTGAGTTGTAGAGCTGAAAAGGTGAAAGTTGATTATTAAAATTGACAAAAAATTTTTTTTAAACTCGAATTTGTTAATTTGACATTAATTATTATCTTACAATAAACGCTATAAAGCTGAATCAATAATGTAATAGCTGTTATTAATACGGGAAATTGACTTTTTGAATTAGATAAGCCTCTAATTAACTCAGAATTTTTTTTCAAACAGGAATATATTTTTTTTTTTGTATAAATTATCAGATTTTCTGTGTTTACAAACAAAAAAATATATCGCCTAAAAATGAAACACCTTAATGTTATACATATTCGTAGAATAAATAAATAAAGTAAATAGAATCTTGAACATATTGGAATAATGAATCATTTAAACAATACCCATCTTTACGACAAAGAAAAGATAATTTACGCCAACTCGAATGTACACAGTTCAGCCATTTCTTAAATTTCTCTCTCCTCTCGTAGACATCTTACTTTCTCTCACTCAGTCCCTCCCGTTTCTTCTCTGTATCATCGTCATTCCAGTTGGGTCAAGTAGATCCCTTGGGAAGTAAGAAGGGTCTATACCTTTATTTTCCCAAACCTTTCCCTTCTCATTTCCATCCCTCTCTCCGACACTTCTGCAATCTTTTTCTTCAAAATATATCCCACCAAGGGTTATCGAGAAGTTTTGTCTGCTACTGGTATGCTTTTCGAGGAGAATAGTTCCGGAACTTTACGAGAATTCAAAATGAACGACTTGGTCTTATTCACGATAGAAATATCTAGTGAAAACTAAGCAAAAAAAATTAATAAATAGAAAAAAAAAAGTATTTTTTTGATATCAATATGAAAATTAATTTTCTCTTCGATAAATCTAATAATAAAAAATTAATGAATAAAAATAATAACTCAATTGACTTGATATAAAAAATAAATATTGATCCAAGAATTAATTACCACAGTATGAAAAAAAAAAAAAAACAAAATTAATCATAATATTTTCTCAGTACTACCCTCTCACGTCACTCCCTATTAACCTGTTTATTTTCCCACCAATGACCTCTTAATAATTCAATCACCACCGGATTTATATACATAATATAATACATATATAATATATATATACATACACATTATTATTTATGATTCTTCTTACGAGTTTGCGCGACTTTAGTGTCGCTCTGCTTTAACATAATCCTCATTGAAGGGTCATGAGTTTTAATGAGAATGTAGAATGCAAAAGTCAAATATGCATATAAATAAACAAATAATTTCTCAGATAAAATAACATCTTCTTTATAATTATCATGTCCTTGCTATTATTAATTTTATTTACTCCACAAACTTTGCATATTAATAAATATTCGTATACATACACATTTTTAATTCATATTTTCATTTGCATCAAGCGATGCATAAAATTACCATGATTCTTTTCAGTAATTACGATTATTTTCTCTCTCATTCTCCTCATCATCATCATCATCATCATCATTCTCTTTCTTCTCTTCTCACAATTTTCCACTCTCACCTAATCATACACACACTCGCACTTCTTCATTGTTACAATATAAAATTAATTACTTGCATTCATATTCAATCTCCAAGCTCATCCAATAAGAGTTTAGTCTCGTGATAGCACAAACAAACTTCCCATCAATATTCCCCTTTATCCTTTAAAGAGTCATCAGCAACGCCCTCAATAACCCCTGCATTACCCTCCACTTATGTATACATTCTACAAAAATAAATTCCTGATTCACTCAACTCGTAAATAACATATACATCCTGCATATAAAAGTAACAGAGTTGTGAATAAAAATAAATAAATAAATAAATAAAAATAGAAAAACTAGCTTGTATCAAACATATCCAAAGCTTTCCTGTACAAACTTCGAGCTTTACGATGATACACAGTCCACGTCAGATTTTTAAATTTATTCAACACGATAGATACATCAATGGACTATAAATAGTCATACACATACATATACTTAAACATAAAAGAAAAAAATATATATGACCTTATATAAAAACATGTAGAGCAAAATACTAAAAGATAAGATCGAAGGTTCCATCAATGTAAATTATCTTTCAAAAAGTAAATGTATCTTTTAAGTTTTCCTGCAAATATTTTTCAATTGAGTGCATCAATATACGTATTGACACACAACCTTTAATATACTAAAACTCAACCTAATGTGTATGTTCGTATGTGTATGATGTTTAGATATGTATATAATAGAATGAAAGCCCAAGAGGTTGAGTGTTACAGAGTACAAACAGGTTGATTTATCGATTTTAGAATTCTCTCTCTAGCTCTTTCCCTCTGTATCGCACAAGTCTCTCACTTCTGGGAGAACACTAACGGTGGCTGCTCTTCTCTACATACCTTTACTCCTTCATTTTATATCATTATGTGTAGGGGAATGCTGCCAAACCCATGACTTACAGGTTGGCACACGTTTTGTGATACCATTCTGCGAGTAATACACTTGACAGATTCTCTTACTTTTATTTTATATTAAATTTTTTTCTTTCTTTTTTACCTTACACCACTCGCTGCACAGACGTCGATTCACTTTCATTTCACATCCAATGTATCCTCAGTAATGCTGAATATGTGTATGTATATCCATCATCAATAATATAACACAATATTTACTTTAATGATTTATTTTTTTTTTTTTTTTTTAATGAATATTTTAATTTATTTTATTTAATTTATTTATTATTTCAATTCAACATTTATATGAGACACTGTCCTTGGCGATTATTATAGTAATGATGATGAATGAGAGACATCAGTGATCTGTATTGTGGTGATCCTGTAAATTGATTTCCCACGGGCAATGTTCACATCACGCCCGGAGGAATTAAACCAAGTTTCACGCGTGTTTGCGTTCTCTGTGACTCGTTCACTACCGCTCATTTACTACTGCCCTGCGTACATACATGCATAGATATATGTTGTCACTCGGGAGAACACTGACGCGATCACGTCATGACAATTTACCGCGCATCATTGAACATGATATCGCGTGATACTCGCGCTACGACAACTCTTCATCCACAACTTCTTGTGAGGTTGTTTGTTATTTTTTTTTTTATTTTCATTTTATTCCATTACACCCAATGAGCTTGTATCACGTGCGATAATCGCTTAATCGTGCAGCAATCCGTTCAATCATTCATCAACGAAACACTTAACTCTCATTCATCTTTTGCACAAGTTTTAAAAATTGCATTATTTTATTTTGGAAAACTTTTCACTGTATTTAATTAATTAATTAATATTCATTCTGTATAAATGAATATTATACACTGTACTTAATTGATTAATCAATTAACTTTATCTTTGATTCGAAGGTAAAAAGAGAAACATGAAAATTCAGCACCAGTAGTTTTATTTATTTATATAAATTAATTTTATTTTATTTTCTTGTGAATAATTTAACGATTAATAATTGCAACAGTTAATTCAGTTTGATATAATTTTTTTTACCTTTATTGTAATATTTATTTATTTGATATTTATGATAAATTTTTAATGTCGATCAACGAGAATAAATAATATAAAAAGAGTATCAATTATCGTATTGACCACAATAACACAAGTCCAATTACTTCTGTCTGTCCCTCTGCGTCTCACCCTCTGTCTCACAGTTGTGCATCACTAACAACGGTCACGAGGCAACTAACTCCACCTCGTCGACGTGTGGTAAACGCCCTTTCTACCAAATGCCTTCGAGCGTCGCCCACTACCACCCTCAATAACCCAACCTAAAACGCGATCTTCAAACAACAATATACACATAAAATAATATCACACATTTGTATATCATCACACCACTAAAAATCTCACACAATTTAATATAAATCTATTCGAATAAGTTATTCACATTAAAACTCTTAATAATCAGACTATAAATTTTATCCAATGAAAAAGCCAATTAAACTTTTGCATACAAAAATACAATTCCGCAAATGTAAATTATGTCAAAAAAATAAATAAAAAAATAATGTCACGTGTATTATGCAGCATTGTCCTAATTTTTCATCCCCCTCAGCAATTCACGTGGCTTGTTATATAAAAAATAACTAAATTAATAATAAATCTACACAGCAAAAACACGTGAAAAAAAAAAAATATATATATTCATAAAAGAATTTATATAAAAATAATATTAGAATTAAAATTTTGCGTTGGATAAATCCACACGCACTGCTGCGATACACGGCGCCCTATCGTCGCGGCGCAGGGTGAACGCACGACTTGCCGACGATCCACCCTCCACCATATACTCTCACTACTACCATGATGATGAGTGTGGGGGTGGCAATATCACGATAGTAGTAACGCCGCCGTGGCCGTCGACGTTGCCGCCAGCGCGCACTCCACACCGGCAGTGGTTCTCGCGCACGCTTACACTCCTCCCTGTCTTTCTCGTTCGAGACGTTACGATATATATATACATATAATATACATACAATGACATAGAATGAGAGAAAGAGGTAGGTGAGATCGTTGAGGACTCGGTACAACTCGAGGCATCGTATGTAAAAGAGTTTGTATATAGGTGTCTTTTCTCTCTGTTTGTGTGTGAGTGTATGGATGAGGGAGGTGACGTTAAACCAGAGAACGAGGAGCCATGGGAACAAGGAACTTTTTGTGTGTTTACGGGGCGACGCGACACTAGCGCCACGAGGCTTGTCTACGGCCGCCACACGAATATACCCGCCGATCGAATCCAATTGGGTGGGAGAAACTGTCGACGAAGAGAAACAAAAAGAGAAAAATAAATATTGGGAGGAAAAAAAAAAAAAAAAGTCCAACGGTTTTAAATATTATCTTGCTTCGTAGTTAAAAAATAAAAATTACAATATTAGTTGTATAAATGTTATATGTTTATATTTATAAAAGGAATGAGAGATAAAATGTTAAATATAAGTTTGGGAAAAAGGAGTAAGAGTTTGCGTCGTTGTATTAAATTTTTTTACGTCATGCGAAAATTCGTAACAATTTTATTTTTTTTTCAAATTTCACGCTGTGTATTTAAAAAAATGCGTGAGTGTATGAATAGAGGGAGAGAGAGAGAGAGAGAGAGAAAATTTTAAATAAAAATATATATCAAAATTTATAATACCTCCAGTTGATAAAATTTTGAAATAGTCAAGAGTCGTCTTGCATAGTCTGACTTGTAACATTCCATTTCTACTTGCGCATACCAGCCCACTCCTTGGTGGAATAATACCAAAGTACATTTATGTAGTAGAAATGTACAGTTGTAGTCAGACATGTACATGTAAATAACGACCAATTTAGTGGATTTGAATTGCAGGAAGTATAAGATTCCTTTTGCTTCGAATTTAGATAAATTTTATAGCGAAGAATTTTATGAAAAGATGTAAGTAAAAGTATAAGACGAACGTGCAGTGAGTGAGTTCAAACACAAATTTGTTCAATAATTATATAGAATAACTTATGTATTAGTAGTACCTATAGTGGTAGAAGTTCGAGAGTACATATGTATTATATACATGGTAAATAGATACAATATATAGAGTTAACGTTACCAGACGTATTTTATACAAGTATCGACTTGCCCTAGACCTTTTACAATTTGCACCCTCTCTCTTTTACCCCTTCACGCCCTTTTTCACTGATTCTACATACTTCACAGGGTCCTTGTAACACATACACACTCATACATATGTATATATATATATATATACATATACAGAATTTGTACTGGGGGAACCGAGCTCTTTTCTTTGCTCTCAAACAAACGCTGTTGTAAAGCGCAGTAAATTCGTGCGCCCTCGAGATTTTCAAGATGCCAATGAGCCCATCCCTCACTTTAACATTGCTTTCTCTCACACACTACAGTATTCTTCTTTCACTTTTGCATACAACCACCTAACACCCTTGACACGCAGCCACTTCAATTCACATTTATATCCATAGATTGACAAGAAAATTAAATAAAAAATTTAAAGTTGATTATTTTTATTCGTTTTTTTTTCTTCTATGATTTTTTTTTTTTTTTATTTCTTTATTTCAATTTGTTGGGATTTAATATTATATGATTGGCACGATGAAATAAAAATATTGTTTTGTATTGGTGACATGAAATAGACGATTAATTTCTTTTCAGATAAAGTTCAACATTGTACACTTGATAAACTTGTCTCTTACGATTTATTTTTGCCACGTGCAAAATGCGCAAGAAATAAAATACAAACACAGAGCAAAAGACTTGACAATGAAGAAAGTATCTTGCACACGTGTGTCTGAGAGTCGTGAGTAAACACAAGACATCACAAATGAGAGTGGAAATCTGACGTTTACTTGGATAGATAAAAAAATAAAAAATAAATACACACACTTTTCAAGAATTACAGAGGAAAAAAAAACATATGAAACTCTCAAAGTCGCGCGAATGATAGTTAGAATAATAACAACTACATCACCAAGAGAAATAGTAACAAAGAAACAATAACGAAAATAAAAAAAGTAATCAAACAAAAATAAAACAAAGAAAAATTCACGTAAGTAGCAAATGAAAAATAAGAAGAAGAAAAAAAATTTATAACTAAGAAAACTGAACGATGAAGAAGAGAAGCTCGTCATGTCGTCTTGTGTGGTCAAAAGTTTCTTATGGCTCTTGCACTGAGACCATAGCACTGCAGCCCATCTTCTAATAAACTTTTACACTCATAAAAGAAAAAAAGGAAAAAAAAAAAAAATAAGAGAATCAAAAAGATAAAAGTATAGAGAAGAAAGAGAAGGAAAAAAACGAATGTGATGAGAAATGGATAATACAGTTTTTCATGTACGTTATATATTCGTTATGTAGTTGAGCGTCCATTTTTTTTTTCTTACCTTTCCTCCCGCCATTCTCATCGCTTCTAAATATTCCACCGCATAATATTTTCTTTTTTCCTTTTATTATTATATTCCTGCATTATCTTCACAGAGCATCTCGTGCGAACACATGAACATTCTTATTGCCTCAAGGGTTGTGCACCACCTGGGCACATGAAACTCAAAATATTACCAAGATATATCTACTTATATACTATATACTACAATACATAGTTATATAAATATGTTTAATATAACGTCGTCTTTTTCATTTATTTCTTTATATCACGATGAACTTATGTCTATTGCTGTCACATTTTTTTTATTCCTTTAACGATTTATCTGATAAATGTTAAAATACACGGGGGCAAAGATCAAAACTATTTGCCATTTTATTTTACGTAAAATTTTAAGTAAAATTGTTTATGTATACATTTGTAACGCTTTTATTTAAGTGACGCCACTTCTTGTTGTCGTCCTCGCTCGTAAACACACTTCACATTACCGCAATATCTTACATCCGGTATATAAACATATATATCAACACGTATATATACTTGGATCACACACTTTAACGCCCTTAACTTTCACGTCTCGTACTTCATTGAGTTGTGAAGCGGTCTAACGCCCCAAGCACAAACTTGTGTACTTCCACTCGTAAATTTTTTCAACATTTCTTCCAATGTCTCTTTTATTTTTTTTCCAATAGTTAAAAGATATTTTCAGATATTTATTAATATGTTATATAAGAAATTAATTATGGAAACTGTTTGAATTTTATCAAATTGTAATTTTTTCAAAGTGAAATTCAACATTTTTTTTTTTAGGGTAATTTTCGTTTTTAATTTTTCCGTTTTTATACATTATATTTATTCATGTAGCATCAGTAAATGATTTATGAAAAAGCTTCGAACTTTTGAGTAGTTAGATTAGAGAGAAATTAAATTAAAAAAAAATATTTATAATAATTATCAAAGATTGTGTAAATATAAAAATGTAAAAAGAGACAAAAGTGTAGCAAAATTTCAAGTGTACAAGTAAAATTATTCTTGTATACATATACATAGATACAATCTAGAACATAAAAAAAAATAAAAAGCTTCGTTGCTATTGAATTTAACCATAAGTTGTTTGTTATCCAACAGTTGTCAGAGTGGAGCTTTTACAAACAAAAGAATGAAAAAAAAAAGACAAAAACATTTTGATCCACGACAATAATCTCTCTGAATAGGACAAAAGGATCACAAGGAAACATATGAACAATTTTTTATTCTACAACTAAGAAAATATCGCAGATGATAAGAAGAAAAGTGATAAAGAAAAAATGCAAAAAAAAAAAAACAAAAATAATATGATTTTTCTTGTGAGAGAAAACGATGTAGAATTACCACTCATTTTTTTTTTTACTTCCTTCCTTATATTCCTCAATGTCCATTAAATACTGCTAACATCGCCCATTAAACTGTGATTTCCTCAGAAATCATTCCGCAAAAAAAAAAAAAAATAATCATGATATAATATATTATACTTTTTTCATTGCTCATTATTGCTACACAAACCTTATCAATCAATTATTATTCATAAATTTTTTTTTTCTTTCATCTTCATTGTCGTTATATTAAACTTTATAAATTTCCTCATTCACTTAATTTCTTCCCAATAAAGATAAATATACATATACAAATATAAATGTGTATAAATGAAGAAAAAATTTCAATTTTCCTAAATGAAATAATATTTTACGAAAATTTTTAAATATTCACGATAAATCTGGTGATGATATTATATTTCCGACCATTCATATCATGCACTAAAGCAGAGTGTAGTGCTAAAGCTTCTCTTCAAAAGCTTGAAACACAAAAGCTTCGAAATATATCCACAAAATGTATATATAATATTTCTCAAGCTTTCATATTCGTAGCACATTGTGCTTTACTTTTTATTTAATACTGTAATTTTCATCTTTTTTAGCTATGCAACAACGAAAAATTTATCCTCTATCTTTAATACGATTTACCACAACAAGTACAACCGGTACTTTCTCACAAATAAATTTTATATACAAATACATAAACATCAATCCCTGAATTTATTATATATTAATATATAATATATAAATACTAAATAAAATATAATACCAATGTGTTTTATCACAAAGTAATTATGTTTAAAAGTTATAAATAAAAAAGAAAAAACTTTACAAACATACAAAGTTCACTTAAAAAAATTTACAATTATATCCTGCCATTATTTCTGTGTGTACAAATAAAATATTTTTTATTTGAAAAAACTTTTTAACGAATTTGTGAATAAAACAAAAATTGAAATATTGATGAGACTTTATGTTTACCATATAATACTGGTATGAATTTCCACATGGTAAAAAATAGATAGTAGATAAAAGCTTGAGTAAGTATAGAGAAAAAATAAAAAAAAAAGAACAAACTTTATATTTATATACATGAAAAAATTATTGAGCAGTAAAGTAAAATTATTTATGGACATAATAACAACAAAACTAAAATTGAAAATTAAAGAAAGATAAATTTAAAAGAGGATAATCATTATTCCAAACGAAAAAGTATCGCTTTTCGTGCCCAACAATTTTCCATATATGTACAGATCATTTGTTTACTTTGCACAAATAACTCTCATAACATATACACATATGTTACATTTATATAAAAGTGTTTGCTCTATCTGGACATATTGTGTTCTATATGCTTAGCAGTTTGCTCAGACAATGCCGGACAACCCTTATATGAATTCCATATTAGCATTTGCAACAGAGTCCAAGAATTTTTAATTAAAATGTTGCGACTATGTAAAGCAACCAAGTCTCATTTTAATAAATAAATAAATAAATAAATAGATGAAATATTATGCAATAAATTTTGGCCATTTCGTGTATTTAAATAAATGAATGTTAATAAATTTTTAAAATCAAGATTATTTAATAGTTATATTTAATTTTCATTGATATTCAGTTAAACTGACTTGATTATAAATTTTAAATTTATTTTTTTTTATCAAGATTATTATTTTTATCTGTAGGGGTTAAGTGTATGTATGTATGTATGTATATATTTAGTATGTATATATAAGGAGTGATGTGTGAGGGTCTGTGTGTGAAGAGTAAAGAAAAAGTATTAGTCAAGAACGTGACGAATGAAAAGAGTCCCGCGGACGTTCCTGACCTTTCTGGCCTTTGTTGTACACATCGCTAATGCATCTCAACTTTGCTGGCAGTACGTGAAGAGAATAATTCATCTGAGCATATAGATTCATATAAAGCACACGTCTGTATATATATATTATATAAAATATATTGGCTATATGTACACGTATGCGAAAGAAAAATAAGAAAATTGTATAGTTAAATAATCGAATTGGATTTTGATATATAAACTCAGGAATAATCCTCATTTTTCTTATAATTTTATTTTATTCATGTAATTTAGGATTATTATTGAACTGTATTTGATTTATACATATGGTCCACTTTATTTGTGAATTGAAGAAATAATTAAATTAGAAAATAATAATGAGTAAATGAAAAATCAATTCAATTGCCTGATGTTCACAGAGTTTCATGTCTGCAAGTGACTATCGAATATTTTTCTTTCTTTTCTTCTATTTCAACATTGTGCTCAAGCAATGGATGCAACAATGGATTTATATATATATTACATAGATGTGAAAGAAAATGAGGTCGGATGAAATTGAATTTTTGTGATGAAAGAAAAAAAGGCATTTGATCTCACAAATAATAAGCCGGGCCAACAAGTAGATTCAACCATGAACAAATGTCTTATAGCGGTAAAGAAAAATATATACTAAACACATAATGTTAAGAAAAGAATAATAATAAATAAATATATGTGTATACATATTAAAGTAAAAATAAAAACTTACTTTGCCTGAGCCTCGTGTGTTACAAAGAATCACACCTGCAGCATGAATTCTATATTCTTTATCTAATTGTTCATGTTGTCCTTGAATTTTTCTGAAATATAAATTATTACATACAATTATGTTGAATAATATCGTAGAGATTATTAGAATAAATTATTAATTCAATAGCAAATCTATATGCAGTATATATTATATATGACTTTTGATTGATAAGAGCTTCACTGTAATTATTCAAAGCACGATTAGGATTTATTGAATGTGTGTACGGGATTTGATTAAATCCCTATGAAATTACATTTCCATTTCTCGTATCAAACCTCATTAATTTCTCAGCTGAATGGACTGTGCAGTAAATTGAATTCTATTCAATGAGGGAAAAAAAAAAAAAAATATTAATATTCAATTAATAAAAATATCTTTGAAGTCATTCTTTAAAATTTAATATGTCTTACATTTTTGTGCACATAGTAAAGCTTAATTTTTTTTCGTGTTTAACGGGCTGTCAACTCAAAACTAAAAAAAAAAACTTGCCCCATATTTTAAGAACAGACAAAAGTTTCTCAACCGTAAAATAATTTATATTTGAAAGAAAGGAAAGAAAAAAAAAAAAAAAGAATTTGCAGGAGCGAAAATTGCGCTTGAATACCTTTGTGGAAACTTAGACAATTACCACAAAAAGCAAACAACCTCGTAAATTCATAAACGTACATTGGACTGCTGTTCTTCAAACATATATATGTATTAATATTTTTTTTTTTTTGTATTCATATATATCAGGGGAGTTGAGAAAAGAATGAGGTTTATACTACGATAATATTCTTTCCACAAATGTTTCCAAGTTAAGTCAGATGCAGAGAGAAAAGCACCAGTGTAATATCATCGTTGGTTGTAATAAGTGAGTTTCACAGTACCATGAATTAAATTTATTCTCTTTCTCTCCCCGCACTTATCCTATACCGTTATTCTCCACCCACTTTTTCAACCCTTGTAGCCGACTATAGTTTCGTTTAGCTCGTTTTCTATCTCTCTGATTCTATGACCAGCCTGAAGCTATTCTCGTATAATGCTTAGGTTGGTGTTTCCGCGAACTAAATTCAACTTTCACTACATATTTGTTAGGAGTGTAAGAAAAGCGTGAAAATAATCCAGCCAAAGCTTTACGCCAAGCCAAAACACTAATGTATTTTATTTAATTGTAAAGATTTTATTATTTTTTTTTTCTGTGAATTTATTTTTAAAAAAATAATTATTTCATTACTTTGTTATTATTAAATAACTTTAATGTTATGTTGTTTATTACTTCTCGTGATTTTTTATTTTTAATTGAGAGTGAATGAAAAATTATGAAACTTTTGGGATGAATGAAGTATTGAATAAACTTACGATATTGCGTGTAAAAGCTCTTGTCTTGCTTTCTCCTTGACTTTGACACTACCACCTTCGGCAAGTGCTACCTGTAATTCTCGCTGCAGCACTGCGAGCTTTCGTCTTTCACCTTCAAGCAGCAGAGAAGTTACCTGCAATATCGGTGATGATTTAAGTAAGTTTAACAATATTAAGTTGAAATAAATTATCTGATTGTTGGGTTAAGGAAAAATATTGATAAAAGTGGTTGGTAAATAAATAGTGATTGGCTGAACTTCACGTTTATGTTTACATGGTGAAATGTAATGTAAAGACAAAATGATAGATGTCTATTTTACCGACTGTTATGTGGGCATGTTGCCTGTTTACGGTTGAATTATTGTAACAATTCTTTCATGTACTTTTATTATACCGACTAAAAAACATGGAGAGAATTTCCTTTCTCTTTGCCACACAATATAAATTTATTTTATCATCAGTTAATAAAATTTCATTGATCAATAAATAGATATTCACGTTAATGTGTGGGAAATTATATTTCTATAATTATTTTATTAGTAAATTGTTTTAGTTTATAATCCATATATTATGATGTAATTATTACTATAAATAAATTCATATCATTTTTTATTTAGTTTAAATATCATAATGAAATATATTAAAAATACTATGAATATAAAAATTGCATAATAATAACATATTTTATACAGTTTATATTATATTTAATTTGTTGAATTAATTCACATCACAAATTCTGCATTAAAATATGGAAAAGAAAAGAAATTATAATAGTTCACAAATACAGCAAATTATTCCTTTGAATAATCCATGTTTAAATATAAACAACGGTGATAAATAGTACATTATATGCATATTACGACAAAATACATTTATAATTTTTTTTATTTCAATTATTTCATATAGAATTCATCAGCCATATTTGCTAATAAACACAATACAATTAATATTTACTACTGTTCGATTATGGTTTTATTATAATTCCCATTCATAATATTACATATCATGTGAATCTGTACGTAATTATCGCATCATCAATTTTACTATACGATAGTTAATAATAAGTATGTATAAAAATTCACATGCTATACTCCATATGAATAAAATACCTTTAACAAGACGCAGTCACACTGTAAAATTCACTTTTCTGTTTAACAATGATAATAATCTTTATATACACCCATGCCTATACATATACATAATACATATACCTAAATATTATATTTACAAATGCGTTCATATATCGTAATGGTAAATATATATATATACATGTACATATATAGATATAAACATTTATCTTTAACGTAAATATATCTTCATGGGCCATGGATAAAATTTAAAATATACGAACAAACCACGTAGGTACTTTATTTATAAATAATGTATAAAAGTCACTCAGGATATTATTATTATTATTATTATTATTATTATTATTATTATTATTATTATTATTATTATAATTATATATTATTATTATTATTATTATTATTGAATTAAGTAAATGAATTAAAATTAAAAAGAAAAGACAAATAAATTAAAATAATAACAATCATTATAAAATTTATAATAATAACAATAGTGGTTTATAATAATTGATATTACTATTAATAATAGTTATTGATATTATCAATTGATATTAATAATTAATAATCAATATCAATGATTAATAATTAATATCAATGATTTTATTTTTATTTTTTTGTTTTTGTTTATTGATTTATGAAAATGATTCTATTATACATAATAATAATAATAATAATAATAATAAATGATGATTGATGTTATTACTATTAATAGTTATTGAAATTATTAATTGATATCAATGATTAATAATTAATATTAATATTAATAATTAATATATATATTTTTTCGTTTTTTTTTTGATTATTGATTTTCGAAATTTATTTAATCATACACAATGATGATAATGATAATAGTAAATTATAATTAGTATTACTATTATTAATAGTCATTGAAATTATTAATTGATGTCAATGATTAATAATTAATATTAATAATTAATATATATTTTTTTTCTTTTTTTTTTTTTTTAATATTGATTTTCGAAATTTATTTAATCATACACAATGATGATCATGATAATAGTAAATTATAATAAGTATTGCTATTATTAATAGTTATCAAAATTATTAATTGATATCAATGATTAATAATTAATATTAATAATTAATATATATTTTTTTTCTTTTTTTTTTTTTTTGATTATTGATTTTTGAATTTTAATTTATCATACACAATGATAATGATAATAATAATAGTAAATAATTATTGGTATTATTATTATTAATAGTTATTGATATTCATAATTGATATCAATGAATAATTGATAATAATATTAATAATTAATATAAATAATTATATTTTTTTTTCCTTTTTTTTTTATTATTGATTTTTGAAATTTATTTCATTATACACAACAACAACAACAACAACAACAATAATAATAATAATAATAATAATAATAATAATAATAATAATAATAATAATAATAATAATAATAATAATAATATTTCAAGAAATTAGAAATAATGAAAAATTAATAAAAATTAATTTTTTCATAAATATCTCTATACTCACTGCTCTAGCAAATTTATTTATTCTCCTACATCTTTAGAATCATCATAATCAGCATTATTATACGTTATATGTATGTATATGTATATAGTTATGCTCGTGCGCGTAGATAATTACTCGAAAGCCAGACGCAATTTCACATGTATAAATATTATTATTTTATTATTCCATTTATTATATGGATTTAAATTACATCACTTTTGTTACCGTGCAAACACATGCATTGAAAGCAATTTTTTTTTTTTTTTTGTTTTGCTGTGTGTATAAAAAAATAATAAATGAAAGAAAGAAAGAAAGAAAAAAAAAGAAAAGAGTGATAATATTGTTCTGACAAGTATTGTGCGAAATTCATTGAACATAAGTTTAATTCAATGGATTTAAATCTCCATAAAACCACAGGAAAATTAGCTTTTAATTTCTTTTTTTTTTTATCATTACCTATTTCAATTTAGTAATTTTTTTTCTTTTTTTTTTTTCTATGATGAAATATATTTTAATTCTATTCACGCAACTTCCATTTCAAAATTCGTGATGTAAAATCCCCTCGACGTTAATATGTTGCAATTATTTATGTGGGCAAATCTTCATCATATAAAATATATTACTTCAATCATTCAAATGCATTCACGTATATACATACATATACATACATATATACATATTCAAATAATAAAATTATCTTTTCGTGTCATCCTTCATCACTGCAAAAAAATGATAAAATCGTATAAAATTTAATTTATGCCTGCCACTAATATCCTTAACCCACGCTTTGTATAATTTGTTTATCCTTTTCACATATTCATATAACATTTATTTACATTTATTTAATACTATATACCAATTCAATAACACACATATCCATAAACAAAATATAATTAAATTGTGAAATGAAAAGAAAAAATAATAATAAACAATACAAAATTTGTATCTTTGACATGTGAGATTTTTTATAAGTAAAGTTTGACAATAAAATCACTTAACCAAACCTCACAATCACAAAGCAAATAGTACATTTATATTATACATTACATCCTTACATCCCTCACCTCCCTAAACCATCGTTCACCCCTTAATAATTTTCTCTCATTGCGATTACATAGTCCCTATTACGTCACAAATGTTCATATCATATTGTATAATAAAACCACGCGACCTTCCCAAGCCTGCGCTCAACCATATCCTCATTTCTTTACAGATATTATTTACAAATATATTTTTTTACCTTTCATAGGTATAATATAATACATCTACATCAAGCAGATACATTAACAAGATGAAAATAAAGAAGATACAGTCAACACTCTCACTTAGTTAATCCGTGGGAAAATGCATTTACGTAAAGTGGAATATAACCTCTATGAAAACGACAATGTTATTCTGCAAGACATTGCCAATGATTATTCACGACCGCTTGTAAGTCGAACGGATGAACAATCACGAAGAAACATCCGTGGTTAATGTCAACTTATGTCAGACATATACATGTGTATACATTTATAAATTCTTTCTCTCTTATACTTGTAATTTTTCTTTTCAATTATTCTCTCACTCTCTTACGGCCTCAGTTTGTATAATATATATAAAAGAACGTCATTATCTATAACGCTGCGTGGTTGCGGTTGGTTGATGACTGTTACCTTGCCCTTTAAACGTTATGTCCGCACACACAAAAAACCTCAACCTCACACAGCGGACGTTGACTTATCCCATCAAAGTCCCATTGGTTTTAGATTTATATGTATTAGGGTGGTTTTTTTGAGGTGACTATTTTTTTTTTCTTTGTTCAACAGAGACGGAATATTAATCTAAACATTAAATAAATAAAATTTCCATCAAAGATGAGCTTTTAATTTTAATATTGAAATTTTCCCATTTGATTAACACGTAAATCTCGATTTTTTTTTTTTTTTTTCGTTGATGCAGAGCTCCACGGGATTTTATGCTATTTAATTAGTTTTCAGCAGAAGTAGGACAGAAATATATAATCTTTAATAGTGTTTATCACTAAATTATGTTCAGTGAACTGCGCTATTGGTAAAAAAATGTTTAAACCAATTTTTGCTTGAATTTCACGGTTTTTTCAATTTTTCTCAAAAACAATTAATTTTACAACAAAAGTTAATATAACCTTTTTTGTAGGAAATTAAATTTCCGACAGAATAGTATTTCTGAGTAAAAACCGTAGAGCTAAAAGTTTTCGAGAAAAATCTAATTAAACACATAAATAAAAAAAGAAACACAAAATAAATAAAATGAAATAAATATTTATATGTAAACATATTTTTGTATTATTTGTTACGTGGTTTAAAAAAATGTGTCTTTAAATTTTACTACGAGACTCATTGATATACTTCTAAAATTTATATATATCCAACTTCCTTCCCCTACGATCGTTCCCTTTTATCCCAAAAATAATATAAAATGATAAAAAATAAATTAAATCTCATTAGCAAATAAAAATCTCGACATTATTTAATTTAAATCAATGAAAATAAAAACACTCATATAAAACAATTTATTAATATCTGTCTAATAATAAATAATACCAATAGTTGAATATATTAATTATTTGTGCGATAAATATTACTATAAAAAATATGATTGATTCAACGACGTGAGTTGTTAGTAATGATCGATTTGATTGAGGAAGTGAAGGAAGTAAAAGTTAATTTGATACAAAAAAAAAAATAAAATAAAATAGACTAATGACTGAAGAACACGCTAGTCAATGAATTGCATCCAACTTTAAATGTAAGTCGATAATAACAAAATCATCTATGTAACATTAACTTATACGTATATAAATTTATATACATACGAAGACCACCTTTCACTGCATTACAAAACATTTTATTGCGTCGTACACTGCCAAAGTCTAATACTTGTATTCACTAACATGAACTAAATCGCTTATACGATTTATATTCATCGACCAACTATTATATTAATTATTTTAATACATAATATGCATAATAGAGAGGTATATTATGCATTTAAAAACAGGTATATACACACAAAAACATGTTTACAATTCAAATAAATAGCAATAGAGGAAAATTACAATGAAACAGAACTGAAAATGACGTTTAGACAATGGGATTACCCTTACGGGAAGTGTAATAATTATTATTCATATACATATATGCATATTCTAGTGTATTATATACAAGAAAATAAAATATATATACACATAAATGAATCAATTTCTCTCATTCATTCTAGTATTTGTCTATAGTACAAGCGAAAGTAGGACAAAATGTGTGTATAGCTGATGCTTTACATATATTTATAGTCGTCTGTATCTACTACTGTTATGTTATTGTTATACAGTATACCTGCACATGTAAATATACATATTTTCTTTAGCACCTTTATAAATGCCCTCAATTAAATGTGAATAAACTCGTCGAACTTATTTTTTTTTTTTTCTTATTTTAAAACACTCTTATTTAATTTACAATTATTTCATGCTATATGTTTTCACATAAACTATTTATCAATGTAATTGGATATGTGGAAAATTCAAAATTACAAATATATACATATATGTATTATACATATATAATTATAAAACTGCATACATGTAGGTAGATTTAATTTTTGTTAAATATTTTTAACGAATGCGAATGATGATTCGTTATTCATGTGATATTAATCATCCTCAAAACTTTCTCCAGCCTCCCATATATATACACACATATGTATATATACTAATAGAAATTTCTTTGTAGTTTTTATTCTGTAGCTATTTTTTTTTTTTTGTAATTTTATATTACTTATTTTGTTTCATTCACTTATTTTTTTCTTTTATCTATTTTGCGGAATATATATTGATGTAATTACATGCGGCTATACATATGTATGTATATGGCGTTTGAGATAAGTATTGATTTCATGCTCAAGTAGAAACGGACCGAGCGTAGTCGGCCACGCGATAACAAAACTCATCCACGTGCACATTTATTCATTTTCTTTAAATTAACTCATGCTTAAAAAATTTTCTGCAATTTCAATTTCAATAGAATAAGAAATTAACTGTTTGAAGAGTTTCTTTGATTCATTCTTGTAATTTATACACACATATATGTATAAACAATATACATATACGAGTATAATAATAAATATTAGATTGTTATATGTGTGTGAATGTGAAATAATTATTATATTGATCGTTAGATTACTAATGTTGTTGCTGCTGCTGCTGCTGCTGCAATATTTTTTTACTCGTGTTGGTTTGAATTTAATCATTACAACAATTTATAATTATTATCATGAAAGTGAAAAGCTTAAACACACGCATGCATTTATGCGCATGAGTCCGTAACAGATTTTACGATTGCCGATGATATGAAATCTCTGAAATGTCTGCAAAGTCTTTTATTAGTTACAGATATTATGAAATAATAATTATATACTCATCTTGAATTTATTTATTTATTTTTTTATTCATTTTTCTTTCTCATCTTTTATTTCATTAGGTGAAGATTTATTTTATTTTTTTATTTTTTCACCACGATCTTCTCAAATATCTTGGAAAAAATACCAACGCTTAAAGACTTACGTGTCTGTCATTATATTTACGTAAATGGTTTGCGATATTCAGTTTTAATATACTCGAACGTGTGCGATGATGGACAAACTTTCTCGTCCAATGACATTTGAAACAGTTAAAAGAGAAAAAAAAAAAAAAAAGAACAAAAGAAATAAATAAGTAAATAAAAAAAAGAAGAGAAAGAAAAAAATTTTAATCTTTGAAACGCAACAAGTATCGTATCAAGTGTCCTATTACAGCGTGAAACGTGAACAGACTGTTTGACATACATGACGAAATAATGATTTACCAATCGAAAATAATTCAAGTGATCTTGAGAAATTATTTTTCATTTTATTTCATTTGATCAACTGATGCTACTAAATATATACAAAAAGAAAAAAAATTCTTTAATCAAATCTTTACTGTATATATAAGTATAAATAAATCTTTAAACTTAAATCCAATTATTTATAATTATTCATCAATTTTTAAGAGTGTAAAGTGATTTATAAATACATATTCAATGTCACGCATTAATAATAAAAAATAATTTCTTGGCCGTGCGAAAGGGAGACTGACGTATACATAAACAAGTTTATAAACAATGTCGAATACAACTGAGCAAATCTCTTAACAATGAAATAAGTAAGAGTAAAAAGCACATAAGCCACTATACATATATGTACATAATACATACATAAAAAAAATAAAAACTTTCCTCTTTCTTCTTAGTAAGCTAAATGGCTCTTTTCGATTTCAAATAAAATGATCACAATGAATTATTTTCATTCTAGGTCGTGAATATACCTCTCACTGGCCCACTAACAACTCCATCCACATTTGCAATACTTCACAAACATCCACAACTTGCAAATACATTCAATATATTATAATTATAAAAAAATAATCCAAGATTAAACTGCCTATTCAACTGTAAATATAATAAATAAATCAAATTTACTATTTAGCAATAGCAAATAATAGATATATAAATCAATAATAAATATTAAGATACACAAAATTATCCAAAAAATTTCTTTATTTTATTAAAAGCTTTCACTATACTCAATATTCACATAACAATATCACGATACGACAATGTTTGTCTATTTTACAACTACTCACACGCATCATAATAAATACAGAAAAATTTCATGGCTTTCTCCAAATACATATGTATATAAATACTTAAATACATATATATATATATATATATATATATATGTATATATGTAGATACATATATGTAGAATAGATGAAAGGTGGTCTGATATATCCTGAGTATTTAACCTACGATTATCCCCAGCACATTCTGCTCAAGTTCCTCGTACTCTATAAAGAGCTCAAGAATTGCGCGCACGGAAATACTGCATTCATATATACATATATGTATATATATGTATGTATATATTTGTATGTATATACAACTATATAGTAGATGCAATACGCGATCTAATCGGTCTGGACAGAGGTCACTTCGGGTCAACGGCATTATTTTTATTTTATTTATTTCGCCGCTTCGAAAATTTGTATTCACAAAATTCTCAACGGATTAAAAAATAAAATAATAAAACAATAATAATTATTATTACAGTTTTAGTAATTTAGCAGTTGTAATAAAATAATTTTTTTACAATATTTATACAAAAACTTAAATGAAAAATAATTAAACATATACAAATTATATTTTTTCATTTTAATTTTTTTCGTAAAAACAACAAAGAAATATATAATAAAAATTAATATTGATATTAATAATTATCTTTAGTTGTATTTATACATATATATTTGTATGTGTATGTGTGTATTTGTGTGTGCTAAAGTGAAATGAAATTGAGAATAAGGGAGAAAGGAGACACGTGAATGGACAAATGCCCAAGGGGAAAATATTGTCATGGGTTATATGAAACTATATAAATGGAAACAAGATAGGTATGTGTCTATATAAACATGTATGTATATAATATATGTGTATATAGTATGAATGTGTATATTATCGATAACGAGCAAAATCGCGGAAGAAAGGAAAGATCGTGGTAAAGGAGAGTGAGAGGAGTAGTGGAAGAATGAAAGATAAATACGGTCGCTCACCTCAAGTTGCACACCGAAGAGATCCCTCGACCTTCCCGGCCTCGCCGATTCCAGATCTTGCATCCCAGCTTCTCGCTCCACCAGACCCATCTTCCGGGTATTCCTATACATACAAAACAATTGGTTTTTTTTTTATATATTAAAACACGCATTAAAAAGAGAGAAAAAAAAATGAAATAAAAAAAATTGATATTTAATTTTTTTTTTCTTTAATTCTGCTTAAAATATTTATGTATAAAGATATATGTTATGTATTAGGTCTTAATGAGCTTGTGAAAATGTTTACAATGGTATAAGACTTTCATCGATTTATAATTATATACAATAAAATAAGTGATTAACCGTTAACTTTAATCGCCATTTATTTATCCATTATATATTTTATACAGCAGCACTTTCGTTGAATTTCAACTTTTATTTATAACGTTTGTGTTTGAGTAATTAATTAATTAATTAATTAATTTTTTATATATATTTATTTCGTTTAGTTAATTAGATTCCACGGTTATATAAACAATAGAATAAATATCGTGCGGTATAAATCACCGTATTGTGATATGATATCTCTATGAAATAAACTTTGAATGTTGCAAGAGCATCCTTGAATGTAAATACATAAGTGAATGTTTAAATATATTTAACTATTAAATTTATTTATATAATTTCATTTTATATTATTTCATTCGATCTGGATAAACCAGGCCTAGATACCAAGGGTAAAGCAACGTGTATGCTAAACAGAACAAATGAATTTTAAACAAAAAGTCCACACACATAAGATCTTTATATTACGAACAATGCACATGTGCACATAATGCTTGAAGCTCAACGTTCGTTGCTGCTGTGCTAGCAGTTATCCTGTGCACTCCTCACCGTTATATAGTTTGTACACCGGTACACAAGGGAATAGGAAGGAATAGCAGTATGAAGGAAGAAGAAACGTGAAATTGAGAGAATGAGTAGACGTTACAATGTGAAAAAGGAAAAGGAGTAATACGAACAAAGTGGAAATTACCTACTAATTATATTTATAATGAATCGTTAGCTTTACTATGAGTTGAGTGAAGAAGAAACCTCAGCGTTATGGTATTTTATTTTACTTTATTTTTTATTTCAGTATCACAATTCTATAATTTTTAAACTTATTATAATCCAGTCTAATTAATATAAGAAGAATAAAATAAATAAATTAGTTAAATGAATTGTAAATTTATTCGATTAAATATTAAATCAAATTAAATTATATTTATTACAATTAATGAATTATATTTATTTGCTACTGGCAATCTTTTTGTTTTTATTTTATTAATATTTTTATAAACGCAAAGTATTTAATAGTGATGGAATAATCAAATATTAATTTATATCTTTAATTTTTTTATTTTTATTGCTAATAACAATGCAATATACTTATCGATGTATGGATTCTGAAATATTGTAGCTTAAGTAAATTGCTTGTTTCCTTTCTCACGGACGTCATTCAATCGACACAGCAAGTTGTGCGTGTGTTTTGTGTTGTTGGCGCGATTTGCATTGAGAACTTTTAAGGATCTCTCATAATGACAATGAGAGTAAAAGAAAAATAAATCTTTTAACGTTTAGCATAGGTGTAAAAACGCATAACGAAGTAATAAAAAAATAAATAGAAATAATAAAGGAAGAAATGTGGTTGAGAGAAATTGCTTAAACGAAATAGATAACGACAATGCACGAATTATAGCAAAATACAACGCATCTTTGAGGGGGCGAACTTGCTACAAACGCTGTAACGGGACTACGATACGGATCATTAATACGCTCGTATACATATGTATATAATACATGTGTAGTGCAATAACCTTTTATAGGTGATATCTCAAAAATATAAGATAGCGATAAATTCATTATTAACTAAAAAGTAAGTTTTTGAGTTCATTTTAAGGTCTATACGGACAAAACTAATATATGATTATATAATAATTTTATAGATATATATTAGGCTTTCTAATATTATGTATATTTTGCAGGCAAATCTTTAATTTTATACTAATTTTCGGGGTTATGTTTCTTGGGAGAATATACTTTGAAAGAGTCGGGCTAGAGTGTGATTAAAAAAGCCAGCTTTATATGGTCCCTTCAAAAAGCTCTTACTAAGAAATCTAAAATAAATAATGATACAGACTCAGATACATCAAATAAAATTATATTAGTTCTTAAAAAGATCGTACCTAGTCACATTGCAATGATTCATCTCAAACAGCTAATTTCATGAGAATTTCTTAGATTTAAGAGAATATTTTATCCAGAGTTTGCGTTATATTAAACATTTTATAATTATATAAGATATAAAATTATATTTTAACATTATTAGTAAATAATATCTTTGTTAATCTAAAATTTCAGTCCTGTAATAAAAACTTGGCTCTTTCAAAACATTGGGTGGCTTTTCCAATGCCAAAGTGTTATGAAAGAGCCGAATTTTATAATTTTAATAAATGGTTAGAAGTCCAAAAATACCGATAATTTTGAAAAATTTTTTATGACATTACGTACATAAATGAATGAACAATTACTTATTATACAAATTTTTTCAATTATTTATATTTTTTTATATTATTTATCCCTTTTTTCAAAGCTTGCTCTTTCATGCCATTCTTCCCCTACAAATGTACGTACATATGTGTACATATATGTGTGTAAATAAATTCTACCATTGCGTTGTTGATGTTCGCTTGCGTGCACACATTAAAAATAATGTATCAAATGTATACCTGGGTATGAAATCACGTTTAATTCAAGGTAAGAGTATGTGCAAGCGCATCAGGCAATGAATGTCGGAATAGATCCAAGCGAAGCCAATATATGCCATGTAGTGATTGTATATAACCTCATCAGTAGTTTCTAATCTACACTTTAATGCTGTTTTATTTCTTCGATATATGTTGAATTCATTTAAAGTCACTGTGCAATTATCTGTATTAATATTATTTTTTTCTCTTTTCTTATTTTTTAATGATCAAATATATAAAATGTTTTGTTATATTAAATGTCGCGCTTTCACATAATTCATTATTTTTATATATAAATATATGTATATAAGTGTGTGTGTGTATTTCAACAATAGATTATTCAATTAATCTCATACAATACATATGTGTAAATAAATTATTTTACGATAAATGCAATCAGTAAATTACTTTTGACGATCATAAAATCAACGATCAAAGAGACCACAAATTATAATTATGAAAGTCTAATATACACATGTATACGTATTTTTTTTTTTATTGTACATGGGTGGGTGTGAAGAGTTACAAGTGCATGGAATATAATTTGTTCAAATAGAGCATTAATATAGAGAGAGAGAGAGAGAGAGATAGAATGAGAGTGAGAGAAAAATAAAATAACTATAAAGTAAAATTTAACCATTGAGCAATTTGTCTGGTTGAATATGTTTATCTGTTGATATAAATGAGTTTATAGATTGAAATATACCGGATCAAGGCCTTAATATATCAATTTCTGTATAACTCTATTGAAACGGAAGAGAAACATTGAAAGAATTTGGAGATAAAGCCTTCAATCGAGAGCGAAAATGAAAAAAAAAAAATGTAATATAATGAATTCTATAATATAAAATATACATGTATCATCTGCCCCCATTTAAATTCACAATTTTGAATTTATATCTTTATACATATATTCACATCCTTGAACCAGTTTACTGTGCAAGGAGTTGAAATTGAATTCCCAAGTAAACAGTCGCTCTTGAAAAAAAAAAAAACAACACGCGAAAGAGAAAATGGGAATAAGAAATGTAGAAATAAATAAAAAAAAGAATGAAAGAAATCTTTCTGAATGTATAAACAATTTTTGAAAATAATAAATACATTATAAATATAATAAACCCAAAAGTCAAATTGAAAAAACAATTAATTAAAAAACACATAAATATGTATATTTATTTTTATTTAATTCTTATTATATCTTATGTGAGAATCTTTTGATGAGAAAAAAAAAATTAAATACAAATACACATATTGCATATTGTCCAAATGGCGCCGAAACTCGTGACGAGTTGGGTCACATAAGGGGGTGTTGATCGCACACAACTGGTGTGTCAACTCGGCGCATTTTTCCCACCACTTATATCTACATGCTCCACCTCAACTCCACTTTGTGCAACGTGGTATAACGAGCAACAACCAAACAAAGAATAATATGAGCACATGTATACAGGTATATTTATTTTTTTTTTTTTTTTTTTTGCCCACCGGTTCGTGGTTGTTACATCGCTATGAAACAACACATACACATGCACATAATAAAAACACAAACACAAAGACAGCAGTTAACCCCTTTGGGATTGTCATCTACATTTATGAATGTGTGTAAATATATGATGTAGAAATGTGGTGTACACATGTACCTATATGGATAATGCCACGTATGCGCTTACTTTATTATTCTCCAAGACCACAAGTGCACAATTAGCTGCACGACACACAGAGAAAATTAAGTTGAGCGATCGCGCGCACGGACCACACTGCCGACGTTCATATACAACCATTAATTACAATTAATTTTTGTACATAGTCAACTAAGTATGTATATATGATATTTGTGTAGATATAGGAACTTTGTAATTTTATTCTATTGCTATTTGTATTTGCTATAAATAATCAATTATTATAAATAAATATATGTATATTTAAATATTTATTTTATTATAATTTTTGACAGAAATATTATATTAATGGATGGAAAATTTTAATTTGAAGAAAAAAAATAAATTTTTTATAATAAATGCTCGAATATTGTATAAATAAATATTATTAGATTTATAATAAATAATTTATTATCATTTATAATAAAAAAAACCAGAGTTTCTTATGGAAATAACATGGAAAAAATTCTTTTCGTTCTTCAGAATTTTATAACTGAAAGACAAATTAATTTAAAATTTTGATACATACATATTCTTATGTAGAATCGAACGCTCTACAAAAAAGGTGTCTTACAATTTTTCGATAATTTTTACTGTTTAAAAGATATCGGAGGTTAAAGTTTAAAGAATTTAACAAAAATTCTTTCTTATAAAATTTAAAAGTAACAAATTACTTTTAAATTTTATATCTCGTAGACGAATAAATATTATGAAGTGAACAATATATATTTTTGTAGGGAATTGAACGCTCTATAAAAAAGGTTTCTTGTGGTTAATCGATTACTCTAACCTTTTAGAAAATATTCACATTTGAATCCATGCGTACTGATTTTAAAAGTTTTTTAATAAATATTTTAAATTTATCCATTCAAGTCATGAATGCGAATATCTTCTAAATGGTTAGAGTAATTGATTTATTCTAAAAGATCTATGTTATAGAGGGTTTAATTTCCTACAACAATATATGTTGCGCACTTCATAATATTTATTTGTCTACGAGTTATAAAATTTAAAAGTAACGAAGAATTTTTGTTAAATTCTTCAAACTTTAACCTCCGATATCTTCTAAACAGTAAAAATTATAAAAAAATTGTAAGAGACCTTTTTTGTAGAGCGTTCGATTCTACATAAAAATATATGTGTTTCAAAATTTTAAATTAATTTGTGTTTCAGTTATAAAATTGAATATTAAAGTCTACAAATTTCAGGGAATTTTTTTTTTTTACCACTTTGGAAACACTTGAGCCCCTAAGAGCGAAGTAATTCGAAAACACCCCTTTTAAGGGGCACCCTAATGTTAAGAATTATATTAATATATAAAAAATTTTAATTTAAAGAAAAAAAATAAATTTTTCATAACAAATGCTTAAATAATATAAAATTAAATATTATATTTATAATAAATAATTTATTATAAATATTTATATAAATGTATATATATGTACATATTTAAATATTTACATTACTATAATTTTCTGTAAAAATTGTATTTTAATTAAAAATGCATGGAAAATATATTTTTTGTATTTATTTTATTTATTTGAATATTTTTATTGAGAGCTGATTGTTAAAGTGTGGTATTATTACATGTGTCGAATTGATAATGATTGATTGTGATCGTTATGGAATATAATCTGTGTGATTGGAAGAAGGTAATTATTATGTGTTGTACGAAATAAATTTTATTTTGTGTATATCAGTCACGTCGCAACGATTAAAATTAAATTACCATGACCGGTATTGATATAAGTAGGTTGCGCACGAGATCGTGGATGTATATTGTGGTAATATGGACCGACAAAGTATCATTTTGACCCAGACATAGTTGCCAAAGTGGAGCGATGTTGCACATTATGTGAAAGAAGAACGAAATATAATTTTATATAAAAATGTATGTGTAATATAAAAGGAAAAAATTTCGTTACAAATATGGATTGGATAATAATTTATCAGGTATTTCATGCTGATATTTATTATGTAATATACTCTTGACATTGAAGAAAGATCATATTGAAATAAAATACACATGAGGCAGTCAAATAATTATTAATCATAATTTAATAATGATGAAAAAATAATGTACAAAGTCAATTCCCAAAAGTGATTGACATATGTTCATTTCCCTGTCTATTTTGAGGCTCGTCGTCATTTAAATGTCAATGGATGGTATTATTATATATATATATATATATATTACAACGACTAAAAAGCTCACGCAATAGCATCCCTCTCTATGGGGAAAGAAATGAAAAAAGGGGAATATGAATCCCATTTATCAAAGTAAAATAAAACAACTAAGTAAAATAAAATAAAAAAATTTTCATTCAATCTTTAATGTCAAAATAAATTTTTTTATTCACAAATAAAAGCTAAAAGCTCTGGTACTTTATCATATTATAATACTCAATTAGTCCTGCCCTTAAATACATTTTCATAATTTTCATACGAAAAAAAATTCTATCAACAAAAATTACTACAAAAAAATTATTTCATATAATTAAAACAAACTTAATCAACTACTAGTGCTATATCGATTCTTCTCCTCAGAACATAAATATCAATTATCAATTAATCCACAATCACCAAAATTTTAATTTATTCAAAAATTGAAACCCATGAATAACAATTATTAATTTAACAAAAATCCACCTTTGACAAATTAACTAATTTCAAAAAAGAAACCCTTCAAAGCTTCGCATTAACAATAATTGCAGAGCAAGTAGTACCACGACTTTGCCTAACTCGAAAATTTTATATAATATGAGAAATCTCTGAAATGCAATGCAGTTGGTATATTCATGCTTGCAAGCTCTAATATATGAAAGGATCGATTGGCAGCGGCGTCTACTGGCGCGATTGCTTCAAAATCTCGCGTGTTTCGTTGCTTTCGCGTGGGCGTCCAGCACCCAAACATACACATACACACACACACACATCTACATAGTATGTATGTATATGCATATATGTATATGTGGAGGGTAGATGGAAACAGTTTGGTTACGTGTAACTCCAAGCACGGGAAGGGCGTGCATATATATAAATTGATGTATGGTATATGTACATATATGTAGACGAATGTGTGTATTTCGGGTTGAAATAAATACATATGTATGTGTATATATATCGTGTGAGTGTGTTGAGTGGAGGAAGGAAGTTTTCTATCGATCGCGCGAGTGTTTTGAGGTCAGGGCGCTGCGCCAGCACTGCGGGGACCGGTGGTAGCTAATCCTACGGACCGGAAACCGGCGAACAGCCGCGCGTCTACTGCACTAGGCGTGAAAACTTTGTGTTGTATATATATATATATATATATATATATGTATATGTTATATATAGTATACATAGATTTATAAACTTGAATATATATTATACGTAAAAGTATCAAGCTCTTTCATTTACAAAACATTATGTTTATTTTTTTTTTTTATTTTATTTTCATAAAGTAAGATGCATTATGTTATTGTTTGAAAAACTTTTGAGTCTCTTCCGCAATGCAGCGGGAAAATTTTTTGTATTTTATTTACGAATTATTATTTTGTGAATGGAATATAGCGTTGGGGAAATATTTATGATAATTATTTTAAGGAAAACGGAATAATAAAATAATTTTTAATAACAATAGTTTTTTAATATTGATATTTTGTTTGAAGATATTTATTTAATATCCATTGTTCAGTAAGTATTGAATAATATTATTTATTTAATTTTTTTTTTTTTTCAATTTTTACTTGATGATATTATTATTATTATTATTATTATTATTATTTTAAATAATTATTTAATTCTTGTAAATTTTAAATAATAATTCTAAATATTTATTAATAAAATTAATTAATCAACAGAATAGTAAATTAATAATAATAAATAAATAATAACTAGTTAAATAATAATAATAATATAATCATAATATTATTAATAAATAACAACTATTTAGCTCTCATAAAATTATTATTATTATTATTATTATTATTATTATTATTATTATTATTATTATTATTATTATTATTATTATTATTATTATTATTATTATTATTATTATTATTATTATTATTATTATTATTATTATTATTATTATTATTATTATTATTATTATTATTATTATTATTATTATTATTATTATTATTATTATTATTATTATTATTATTATTATTATTATTATTATTATTATTATTATTATTATTATTATTATTATTATTATTATTATTATGTATAATAAAAAAAATTCCGAAAATCAATAAACAAAAAAAAATATAATCTTTGAAATTAATTATCAATTATTAATATCAATAACTATTAATAATAATAATAATACCAATTATTATTTACTATTACTATTGTTGTTATTATTATTGTATATGATGGAATAAATTTCGAAAAACAAATAATCCAAAAAAAAAAAAAAATATATATAAGTATAATTATTTATATTAATTATTAATATTATGATTAATTATTAATCATTGATATCGAATATTACTATCAATAACTATTCATAATAGTATTACCAATCATTATTTACTTTTATTATTGTTATTATTATTATTATTTTATATAATAAAATAAATTTCAAAAACAAATAATAAAAAAGAAAAAAATATATAATAATTTATATTAATTATTGATATTATAATTAATTATATCTCATTGATGTCAATCAATAATTTCAATAATTATTAATAATAATAACAACAATCATTATCAACTATTATTATTATTATTATAATTATTATTCAAATAAATTAGAAAAATTAATAAACAGAAAAATGAAAAAAATTAATATAATCACTGATATTAATTATTAATATTAATATCAATTATATTAATGTCAATAAAAATACATATTGTTGATTTTAATTCAATATTCATCAGAATTTAATAAACAAATTTCTCAACACTGCTATAATTTCTTAATCATACTAATAAATATTTTTTTTTAATATTTCTCTGTCATGAATGCAGATTTTTTTTTCAAATAAATTATTCATCACTGTTCAATAAATAATATTGCCCATAAATAAATTTTTTATTCTCAATACAAGATGAATAATATATTAATTAAGTACATACATATTATATTATTATGTATACTATACATATATAGAGATAATATTATAATTGTGAGCATTTCGTGGCAGCTGATTATTCATTCATCAACGATATTCCAATGTCGTTGTGAGTGTAACACAGGTGATAGTTGTCATGGCATATTGGGCGCAGAGTGTGGCCGATGTCGCAAATAAACCTCAAGTCAAACGCGCTAATTCAACCGAGAAAGGAATGAAAGAGAGAGTTGCAGGATACTGATGTAGCTGCAGGTATATAATATAGTTCAAGTAGTAGTAGTAGTAGTAATAAATATGTACCACGGTCGTCATCATCACCATCTTGCGGTCACACCACAACTTGTTTCGATCATACATATACAATATTATAATATTATATGTACCTATTATATAGTATATACACTGCGTATAAATATACAAGTAAAAATAAATGAACGCCTGAGGACTAAAACACCTCTTGATCTTCGTGCCGGTTCGCAGCACGTCACCATAAACGACGACGAACCATCCGAAAAATTACGGGAACATTCGACAGGAAATTACAAAGTGACTCAAGCGACGCAATATGGTAGTTAGGATCGTTAGAAAATATAACTTGTACCAGCTGCCATACACCCTTATATTTAATATTGTCCACTGTGCCTGCCGAAACGTGTCCGTATTTATTTTTTATATTTTTATATACTTTATACTTTATCACTGTTATAAATACCATTTTTATCTCCAATAATATCTTCTAAATATTTATTATTTATACTAAATTATTCATTATTAATTCTTTATATAAATTGAGATGAAAAATATTTTTCTTTTTTAATTTTTACGCATTTCTTTTCTTTTTTTTTCGACATTTATAAGGGCTATTGAGAAAAGTGCCTTGATCTGTAATAGGCGCTTGTACGTTGATGCCCTCAGCAATTTTCATTGAGAGCTTTGTCTGCACGTGGGCAAATGCGCGAAGGAAACATTGTGGCACACTATGCAATTTACCCGTGCGCATAAACAGACAAATGCACAATATACGATAACATGTATACATATGCATACATATATGTATAAACACTGAATATCTTTCCAAGAAATTATATTCATTCGAATATATTATATTTATGTACAACCATTGATGATGATAAACTTGTTTGAACGGTATTTTCACCTAGGAAAATAACAATATTATATAAATATATATAATATGTATATTTGTTTTGTAGAAATTTAAAAAAAAATTGTCCATAAAGTTTAACGAGTAGTTATATAAATAAAAAATGATATTTATATATTCTCATAGAAAAAATAATAATTTATATTTTTATATTTATTTTATTTCTTTTTCCATTTTTTTTTTATCGTTTCTTTCGAGAATTATTGTCGAGTAAATTTTTATATATTAATATAAACCGAGTTGTTTGATTGTATAACAAATACTCAAACGAGGGTGGAAGTGAAAATATAACTGAAGAAAAGGGTGAAAGATATAGCCGGTAATTATTATTGCGTGTCCACTACAAAAGTACCTCGACTTCTTGATCATGTTCCTTTATTATTCTCGGACACTTGAAATGAAAAAACCAAAAAAAAAAAAAAACCCCAGCAAGGAAAATCCAAGAAAAAATATTTCTCTTCAAATTCAGGTACACATTTGTACGTAGAAATGTGCTGCTTACTTGCACGCCCCTTCATTACAGTATCCAAGGGGGTGGCTTTTACTATCGTCGCACAAACCAGTTCTTGAAATAAGAATAAAAAAAAATAGTGCACACACAGGTAATAATATTCTCTCGTGACTCGAAGCTAACTGCGAGGACCCAAAAGGGGAAGCGTGGACTTATCGATTTGTTGGGGCAAGTCACGCTAAGCACAAGTAACTTTCAACCCTTGTTCCTCTTTCTCTCATTGTTATTTAGCATTATATACATACATACATACATACATACATATACATCCGATGTCGTCTAGCTGTCATGAGACAGAAACATTTAACCGTGCAGTCTTCAAGGAATCTCAACTTTTATCATACATAATATAAAACCTTATTAAAGATTAAAAAATTCGCATGAACAATCACGACTTATTTTTATTATATTATATCAATATTAAAATATCAAAATACACAGCACAAATATTAGAATCACAGAAAAATAAAAGGGTAATTTTTAACTTTAACTATTTCAATTTGTAAGTTCATTATTTTTTTGTTTTTGTTTTTTTATATTCAGTTTTTAGTATTTATTTTTTTTTTCCTACTCCTCGCTCTTTTTTTCTCGTAAAAAACGAACAAACTACTAAGGGTATATATTCATATATACGCACGCGGGTCTTGAAGGGTGTAGCGTTATAAGGATTGGTGATTGGATCGCTCACGCGAACAATGGGCGGAGATTCCAAAAATAGGACCATTACTGATAAGGCCGCGAGGCGCGGTAAATAGTCTACATTTATATATCTATATACATAGGTATATGCGTGTGAGTATGAGTATATATATATATCGTTGCGCGTCTATGTTGGTTGTGATGGCAGATGATAAAGCCAAGGGAAACCCAGGGCTGAGTTAACAGAGACCCCCACATTACTCCATCATGTTTAATACATTGGCAATAGAACACGTGTGTTTTTATATGACATATACATACGTATATGTATTGCTTGTGTTTAGGGGATGAAATAAAGGTGCGACAATATATTGTCATGATGTATATATGTATAATATATATTTATAAATATATTTATATGTATGTAGAAGCTGATACATTCCAAGTTCCTGTTTATGCGCATCATTGATTGACGCGTATATTTATAGATATTTTGTTTATATAAAAAGGTATTCATTTTTGTATATGTATGTATTGAAAAGATCCTGTAGAAGGATCACTCAAATATATCATATTAATTAATGTCATTTATTTACCAGAATTAAATAAAAATATAGTAAAAGGAAAAAATTGAAATTGATATTTTTATATTGAATTTTTTTATTTTAGTTTTTTTATTTTTCATTTGCATTAAATGATGTATTGAAATGTTGAATATTCCACATTGAATGGAAGACAAAAATATGTAAGTAAACATATAAAATCGGTGTATGAAAAAAAAAAATATATATTATTATGGAAAAAAAAAAATTAAGCTCTAACTTGGTGTTCTACGAGCAAATCGCGTGACTAATCACGGATCAATAGTTTGCCAGGAGTTTTTGGTAGAATATATATTCTATAAATGTATAGATTACTAGCACGCATTATCTATCCCCATTTATATATGTATATATTGTCTGTATATTTAAGGACGTGAATAAGTCCATTGTGTGTTTATGAATATTTGTCTTGGTTGAAAGAAGATATGCAAAAAAATGACGGATATAATTGCGGGAAAAATAAAAGTATAAACACATGTAAATATGTATTTATATTTGCAATATGATTGTAGGTACGTCGATTTAACCCTTTTATTTCTCACCCTCAATGTATCGTTTGTCTATCGTGCAAATCGCACCCTCTTCACTTATCTGTCTGCCTTCACATCAAGGTTTTATAAACTACAATCTATAAATTATAACGTATGAATAATTGAATGACATATAATGAGTCAATGTTCATCAGTTTGCGGGTCGATGATTGATATATGTATGTGTATACGTATGTATGCACCTATGTATAATATATAAGCGTAAATAAATAGAGAAGAAAGTTGTAATTCTTGTATTAAAATTCATTTGGTTTTTCTTACATTATTTCTAATTTTTATATTATTTTTTGTGTGTATTGCTAATATTAAACAAAATTTTTTTATTAATATATTTCATAAGATTTTATATGTATATATATGCAGCATTAGTTTGTATACATTATGTCTGAGAATGTACAATTGATTAAACAAAACGGCAAATATTTATAAATGACAGTTATTAAATTTTCTAAAATGCTCGAAAAATTGTGAGAAAAAATTAAAAAAATCAAATTTTAATATATAAAAAATAAAATAATCTATAATTACAATAAATCTGCTATTTTTATATTTGTTTACGTTATTATTTAATTATCAATCCAGACAATTGTAAAAAAAAAAATACAGAATTATACTTGAATAAAAATTGAATTTATGTAAATTATTTTTAAACAAATATTTATCGCAAGTGTATCTAATAAATTTTGAATTTTTAAATACATATATATTTATAAACATTAACTTTTGTTTTTCCCATAAATTAATATCGCACCCTATAAATATATAAATAAATACAAGTATTTATTTATTTATATAAATTATGTATACTATATTGATTCTATAATTAATGTCAATAATGTATACACTGCAATTACACGCAAAAAATAATAATATCTGACATATAAAAATATATAACAAAAGAATAACAACATCGGTAATATGTTTATCCGTTAGAAATAAAAAATAATAAAATAAATAACGTCATCAAGAAAGAATCCTTTTATATATTATAATAAAATAAAAAATAAATAAAATAAATGAATAAATATCACTGTAAATATAACAAATGTTTTTTTTCCTGTCATTTGCGTGGCTTTAACAAAAATAAAAATAATAACAACACCAAAAAAAAAATAAAGAAAGAAATTACTGACAATATAAACGTATGTCAGAATGATTTAAAGAGCTTTTGAGAATATGTATTTATCCAATGAATAAATTGTTACAACAGCACTCGTTATACTTTGTATTATTGAAGTACATTCGATTATCGCATTTATTTATATTGATTGCGAGTTCACGTGCGCATGTATTGGATTTGATATAGCAATAATACAAAAGGGAGAAAACATGATTGATGGATTAGAATTTTTTTTCATTTATTTATTTTTATTTCCCTTTCGTTCTGTTAACGCGCAAGCTTTCTTGCACGATTACGAATAAGTATAAGGGGTGAATACCCCTCTTTGCCTTCTAATATCGATTAATGTTACTGATGTTGTCCATTTTGGTGTGTGGCGTGTGCGCCATAAGAACGACGAAACAAATCACACAAATAAATATCCATGCATGTGTATTAATATATTGCTAAATATATTCTTGAGTCATTGTGTATATGAATGCGATGTGTAGAGATACTTTATTATGCATACGCTTATAAACGTTTATATATTATTTGTGTATAGTAAAGTTGAAGCGTGTTATTAGTCGAATTGCTGAAAGCGTCGCAGAGATTTTTTGTTAATTTAAATAAGAGTATTACAAACAATTATAAATGTATGGATATATATTGTAATAAAAAAAAAAAACACTTCAATAGTTGTAGTTACATTGTTTAATTTTGTTTAGACAGGATAATTTTTATTTGATTGAAATAATAATAAAATTCATTTAAGATAAGTTATAAATAAATTTTTTTATAGGAAATAAAATGAAGAAAAAAAAGACACGTGAGTATTTTTTTTTTCTAGCTTTACGATAATATTAGCATACTGAAATGAGTTTTATGATTAAAAATAATTTTTAAGATAATAATAAAGTAATTAGTATCGATTTAATAACAAAAAAGTCGAAATTTCATACATTTAGAGCTTTGGGTTTGAATATCTCTAGAATGGCTATTTCTATGAAAAAAGTGCAAGATACCTTTTTTGTAGAGCGTTCAATTTCCTATAAAAATATACTATCAACTTATTTTTATGATGCGCAAATGCTGAGCTACAAAAATCCAAAGAAAAATAATTTTTTTTCTCTATTGTTATTTAAATGGAAAATGGAAAATTACAAACAGCCACCTTTAAATATTAAAAAATGTACACACCTTAATATATATATATATTTGTATATTTATGTGTGTAGATATGTTACATACCTAATATATATAACAAACGAGATGACAAATTGTATTTAAAATTTTAAATATCTTCAAGACATAAATTTATATTAAAATAAATTTTCTATTCGAACTCTAACGAGTTTTATCATTATTCAAACGTATTTTATATTTGATATATATATATAAACTGCAATTTTATTCGCTATATATTATGTTTTATCTACGCTCTCCTATATTTTATTTATATATTTTTTATTTTATTTATTGGTATTTTATTACTTTGCTCTCGCGTTGCGAACTGGAGAAAGCAGGGAAAGTTCTTACACGACATATCACTTGATCGTTGTTCGGGATGGGGTGACGAAGGGTTCGACTTCTTGGGTTAGTCGGTCGTATAGATATATGTGTGTTTAATATAGTATATGTAGTTTATGTATAGAATGCAGCGGTATATAATGATTGCGGAAATAGTTGTTGAAATATTTATTCATGAATATTTGCATTTTGATATTTATCTATTTATGGACATTTAAATCATCTTCAAGTGCAAGTTGATGCTTTTGTAGATTAATATAAATATCTATTTGTAAATTTATTTATAATATAAAATGAACTAATGATTAAGATAATAAAAAATAAAAATCATGAAAAGCATTTAATAATTATCACTACATAATTAAACTCATTTATTTACCTTTTTTATACTGATTTTTTTTTTTCAATGTTTTTTAATATATTAAATGTATTTAAAACCACAGAATGATTACAATTAGTAAAAGGTACATTATGAGCTGCACTAATAGAGCACAGTAATGTAATAAAAGCAGCAGATTACATTTAATAAATATGCTATATGTATAATAGAGAAAATTACTTATAAATAATTTTAAATTTAATAATTGTGGCTTGTAAATAACAATCAAATAAAAATGTATAAATGTCCAAACCATTTGATTTCATTTCACATCATCAGGCTTTTTTATTTATTGTAATTACGGCAATGGCCGTCGCGATAGTCCAAAAAAAAAAAAAAAATATTTATTCCTTCAATTTCATTTCTTTCGTTTCTTTTTTTTTTTTCCACTCGAATGACCAGTCACGCAAGCACACCCGTGAGTTTACGGTTCGTGTGCCGCGAGACGGAAACAAGTCGCGCAGGCATCATGTGTACATATACATATATATATATATGTATATATAGGGTGCACAGGTAAACCTACCTGCCACCTGTCCCTGCTCTAGTTCCATCCAAATACACGCCCACATTATTTCTATACTTTTTCTAAAAAACTAACGCAAACAAATCCACAAATAATATAAAAATTTTCTTCAATTTTTTAGTAATTGTCATCATCATAAAAAAATTATACAAAGCAAGCAAGCAGTAATATTTACTAACTAATTTTTATTCCCTCCTAAACAATTTGAACATGTATCTATCTCTAAAAAATATAAACAATTAAATCAGCGCCATGAAAATGAAAAATAATAAATAAATATAAATGCAAAATTAATATAAAAATTCTCTACAATTTTTAAATCAAATTTTTATTCACTCCAAAATAATTAGAACATATATCTAACTCTAAAAAATATAAACAATTAAATCAGTGCCATGAAAATAAACAATAATAAATAAATATAAATACAAAATTGATATAAAAATTCTCTACAATATTTTTGCATTAATTTTTTACTAATTGTCATCATCATAAAAAAATTATACAAAGCAAGCAAGCAGTAATATTTACTAACTAATTTTTATTCCCTCCTAAACAATTGGAACATGTATCCATCTCTAAAAAATATAAACAATTAAATCATCGCCATGAAAATGAAAAATAATAAATAAATATAAATACAAAATTAATATAAAAATTTTCTATAATATTTACATCCAATTTTTATTCACTCTAAAATAATTAGAACATATATCTATCTCTAAAAAACATAAACAATTAAATCAACATCATAAAAATAAACAATAATAAATAAATATAAATCCACGAATAATATAAAAATTCTCTACAATATTTTTGTATTAAATTTTTATACTAATTGTCATCATCAAAAAAAAAAAATTATCCAACTCAAGCAAACAGAAAAATTCCACCAATTAATTTTTATCCACTCTAAAACAATCAAAACCTCCACTCTAAAAAAAAAAAAAAAAAAAACAACTCTAACAAAAAATAAAATCAACTCCACAAAATGATCAAAAAAAAAAAACCAAACATAAACCCAAAAATTCCTAAAAAAAACCACAATAAAATCAAATTATAATCAAAACAAATTTCACCACAAATAAAATAAACAAATAAATTCCACAAATAATTAATAACTTTAAATGACAAATAATCACAATGACATAATCAGTATAAAGCGCGCAAGCTTAACATTATTAACAAAGCCACAATATTTTAATTCTACTGTTATTTTTTTTTTCTTTCTCCTTTTTTCCTTCTCGCTCTTTCTTTCTCATTTGATCGCTGCATAAACACATATATACATATTCATACACACACATATACACACATATACATATACATCTTAGTCGTGCAGTCGAAGCACAGGTGCACACGCAAATTTACGTGTTGGTGATCAATGGCGTCGTTGTCGGGGCCGGTGTGTACACGTGGGCTGGCATGGCAACGCGCTCGATAACTAGCTCACAGAATGTTTTCTATACCTGTAGATAAATATATATATTATATATATGTATATATATATATATATATATATAATATATATACATATATATGTATACATACGCGCCATAAAACGACGGCCGCGCGCGCGGTAAGCTTCCGGTTTCGTTATCGCGTTTGAATATCGAGCTAAAGCACTAACTACACAGTATACACATTATACACACACACACACACACATATAAACAAATCTATATGTACACTTATATTATATATGAAAACCGCATGCCCGCGGGATGCGCGAGTAACGCGAGGGTGTTATTCGGCGTTAACGCTCGACATTAACGTCGTTTCCACGACGTTGATCCGTCCGGGCGATAAGCACAACTCGATCGACCGCCACTTTAGCTCTATATACCGCATATGCATATACGCGCAATCATATATTGTATATATAAAAAAAAAAAAAGGCATGTACACGCTATTGTAAAACGCAAGAACTGATTTGTGATGAAAATAAAGAATGTACATTGAGAGGGTGAGGGATATTTAAAATTGAAATAATTTTAATTATATTGAGTAAATTGTTTGTATGGAAATATTTTAGATAAATGAAGGAATGAAAAAAAATAATTTTGATTTTGTGGTAATTTTTATTGTTATTGTAGGTTAATTTTTGAGTTGGATTTAATTTTATTATTAATTTTTAGTGGGATGTATTTTATGTTAATACTCTGCGGTTATTATTTTCGTTTTATTTATTTATTTATTTATTGATAGATGGAAGGGAAATATTTATTGAAGTTTAGAGAGAAATATATATTTTTTTATATGTTGGTTGAATTACTTGATTGTCGTCAGTTATGCTCTAGTATAATAATAAATGTTACGTATACGTCAATGAATAAATATCACTGATGGTATAGGTATGGTATAATATAAATAAATATTAATATAAAAATGTTGGTATGGACATTCTGAGTGTATATAAAATGGGAAATAGGTAATATTCGTGGTTATATGTATACAATAAATATAAACTGAGATATAAAAAAATACCAGGTCGTTTGATATAGACTTCCGGTTATGTAAAATTCACCCTGTCTATTTTTTTTATTATTTTCTGTATTTACTTTTTTTCTTCGTAACTCTTTGACGTGTTAGGACATGTTTATTGTTCATTTTACAATTGAAATTACTCAAGGAATTTTTTTTACTACAAGATTACTTTACATTTTTAATTTTCCATCGTTGATTTTAAATATTTAATTATTTTTTTCTTCTTAGTTTATCGGTTATAGAAGTGAATGTGTGTGATAATATCGTGTTGATGCATTGAATGGACACTTTAATAATTCATTTAGGCATAATCAGTTGTGTAGAATAGTCCAGATGATTGCGTTTATGTAATACAAATCTATACAGACTTGTATGTATACATTTGTGAAGGTATTATATTTGTCTGTGTAATGTTATCAGTTAGGTGAATGGCATTTGTAATCTATTCGACACCCGCACGCTGTGTATGTGCAGATGTTTTTTATACTTTTCCTTTTTTTTTTCCCGACGTGATCAGTCAACTGGAAGACTATTCACAATATGAAAAAAAAAATTAAGTCTGTGGATAATGTATTTTATTTGTTTTATTATTTGCAGAAATATCAATTATTAATAATTTATTTTTTTTTCTCTTGGTAGAGGTGAAGAATGAAATGTATCATGAGGAGAATAAACTGTTGGAAATAATTTTTTTTTTCGTCAATTTTATATATAACATTTATTTATTGAAAAAAGTTTTATGCTACAAGTAAAACAATTTTGTACAAATTAATATTAAACTTGTGATTTTTATGTGTTTTTGAAAGGTGATATTTATTAGTAAAGTTATAGTTTAGCACAAATATGTTATCGTGATTACAAAGTGACGATGAGTAATATTTTTTTTGTTGTTTAATTTGCTTTATATGTTGAATTATTTTTGCTGAATTGGCATTGAGCGAGTGATGGCATTGCAAGATCCACGATTATATATTACACATCTGTGAATTCTTCCAGTGCCAAGACCCGCCGACTACCATTAACAATCACTAATAATTATAGTTCACATCCTCATTTAAATTGTCTCTCACGTATAAGGATGAAAATAAAAAAATGAATATGTATTTAACAATTTTTCTTCGTGATTTCTTTAACAATTTTTTCCCTTTTAGTTTTTCCTTTCCTCGATGAAATTTCTGCATTTGACGATTTTTAATTTACTCTGCCGAAACAATGCGTCAAACCAATTGTCCTCTTTGCTGACGTAGGAAAAAAACCAGATCAAATGAAGAATAAATTAAATAAATAAATATAATAAAATAATGATATGGAAATTTCTCGTGAGAAGATTTTATTTTTGTTTTTTGAAGAATCTAAAAAATATTTCAAGGTTAAACAATCCTCCACGGTCTCGGTTGAGAATTCGAAAGCGAAACGAACAAAAAGACAATTCAAATAATCAAACCATTAATACTTTAACAAAATTTACCAATAAACACTAAATATTAAAAAAAAAAAAAAATACAACTAATAAATTCAATTTTAACACTCTCAAATAAAAACCTATTTATAAAAATCAGCATAAATATTTCTCAAAAAAATATCTATCAATCACACAACATTTCAACAAATAAAACAAGAAACAATTAAAAAATATAAATAAAATATGACAAAATAATTAAACTTCACTGAATAATAACAAAAATCTACACGAAAAAAAAAAAAAAACTATAACAAAATCAATGAACGTATAATTTTTTAATATAATTATTAATTATTATCATTCATTTATATATTTATTTATTCATTCATTTATTTATTCCCGACAATTTTGTGTATTGACAGAACGGAAAAAAAGCACGCGTGGCCGGTCGCATGAGGCGCACCAACGAAACTGGCTCGAGCAACCTGACACACCGCGTCCAGTAGAGAGTATAATAGTACTCAGAGTGTTGTTGTCCCTCATGATTCGTCAACCGTTGTTCCCGTATTATACCATTCTATTTTATTCCCCATATAAATTTTTTGTTTTATTCTTTCTTCGACTATCCTCATTTTTTTATTTAATTTTTTTCCCCCCATCTGTTCTCTCTCAATCTCTTTGCCCGAGTCAGGATATTTCTTTTTTTTTATTTCATTTATTCCTCCACGTTGGTTCCCCACGAGTGAACATAAATACCAAGGTCCCGTCACGATACCACTGCTACTTACTATGTATTAAAATTGTGCTTAAGTTACCGGCGAGGGTGCGACTCAAGTCAAAGGGCGAAGGAATTAACAACGACCAACAACCACCGGAGTCCAAGCGAGACTGGCACAAATATACCAAGCGAAAAGTTCTCCTCGACTCTGTCATATCTACACACACATATATAGTATAACTTGAGTAAGGGGAAACATTTATTTCCGGTTAAACTTAATGCGACTGCGCGTAAAGGGGGTAAAACTACCCTCTCTACTGCTGCTATACGTTTGTATAAGTCTATATACTTCACGTTATTCTGTCGACAAGGATAAAATAACCATCAACCCTCTTCAGGAAACTCGACGTGCCACACAATCCAATACCAACTGTTTTATATATCAATGTGTATATATAGCAATATGTGAATATACATATGTGATTGTGTATGTACATAATGGAGGGAGAAAACGCATCATCATGTTAAATATATAATATGTATACATACATTTATTTCTAGTAGTGCAAGTCATTTTGGAGAATATGAAAATCTTTTCCAGGAAGCTTTGTTTTATGTCAAGGAAATTATATTGACCCACCGCAGTTTAAAATGTCGCGTACCCCAATTGCATCATAATGATGAAAGCCACTGAGGGTTTTATAGTATTATTTAATCGTAATAATAATTATTAGTGGATTAATTATTAATGTTCTTTTTATTTTTATTGTCTCTTTGATATTTATGTGGAGTTTAATGAATTGATTTTTTTCTTTTTATATTTTTTTATGTGATGTTGTTATTAAATTGAATACAAGGATTTTGTGTTTTGTATATGTTTATACGGTTTGTATGGAAAATATGTGAATTGTTGTATATTTTTTTTTTTTTTAATTTGTGAGATCCTGAACAAGATTGCCAGACACGTAAAACTGAGATTAAGCTTTTTGCGCGCGACCTGGATATACAAACATGACGCATTTCAGAAATGTTGTATTATCTAAAAGTTTATAATAATCCTCATTTTGTATAACTCCTGCAGACAAAGATAAATCCAACAACATTTATATTAAATTATTATTTTTATTTATATATGAATCCTATTAGAGATATTATATATGTATGTATATAATTTATATTTTATATAAATTTCTGGTATTTTTTGTTACAATTTAAAATTATATATTTTAGGAAAAAAGTGTGCTAAATAATTTATGACCTTCTATTTTTCATGTATATATTTTTTTTCTTTTTTATTTTACTAGTTTCAGATGACGAGTGTCGACAAGTTCGTGTATTTGCACCATATGGAAATTCACCAGCACAAACGAGTTCTTAGAAATAATATTGATCGACTATCGTTAACACATGTGTGTAATTTTGTTACTTATTATTTTGTCAATTATTTCAGTTACATATTCAGTCAGTCGTAAAATATGTTTTTTTTCTCTTATTTTTCCGATAAAGAACACGAATAAATAAATTAATAAATATCTAAATAAATAATTAAATAATATAAAATAAAATAAAATATAGATTAGAAAGACAGTTCATGTATAATATTAATTTATTCCCACTGTCCTTGCATACGAAAAATAATTTGATAATTGAAACGATAATGCTACATAATGTTGAATAATAAACGCATATATATTTATAAATTTTCATCTAAGTATGTATTGCATTCTTTGTATATATATCCATACAGTCTCTAACGGATTTTACCTAATGATTATTCGCGCTTTACATGCGCGGATGAAACTGATCTTCGGTCTGATTCGCTATGCTAATTTCTTCAAACGCAAGGCCCGTTTTACACAAGAATATATCTATTACTATATTATATTATAAATAAACACTACATTCTTATACATATATACGTATGTACCTATATATAATACCGTATGAAAATGTGTTGTTTCCGTTTCCGCAATTGTTATGCAATAAAAAAAAAAATCACAGCCCTTGTATTTAAAAAAAAAATAATAAAAAAAAAGAAAATATAAAAAATAATTTTTTTTCTTTGACATAAAAATAAAACAATATTGACAATTTATTTTTATCCCACATTACAACATTAAATTCCAAAACAACTTTACGTGGAATATTTTCGTATTAAAAAAAAATATATATAAATATTAAGTCAATTTTTGCTTTTTCTTTTTCATATTTTCCTTCATCGTCTTGTAAATACAAATCTTAAATCATTCCATTTATTTTATTTATTCTGTGTATTAACCATCAATTGAAGATAAACAGGTGCCACACATCAACGCCAAATATAGTCAGATGTTAAATAAAAAATAAAAAACTCTAAAAATATAAAAATAACTCGCAAGTATAATTATCACTATTCAAATCTACATAATAATATTAACTAACTGCTACACATTATTTATCTATCGTTTAAATAACCAATAGTAGAATATAAAAAAAAAAAAAAAACAATAATCGTTATTATTAAATGTTATCTAGAGCGTTTATTGCATACATAAAACAGAAAAAAAAATTGAATGAAAATGAATAAATAAATTCCTCGCGTTATACCAATACGTTTATCACTCCCCGGGCTTTCTCTTCACCTCAATCGAACAATCCATGTGTGAGTAAGTATAACATATACATGTCTGCATATGTTTGCATGTATATGTCACACTCTTTGCCACGACCTCGACCAAACACGGACATAAACCGATCGTCTATCGCCACACAGGTACGCACATGTAATTTAACATTTATATCAGAAAAATATATTACAAGAAAAAATATATAAATCAATAAAACTCGCACTTAAAATTATTTTTAGACTATTCTAAAATTATATTCTAAAGTTATTTATAATAATTTATATTTACCTGATGATCGATGATGAATGAATACAATTGAAAAATTAATTTTTAATATTTTATTATTATTATTTTTGTCCACATAATTAAAAATAACAAATTTACAAACACTTTTGCACTTTAAATCCACGAAGAAACACAATTAAAAATTAAAAATTAAATAAAATATTAATAATATATATCTGTTTATGTATAAGTATGTATATAATTATTGTTTCTGAGAATATTCCGGCTCATTAGCAAGTTCAAAGCACGCGGTAGTAATAATAATAATAGTCAGTGTTATAAATGACTTTGAAGAACAATAGATGTCTAAAGTATAAACATTGATCACAAATGAGAATTATCGATCGTATATGTGATTGGCGTTTTGTAAATGCTCACACGAATATTTTCGTCCTTGAATCACCCTACACAATACAAATATACACACACAAACATTATTAGCAGGGACATAAACAAATAAATACATATATAAAAATCCAAACGCAACCGGAAATAATGAACGCAACGCTTCGCGAAATGATCTATCTGTGTATGCCGGTGCAGACGATAAATAAACACGCGACACATCCGAGTGTCTTCCCCTCACGCACTAGAAATTAACGCCAAAACAAATAATATTAACAAACTTCCGAAACAATAAAAAAATAAATTTTAAACTTCATGCAATTTTTATCTTACAATGCGGGCTCAAAACAATTTTTTTTTTTCCTTTCTTCCTTCCTATTTTACACACGAATATCAGTCACGTAAAATCACCCACACATTGAACATATTAAGTAGTTGAAAGAACAAAAAAAAAAAAAATAATAAATAAAATAAACAACACCTGTGTACACTTTATAATGTTTTAAACTTACAAACAATGTATGTTTATTATTACTTTTTTTTTTATTTTCAGATATATCGGACGTATTGATAAATAATTCTATATATCCACTTGATCATCAGTAATGTAACATGAATAGTTATTTGTAATTGAGAATTAAATTCCGATAGTTTTGAATTTTACACTGCAACAAACTCCAGCAGCCGCTGACCTTGGCGAGTCGAAGGTCAGGGTCAGGCGCGATGAGTTCTCAGCATGACACACGCGCAATAGGTGAGCAGTCAAAACATATATACATATAGATATATATGTATGTAAACAAAAATATATATATTCATAAACATATACTAATTGCACATGAATATTTATGGTGATTAAAATTGATTATGAAATGAAGATAAAATTAAAGAAAAAATATAAAAAATAAAAGAGAAATATTTCAATTGCACTGTAAAGAAAAAAAAAAAAAAAAATGATAATAATAAAAATGTCTGTAGATAAAATTAGTAAAACGTGAGTTCGTGGAAAATTAACGCGCGCAAAAATAAATAAACCCGTAACAACAACGTTTTACAAGTAAGAGAGGTTTTCGAACGACTACGGATAGGAGTTTAGTGGTGAACGTATAGCAGCGCGGGTCTTTCTCCCCTGCACGATGCATCGTGTGCTATGGTTTGTGGTGTGTGAATGGAGAGAGGGAAACGGCAAAACGATACTCAACAGAAGGCGAAGAAGGAGGGAAACCGCCAAGTAGCCAAGATATAAAATGTATATAAGAGAGAGGTAAAAGAGAGATGTACAGGAAGACGAGGTTAAGGTAGGGAGACACAAATGAATGGCCTCAGGGATAATATTGTGAGAGAAATAATGGATGAAGAAAAGAAGATATTGCCATTGCATGCTAGTGTGTTGTGGACCTGGATCATTTGTTTATTATTTTATTCAAGATCAAGATCATTTTTGAGATATTTTTATTGTCTTGATTGATTGTGAATGATTTGATGTTGATTGATGAAATTTATAAGGTATTTTGCAAAGAGATGTCCGTTGATGAAGTTCTGAAAGTTCATGCTCAAGTGGTTGGTTGTAGGAATATTGTGCTGAACGCCAAGCACATGAATTGTGCAACAGGTGGTATTTACTTGACTGCTTATTGCTGCTGTTTGTATTGCCATGTGTTTTAATTTTATATTTTGTACATTGCGCGCTTCAACGAATACGAATATCCCGAGGGGAAAAATGTGGACAATGTAACTTTCAAACACCGGAAAGTTAATTCGTGAAAAGTAATATAAAATAGAAATAAAATAAAGATAGAAATGAAAAAAAGATATGTAATTATGTTTTATTATCATTTTTATTTTTTGTTTATTTAGATAATTGTGAGAATAAGGGTAAATTTTTTTTTTTGCTTACCTTTCAATGGTTAATAGTCAATTGTCAATTGTTATAAACTGTTGTTTCTGCTGCATAGTGAATTCATTTATAATTTATTATTATTATTATTATTTTTTTTCATTCATTTATTTATTTTTGGCATATTTTATTAATTGGTAATAAAGTACAAGCCAAGTTTTTAATTTATTTGTTTTGTTGCATTGAATCCTCGGATTGAATATATTATTTTTTATTTAATAGGTTACATTTATTTGTTTGGTTGATTGAACAACTGCGAGAATTATTTGTTTGCTTGATACATTTTAAAGTATCAATTGCGATGCGTAGAATGTAATTTCTTTTTTTTTTTTTTTCTTAATACGTTATTTTACGTCACTAAGAACAATCACTAGGTGAATTTCTAATTCTCAAATGTTTATAGATAGACATAAAAAAAGAATTCTCATCGTATAAAATATATAGGGATTCATTTTTGTTTTTAGTTTTATTTTTATTATTTTTCTTTTTGGCTCTCACGAATTTATTTTCTCGATGGTGTGTGGTCATTTTGTCTCTATCACACACACTAAACATCAAATCATTAAAGAAAATTAAATTAATTTGTGTACAATTTTCACGAGAAAAATCATAAACTAAAACATAATATTGTAATATACGTAATGAAAATAATGTATAGGTAAACTAAAAGTCTAATAATATTGTACTATGATTTGAATTTTATTAAACAAATTAAATACAAAAGTTTTTTTATTTTTTGACTTTGTTTTATAATGATGTTAATAACTGGTTGTCATTTGTTGTTGTATTGGTCGCATGTTTCGAGTTATAAATAATTAAAAATAACGGCTTTGTATATAAATTAAAAAGAAAACTTTGTGTTGTCTGTATGTGTATGTAAATTGACAAAATAATAAATTGTTTCTCAGTATTGAATAATATTCAATAAAAATAAATTCGCTTTCATTGCAAAAACTTTTATCGACGAGTTTCTTTAAATAAATATTCTCCAGATATTAAAATTAATTTCCTGTATAAATATTATTCATTATATTGTATTTGTTATCTCTCAAATTCAAACAAATTATGTAAATTTAACGACAAGAAAAAAAAAAAAATAAAGTACAATAATAACGCAAATTGAATAATAATTGCGATTATTTTGAAGAATAATTTCAATAAGACTTCAGTATTTTCCAAGCACCTTTCGGCGAATATATATTATACATTCGAGTTTATCAACATTTATTAACCACCATTTTACAACAGGACAGAGAATAATAAAATGTTTATAATAATATTGTATCCATTAGAGCGTAATGAAAGAAAAAAAAAATTGTGATAAATAATAAATCACGAGAGACCAATCGAACCGTAACAAATAATAAGTGAAAGTGACAAGAAAACCATTCAATATTCGTACGTAATTCTGTCATACAAAACCGACAAATTTATAATACCGGATAATACAATCGAAAATTGTTTAAACAATATTAATAAACGTCCCAAATGGTACTTGGAAATTACAAATGATAAATAAAAAATTTGTTAAATGCAATCCATGGAATGAAACAAATTACGATTCATGCTCACCGCGTTTGATTAAAAAAAAATAAGAATTATTTTTTTACTAAAAATTACAAATAATATTGAACATCAAAAAGTTATACAATATTTCTTTCATTTGTTTGGTTTATCTTTCTTATTTTCTTTCCACCTTTTTGAATGATCGATGGTCTTGTTTTTATTCATGAATGACAAGAGATTCGTTTTTTCTTTTTTTTTTTTTTTAAGAAACTTTCTTGAGAACGTCGAATAATATTTTGAAAGTTATTAAAGGATATGTACAAAGAGATATATGTATATATAAATAAATCTACATACACATATATATGTATAAGATTTATAATTATAATATTTAATGCTGTTACTGGATCATCAACTTTAATGCATTCAAGTAAATTTCCCCAGGTGAACAGTATTATTAATAAACGCGTCTCCAACTAGTCGCACAGTGTCCTTTCAATTCGCAAATTTTTTCACATTGAAATTTAATTTGTAATACATTTAAAGTTCATTTATAAACGCAATTATTTTTTATTTATTTATTTATCGTAAGAGCATAAATTTAGATAATCAATATGCTTCTTGTTTAATTTATTTATTATAATATTTATGAATATATTAGAGATATAAAGAGAGGACACTGTTTAACGACTTGTGAATTCACTTTTTTTTTTATTTTTTTTTCGTTTTTATCTTTATTATTTATTAAATTACGATTGGCGATTTCGGAAAATAAACTCGTCGACGTGATTTAGGTCCGTTTTAAAAAATCGTATACATGCTGCTGAGTAAAATAAACTGATGAAAGAAAAAAAAAAATACAATTTTATATTTTCATTTCATTAATTTTATATCATTGAGTAATTTTATTTTTGGCCAATAATTATTTCACGTATTTATTTAGTCATGGAATTTTTGTATCCGTATAATCGCCATGCGTAACTCGTGTTAATCTCTCTGTTTTAAATTAACTTTATCTGTTTAATTATTATCTCTATTTTATCTTCATCTATGAAATTAAATTTTGGCCGTAAGAAAAAAATTAACAAGGAGAAAGAGAGAGAGAGAGAAATGGACTTTTTTTTCTTTTCTTTCTTCTAACATTCACTTCATAATTCCCTAACTCTTTTTCTTGCATAACTTATAATATAATTGCTAAACTATTTACACCAACTTATGTATTGTTTTATAATTTTTTTTTTTCACTATGGAGCTGTAAAGTCTAAACTAAAATTAATATAATACAAGCGCCGTTACATTTGCTCGGCAATACACGATATATAACATCTTTGGATTCAATTTATTACACATTTATATAGAATATTATTTTACCGGTTCACACGATTAATATATATATACATATGTATATATAATATGTATATATAAGTCTCGTTTATTTTGTATTATCCATTATCATCGTTCTATTTTTCTAAAAATGAATAACAGAAATTTCTTTTGTTCGTTCGTAGATTTGTTTTTTTTTTTTCTATTAGAATAATTGCAAATGATAATTCATTTACTTTTTTTTATTTAGCCTCCGAATCAATCAATTATTCTTAATTCCACGTGTTTTTTTTATGATGAATACAATGCACATAATTGGAATATATCAATCAAATAATTCGTGTGCAAACGATAATAAAGAGTTGAAGAAAATTTTCATTCAAAATCGAACCTTATTAAATGATCCAGATTTATTTGTTTAGAAAGGGAAGCACTATATTTTTATATGCGCATATATTTTTTTCGTCAAGATTGATTGATTTTTATTTGTATTCTTTCGTTTCATCTTTTTTTATTTTTTTTTTATGTTCCATTATTTCGATTTCATGTATTTTTATCTATAATGTAAATTTTTATACATGAAAGATATGTTCTCTATATCTATATTCCTCTCTCCGAAACTACATGCAATGTAGAGAATCAATAATGGACTTAATGAAATAATAAAAATTCGTAAAAGGGACGGCCAGGATTTGCGTTTTGTATTATTATTAATTTTTTTTTTTCATCAGCTTTCACTTCCACTGTTATTTTACACTGCAGATACCTGTGCATCTTCATCATCTGTAACAAATTACAGTAAAATAATTAGTAACAGAAATTTAATATAATAAAATTCCATAAAAAAATTTTTTTTTTTTGTAAAACCAAAAAAAATTATATATTTGATTATTATCAATATATATTAATAATAAAGTGAAAATAAAAGGATTAAAAATGAAAAATTGAATAAAAAACTCGTTATTATTTCCTGATAAATAAAATTAAAATATTTGTATAATTCTAAATAAATAAATAAATAAATAAAATCAATGCACAATTGATGCAGGCAAGCAAAAAAAATTCAAGCTTTAATTAATAACGAATGTGTTCGTGTAAACAAGAGAGAAAAAAAAAATGCATTTATCAGTTATAAATAAATATACGTTTCAATACGTTTTGTTATCACAAAGGCAAACACCTTCGACCGCAAGCGAGGAAACGAAGGAATAATAATAATAATAATAATATAAAAAAAAAGTGCATGAAAGTGCCAATTGTGAAATTTAATTAGAATTCTCAGGCAGGTAATCTCAAAAGGTGGATCGACGTGGACGTAATATTCAAATTTCACATCACTGATTATAGTCAAATACATAAACACGACGACAACAACAACAACAACAACAACAACAACAACAACAATATTATCCAACTACATCATTTACAATTATATATACTTGAAAATCCAATTATACAATACGACAATTACTGTCTTATACATTGCATTAATAAAAAAATAAATAAATAAATAAATAAATAAATAGGACAAATGAAATTCTGCGGATTCATTATCAAGACTGGTAAATATGATAAAGTTTAACTCAACAAAGAGATAGCGGGAATGAAAATTGTTTTACACATCGATGGCCATCACCTAACGGAATTCTGTTTTTTTTTTTTTTTTTTTCATCTAGAATATTGTGAGATAGCTATCATAATAAATAATTCGTTACCGTAGAGAGCGTTAGCACGCGGCAAACATTCGTACATTTATATGGATTCTAACTAACATATATGAGTATGGTAAGTGTGGAATAAAAAAGTATAAGTGTTCTATGTAGCGTTATTTATGCAGTACCATCTTCGTGATTGGTGCGGTAGGTTACTCCTTCATGGCTGTGAGCACGACCTAGCCTGTGTAATCTTGCCATCTGTGCAGCGACTTTGTATGCAGGCGGTTGACGACACTGCGTCTGACCTAATCCAGGTCGCATCATATTTGTCATCATTGTCATCGTGTTATTTGTCATAAATGTCGTTCCACCACAATGATGCAATGGTCCAGGTAGTCCCATGCCTAGTCCAATCCCCGCTCCGCCGCCACCACCACCTCCAGTACCTGAAAACCCTCAACTATCTGGTTCTCCATATTCCAAAACAAATATTCTGCATTTTTTTTTTATTTTATTTATTTTTTTTTTTTGCGTTTTATTTTGTTTGCCCCTTTTTGCGCAAAGCTATTATATAAGACGACAACGTCGACGATCGAACACACACACACAACCTCCCCGATTGCGCCGGCTTCGTAACAAAAAGCTAATATTTAATTAAACTTAATTGTATATCGATCATCGACGATACCGAATGAAGATAAATAAAAAAACAAACTCCCAACGGTTATTTTTAGCCAAATTATATTTTGCGGTTAAAATTATTCAGGCGGTATGAAAAAATACACAACATAACACACGAAAATTCGGTAAATTATTTTTTGTCTGTGTTGTTTTTTTTTTCTTTATTTAATATCAAAATTTATCCTCGATGAATGGAAAATGATAAATAAATAAAGAGAAAAGAGAGAATAAAATAATTTAGTATCCCTGTAAATATGTATATAAGCACCTGAAAATTCGTATTGATAAAAGAGTGTCGGGGTATAAAAATAATTAAAGAAAAAAGAAATCAAGGAATATTACATACAAATGGCAAAGCCATTAATAAATACCTAATAATCAATGTAAAAAATATAAGCACGCGATTAAACCTATAAAAAGCAGAGCATTATACTTAAAAAAAAAAACGATTTTTAGCGTGCACGAGCGATTAGTCTTGATAAAATTAATATACTGTATGTACGTCTAAATATTGTGATATTAAATCGGTGCAGTGATATTTCTGGGAGGATGTTAGTAATAAAAATATAAATGACAGTGATATGATGCAAAAATTGGGACAAATGCGACGACGAGCTTATGAAAGTGTGATTGGTATGAGCGAAAAAAAAATAACATGCTTGAGGAAATGGTGACAATGCGCATGGACACTCACCTTGAGGGGGTTGGGATTGTTGGTTGTGGTGTTGATGGTGATGAAGATGATGATGATGATGATGATTGTGGTTGACAGGAAGCGGAGGTAACACTACTACCGCGTGGGGAAATGGTGGTAATCCACCACGCGTTGGTCCTGCACCACATATACAACGACCGGATATTTTTTTATTTTCATTTTAATAATTTTTATAAATATTATTTTTCTATTTTCTGTTTCTCACGATATTGATAAAGGAATATACTGTGAAGTGTTAGCAGAGCTAAAGCCACAATTTTTACCTTTGATGAAAGTAATTTATGTATGTGTATGTGTGTATACCAAAGTTAATCCGTAAGTACAATGAAAAAGCATTTAGAAAATATGGCAAAGTGCGATATTATGAAGAAAAGCTTTGTATTTTATTATATTATTAATTTTTTTTCTTCAATTTGTTTATTTAAATTAGAATAAATTCAACACAGATATTGCCATGGGACATACGACATTTTGTTTAACACTGCGAAAGCATTTCTGAGCTTTTTTCTTTTTTTTTTTTTTGTCAAATCCTTTTGTACCACAACAAATTATTAATCTAATTTTCATTTAATTTCAAATAATTGTAAATAATTATTTTTAGATTCTTCAAAAGTTTCATCAGATTTTGTGAAAAAAATTCCGAAAATTTAATTAACAATAAAAAAATTCATAAAATAAATTACTCTTGCTATTATATTTGTTTGTGTACAATTGAATTGTGGTAAATATACGAACAAGGACAACAACAAAAATATATTTATTTATATATATATTTAATTGTTTTTAACACGCAATAACGTACCTTGCATGGATGAATGACGTCGTTGTGATGGTGGTGGACTTCCACCTGCTTCCACGCTGCTTCCACTGTGGCTGTCCAATTGTGTACTGTGACCACTGTCACTGCTCGTCACTGAACCTACACACATGTCCCCAACATACTCTATCACAACACATTTCCCAAAACTAAAAATTTTTCCCATCATCTACCATACCAATACAACATATAATTAATTAAATATTTATATACAGAGATATCTTCTTATAATTTGTCATTTATTTATTTTCATTCAAATCGCTGCAACGCAATCGTCGTAATTTATATTCTTTGAATTAATATAAAATAATAATTTTTATGTATGTCCCATGGTAGAATTGTAATTGTATTTACGAGTCATGGCATATGTCTCATTTAGTAACAATTAAAAATCTGACAGATAAAATAATTAAATAAAAGCGCACGATTTATTGGCAATACAAAAAATGCTTGTGCATAATTATGTAATGGGAAAAATGTCATAGAACATTTATGAATATTAATAATTATAATAATATTATTGATTAACAATGTATAATAAATATATATGAAATATTGCAAAACGATGGTGCAGCGTGCAGAAATAAATTGATTGATGTTACGATTTATTGACTGAATGATGTATTGAAATGATAAATTATAAATGAACGAGCAACGATAAGTGCGCCATGATCTAAGACAAAGTTGCAAGCCGTTCCCTATATTAGTTAAATTTTCTTTTCATTTTTATTTTATATGAATTAACTTTAATTATTCGCGATTTGAATTTCATTCATGAAATTGCTATTGATTATTTGGTAAAAAAAAAAAAAAAAGATAACGTAAATGAATGAATGAATAAAATTTAAACTTACCGCTAGTTAATGTTTTTCTAAGTGGTTGAAGATTACTGAGACTTGTAACGCTACTACTCTCTGCACTTAAATCAACTGGGGGTGGTAAACTTGATGGTGTATCACTGTGCGATCTCTCATGCATTGGTACACGACTGCCAGAGCCAACTCTTCGTGGTGCGCCTGGACTCGATTCCAATCCACTGGAGTGTAACGCTAAACCTGGTACAGGCAATGGTGGACAATGTTTGGGTTGATATGGCCTAGTTTTATGTGGATCCGAGAGCGCTAACATTTTTCGCACTGCTTGAGGCGACGCTGCACCGAATTTTGTACCTAATAAATTGATTGATCAACAATATAATTCAATTGTTGAATTGAATAATTATTTTTCCGTTCTATCATCAAGTTATTTTTTCCTCTACCTTGGATGCTCTTTCTTCCTTCGCTTGTACTGCTTGCACTACTGGTTGTTGATAATGTTGGAGATGGATGTCTTCTACCACGGCTTCCACCAAGTGGTACTGCCGCAGCAACAGCAACAGTGCCTGCATGTGGCTCACACTCTACTGACAATGCATGCAAACGTTCCTCATCTGTTATTACTTTCATATTAGCAAGATATGCCTTGACACGTCGCACCATTTGCGCTTCCTCAAACATTTTTTTAGGATTTGGCGCTGCCGTTGATTTCTTTCTTCTTTTCACTGTTGCCGTTTGACCACCTTGATTTCCAGTTGTCATTTGATTTAATGCTACCATCGCTGAACTTGGTGGTTGTCCACCACGTTCCAACATTGTTAATAAATCATACGGCGATGAGCACATATTTGTTAATGTTCGTACTTCTTTCGCAATCATACGAAGCTTTTCAAAATTCACCAAATTTTCCACTCGCGAATCATTTCCCAAATGAATAAATGTTAAATCTTTTTTAACTACAGGATAAAATGGTATTATAGGCGGTTGTGTTTGTTCAGATGCAACAAGTTGACGATATTTACTCATATTACGACTTGGATCCATTAATTCTTGAAGATCACTAAATAATCGTTGATATTTACTTGGAAGCTTTTCCCAAGATGCTCTTAATCTTGATACAGCACCATGGCCAAGACCCGATATAATAGCAAACATTGAATTAAAATTTTTACATTCCTTACATTGACGCGCTATTTTAATAAATTGTTTTATTATTTTGCTTCGTCTAACAAGATTATGTTCAGAACATACTTCAGTTACAACCCAAAACATTTCTCTGTTGACTAGTTCAGCAAATTGGCTAAGCATTGGTACACCGTACCTGCTCTTAAGCTCAAATAAATCATCAACATATTCTGTAGATTCAATTTGTCTAAATATACTAAAATCTTGTAGTGTCAATTGAATGGCAACCTCAACGGCATTTAATTGAAGAAAATGAACTTGAGATTCACGCACTAATTCTGGCGCTTGTTCATCAGCAACAAGCGTTTCTGATACACCATTTGTTTTTAAATAATACCGTGAACTTAATCCTATTCTCTCAGCAAGATTTTGTAATTGATCCGGTAAACGACGTTGTTTAATCATTCCACCCTCGGCAACACTCACTTCGGCCAATGAAAAATTTGAACTACTCTCAGTAATACCAAATTCTTGTAACGCCAACATAACAACTTCATGCGCTGTTGTTTCCTTGTGTACAAGAAGATATTTGCATGTTTGATCGGCTTTGAAAACTTTTAATACGTGTTCAGGATAATCAGGCGCACGTAAATCATCGTAACAATAAATAGATGTTAAATCAGGATTGCTTCGTGAATGATAAAGATTTGTTGTATTTTGTAATCCAGTACCAGGTGGTGTATGTGGTGGCGCCATTGAATCATCCACGTGTACACCATCATTGATAATATTCTTTGGCAATATATTCATTTTCATTAGTGCTTTTTGAAATCGTCTTTTTGGGCCCAGTGTCATAAATCCTTTGTGTTCTTTTTTTACATCTTTACACGGTGAAACATTATTATCAGGAATTAATAATGGTACACCGCCAACCAATGGATTTAATTGACTGCCTGGCGTTAATGGATCGCCGTGCGATGATAATCTTGCATGTGGATCACATGGTATTCTTGGAATTTCGGGTTTACAAACTCTACCACGCGGTCGTGGCGAATTATCTGGCATCTGTAACATCTCTTTGAATGCTAATAAATTTGATTTAACTGTAATACTTAAATGTGTTGATCCTCGTAATATTTCTAATGCTCTTGCAAGACTGACATGTTCAAAACGTTGGCCATTAACCTCTAATATTTGATCGCCTCGTTTTAAACCAACGTCCTCTGCTTTTGAATGTTTATCAACTTTAGAAATAAAAATACCAAAACCACGCTCATAACCACCCAATATACTGAAATTTAACACTTCATCACGACTCGGTCGTGCCAATGTGACATTACGCGTTCTTGCTTTTGCCGCACACGCAACATTTAATAATCTGCAACAATAAATAATATGAAAAATAATTAAAAATTTATATTACATTTGATTTAATATTGGCATTCATTTTTGATATCTTAGTAATAATTTAATTTTAAAAACAAACCTCTGTTGACCCTGCATTTTTTCTTGCTCAAGGCCAGCCTCAAATGCTTCCAAAAATTCCATCATCGCTGGATCCGTTTCAAAATCAGTAAAATGATTATTAACCCACAGTAATACAACACGTGCAACACGTTCACGAACTTGTGACTGACCAAACCATTCTAACAATTGATCGGCAACCAATAATGGACTGTCAATAAATGTCCGGTGTGTTAATAAAAAATCTTCAACATAGGTAGGATCAGTGATGCTATTTTCTTCAATTAATTGTAGCATTAATCGTTCAGGTGTGCCACGTATTACTACATGACCACGTCGATTTCCACCGTCCAATGCACCACGTAATTCAGTTACTAAAATTACCCGTCCATTTTCCTCATGTCGCCTTGTATTTTCCTCACCCTGATGTTGAATTCTAAAGTAATCCGCTTGTGTCACACACACAAATTGACAATCATTGCATCTGTAAATATTAAATAAATTATAAGAATTGTTTTGCATTGTCTTTCATTTAATTTACATTTAAATATATTTTATATTTTGACATTGACCAATTGTAATACGCAGTCAATACGTGACACATTATTTAATCTAAATATACATATATATAATATATTATTTATTTATTTTATTTGATATATACTCACTTGGTTCGCATAACTCCACGATGTAGCAATCGTTCCATCGTTGGCAATATACCAAAACTGTCACCAAGATGCAATTGCTCAATTTCGCCATTACTATGTTCAATTTCAACGGCGCCATTTATTAATACACTCCAACTATCAAGTTCCTCACCGTCAGTAAGAACAACCATACCAGCACTCTCAACAACAGCAAAGACCATTACAGCGCACAGCGCTCTTCTCACTGCCAAGGTCATATTTGTAAATGCTTTTAAATGTTGAGTGAATTCAAGTAGTATTTCAATATCATGATCAGTACGTTCAGCTGGATCTTTCTCTAAGCATTCACGCACTGTATCACGTACAGTTAAGCTCTGAAAAAAAAAAAAAGAAATAAATAAATTAAAATATTTAATATAAATTATTAATGTAAATTGGGGACTATTATAACTTCTTTTATCATTTAATTTATATTAATATTAAATTCTTTTCTTACATCCATGCTCTCGGCAAGGTCTTCTTCCTCATCGCTGTCAACGATAGATTCAACAAGGCCAGAAAAATCAACCTCGTCATTGTCAGCGTCCAATGAGCCTTGCACTGAAGTCATAGTGTCTGATCCACTATATGCTGAACTTGTATCACTTGAATGGCTACTTCTATTGGACTTTTGATAGAGTTCAGGCCTACCAGTGAGGCCTTGCGTGAACTGTAACATTAAAAAATTCAATTCAATTACATAAACACAAAAATTATCATTATAAATGTATTTTTTTTTTCTATCATTTATATATAAAAAATATATCATCTATGCAAATTTAATATTAATAATTTCAATTACTCTATCATTTAATAAATAAAAAATAACAGACTATCAACAGTCTTTTAGTTTATAGTATCATATATATACTTATAAAGACAATGCACTGCAAAATTGCTTTGTGAGTCAATTAATCATCAGACACACAATATAATAAATGATATAGTTAATGCCAGTGTGTTACACACACGAAACATACATACACATAGCTAACATTAATAATCAACGTTGAATCTTCTTCGTGTCGTGGAAAAGTACATTGGGCTCAAAGATCTTTTAATTTTTTTACTCATATGTTTTCTTTTATTCATTCTGCTTGGCAAATTAATATCGCAAACAATCATTGAATGATCTATTGACATTCACTCAACATAAATGACCTTAATCATGCCAAGATAAATAAAAAAAAAAAAATAGAAACATAACTAATTAATCAAATACTAATACCCTACGAATTAATTTACGAATCAATAACAATTAACATAATTAAACCGATATAAAAAAAAACAATAAACCATAACTCAATGAAATATTATAATATATTCTTGCACCGGGTGATGGCGCGCAAGGGGAAATACCAAGAATGGGCGTGATTGGATTGAGACAACGAGCCTATGTATATGCATTTGATAGGTTAGGTTAGAAATACTGAACATGACATCACGTACGGATGCAAAGAGAATTGGAGACGATTCGCCCACAACTCTTCCTCCTCTCACACACACAAATTTATAAACAAACATACATACATTCATGTACACACAACCATTTCTATATAAATATCCATGTATACAAACAAAAACAACAAAGTTTCTCATTGAATGACGACGTATAATACAGAATTTTAATAAAAATACACAATTGTAGTTACTAATACCTGCATTATAAAAAAAAGTAACCTAACAATATGTTAGTAAATGACGAGACAGTCAAGATTAATATTGCATTGTTATTATACATATGCGACTTATAATAAAAAAAAAAAAAAAAAGAAAAAAATGAATAAATAAAATTATCGAAGGAACAAAAGTAAAAAAAATTAATATATATTTATATACATATTTGTATGTATATACATAATTATTATATGCATATATGAGAAGTGAGAGGAGTTAAGAAAAGAAGAATGATGATATATATATATATATAAATATATAGAAGTTTATATTTTTCTCCCTCCATTTGCCGCAACGTCAGTTGGCCTGGCACCGGGAAAGGAGCGTGCCTGGCCAAGGCCATTTTGAGCACGAGATTTCCGCGCCTCCACCAATGCTCTTAACTTATAACATGTCGCTGAACTAAACTCACTTGATACATCCCAAAGGCGTCCATCCTCAATGATATTACAATGAATTTTGTATATATAAATAAATATATACACACAGGAACACAGAAAAAAAAATTATTATTTCAACTAATTTCACTTATTTTAAATACATTATTATTATCATAATTTTCATTATTATCGACAAATTTGTCAGTAAATAAATATGATAAATGAAGAATGCATAGTAATTTTTTTTTTTTTTTTATTTAATAATGTTTATTATTGTTTTGTTGATTTATATTATTTATTATACACCAAGACACTAACGTCAAACATTCGCGCTCTACTTGGCTTGTATACTCTCCATTTGCAAAGAATTTCGATGTATAAAAGTAACTAACTATGTATTATACTAATATTACTAGTGCTAGTATTACTTCTGTTACTATTACACACAACATTTCTATGTATCCGCGTGAGCACAGAGCACGTTTGTTCATACACTGGCATTATGCTCGTTACTGTTGGTGTGATCGTGATGGTAATAAAGGTAAGCAGGCAATGGTGGAGAGACTTTGAGAGAGAACTTGGTAAGCCGAATGAACAGAGCCAGAGAGATAGTGCCGTAGTGGTTTTTCATGGGGACATTTAAGGGGCGAGAGAGAGAAAGAAAGAGAGTTGGAAGAAACACGAATAGTTGTCGTTTCCCTACTCTCTATCGCCGCGCCTTCAATGGACGACAGTGCGCCGTCGCTGTTTGCGTTGTGCCACGACCAATCATTGAACGCCATTAGGGTCATGTGACTGAGTGTGTCGAGCTACGACTCAGGGCTGTATCTTTTTATGGGTGGATAAATGTCAACGGGTCCACCTGTAGCGTTTTTTTTTTTATTTTGCAAATATTTCAGATTTATTTTTTATTTGAGGAAATTGTACTATCTTTTTTTTTCTTTTTCTTTCTATATTATCGCAACGTAGATTTTTTTTTTCTTTTATGATTAATATATCTTTATTTGTTTTTTATATTGTGGATTGAGGATTTTTATTTTTTTAATTGTTTGAAATATTAATTGATTTATATATCTTTAGGTTTATGATAATATCTATTGAGTATTTTTTAATTAATGTCGATATAATATGTATGAAAATATTTATTCAAGCTCAATAGCTTAGACAACTTTATGTATATAGAAAATTGTACATTCCTATTTTGGATAATATTTTTTATCAACTTTCTCGCACGATAATTAAAAACAAATACATACATAGACATAAGTACATATCCGAAATTGCTGTTAATATTTTTTTGTATTTTTATCTTCAACAGTGCATGAGAGAAAAAGAAAAAATAACAAACCCAATCCCCAAAAAAACTTTTTCATGTTAAACACAAATCACAAATTGAAAATTAAAATAAAAAAAAATAAATAAATAAATAAAAATCAATAATATGACCGCTATGGGATGTTTTAAAAAAATATTTTATACATTAAAAACCGAAACAAAGCACTTTAAAAATATAGAAAAAAAAAATCTAGATAATTTATAATACTAGTATAGCAATAATAATTATATTTGTTTAATTATTATTAATACTACATGTATATATATTATTAATAATTTTATATAGTAGAGAGAAACTGATCAGAAGGCAAGAGAAATCATTGAAGAGGCCACTGGCCGTCGCAACTCATGATTTATACCAGTTATGACCCGTTACAATGTTCCCTTCCCATGTTGTCCCCTCTCATCGTCACTCCATCATTATATATACAGTTCTCTCACTTTTATACTTTTCCTCTTTTTACATATATATAATTCCGTCTATACTCTATACATATATGCTTTTCATATGACGCATTAATAGTAAATTAATCTATTAATGAGATATAATGAAACGTCGATGAAATTCACTAATAAAATTTCAATAAAATAATTATTTGAAAATCAACGTGAATGAATGCGCATTTATATTATCTTCGAAAATGTATTCATTACGTCTGATTATTAATCATACACACATAATTAATATATGTGTATATATACTTTACATATATATATATATATATATATATATATATATATATCCATTACATATCTACATATAAATATATAAAGCCAAATAAACCACGAAAATTTTGCAAAATGCTAATAACGAAAATAATAATATGATTAATATTGAAAAATAATTCTTGTACTCCTGTTGAATTAATTTCACCATGAAATATGAACAATAGTCCTTTACATATATTAAGTATATATGTGTTTGTGTTATCAGGATTGTTATATATATATGGAAATAAATATATTTAAAGTATTTACTAAAATACAATAATAAAAAATGTACTTTTTAATGGAATGGAATGGTGAATTATCCAGCGCATAAATTGAATTTCTGGTGGTTTATATTGAAAACGTGGAGGAAAAAAAAAAAAAGGGAGGGCGAATGATGAGAATGACGGAAGAGACAAACAAATTCTCTCAATTTTCCGTTGTTGTTGATCGATATTTACCGTATCATCGAATACCAGGTTGACCTGACGGTGATCAGTGATTGGATGAGGGTGCGGGGTTCGATGCATCCTTCCACCTCCGTGAACTTCTGGATAGTCGATCTGCATCAAAGCGTAACACACAATGATTAAAATACAAAGGTATTAAATATATATAACCATGTTTTATAAATATTTACACGTTTATAAACATAAACATATAACAAACGGTATTTATAACCACAATTGTAAGAGTATATAGATTGTAATAATTATTTATATAAAAATATAAATATTTTCTATAAAATATAAAATGACGTTGCATTTTTTCAGGTTATCGTTCGACAATTCCCGACTTTCTTTTAATATTATTATTATACAGTATAAAATAATAAAGAAATTAAATTCAATTTATTTTTTTCTTCCCTGGTTTTTTTTTTTTTTTTTTTTTTTGCACTGTTAAACGGATTTCTCGCGCGATATAAATTCAATTTCTCGCGCATGGTGTGGCACACTGCAGCTTTCCATGGGAGACAGTGATGCGCATTGTCAAATAAGCGAAAAAAAAAAAAAAAAAAAATTGAAAAAAAAAAAAAAAAGCGCGAGGGAGAGGCGAATGTGTGTCGGACCGGAACTCGTAGGCCGGACTTCCGGTAGATACACCGGTTACTCGCTATTCACAGTGTGCACCACATTCATTCATTCATATATATTATATATATACATATATACATGTAAAATAATGTTGTCTATGTACACAAATGTTTTTGTACATATTATTATTAAATTTGTCTTCCTCATGTGCTTTAATTTTCTCATCCAAATATATATACATTACACTGCATATTTATATATATTATTCTTCCTTGTTGTAATAACGAGTTCACTGGTTTTTTTTTTTTTTTTTTTGTTATTTTGTGTTGAGGGAAAAAAATGAAATTTAATTTTGAAATAAATGGTGCGGATGATAGTAAAATAACCACCAACCGGTTTATATAATTCTCGCATTGTGATGGATGAGGTCGCAAGTTGATTTGAGGTCAAATACTAAAACCACATTCTCATACTAATATATATGTATGTATATACACGCACACCCCATTTATAATAAATTTTCCGTTGCGCTTGGGGGTGAGTTAATAAACGAAAAGTTGAATATCAATTTTTTCCGCTGTCATTTTAAATTCAAAATACGTTTATATATGTATAAGTACATATATACTGCATATATTTTATTTACACTAAACTATATACTCTCAAAGGGGGATTTATTTAATGAGATTATAATTTTTATAATTTTGCAAATTGCCATCTAAATTTTATAATGCTTTTTCACTTGATATATAACTTGTATGTATATATTTAATAATATATTTATACTGAACTTTTGAAATTATTTATAATTTTCTATGTCAAAAAAATTAATTTATATTTTATCCAACTTTTCAAATTATTTAATTATATATTTTATTCAGCAATTTAATTTATAGTTTTATATTTTTAATACGTGAATTGTTATTGAAATTAAAATGATATGTGATGTGGTAATCTTTAAAAGAAAAGAAAAAACAACGAAATAATTATTGTTAACATTGAGACAATGTAACGAGAGTATGATGCAATTTGTAAACAGTGTCAAACAGAAAAAAAAAAAAATATGCAACAGGGCTTATTGCAATATATTCATTACTGAAAAGAATCATAAACAATAATTGCTATATAATTTCAGAAATTTAATGGTATTGCAGATGTCAGCGTCAACTTTTCAGTGCACATAATGCAAGTCCATGACCGTTTTTTTCTTCTTTTTTATTTTTTAAATATACATATCAAATATTTTTACTTTCATTATTTATTATTCCTTCAGGAAAAAAGAAAATAAAATCAATATAAAAATGTAGAATAAACTGTAGAAAATATATTCAATTCAAACTGTCATCTTAAATATAATATGTATAATACTCACACATTTAACACTATCACACACACACACACACATGAATATTTTTTTATTCAATTTCTAAGATGAAAAATAATTCATTTATACAAATGAAAAAAAATAAAAAAACCCCTCGAGCCATTGTCACCAGTGCAAACGTCAAAATTTATAAAAGAAACACACAATTCCCTGAATATTATTATTCACGTATAAAATATATAATATATGCAGGCTTATACATATATATTATACATATATGTATGTATATTCATGTTCATTTCACTTCCTGTACTCTTTTAGAGTGACTTATAACGTCAACAATTGTCTCTGTCACCATCAGAGTGCTAAAGCTTAGCTGAATTCATAAACTCTTCTTATTTGTCTGATGCTCCTTTACGATATATATAATATACATTCATAAAATTTATGATTATACATTATCCTTGTTGTAAGTAAAATTTTCATGGTCACATAATACACCCACGACCAGTCTGCAACTGTCTCATGTATTATCACAATTTACATGATTCAAAAATGAAGACTATTATTGTAAAACCAGTTTCTATACAAAGAATATAAATAAAAAAAAAAATACATTTATATTTATGAAGCTATTTAAAAATAATACAAATCAATTGTAATATAAATAATATTTCATATTGAATAAAATAAAAATATGAAAAAAAAAATGAAACAAACAAATAAAGTTTCATTTTTTTTTGACATTCAGAAAAGTTTTTTAATAAATTGCCCAATTATATTCGCATGAATAAATAACGAATGTTTGCATCAAAATTTACGTCATGAGAATAAAAAAAAACTTTCGTCGATGTATAAATATAAAAAATAATTTACCTCAGAAGAGGCGACAGAGAGGGTGCAAGGGGTGCCAGGCCAACTCCTTGATTCTGAACGTCCGCGTTTTTTTCTCATAATAATGAGAAAACGCGGCCGAGCTGTAGGTCGTCCCACGTGCTTCAACATATTTTTCCACAAATTGACGTGGTATACTCCTGTTTGTCTATCCAATCCACTTTCACTCACTCACTCACTCAATATAAAACTAGTTTTTTTTCTTCTTCTTCTTTTATTATTTCTCCTCTCACCATCTGCCTCACAATCTCTAATCAACTAATGTCAATTTGCCATGACACATTGTCATACATATTCTCCGCATTGACTTGGAAATTTGCGGAATATTTTCACCTCCACATATCCCAAGACAGAAATTAAAAATAAAAATCATAAGCAAAATAAAAAAAACACTTATTATCTCTACTAACAAATTAAACAAAAACAAAAAAATTACAAACACAATTTAATAACCACAAATATTTTTTTCCTAAAAATACTAATCATATATACTTTGTGTATGTATTATAATATATCATATAAGAATTTGTCATTCCTCATATACTAATGAGACAACGAAAAACAATAATAAAATAAATAAAACACAAATTTAATTTTTAAAATAATATATCACGAGTTAACAGCAACGATTCTCTGAGCACTACTGATGTCGTTGGCTCGCTTTCGACAAATTTTTACGAGCCGCGCGGCGTTCTCGACACACAACGGGAGGGCGAACAAACTGAAATACATATGCAGTGTGTATATATGTGAATATATATAATATATACATACATACATACATACATATGAGTAATCCAAGTCACGTGATGTTCAAGACACGACGAACCAGCGCACGTGTTGTGCGAAAGTAAGAGAGAATTAAATATATATAAACATATATATGTATGCCAGTATGTATATATATATACTTCACTGATGGTTGCCCGGACATCAAGCCAACCAAATACATAAATGTATGTATACTATATACACATGCGTACATATATATAACCCGAGATATATTCGAGAAAGACCGAATGAATTCTCTTTAAGAAACACGAATGGACTTTGGGAGTTTCTAAGAGTGCAGGGATATATGTATTATATACTACTACATCATCATTATCATCATCAACAGCATCAGCAGACCACTCGTTCATATTTAAACTATAACTCGCAAAGGAATGCGTTGAAGAATTATATGTATGTGTATATATACTGAATTGTGAACACGCTTGTGCTAAAAATTTCTTCACGCTCGCTGTCTCTCTGCAAAACTATATTCACAATTATAAACATGAATATATACTCAGGCATATAAAAATATAATTTCTTTACAGACAAATGCAACTCCTGCAGAACACGATGAATATATACGTGACTCGTATAAATATATATATATATTGAGAGTGTCGTTTATTTTATTTTTGGTACCACCCGCGTGGCATTAAAGGCGCGTCGTGTGTTTAAGTTCAAAAAACTTTAAACTAAAAATTATCTATGAAAAAGTTTTGACGTAAAAAGTTAATAATAAAATATGCAAGGGCATGGGGAATTTTTTATTTTTTTTTTTTTCAGTGTGAATTATAACAAAGAGTTTAGTGAAATGAATGAATGAATAAATTGATGAATATATTTATAAGTTGTGAATAAATGTTTATGTGTTTGGAAATAATTTTACTGGTGTCGTGTCGAATAATGAAACATGAGGATTAAAAAATATATTTTTTTAGATTTATTATATGTTCAATATGATAAAGTGAGCACGAGTATTTGGTAAATATATATATAATGGAGTTTTCTGAGAATTATTAACGTCAAAGACACCGAGAAAATTGTTTGCAGAAGGGAAAATATTTAACACAAGGATATAATATTGTAAAATATGTACAATATGTCAGGTAGTCAGAACACGCGCACACTAAAAACCCTGAGGGGGGTCTACACTTTTTCTTCACTATCTCCCTCTCTCTATTTCATATTCATATATATGTATAAAGTCTATATCTTTCCAGTATCCACGTCTTTACTTTGTATAGTTTAAAGCACAGAAAATTCGACCTCTGAGGATATTATATTATATCAACCTTTTTTTTTTTCATTTCAGATTTTTTTCAGCTGTTTTGCACTGAGAAACTCGACTAAACACTACTGATGGCACTTTCAACATGACGATAAAACACAGAATTCTATACAGAGACGTAAGTACACGAAGTGTCGCGAGACAATATAAAAATATATATCTGTAGAATTTTCATCCGAATATAAACACTGTCGTGAACTCAACTAAACTGCTATTAAGTACAACGAAAGAAAAACGACTCAATCCATGTTTTCCCCTTCTCTTCTTTCATCATGTGACGCATCACATACACACATTACTAAAGAAAAAAAAAAGAAGATAATACCGCGTTACTATCTTCTTCACGGATGTGCCCTGAAAATATTTTCATTTTTTTTTTCTCTCTCTTCTTCCTGTCAGCAAACTAGAACTTTTTTTTTTTTTTTCATTTTCTTTTTCATGTGGTCTTGTGTTTAAATATCTGTATCCATATAAAATATACACGCTGATATGCGCATTGGCATGCGATTTATACTTACACAGTGAAAGAGTAGAAATAAATATATAAAGAGAGTGACGCGAGTGAAGCGATCGCATATATATACGAATGTATATAAGTGTATGTAAGAGTATAACTAGCACAATGATCGTATATAACGCGCGTGTGGCCGTGAGGCATGAATGGAAAGTTGAACCGGCGACGCGTTAAAAATGTACATGTATCTGTATATGTATAGGTAAATATAAACTGCGCAAATGTATACATGTATAGATCATGTCCGAGAGAAAGAGAAAGACAGAGAGAGAGAGAGATTGAGTGGTATATATATAATCCGATGAGTATTTTGTTTGAGTATATAGAGTGTATTTTTTATATATGGGAGAGAACTTTATCTCCCACGCGTGTTGCAATCGATTGATGCATGTAATTCGCTTTCATCTATACATCTAATATTAATATAAATATGTATATATATATTATAAAAAATTTTGAAAAGAATTTTCCACCAACGATGAGATCTTAATTTTAATATTAATTTGAAATTTTTCTATTTAATTTACACGTGATTATTTTGATTTTTTGTTCATTTGTTTATGCATAGCTTTGCGGCATTTTATGATTTTTCATTGGTTTCTAGCAGATATTGTAGAGGAATATATAATATTTAAAAGTGCTTATTACTAAATTATGTTCTATGAACTGCTCCATCGGTAAAAAATGTTAAAACCGATTTTTGCTTGAATTTAATGGTTTTTTCGATTTTTCTTGAAAACTATCAACTTTACAGCAAAAGTATATGAGACCTTTTTTGTAGGAAATTAAATTCTCTAAAAAAACTGTTTCCATAACAAAAACCGTAGAATTGATAATTTTCGAGATAAATCCAATTAAACACTAAACATATGAAAATTTTAACTATTCATACCGTGAATTGGTCCTCTATAAATTCCATGATATTATTTTAATTGGATAGACATATATATATCCAATAATAATCTCATACACATCTATATGCATGTACATAATAAATTCGTACAATAATCCAGTTATATATATATAACATATTCATGCGTTATATTGCTTTTGAAGTTTCACGTTTGAATGTAAATAAAAAATATTTTATATTTTGAAATACATATATTTTTGTTTCTCTTTTTTTTTTTTAATAAAATATTTCATCTGTGTATGTTTTAGTAAACTAATCTATAACAGATAATAGAAACAAACAATGTATGTATACGAAAGAATGATTTTTTTCATGTTACGCACGAGGAAGCCAACAATGGGTTGAGTGAGTACGGTCGGGATAATATAGTTTATGTGTGTATATGTGTATAACGCTCTATAAAATTCTGCCGTGTAACATTTCATATGGCCTCCCCCTTTACTTTTATCTAACTCTCTCGCGTTTACCTGATATATTATACATATATATACATATATGTCGGATTATCATGTAGCAAAGCAGGTGCAACGAATGATACAATGACTCTTGTACAGGTTGCATGTACACAACGTGTGACAAAGGCTGGGTTTGTTTTCAGTTTTTATATAGTTTTATATTAATTTTAAAGCGGAAAATGAAAGGAAAAAAAATATATTTATCATTAATAATTAAAGTTATTTATATTTGTTTTTTTTTTTTAATTCTTAGTAAAACGGAATTGAATATATGGGGAAGAAGGAAGTCCGGAAATTTACCGCAAGTTGTGTGTGACGTTAATGAATTATTATCAATTATTTGAGAATGTTTAATTTTTTTTTTATGAATTATTCTTGTTGTATGAAAAGTGCAGATGATGTATTGATGGGAGAATGATGTTCTTTTTTCTGGTTGGAATAAATATGTAATGAAGAAGTGAATGTTGGACGTTGACAAAGCGACGGAAATATGGGGCGCGGATCTTGAAACGTGCTAGTGTTTTTGCAGACAAGACGGAAGTTACGTTACGGCTATGAGTATATAATGAATGAATTTGAGAGAGTGCAAGTGGAAGAATGAATAAGAAGTAGAGAATGTAATAATAGTCGTGGTGAATTTCATATAGTTTAAAGCGAGAGCATGTTTATTTGTATGTAGTTATATTACTTTTACATATATGCAGTGGAGTAAAAGTGATATTAAATTTTGTGGAGAATGAAAGTTGAAGGTAAAGGTTAATGTTTGAACTCACAAAATGGAATACGGGAAAATAAATAATGAATATTAATCTTTGAATTATTTTATAAAAATAATAATTACGCTATTTTTTTAATTTTTATATTTAAACACTGAGTTTATTTTTTATTTTTGCTCTTTGATAATTTTTTTCTATTTTTTAGTATGAAAATTCAAAAAATTGAGTAATTATTATTTTCAATTTTTAACTACTGAGTTAATTATTTATTTTTGCTCTTAGATATATTTATTTTTTTTTTTATTATTAAAATTAAAAAAATAACGTAATTATTATTTTCAATTTTTAAGTACTGAGTTAATTTTTTATTTTTGCTCTTTGATAGTTTTTTTTTTATTTTTTGGTATGAAAATTTAAAAAATACCATAATTATTATTTTTATGTTTAACTACTAAATTAATTTTTTATTTTTACTCTTTAATATTGTTTTTTTTTGGTATTTATTTTATACAAATTAATTTTATCCTTGCATCGTAATTATTATTTTATTTCTCTCTTTTTTTTTCACTCTCCACGTCCCATACACCATTCGTTTCAACCACGAGCCTCAATTATACATATACAGCATAAAAAAAAAGTGCTCGCAAAACCATATATATGTATATATACAAATATATATTTCATTATTGTATTTATAAAATTCCTCATGATATTATAATATCTGAAGTGTTCTATTTTAATTTTATATTCCAACTCAAAATTCACGATTGATTTATTTTTTATTATTATATATATCACCCATCCTGTACCCGATTTATAACAAAAAAAAAAAAATAAATAAATTCAGAAAATATATGAAAATAAATATAACGATTTGTATCGATTATTTATTTTTCTATCAAACATAAATATCAAATAAATTCTTCAATAAAATAACAAACTATTATTCCTATTTTCCATCCAACTATAACCATAAATAATATCTATATATATTCAATGTTAATATAAAAATAAAGCAACTATAATCAAAGTAACCTACACACTGCCATGTTTAACTGCAGTAAAACTAAAAAAAAAAAAAAAAGATGAAATTTATTTACTTAATCCACAATAAAAATCCCAAACTACATAATATACACATCTATTTTTCCTCCTTTCTCTCTCGTCCATTCGTTCACCCTCTCATGTGTATTTCAACTTTAAATTCGTTTTGACCATGCAGCACATCGGGGACTGATCTTGACTGCAGCAGTGTGGACATACGTACTTGTAGTGGCAAAGCACTACCTTTACGCCCTACTGCATTTGAAGAGAAACGTCGCAACGAGATGGAACCTAAAGCCACGAGGGAATATATACACATACATATATATATACCTACATAGTATATAGAAAGGGAAGTCTATCGCAAAATCCAAAGCACTGCTATATGTATGTATATGTTTGCAACCATATAGTTGAGTCGCGTAATGGAGTTTCAACGTCGTGGCACAAATCGAATTTCCGGTAATGGACGCGTGCACATGGTGTCCTGTCTGTCGTTCAATGACAAGTCACCAAGAGTGTGATCATGTACAATTTCTTTAGATAATTTTTTTTCTCTTATTTTCAAATAACTATATATAGAATTATTTTCAATCTGTATATATATATATATATACATATGTATATATGTAATTCTGTTTATTTACATACTGTCAAAGAGGATATGGTAGCTAAAAACACACATGCCATTTTTAGGCGAACTTTTTTTTTTTATTAGAAAAAAACTGAAAACGGAAAAAAATTTTTTTTTTATTTTTTTTTTTTTATTTTTGTATCTATTTGCGCATCATAGAAATAAGTTCAAGGCATGTTTTTGTAGGGAATTGAATGCTCTACAAAAAAGGTCTCTTACACTTTTTTCATCGAGGCAGTTATTGTAAAGATATTTAAATATTCAAAGCTCCAAATGTATGAAATTTTGACTTTTTGGTTATTAAATCGATACTAATCACTTTATTATTGTCTCAAAAATTATTTTTAATAGAAAAACTGGGTTTTTAGTGTGCTTATATTTTCATAAAGCTGAAAAAAAAATACTCACATGTCAGATATTTTTTTTAATATTTTATTTACTATGAAAACAATTATTTATAACTTATATTGAATGAATTTTAGTATTGTTTCAAAGCAATAGAAATTATGCTGTCTAAATAAAATTAAGCAATGTAACTACAATTATTGGAGTGCTTTTTTTATAACAAAAATAAAGTGATTAGTATTGATTTAATAACAAAAAAGTCAAAATTTCATATATTTGGATCTTTGGGTTTGAATATCTCTAGAATGGCTATTTCTATGAAAAAAGTGTAAGAGACCTTTTTTGTAGAGCGTTCAATTTCCCATAAAAATACACTATCAACTTATTTTTATGATGCACAAATGCTGAGCTACAAAAATCCAAAAAAAAATTAATTTTTTTTCCCCATGTTATTCAAATGGAAAAACGACCTCTAAATAATAAAATTAAGTTTTCAGCCTATTTTTTGGATGAAAAAAAAAAAAAGTTGCCTAAAAATGGCACACCCTAACGCACACACATACACATAAAAATCAGATACAAATTCATATTGATTTTATAAATAAATTTCGAACGCACGTAAATAAATAATTTAAATTTTTTCGCTTTGTTCAGCGCTTTGAAATTTTCATTTCTTTTATTATTATGATCGTATGACTTGTTGTATATGTATGTATTAAATTATATCTCTGTAATTAATTTTGAATAATTATTTAAATTGTCATTGATGTAATATAATGAACGAAAAAAAAATTCATTTACATTATTAAACGCTTTTGAATTTTAATTTACTCAAATGATTAATTCTATACATTCTCCAAAGTATTTTTGTTTTTTTTTTATTACTATTTTTAATTCACACGTGTGTGACATGTCACTAAATCACCATCTACAATATATGAAAACCGGAAGCTATATCAAAGGTCACGTCCACAACATTCGCGCCCACTCATCCGCACATATATATTCACATTTATTTATATATTTATTTTTTAATTCCCCCAACATTTTCTTTCAATCACTTCTTCAATTTTCATATCATTACATGATCCATATACAAGTGATTAAAATCATGAACAAAAATCCCTGAACCAACTCTTGCAATTTCTCATTATAATGAACAACAAAAAATAGAGCTGCAGAATTTTCTCTGATAAAAAATTCTTGACATACCAATAAAAAAAAAAAGAAAAAAAGAACATACATATAATATTCATGCTTCAGCATCTACTCTCCTCCTCCATCCACCAATCTCTTTCGCTTCCTTCCTTCTTTTTATCCATTCGTTCGTCACATCATTTTTATTTATTTTTTTTTTTTCCTTATATTATTACATCGGAAAATTCATGTCGACCGTTGATCGTGTCGAAAGAAAATATAACGACCTGACAAGAATCAACGCGTTAACAACATCTATATACTTGATACATATATACATTATTTTGAAGCCATCCAAGCATGATATGATGCTGCGGTGAAACTCTTTTATATTTTTTTTATTCATATACATTATGTATATATATCTGACAAATGACCAGAAAAAAAAAAAGAATAAAAAATCCTGAGTTAAGAAACAAAGTGTACATATATTATTTATAAAATTATATTTTTTTTTATTATTATTAATTTTAGCGAAAAAAGTCATTCTTTATGAAAAGTTCAGTATAGTTTAAAACTTAAAATACAACAGTCAAATATCAATTTTTTCAAGTCGTACACGGAGGATATTAAACAATTATAAATTTTGATTAAGAATAAAGTACCTTTATTTTCAACGTAATCTTAAATTGTTATAAAAAAAAGTTAATTAAAATTGAAAACTACGTTTAAATATCCAATTACATTTATCTACGATAAAAATTAGATTTAATTATTTTTAAAAAAATTTTTCAAAAATTCGATTCATATGAAAAATTTCATCGTAGCTAAGTGTAATTGTATATTTAAATGTAATTTTTAATTCTAATCAACTTTTATCAATAACAATTTTCAATTATATCACAAATAAAGGTACTTTACTCTTGAGCAAAATTCAGAATTTTCGTCATCCCCCGTATACAAATCAAAAAATTTAATATTTAACAATCGTATTCTAGATTTTATATCATGCAAAACTTTTTATAAAAAATAACTTTTTTCGATAAAATTAATAATAAAAAAATTACATATTTTATATAATTACAAATTTAAATCATAAATTATAAATGGGGGATGAGACAACAAGAAATAAATCGTACTGTTTCACGGGGGTGGTAAATATACATAATATACACACGGATACAAACATATATATAATAATACGCCCTGCGGGGGCGTTGTCAAATCGCATGACATCATAGAAAGATAAAGGATGCAACAGCAGAAGAGGTCAAAGTTCATTCACGTGAGAAACGACAATAATTCACTCTAATAAATTTATAGATAATAATCCTTTCATTATATACGCGTGTAAAACATTATATAATTGTTAATAATTATATATATATAACAATATTTATTTAACATAATTTAACTCGGTATTATTATATTTATTTATTTATTTATTTATTCATTTATTTTCATATGAATCGTAATAATAATGGTGATTTGCAATGAGTGACACTCAGTACCACCAATGGACACAATCACTGATTATAATTAATGTGTATATATGTGATAAACATATATATATATATTTGACGTCAATTTAAATTATTAAATCCCACAAGTGAAACTTGAGATAGATGAAATTATATATATATTTTTGTTTTGTTTTATTTAGTTATTTATTTATTTTTTTTAGATTTTCATGCAAATGATTATGATATATATGAATTTATTGATACGTTCATTCATCATCCCACGAGATTATTACGCGAGTTGCGCGTGTGAATTGATAAATTAACGATAATAACACATGAATTTATGTGTGTTTAATATAGTTGAATAACATTGTGAGAGCTTATAGAAATGATAAGCCACGTAAAAATATATGTATACATAGAATTGTTGAGGCGTTGTCTCGTGGCGTCAGGATATATATGACATATATCAAAACATAATTCCCCAGACAGTATATAATATATGTACATATGTACATAAAAAGATATATTGTATAAACCCACTTTTATATCCTTGCACTTAAACTCTAGATTTATTTTTTATTATTTATTTATTTATTTTTTTTTTTTCTTCATTTTCTTTCAATGATATCTTGTATTATATATTTTTCTTTATTTATATATGTACGTATGTATTTATATATGTATATTTGTATATTTTTATGTGCTATTTTAATTTTTTTTTTATGTTCAAAAATCTTTTGATGCCAGTTAGTTGAGTGGAAATATTTCCTTTACTGTTGAAGGACTTTATATATATATACTTTCATGGTATTACATATGTGAGACCAACTGTAAAGTCTCGACAACATATTTCGTTTGCAGTCTACAAGTGAAGCAAAAAGATTTTGTCATATACTCTCTTCATGTATTTATTGTTGATAAATAAAAACATTTTAATATCTTATTTTCTTGTCGTCACTTTACTTAAATCGAATTAATTTTGATCGTTTTATTATTACTGCTCTTCCCTCAGAAATGGTTTAATATAATATTTTTTTTTTTGTTTATATTGTTATTTATCTTGTTAATAATAATGTCAAAGCTTTCGTAGATTTTATTTATTTTTAGATAATTGTTTTTATATTCTTTCCATTATTTTTATATTTATACAGACATTAATATTTTATTTTATTTTATTTTCTATTTTTATTCTTCATTGAACCTTGGATTAAAGCGTATAGCTCTCTGATCGTCTTGGAATATTGAATTACGCGTAGTTAATAACACAATCGATTGTGTTTATACATATATACAAGCGTATATGTGTGTGTATATTTATGGATAAATACCACAAGTTAGACTGGCTCAATTTAACGAAATTGCCAAAACCGCACAGGAAAATCTATCTTTTGACAATTACAATGAGAACTTTTAATAAATATAACGTGACTTTTGCAAATTGATGTATGTATATAAAATTATTTGGATCGGTTTAATGTTAATTTTAACGAAAAAAAAAAAAAAAAGAAAAACTTGAACGAAGGGATTTAATAATTAAAATCCCATAAATTCATTGCATTTAGAAAAAAAAAAATACGCGGTCGATAACAGGGAGATCTTTAAATAATAGATGGCAGCACAAAACTCGTAATTTTTTTTGTCTTGCAACATGAATGATTCATTCATAATTAGAATAATCATAATTATTTTACGTTATTATTATTTTTTTAACTTTATGAGTATATATGAAATTGATTATTAATATTGAACATTAATATTTATCGATGATTGTTGAAAATTATTTTTATATTCAATTTTAAATATCAACATTTATTAATAATTATTAAAAAATATTTTTATTATCAATTTCGACTGTTAATAACTATTTAATAATTATTGAAAATTATTATCATTCATTTAAAACATTAATAATAACCAATAATCATCAAAAAATCACTTTTACTATTAATATTTAATATTAATATTTATCAATGATTGCTGAAAATTATTTTTATTATCAATTTCGACTGTTAATAACTATTTAATAATTATTGAAAATTATTAGCATTCATTAAAAACATTAATAATCATCAATAATCATCAAAAATCAATTTTATTATTAATATTGAACATTAATATTTATCAATGATTGTTGAAAATTATTTTTATATTCAATTTTAAATATCAACATTTATTAATAATTATTAAAAAATATTTTTATCATCAATTTCGACTGTTAATAACTATTTAATAATTATTTAAAATTTTTATCATTAACTTAAAACATTAATAATTACCAATAATCATCAAAAATCAATTTTATTATTAATATTGAACATTAATATTTATCAATGATTGTTGAAAATTATTTTTATATTCAATTTTAGATATCAACATTTATTAATAATTATTAAAAAATATTTTTATCATCAATTTCGACTGTTAATAACTATTTAATAATTATTTAAAATTTTTATCATTAACTTAAAACATTAATAATTACCAATAATCATCAAAAATCAATTTTATTATTAATATTGAACATTAATATTTATCAATGATTGCTGAAAATTATTTTTATATTCAATTTTAAATATCAACATTTATTAATAATTATTAAAAAATATTTTTATTATCAATTTCGACTGTTAATAACTATTTAATAATTATTGAAAATTATTATCATTAATTTAAAACATTAATAATTACCAATAATCATCAAAAATCAATTTTATTATTAATATTTATCGATGATTGCTGAATAATTATTTTAATATTTAATTTTAAATATCAACATTTAACAATAATTATTAAAAAATATTTTTATCAGTTTCGACTGTTTATTATACTATTTAATAATTATTAAAAAATTTTATCATTAACTTAAAACATTAATAATTACCAATAATCATTAAAAATCAATTTTATTATAAATATTCAATATTAATATTCATCAGTGATTGCAAAAAATTATTTTTATTCTCAATTTTAAATATCGAAATTCATCAATAATTATTAAAAAATATTTTTATAATCAATTTCGACTGTTAATAACTCTTTAATAATTATTGAAAATTATTATCATTAATTTAAAACATTAATAATAACCAACAATCATCAAAAAATCACTTTTACTATCAATATTTAATATTAATATTCGTCACTGATTGTCAAAAATTATTTTTAATATTAATTTCAAGTATATTAATATTCATCAAATCTTGCAAAAAAAAAAAAAAGAAAAAAATATTTTAGGACTGTTATATCAATTGTAATATAATAACCATATAAACAGTCCATTTGTTTATTCATCCAATTGTAAATAATAATATAAAATAAAATTTATACAATCAATATGATTAAAATAGTTTATATATGCATAAAATATTGCTATATATACAATATTATAGGTATACAATTTCCAATATCAATCTCCTCCAATCAGTCAACATCCTTGGATATGCATGTTTACATATACAAAGCAAGGCATAATACATACATGAGTAATATATACATAGGTACTATCATAAGGGACACACAACATTGGCATAACTTTACCAACTATAATATTGATTAACTGTCTCATATCTCGTGGGTCATGTCTCTTATTGTTATAAATATAATATTCCATCAACAACAGTCTTGTCTTTCTGATCGCATTGAATATCACGAGTTTATTAGTACATAGACATCAAATGTAAAATAATTTCTAAAGGTATAAAAAACAATAGTTTATTAACGCAATATGAAATTTGTTCACCACAACGCTGCAGAAATATAATTATATAAATCACACTTCCAATATTATTATTCATACGAATATCTATCCATAACAATAACAGTCATAAATTATAAATAAAAATGTAACAAATTGTACATTAAATTTAATTAAATTTATAATGATATAATAATTTATTCATGCGAATAAATAATTTTATATTCGAATAATGTAAAATATTTTATATTATTTAAATTGAATATAAAAGTGTAAACAAATTAATAAAAGTGTATATGATACTTGATTATACATTTAGTAAATAAGAATAAATTGAAAAGTAAATTTATATACTGTATATAAACAATAAGAAAAATAATAAAAATAAATTTATACTTACAACAATCATCTCAGAGGGCTCGAGGACAAAGCATTCATTGGGTCTCCTGGCACTGCCACCAGTTCGCTTGCCAAAGCTATTAACAAATAAAATTGCCCCCAAGAGCCAACATTATTATTAATAATTAAACACTATATATATATACATTATATATAAATAAAAAAATATAAATATATTTTATTATAATTCAGGAATATTTGAATAAATGAATTTGTTTCATAAATTGATTTATAAAAATTTTTTTTATATTGAAATTTAAAAAATCAAAAGTAATTTTGAGCTATTGCGTTGTTGTGTGATATAAAATATTTGCGTGGGTGGAGCAATAATGTGCGCAAGTTCGTTGAATTATATGATGGAATCAGGGGTAAATTCTGTGTGAGGGATCTTTGGATATAATGCGAGTCTTATGTACAGGGGTTGATTTGCTGCGGGGTGATGGTTTTGGTTTGGTTATCGCTCTATACTATTCTTGGTGTGAAATTCATACCTAATGGTGTGCGCCTACGAAATTAACTAACATCAGGGATGGATAGCGCCGTCTGGGCGTGCGATGAAACAGACGGCGCCCGTCGTTTTCTATATAAATATGTGGGAATAATTTTGTTATTCCTATACCGCACATACACGATTCATTATGTGAATAATATAAATGTATTTTGTATTAAAGTGTATTGTGATATTGTTATTAATAATTGCAAAGAACTCGACGTTAATATTGAAAATTAATTAGTTCAGTTAAAAATAATAAAAGAAAATCCTTCGCATCACGTGATCTTTATAATTTTATTCATATTTTTTATATTTATTTAGGTTCATAAAATATTCAGATAAAATTTTCCATTAGCATATTATGAGAATTTTACTCATTTTTTGTCTCACCTTTTTTTTTTTTGTCGACAAATAATTTTTTTATATATATACACACGGTTTTTTACATTTCAAAAATCCACTAACTTTATATACCTCAGGGAAAAATATTTTTTTTTATATATAATCCTCTAAGAAGAGGGAAAAAAAAAAAATAATATTTTATTTTTTCACTTTATTGAAATGTTTTTGTGATTTTTTTTCTCCACATTTTTCTGACGCAGTTTCCAACGATTTTTTTTTTTTCATATTTTGCGCGTTGCAGTAATAAAGCTGACGGTACTGGGCGAATAATTAGTCACGCGAGGTAGATTTTATAGCGAAAACACTATACCCAATTGCCGCTACCAACTCGCGTTCTCATTGCCACAAACATATTTAATAAATTAATATTCATAAGAGATTAAAACTGTTATTTAATTTACAAAATCCACTGTTGCGCAAACTACCGCATTATATTCTTGGCATAATAAATTACTAAAATTAACATTGACAGCAATTATACAAATAAACATACGCACATTAATCACATATAAACAAATATACATAAAACAATCAGGTTTTTAAAGTTGAGTATATTTATTTACAATAATTATTTGTCTACACTATTATTGTACGTACCACTAACAGATGTGCAAATGTTCCCTTTTGTATATTCCGATAACCAACTCTATCCCTCTCTCTCTCTCCTTTAATAAATGATCAAGTAGATATATATGTAGGTACACAAACAAATATATACTACTACTATTAGTACCTCCTACTGCGATGTACAACTTCCTATTGACTATAAAGCAATCTGTACTGACCATCAGCCATAGAATTGAACCAATCTCTCTCTCTCTCTCTTTCTCTATCCTTCAATACGTATATATACATGTACATTGTACATATGTATATATCCAATGATATATTCTATTTCAATTCAAAATATATACCATAAATCTGCAATACACATTTCATCTACACATTCAATAGTCTCAATGAAAATTCATCGTTACGATAAACTATATCAATCTAAACAAATAAAAATACTGTCTATTATTTAAAGAACTAATGAAAAATAAAGAAAAAAATTACACGATCATGTTTATTTTATCAGCGTATAATAAAAGCTTATTAAATTAATTGTAAACAAAAATTATATCAAAAGTTTAAGCTGATAAAATATTTATATAATTAATTAAAAATATATATTTCAAATATTACGATCATTATTTTTATTTTTTTAGATTAATTTATTTTTTATAAACTTGTCTTTTTTGTAATATTAATATTTTTAATTGTTTTAATAACATGTTAGAATATTTATATTTATTGTAATTGTGTTATACACAAGTTTTATTAATAAAATAATTATGATTTCACAAATAATTAATTGTTGATAAGGAAAATATTTAATATCTTGCATTTTAATTTTTTATTTAAATTTATATTAGTTTAGGAAACAAATATTATGATTAAGTAAATAATTAGTTTGAATATATACCACTATATTAAACAATAACCTCAACTTTAAATTGAATAAAAGATATATCAAATCAGGAAAATTGTCATCGACATTTTAATTCCATTACCTGTAATAAACAATTAAATTTACAATGGGTATCATATTGATTATCGACGAAAACATAAATATGATATGTGTATAATAGCTATGTGGCAGTATATATGTAACAAGTAAATATTTTGTATATATTTATGAAAATACTGTATTACAAATACACAAGAATATATTATACCTACACGAAATCTGTGAATAAAATTTTCTCGCAGCAAATAACAGCCAGTAAATATTGTAATTGTAAATAAAAAATTTTGTCTGATACAATTAATAATAAATTTATAAACAAACACAATTAATTCATTCGCTATGCTAGAGTCAAATGAGTATTAATTTTTTATAAAATCTATTTGAGGTTTGAAAAAATTTGTAAAATATATTAATAATTTTACAATGATTTATAATTTTTTTTTATATCTACTAATTATTTTTAAGATATTTATTTTAAAGAATCAGTAAATCTATATTAAAAATTGATTGGACTCCCATTTTACTAAAATTTACCAAAACAGTTTTAATCATCTTTATTAAAATAATTAATATTTAATTTAAACATTCGTCAACACCAATTTTTTTATGGAATTATATAAACTACATATTTCAAAGAATATTATTAAACATTATTTATTATTGTATCTACTCTTACAATATACTCATTGTAATTTTAAATACATAAAAATGCTAATTTTTCATAAAGCTCTATATTAAAAATTTGATTTTTGATCTTTAATAATTTTCTATTAATAATCGATAAAGCGTTTTGAATTTTCAGGGATAGATAGCAACATCATTTAACTTATCAAAACTAAAAAATCAATTTTATCTAGTAACAGACTCATAAATGAATTAAATCCTTAATAAAATCCGAGTAGAATTTTAAGGGTCCACTGGATCATTCTATATACTAAATACTATAGATACATAAACAAATATATAAGTATATTACATATAATTTATAGCATGTGTGTGAGTGTGTACAATGCTTGCTTGCTATTGAGATCCATCTGAAAACCATTCATTCACCCGTGATGTAGCCACGAGACACACGTGGCATGTGGTCACAGGAACCAGTGACAGGGGTTGTCTGATATATGGAAAATAGAAAGCCATAGTGGTTGTATATATGTATTTAATTCCATTACGTGAATATACCATCTGTACAGAGACATACACACATGTATATATACCTGTTAATGTATGTGTTTTTGTATGTCGAAACGATTAACAGATTGTGTTGAATTAAAAAGAGTATTTTAATAAAATGTATAAAATAAAAACTGAAATTATCTAATTTTTGTTTGGTAAATATTTATTTTATTTATTTATTTATTTTTTCGTTTCTTAACCATCCTTATTTCCTTGAGACTTATTTTCGTCTCGTTTACTCTTAATTATCCTCGCGGTAACACCTTGCAAATTAATCATCTCATCAAGCATTTTCTCAACTGGAATAATTGTTTTTATTTTTCTTCTTCATTTTATTTATAAAATTTTTACGCTAAATGGTTTGTTACAGAATTTATTTACACTCGAGCGTGAATATAAGTATAGATTTAAATAATAAAATTATGGATTAATTATTCGATTGTAATTTTATTATAACTTTATTATGTGATTTATTAAAAATAATATAGCAAATGTGAATATAAATATTAATAGATAATATCTATTAATTATTATATATGTATCAATTAATTTTGAGCAATTGTTTTTAATGTATATCGACCATAAATATATTTTCCACTTGACAAAATTATTTAGGTGCGGTATTAAATATATATATACATATATACATATATGGAATATAAGTCAACTACCACTCTGGATGATGAGAAAATATTTACGTTTCATTTCTGAATTCCCCTTTCTAGTTTGCTTTTAGAATTGCCCTGACTTTAACAGTACAAACTTCAACGTGCTGCCCTGCACTCAATAGTCACCCTCTCTACAATAAATATATATATATAGAATCTTCGTATATTTTCTCCACCATATAATTTTATTACACTAACAAGAATAAATGTTTATCAAAAAAATTAAAATTCCAATTGTAAAACACTAGTGACCAGATTTCTATAAAATTTATTTATAAATATTTTTTTTTTTCTCTTAAATATAAAAAATATAAATAAAATATCTAAATATATATAAATATTATTTAATTATTTTTAATTATTATATTTTAATATATATATTTAATAAATTATTTTATATTTCAGATAATATATATTTAATATATATTTTAAAAGTAATTATATGGATAAATATTGTAGATGAATCGATTGGATAAAAAATAAATATCCAATTTGAATATCTGTATTATAAACTCACCAAACGGAAAATCTCCTGCGTGGAAATGCTGGCGGTGGCGGTGGCTGAACACGATGACCACGATCAACGCTTTCGCTTCTAAGAGCTTGTACGGCCTTTGGGACCGCCCTAAGAGGTTCTTGAATACCTCTTTGACCGAGAACTGTCCCACCATTGCCGATATTATCCACAATGTTGCCAATACCACCGCCATGAAAACTATTCCAGCGTCTCACGGGACCACGAATGGGCGTTGGGCCATTTGGACCCCGTAGCTGACTAGTATGTTTGTGCATTTCTTTTCACTTTATATTTTTTTTTCTTGTATTATATATTATATGTATATATTTATGTCGTTGGATTGTGATGAGTCAAAGAAGGAGAGAGAGGCAAAATGCGTCCCTCTCCTTGGAATAAGAAAATCGATTATAATCACTTTTCATTTGCTTCATTTCATCTACTTTCTCTTCAATGTTTATTTCATTGTCATTTTTATTTATTTTTATCATTTTCTCATCTTGCATATTTGGCAAATAAATAACGATATCGCTGAATTCTTCATTGATTTGAATTAAATTAAATTAAATCAAATCGAATTTTGGCAACAGAAATATTTTAAATTCCATTGAATATTACTGTTAAAAAATAAAGAACAAAAATATAAATAAAATTCATTTCTTTATAGATTTTTGTTTATATATTATAAGAAAAAAAAAAATAATGCCTCTCGATTTTGTGTAAATTATATCCAGTAAAAATATCGCGTCATTTTGAACCAACCGATAATATACCTCACATTTTATTATTCTAACCCATAAAAAACAAAATTAAATTATACTCTATTTAATTCTTTCTTCTTCACACATTTTTCTAACGATTAATTACAATGAATCTTCTTCTTCTATTTCTCCTTCCTCGTTTCTTCCTGTATATATTTTTATTTTTCTTCTTAAACGTAATAGTATACCTCTCAAGTAAATTGTTTTCTTCATGTTTATACTTTCGTATTTTTTCATTTGTAATTAAAAATAAAAGAATGAACACTTATAAAAGAAAGTAGAAAAAAAAAAAATGTTTGTCGCTTAAATTTAAATGAGATTGTGCGCAATAGACAAACGACTCACCGGCAGCTTTTCTGCCTAATAAAAATTCAATGAGTATGAAAGAAAAGCCCCTCGAGCATATCTACTATTCTTTCTTTCTTGGCTGTATACTTTTTTCTTAAGAATATACATATCTATCTCATCGTCTTCCTTGTGATATGTTTGAAGGCATCGTGTATATAATATACAACGAGACAACTCTTACTTACTAGGCTCTCTTATGCGCATTATATAAACCCTTTATCTCCATAATTTCCCATACTCTATAATACTTTGCGTGCACTATACACCAGTCGTTTATCTCTAGATGTATATATTTTTTTTTTTTCTTAACTATTATACATACTTATAAAACCAAAAAATACTAGAAATAAAAAATAGCGCAAGAAGAGAAAGATAAAGAATAAGAAACGAGAGAATGTGCAATGAAAAAGTTTTAAAACTCTCATAGGATAAAAAAGGAAAAAATAAATTTTGAACAACTCACTACAAGAGTTTGCAGGTGTATAAAGATCTTAGGTAGAGATTCAAAGTATGCAAGAGACACATACTATATAATATATATATCATTTACACCGTGTTATATATGTATATGTATGAAGGTTTGTGTCTAGCTTCAGGTAATACTTGAGACTTTTGAATGTTCAGGTCTTAAGAATGTTTGGAAAGGTCGAAAATTCGTTCCTTTTAGTTTGTTCGTTCCCGCACAATTTTCCTAAATGGAATTGGATTTTTTTTTACCCCCGCATAACGAAAGACACGAAAAAGATTCTCATCGGTGGTGGTCTGGGGTCTTTCTTCATATTATAGTGCATATTCATTTTTTGGCCATTTTTATTACAAAGAAAATGAAAAATACCACATCAGGATTATTTATAAATTTACAATGACGTATAAATGTATTCATTTATATCAATAATAATGTCTCGTTCGTTGGACAACTAAGTTAATTGATATATATTACGAATATATACACTAGGGGAAAAAATTAAAGGGTCGAAAAAAATTTCCGAAATTTTTACGTGTTTTTTGACACGCTGTATTTCGGTGAAAAATGGTCGTATCAAGTCTCTAAAAAAAGCATTTTGAAGCTCTGAGATTCTAGTTTTTGGATCTTGTGGCCAAAAAATTTTAAGAGCCACGGTTATTATGTAATTCTAAGAAATAGCACGAATAAAAAAATTCGCAAATTTTGTTTTTTTTTTATTTTTGAGTCCACGAACTTGGAAAATTTTTTTTCAGCTAAGCCACTATTTGGATTGGATAGCTTATTTATTCAGCTTCAATTCCTCTTTTTCAGAACCTCGATACGACCATTTTCCACTGAAATATCAGACTTTTAACGAAAAAGGATCCTTTTGTCCTCAATCATCAATATCTCAGCGACAAATGATCGTACAGAGAATTAAAGGGCAGTTTTGGAAACTGGAATAAATATCCTATAAGATACTGCTACAATCTTAATGAAAAAAAACAAAACAAATTTTCTTTCATTTACTTTAAGAAAAAATCAGCCTGAATATTTATCTCAATAATTTTGCAAAAATAATGTTTGCAATTTCTGTCAGAATATCTAAATAAAACTATTAAATATATATAATTTTTTGCGTGTATTTAAAGCAAATATTATTTGCATTTGCGATTGAAAAAACGTGAAAGGTTTTAAAATTCATAAGAAACTGAACGTCAGAAAATATTTCAATTTACAAGCAAAACCTCACGAACCGTTGCTTCCGGTACAATGATCTCTATCATTCTTTCTATTTCTTCCTTACGTACTTGCATTCTTTCTATTCTTTCTCTTTACAACATATACACATTATACATATACATATAACTACACACATACATATATAAATAAATACTTATACACCTCACAGAGGAATTCATCGCGCGACTACCGATTGCCTCGCGCACAAGTGAAGGTAATTTCTGCATTTCACAGTTTGCCCAGAGTGTCTATATATACATACAAGTGTATCATATATTCAACCACAAGTTGTGTGCTCGTAAGATATATAATACACACAAGAACCATCGTGAATTGCCCGCGAGTACCGCCCAAAAAAAAAAAAAAGTAAAAAAGACAAGAAAATAATATGAAGAAGAAGCGAAGAAAGACGAGAAATATGCATGAAAAAAAAATAAATAAAAATCACCACGTCAATTTACTGCCTTGAGCGATGATAACGAGAGTATGTATGGATATATATTGAACATGAGAATGCGTTCGTTCGAGTTTTCAAATGAGAGGGCAGTGTACATATAAACATTGACGGTAAAATAACAAAGGCGCCGATATACGTTGGCCATGTTGTCCGCGTGATTCCATCGTTTACGTGGAAAAACCGGTCGTAAAGGAGAAGTTAAAGGGATACATACATACAATATTACTTACATACATAATTTATATACATAAAAAAATCTATATATATGGATACATAGTGTGGTTATGTATATAAATAATTTTTTATTAAAAAGAAAAGTTTATTTTTTAATCCAAATTATATCTTTGTATATGTTCCATTCGTTTACTGTGTCACTTTTTCTTTTTTTTTTTTTCTTCTTTTCTTTCTATTCTGCAGAGTCAAAAGGCCACGAAGTTGGCGACGCCTGAAGCGACCTCGAGGGGGTAGTAATGGGGTAGGTATATCTTTTCTTTTATTGTAAAGCAGGCTAATCCACCCCATTATTCTTGTTTTTTTTTTTTTTACTTTTACAACTAACACCTGTGAATTTAAATGTAATAATATATTTCTATGTGCGATGAAAGGCACAATTTCAACGAGAGGTGAACACTAATGAGCTACATTCCCACCACTTTGAACATCAACTTGAAATTTGTCGCTGATATTAATGTTATATTTTATATTTCTATATGTGATTCTCTATGTGATGATGATAATGGGATGAATAAAACTCAATTTGTTATTAATTAGATAAAATTATTGAATTAAGAATTTTTTTTTTTTATTTTTCCAAGTCGACATTTTTATGCTAGTTTAAGCCTCATTATATTGGCATTTAGTGAAGTTTTTCAGGGGCAAAGGAGGTTGTTTAGAAATATTTTAATAGAAAATACAACTCCTCGAAGTAGTCACATGTTGTCAAATTTTCTAGAGCGCAAAAAAGGATTTTGTGTTTAAGTTTATTATGAAATAAAATATTACAATGTTGTGTTGGGTGTAAAAAGCTTCGGATTAGGTTCAATCCTGGATTTTTAAGCACGTTAATTCGCTACGCTAGAGTCAAATGAAGATACTAATTTTTTTTTAAGGTTTATTCGAGGCTTGAAAAAATTTGTAAAATATATTAATAATTTTACAATGATTTATAATTTTTTTTTTTATATGTACTAATTATTTTTAAGGTATTTATTTTAAAAAATCAGTAAATCTATATTAAAAATTGATTGGACTCCCATTTTACTAAAATTTACCAAAACAGTTTTAATTATCTTTATTAAAATAATTAATATTTAATTTAAACATTCGTCAACACCAATTTTTTTATGGAATTATATAAACTACATATTTCAAAGAATATTATTAAACATTATTAATTATTGTATCTACTGTTACAATATACTCATTGTAATTTTAAATACATAAAAATGCTAATTTTTCATAAAGCTCTATATTAAAAATTTGATTTTTTCTCTTTAATAACTCTCTGAAATAATCGATAAAGCGTTTTAAAATTTTCAAGGATAAATAGCTACATGTCTACTAACAATTGTCATGAATAAACGTCCTCAAAGGTTCCCCAGATTCAAAATAAAATTGATAGGCTAACAAGTGCCACATAATATATTTAATCGACTACTACTAAGACTTAGAAAAACACAAAAATTTCGACTCGGGATTTTCGCTTTATAATATTAATAATATTTTGACTTTCTACTATATTATTATTAAAATAGAAACTTAAAATCTCTTTTATATATCAACCATATGCAAAAATAATTCAAATTTGTTCAAGTAGTTAGAAATATATACATATATAATATAAATCCATTCATATATATATATTTTTTTTTTAATTTAAAATTTTATATGGAGAATTCTTGCAAATCTCTGATTGGTCAATATAATCAAGTTAATGGACTAACATATACACATATTTCTATATATATTTATACATATCATATCAACATATACATAAAATTGCGATAATAAAAGTATGTGGGTATATATAATATAATTAATAGCGATAAAATATTTTGTCGACTTTACATATATGTATGTGTCATTAAACACATTAATATAGTAATTAATATTACACATACGATAAATAAATAATTTCAAAAGATTCATATAAACACCTTCTATTCATCTATCAACATATCGACATATCTGATGCACATACAGATAAACAAAAGATATAAAATTTCTATATATTTATAAATTAATATTTCATAAAGCAAAATATCTATTTAGTATGTAGTTAACCATGCAGTGCAGTGCAGTCGAGTGTAATTACCGTATCGAGCCTTGCACGCCGTGAATCCGGAAGGAAAGAATGTAGAAGAAGAACAAAAAAAAAAAAAAATAAATAAATAAATAAAATCAAAAGAATAATATGAACAGGCGAAACACACGAGAAAAAGCAATTGACGCTTATGCGCGTCGCATCGTCGCGTTCCCTACGGTCGAGTAAACGGTGGTGAAAAAAAAAAAAAAGTGCCCACAGTAAAAAGAAAGTGAGGGTGGTATAGAACAGAGGGATTATAAATACACTATATGTATATTATATATACATATGTATATAATAAAATAAAAATAAGAAAAAAAAAAAAAAAAAAAAAGAGGAAGAGTTTAACAGAAAAAAAATAAATAAATTGTCTTTTGCATCGGGGAAAATCCAGGGCTAAAATGCGTCGTTCTATTAATAATCCACCCTCACACTTATATGAATATTTGTGTACATATATAGACGAGATTCAGTGGCTCTCAATCGAATTTATATACACTTGACGTTGATGATAATCGAGGGCGATTATCTCGTTACGTCCTCTCTCGTGTCTCATCTATATAAACGTATATAGTAAATAGGTGGGACGCAAATAAATATATAGGTATAATTGTTTGTCATTCTCTTCAATTGTGTATATGTATTGTTGTTTATCTCATTAGTGAGAGTGTGTGTGTGTATGCAGTTTAGTCATGTTTTATATAGTTCAATCTAACGGATGTTTATATTTTGGTATTGAGAAATACCTTGTCAATTGACTTCTCAAGTGGGCTGATGTGTGTGTGAGTTAATTCGAACAAATAGAAAGGTTTACGGAGGAGGTAATAAAATGTGAATGGAAAGAAATATATAGAGGGCAAGAGAGGGCGGAAAATATAGAGTGGAAAATGAGAAAAAAATATTCTAATGAATATATAAAAATGATAATATAAATTAAAGTAGAAGAAATATAAAATAATAAATGATATATAAAATGGTTTTAAATAATGAAGTTATAATTATTTGGAATATTGTAATAGTCAATGAAAAATATATATGTATATAAATATTATTATAGAATAGTTAATATTTATCGTATCGATATATTTTTTTATTTAATTAATATGTTTGTGATAATAAAATTGTAGTCAATAAAAATAATTGATTTTGTAATATTAATAATACCTCTATCGCTCAGGTGTTGCATTTATATATGAATAAAGTACTTCACAAGCAACAGTTGTATAATTGTATAATTTTATTGTTGATATTTTAATTTATTATTGTAGTATGTTTTATGATTTAAGAAGAATTTTAATATAAACATCATAAGTATAAAAATTCACCGATCGTGACGAATATTTTTTCTCCACAATAAAAAAACAAATTATATGAATATAAATTTCATAAAATTATTATATAAAAAGATATAAATATAAATAAAAAAAATAATATAGATATGGTATTACACGATGGTGAAATACTGAAAAATCCACAAGTAAACTTTGTTCCACTTGACGTAGATGATAACGATGCGCGACGTGGTTCTTTTTTTTTTTTTTTTTTCGTTGGATATAAGCCAACAAATTCATCGAACAAAAAGAATAGCCACTTTGTGTTGATGCGAGAGACACTACACCACGTACCACATGATACAATAGCAGTGATAAATCATGCTGCTGGGTCAGCAGCGTGAATTTTCTTTCAACACCACTTTCTCCCTCCTCTTCATTTCCTATATCTTTGTTATATTGTCTCATTTCTCCCATTCGCTTTTATCTTTATTGTATCAATCGATTTAGCGATATGTTCTATCGGATAAAGTTCAAGTTCGTTTTTGATATAAAACTTATATGTATATAAAAAGCTGCACTGTTATTGTCTCACCGCAATGGTCGTCAGACTTTAAATATTTTTTTGCAGTGTATTTTCACTTGACAATTTTATTTATTTTCATCAACAAAAATTTATTTACGATTCAGCTGGTGAACTATATACATAAATATATATACATATGTATGTATGTATGTATGTATAGTATACGGTCGAGTAATCGATCCGCCTGCGGTTTTCGAGACAAAGAAAATGGCTCGTCGACTTTCACGTGGTTCAACGCAATATAAAGAAAAAAATAAATAAAAATAATTTGATAAGTAAAATTGAAAATATAATCAATATCATCAATAAGAACATTTAATTGATAATTCATGACGCAGGAAGATATGATACATTGTCGCTATTATTCGTCATTGTAATTTATATTAATTTATATATACCATATATGCATATCATTAAATATTATTATATTCATCAATTTTAAATAGTACACAAATGAGACATTTTTTTCTTTCTTACTATTTTCCTTTCTCCATCACCATTATCCACGCACATGTGACTCACAAATGAGATCAAGTTATAAAAATAAATAAATAAATCACACGCTTTTGTCCTCGATGATAAATAAATATTACAAAAATATAAATTTGAAAAAAGAAAAATAAAAAACAAAATATACTGATTAAATAATTTAGTTACCAATGCATAATTAATTTATAAATGATTGTATATATACAATTAAATATTGCATAAATTATTCGTGATAAAACCATTATCATAATTAATAACAGCATACATATGTACATAATATAGAATATTATATTTGAAGAAAAGAAAAAAAAAAATACTTTTCACTTACGAAACTTGACAGACAAGCCAAAATGTTCGTATATAATATGCATGTACATACAATATGTATATAACAGAGATAAAATGAGAATGAGGTGAGAGGAGGTGAGGTATTTCTCGACGTTGGAATATAATTAACGTGGATGAAAGGGACGTGTGCAGCGCTTCGCGTTCACGCGCGGTTATATACGAGGCAGATGATGAATTGACGAGTAAGTCTACGTTGAAGGATTTAGCAGAAGAGAAACGACGTAAAACCCACGCAATATATATATATATATATATGTATGTATGTATGTATATATACATAGACAAATATGCACATGTATATAGTGTAAAGTAATATAAATATATGTAGGTATTATATGTATAGAGAGATATAGATAGTAAAATATATAAACGCCTGCTATACGTGCCTATATACATTTGAGATCTCGAAACATTTGATAGTCTCCCTCATCCTCTCTTATACAAGTCCTCAATCTTGCTGTAACCCTCACAATTTAAATTGCCCTGTGGATTTCATGGGTTTCAAGAGAAAATGAGACAAAGGGAGGTAAAATGCGGGTTAGATAAAGAGGAAAAATAAAGGCAAATCGATTCTACAACATTTTCTTCCCTCTTTTTCTCATCGTCTGTTCGCGTATTTAGACGGAGGGGGAATTTAGATTTTTAGATATGTGACCTCACGCACTTTATGGAATTTTACAATATTTTTTTGTTGTTTTTTTTTATTTTGAAGTAAAAATAAAATAATAAAAAGCGACTGTGTTTATTTTTCTTTTTTCAATGTATAGAATGTATGGAGTTACACATGTGGGAATTAGTCAATCAAATATTTATTGACATACACGTTGGCAAAGGGTAGGAAGGTATTTATTGACTGTGAGTTGATTGAAAAAATGTGGAAGCATGGATATAAATTTAATTCATTGGATATATATATATACGTAGCAAGATTTATTTGTGTAAGATAAAGAATGAAAATGAAATAAGATAAATATCCAATGAAGGTCATTTTGTGCGAGGGAAAAAATTATTTCGTCTTTTTGCGTCTTTATTTGAGGTTATTGGTAAATGTATCTACGTTGTATTTTGTTTTCTTGCGTTAATGTACCAATATATAAATATATAAATCGATTATAAGGGGGCGCAACGACATAAGGGTGGTCAAAATGACTTTGATGATGGGTGGTATATGTACGAGTTGTAATATTTATTTTACTGCTTCATTCGCCCTTGTACACTCCTCTTTTTCGATTCCGTCATTGCCGATGCGCAATAGAAGGCACATTGAAGGGTGAAATTTTGTGATGTATCAAAATTTTATAATATTAATGTATCCACACGATTTTACTATTAAGAATTAGGTATAATAAAAATGATAAATAAAATTTTTATACATAATTAAAATTCCCAGAATATTTTTAATAACATATAAATTGTCTGTATTTAATTGTGAATTTAATGTTATTAATTTCAATCAAATTAAAATAATTGATGGACAACAAGGACAATTGAATTATTGCGGATGCATTGATTGATTGAATTTTCAATAAAAAAAATTATTCAAAGCCTCCAACATTGTATATATATATGGTATACAAAATAAATAAATAAATAAGCGAATAAATATTCTGAAGCTGGGTCCGAAATTGACAGACGGTAATAGTTTAATCCTACTGAATTGTTGATTTACTAGCATTCCATACATGGTATATATATTGTATACATTATATACATACATAACATACAAAATGTATGTAGGTATTGCATTGCGAGAGGAAGATGGACTGTGCAGAATATATCGGTAAATATAAGGGAAAAAATGCAGATAAATAAAAATAAAAATCCTATATAGAGAATTTTTTATTTCATATTGCGATATAAATTCGAAAAGTCGAGTTGGAAACGAATAGAAGAATAAATAAAAATACAAAACGGAAATGTAGTGTGCATGTGCGTGCGTTAAAAGAGGAAGAGGAGAGAATATATATACGCGCCGCCGCCATCTGCCTTATGCAACGACACACGCTATGGATGTCTCAAGAGCCGGAAGTCGATATCTCGCCCACACAACCACTGGGATCATTAATTAAACAAAACCAAAATCTCGATGAAAAAAAAAAAAAAATAAATAATGCAGGTTGTACAAAAATAATAATAAAATCAATATTCGCTGAGATTTTTAATTTAAAAAATTGTATTTCTGTTACGCTTTTAAATAGAATATTTTTTTTGTCCTTTCAATTCTCTCCTTTTTTTTTTTTTTTCATTCTTTCTTTTCAATCATCTGATCTCCTCCTTTTCTTTTTATATATTTTTGTGTTTCCGATAATCAGCCTTCCGCAGCTTTAACCGACCTTTCCTCGTTTATTTATTTTTTTTTTATTTACTCCTCGTGGGAATATTCCAGGAGAATTTTTGCCCAAGACTCATAAAGCGTCGAAGGATTAATCCCAGGAGAAAATGAGAATGAGAGGAAGAACTTAAAAGCAACAGTGGCTGAATAAGGCAAAATGAATGAAACGAAAGAATCCAAACACACGATATGGGAAGACTTACAAAAAAAGAATTAAATAAATATAAAAAAAAAAACAGATTTTCCACGCTCAACATGCTGTACACAACTCTATACATATATATAACATTCACCATTCTTGTAATCGTTGTAAATAAATATGTACACAAACAAATACATGTATAAAAGTATCTAACTCATTCGTCTGTATAACCGTATATAGTGGAAGTATACTGCAAGAAACATCAGAGTGCGTGTTTACGTTTCGAGAGGAAACTATACTGCACTACTGCGAGTGGCAAGAGACTACGTGTCTTGGCAGCGATGTATATATGTGTATGTATATAAATATATACATATACCTATATTATATATAAAGTATAAGTGAAGTGAGTAGCATGAGATTGCGAGAATGGAGGATGGATGGATGGTAAAAGAATTAAATAAAAAGAATGAATGCATATAGAGGAAATGAGGGAACGCACGACAAACGGGATCGACTTTATATACTGTCTTATGTGACTATCATCCAAGTACATAATCCCGTTTCCGGGTGATACAGTAAACGAATATATAGATATGTATATAAAAGATTCTATAAAGAGAATAAAAAAATTATAGATAAATATTTTGTTATTGTATAAACTTTGTAAATAATTTTGTATTTTTGTTTGGATTCGTTTGAATTTATTTATTTATTGAAAGACGTTTTCATGGGATAATGCGATGGTAAATTAATAATTTGATTGATAATTATTGTTCGTAATCAATTATTGGTAATTATTTAAATGATAATATTATGAAATATTGATGAATATAATTGTTTGATTGGTTGGAATTACTGACTTGACAGATTTATGGTCTCAAGTGCAGAGAAGCGTAAATTGTGTGGCTTATACTTTAGATTATATACGCCATTGAATCTCCATAATTTGAGTTGACTTGAACTGAGAAAATTTATATTCATAAATGGCAATGATTAATAATAAAAACAAAATAAATGAAATCGAAATATTATTTTGATTCCTTTAGATTAAAAGAAATAATATTTATTACTCTTTGTTTTATAATTTAATTTTAATTTTTAACGATTGCTTGATGGAAATAATATAAAAAGGGAATAGTAAAAAAAAATAAAATTGCACTGTAAGCTGTTGGTAGAAGAGTCCGATGATGATTTGATCCCACGAACAATAATAATTCTATGAAAAAATCTAAAAGATGATACGTCAACTCTGATATCGTATGTTATACACGTAAAAGAAATGATAATATATAAAACCGTGAGAGTTACGTGGCAACACTTATATAAAATGTAATAATAAAATAATTTTTATTTATTATTCATTCATTTATTAAAAAAAAAAAAAAAGAAAAGAAAAGAATAATCGATTGTGCAATAATTTATTGGAATTAATTCTTTAAAATATATGTATGTATATATAATGAAAAAAAAAAATAACACTTGTATATAAATATATTTTATTGTCTATCATCTGTCAGTTTTTTTTTTTATTATTTATATCAAAGTGCATTTGTCATTCATGAACGAATGAACGAATGCAAATCACCATCATCACTTTTCACTTCTATCCAACAACCGTTTCATACAACGGTATATACTTGTTTATATATAATCCGGTAATAGTGTATGTAAAGTTTTAATACTTGTAGAGAAAGAATTGAAATATAAAATAATAAAAAAAAAAATAAATAAGTCATGAAACTCTAACAGTTTATAGATAAGTAAAAACGCCACAATTTAAATATTACATAGATATATATATATATCTATATATATATATACATATATACATGTAAATAATATATATGTTATGTATATTTATTATTTGTGAAGGAGGGAAAATGATATAATTAATAATAAATCCTTCCTAAATCGATGCGGGTCGAGAAAAATAATTTTTTTTTATTTCCCTTGTAATCAAAATATTAATATAAATTTATATATATTATTTATTTATTGATGATCGAGTCGCTTGTGTTTTATATCTATTTAGTAATTAATTATTAGATACAATACGTTACTGGTACGATAAATAAAATTAAGTTTATGTGAGAAATATCGGTTTGGTTCATAAACGCATTTTTGTGAGATGAAAAATTTTTTTTTTTTCCCCCAAAGTTCCATTCACGAGAGAGACATTATTTTATTTTTTATTTTTCATGCAACATACGCGAGCCAATATAATTCTGATGAATGGTGATCCACAATGTTGACAGTATCCCAGTAATACAAAAAAAAAAAATAAAAATATTTTAATAAGGAAAAAAAAAAAACAAATATATACACAACACAATAGTTTTTCACATCACAAAATCAACAATGATAAAAAACAAAAATATTCCAGCACTGGCATACATATACAATATAAATTTCCAATATTTAATTAATTATTTTAGTTAATTTATTAATTATAAATTGAAAAAGAACTGGAAAAATATTCAAATTAAATTATTGAATTAATAAATATTGATAGAAATTAATTAACATGAGAGATAGGATTAAAATTCATGAAAATTATCAAAAAATAAATGCGTTATGTCGAAACTCGCGCCACGCAGTTCGAAACAACACTGGGCTTGATGCAAAGGACTCTTCTGGTTCTGAATAACACACGGCAAATCCGTCTCTCGACGTCACGCTCTCTCGCGGCTGATCTTTGAACGAGGTTTCAACTCTCCAGTTGCGATCGCTAGCGACTACTGCACTGAAATACTAATAAAGCATACATACATACACACAGTCATCACAACTACACATTTACCGAAATTCTATTGGGGAAAGAGTCGAGTGTCATTGTTGGCCCATGGGCCATGTGATACTTCCACAATTTCCCCATGCATTTCCACCATTCGTATAACGTAAATTAATAAATTAATAAATTAACTAGACAAATTCCGTTATACTAATTTGCCTTAGGAGACTCCTAATGCCATCATAAATAAAATAAATAATAATTCTAAACAGAAATGTAAATAAATACTCGGTATAATTATTTACGTATTATTATTATTTATTAAGAGATAATGTTATGACAGGTGTCAATTGTTTGGTAAATAATCAATGCATACATATGACTATATAATGAAATTATTTGTTTTATATATTTATATCTGTTTATGTATGCATAGAGTTGGTGAAAATGCAATTGGAATAAGTTTTAGAATAAACATTGATTTTGTTTAGTTCATGACCTCATTGAATGCGACACAATCACAATACATATGTATATATCGTTTTTTGTCTACTCTTTGATACGAATTTTTCCAGAGTATTTGCATACAAAGTAAACAAACTTTTTGTTCAAGCAAAAAAATGTTAAATAAAATTGCATCGATGAAAATGGTTGAACTTTTTACAAGTCGATAAATTTTATTTTAAAATTACTTTTTATTTTATTTTTTTATTTTTATCTACTCTGTATTTTCATTAATGTTGTTTGTTAAGGAATATATTAATTATATAATGAGAACGAATTTTTTTTTGTCACACACCGATCAATTGCGACCGACTTCCGGCGTAACTCATTAGGCTTTTTAATATTTTTTTTTTCTCTCTTACGTTTTCCACCGTTTTAAATAGTGTATACTCAACAATGCAGTAATGACCTGACCTTGAAGCGCTTTATAACATACATATATATATATGTATATATACATATATATACAAAGTACTGTTGGACTATTGTCTCCGTGCTAACGATTATATTTTCTCGCTCATTCATTCTTCTTCCTCTTTACTATATCTTTTTTTTTTTTCTCTTCTCCATTCTCCTTTTCATCAACTTCATTGAATTCACCGATGCTATCCCAAACTATTTAATTAACAGTCGCAAGGTCGTTGCGCGTAATTTAATCTCAAACAAACACAATGACAATTGAATAAACAAAAAAAAAATATCCACATAAAATAAAAAATCTAGATCAAGACTTTTTTATTTTCACTTAAAATATTCGTGCGTGTTTTATAATTATTTTTCAAGTACTTAACATTATCATTATACACACACATGTATCCAACTTGCAAATACATAAATTAAATATTTATTATATAATATATAACTTGAACGCAACGGTGAACATCTCCCCATTGAGCTTGTGTAAAAAGTTCATTACAAGATCCGTCAAGGAATTAATTAAAATGATTTCCCCTTTTATTTTTCTGATGGTTTCCTCTGCGCCCGGATGATTTTTTATTTTTTTTTTTCATTTCAACACAATTATTTATACATACATACATACATACATACATACATACATACATACACATACATATACAGGCGCCGTTGTTCTCAACTCGGTTTCCGGTTCCGCTTCCTTGTCTAGCGTGTGTGTGTTTATACAACCGCGGTCACTCTTTCGCCATCTATTTTTATCACGTATGTCCATAGATTACATATACATATGTATGTATATATATATATATGCTTTATAAAAATATATACAGACAAGAATATAATATAATATATAGTTTTCAATACAACCTTTGCAACATTGTTGTATCTTATTGCGGATTTTTTATCACAACTTTCAACACTGTATATATATAAATTTATATATGTATGTATAACATTCTTGAGTAATGTGACATGACCAGTTGAATGCGAATTGCAGAAATATATTGTATGAAGAAAGTGAGTTGTAATTGTTATATATATATATAGTACGTATATTTAAGTAGTAAATTATTATTTTCATTTTTATTGCAAGCAGAGAAATCGCAAATTAAGAGTGAAAGTGTCGGTAAAATAATTAAATTAAAATTACAATTTCATGACACTGCAATATTATCAGCCATGATGTTAACAAGTAGATTATTTAATTATTATAATTATAACCGATGTCTTCATATATTTTTGCAAGAAATTTTATAGTTTACATTCTTATCTATTTTATGAATAGTAATTATACAATATCAAAATAATATTTAGAATGTAGAGGAAAATAAATAAATAGAAAATAAAAATGATAATTAATAAAGTTGAAAATATTTAGAGTGCAATTATTTTTTTAAATGACTGGAATTTAATATATAGAATTCTCATTATTTAACGGTATATTATATACGAACGCGGTTGGACTTTCATCTGCAGCAGCATCTGCTACGTAACAAAATATAAAATAAAAAAACAACCGACAAATTGCCGACGAAAGGAATGACTTTCCGAAAGCAGTATCACAAGAAAGTATATAAATGTGTATACATCCATCGTGTGTGTGTATTGCGAATACACATTTTATTAATTCACAAGGCACATGCATGAAGAAAAAGCATTTAGGCAGGTGTAAACGTTTATGGAATCGATGGTTAAATGTTGGTATAAGAGATCATTGACTCATTTATATATCCATGTATTAAAAAAAACCCGTATGAATATAAAAAGTTCGAGGTAAATGCAATCGATGAGAGAATGACACGAGTCTTTGTGACAAGCGCGATAACCCAATGTCATCGTTCTTTTAGTCCCTGAGGGGGCACTACCTGGTTCCCTAGTGATCGATGAACTCGAGGTCCATAAAAAAAAGAAAAATAAAAGCTTTTGATACAATCAAAAAATTTGTTGAATTAAAATATTTTTTTTTCTTCTCAATTTTAGTTAGGGAAGTTTTTTGATAAATTGGCGACAGGCATTACACATCATTTTAAGTCTATTCTATATTTTTTTATATGTAAAAAACATTGAAGGTTCTCTGGAAAATATCTAAATAATAAGAAAAAAAAAAAAGTTGATTTATCGATTTGGTATTAATAATCGTTAACGATGACAGATTGAAATATTTTCAATGCTTCAAAATTTTAGGAGATATATAATATTACAGCGAACTTATTGTGCAAAGGATATAAAAGAGAAAATTATCAGCAGTGTAATAGCCAGGCAATAGATGTAAACTATAAAAATATAAATGTATAAAAGTATAAAATTGTAGAAAAGAAATAAAAAGAAAATTGATTTAGTTTAATTCTAATCTTAAATCTCATAAATGAAATGTCCACATAAATTAGATATAAATTCCATGAAGTAACTATTCTATAAACAAATACATATATATTAATAAATAAAAATAAAAAAAAAATACTGACAAGATAAGAAACATTTAAAAAACGTTTTGTAAATGTAATTTATCTGAATAAATCTATTTATAAGATACATATTAAATATCCCCTCGAGAAATTAATTTAATTTCAATTTATCACAGCTAATTTTATCAATCAATAAAATTAATTAAAATACTAATCTCTAATAAAAAATTAATAACCACATTTTTAATTATTATTTCCACTTTCGTTCGCTGCATCGCAATAAAATATACAAATAATTATTTATATTTAAATTATCCATTATTATACGAGTATAAATATTCATGAACATATGTGTGTGTTTATTTTTTTTATATATACCTACACTTTAAAGAATTTAATTTTAATATCGTGGGCGGTAATTTCACTGACTGTACCACCAATAACTGCCAGCCAAAGGAGTTTATACATATATTCTTGTCGTATAATCTCTCATTTCATCGTTGCATAGATAGTTCCCCAGGCATCGTTTAATTACAGCATGGTCGACACGTAGAAGGTATGTTCTGATGGTTCGAGGTGACTCAAATATACATATATATGTAATATACATATACTCTTTACTCTCTTTACATTGTGTACAAACCAAGTCTTACATGATTTTCGCCACTGGCTTGATATCGATCCTGTCGCAAACAGTCCATATACATATTGCTAATGCTAAGATAAATAAAACTGCTAGAAAATAATGGAAATCTATTTATCCTCAAAGATTGTTTATTCTTTAATCATTTTTATAAAAATAATTGTGTATAGAACCATGTATAGAGGAAGAGTAACATGAAAGAGCTAGTTTTGAAAAAAAGGATAAATAATATAAAAGAAAATGAAAATTTTTTTAAAATTTGTATAATAAGTAATTGTTCATTCATTTATGTACTTGATGTCATAAAACATTTTTCAAAATTATCGGTATTTTTGGACTTCTAACCATTTATTAAAATTATAAAATTCGGCTCTTTCATAACACTTAGGCATTGAAAAAGCCAAGTTCTTATTACAGGAAATTTTAGATTAATAAAGATATTATTTACTAATAATGTTAAGATATAATTTTATATCTTATATAATTATAAAACGTTTTATATAACGCAAACTCTGGATAAAATATTCACTTAAATCTAAGAAATTCTCATGAAATTAGCCGTTTGAGATCAATCATTGCAATGTGACTAGGTACGATCTTTTTAAGAACTCATATAATTTTATTTGATGTATCTGAGTCTGTATCATTATTTATTTTGGATTTCTTAGTAAGAGCTTTTTGAAGGGACCATATAAAGCTGGCTTTTTTAATCACACTGTAGCCGGATTCTTTCAAAGCATATTCTCCCAAGAAACATAACCCCGAAAATTAGTATAAAATTAAAGATTTGCCTGCAAAATATACATGGTATTAGAAAGCCTAATATATATCTATAAAATTATTGTACAATCATATATTAGTTTTGTCCGTATAGACGTTAAAATGAACTCAAAAACTGACTTTTTAACGACGAAATCTTCAATACGTTGTATCTAGTGGGATGAAATTATTTTTTTTTTTTTTGAATCTTTTTATATAATAAAACGTGAGTGAAGCCATCGCGACTAAAATGCCATAGTCTCTTTTTTGACGCCTGCCCGAGCTCATCGATCGATTAATTCAAAGCGTCGTCTGGCGTCCAGTGGTTGAGGGACAGCAGGAAAAAAAATATTAACGAAGGTAAAAAGAATAAGCGCAGATAAATAAAAGAGAACAGTGACAGTGTTAATGGTTGAGATTCAATCATGTAAACAATTGTATTCTAGCTTGAGGATTGCGATAATGATTAAACATAACACAATGGGAATTATATAATAATAAACAAATAATTCTTCAGCTCTGTGTGTTTAATTCTAATCAATATTTGTGTGGAGATAATAAATAAAATACTTGGGAACAATATTGAAGAGGAATAAAAATAAACTTATGTGTATATGATCGTAAATTTTCATGGAGATTAAATAATTGTCGCGACATGAATTTGTAGTGATTCGCACGAGGGGATAAATGCGTAATTGATTTTACAGGAGAAGTTGAAGATATAATAAAATTAATATTATACATATATTATGGATAAATAACAAAAATAGATATACTATCATCAGTGCACACGTGTCAATAATATTACTGATAATTTATCCAACCGTAATATTTTTAGCATCCCCCTAATCCACAACGCTGTGTTCAAAAAATAAAATTTACATTTAATCTTAGATATTATACTATATTTTTTTTATTATATTATATATTATATATCTCTAGAGAGTTTTCAACTTTTATATTCATGAAAGAACACACATCACATATTTTTATGTGAATAATTAAAATAAAAATTGCGTTCTTAAAATAAAAAAAAAAAAAAAGAATACAAATAAGTTATTTCCTAGAGAATAATTTACATAAAATTTTGGTACTATTATTTTTTATTTGATTCTAAGTTGCAAAGAGTTCTTCAGGAAATCCGTATTTTCAATGATCTCATTTCCGTTTATATTTTACCTTTTTTTTTTTTATGGCTTTTGATATTTTGAAATTTTACGTTCAGCAGAATTGTAGTGTCGTTGTAAAAATAGTGTACAGATACGTGTGAATGACGTTGTCATGAACGGAATTTTATTGTGTGACATGCGGGAGAGAAAAAAAAAAATGCGAGACGAGCATGAATCGTTTGGAGAGTGTGGATGTCAAAAGAAGTCTCAAATAATGTCGACGACGACGACGACGATGTCGTATATATATATGGATGATAGAAAAGGGTCTATATGTACACTTTCTAAAGGTACTTCACATACAGCTTATATGCCACGTATATAACCATGTATATATACATACACATATATACGTATGTATGTTCATATGAAATACGTTATGGAATCTACAAAACGAAAGACAGCTAGCATATTCGTAAGTTGTAAAATATCAAAACGGCATTAATATTTTATAAGATAAAATATTCAAAAAAATTATCTGCTAGTTCCTTTTTATTTGAAAAAAAAAAAAATAAAATAGATCAATAATATAAACTTTCTCATCTTTAGAATATATTCCAAATGATTTATGACTACTTTGTCAATTTTTACATAGTATAATAAATCACAATCTCTCTTTAATCATTAATTTTTTTGAATATTTCAATTGGTAAAATGATAATTCAAGTTATACAAAAAAAAAAAAAATCTGCATAATATATTTATAAATGTAAATTAATTATTGATATAGTTGCTGGTAATATCACGCTCTCTCCTCTCACTCTCTCGTATAAAATAAAGGAAGATAAACCTGTTTTACCGGCTACCAAAACAACAGCAATATTTTTCATCGCGTTGGCGGAAAATTCCTGCGATATCAAAGTCGGCTGAGAAAATTTCTTTCATTATATATCTCATAAATTATATTTCACAAAACTGCAATACTGCCAGTCTGCAAATAATTACCAACTGCATAACCATGCGATGGAAAAATAAAATTCAAATTAAAAAAATATCTAATAATTATTCTAAAAAAAAAATAAATAAATAAATATGAAAAAATATATAATTCTATTTATTTTCGTAGAATTTATTATCTTTACGTTCATCACAATTAAATAAATATTATCTTTTAATATAAAATCAACACAATGCAATATTGCACGTGTTATGTACTTTTATATGTAGATAAATAAATGTATATATGTATATTATGTACATATATATTACTGCATGCAATCGATTTGAATTGTGTCACAACATGTGAGTTTATATACGTCTCCCACTGGGAGAGTTATTTGACCCATACGTGTATATTATTCACCACGTGAGACGAGATATTACAATGGACATCAATAATATATATTCATGCATAATTTACAAAATATACATTCATCCTAAAACCGCACAGGGACAACCGCAAAAAATACAATTGAAACCTCTCTCCATCCTTCGTATCACAAAGATGGAATATATTCTTATTTGATTTATATTTTATATATATTTATCGGATTATTTGCAAATCAATCAGGCGAAAGACGATTCTAAAAGACGAATAATTAAATATTTATATTTATTTATATCCATCTAGAGATGTATAATGATTTAATGCAAGAACGATTCATCTTATTTATTTTTCTCCAATTAATGCTAAACATTATTGTTATTTTTGATGGATAATAATGGGTGGAAAAAAAAATAAATTTTTAATAAAATTATAATATTCACGGAGCAATGAATGAAAATAGTTGATTAACTAATCATTTATGATTTTTATTTAGAATTGCTTTTAGTTTAATTAGACATTTCTAACAGATATTTATTGATATTTTAAATACTAAAAATTTATTTCTTATTTAAATTTTGATAGAAATCATTTTGAAAATATTTTCCATCAATAACTATCCTCAAAAAAATTCCATTAATTTTTTAAAATGTCAATAAATATTAATTAAAAATGTCCAATTTAACTGAAATTAATTCCAAAATAAAAATATCATCTTTACAAAATTTTAAATACATCTGCATTTTTTCTCCATGCCCTAATTTCAAAATTAAAAATAATTATAATCCAAGCAACTTCCCATTCATCATCCTGTATCATCTGCAATATTTCTAATTACACTAAATATAAAACCGGTATACATATATAACAATAATAAACCAGAAGAAATAAAAAATTGGAAAGTCCAATCACGATATAATATTCAACAAAATGATGAATATAAATAAAAATAAACCCATGCAATAATTATCAATACATATTATCGATAATGCATAAAAAATAGCAGCAATTTTTTTTTACCTATGGTCTTATAAAAATAAAAAATGTCTTTGAGCGCCATTGGACAATATAAAAGAGCGACTGAGCGTACAAATTTATTATTATACTCCCTATAGAAATTATTGCTGCACACAAACTACTTATACATATGTATTTATGTACATGGATATCGACAGTAGTCTCATTGTCAGTGGATATATAATAATAACGACCTACCAGACAGCAAAACATTAAAATATACTTATGTGTACATGTAGTACATATACTTGTACATAGATACATAAATATATCCCGTTACTTTTTCCCTTTCCCGAAGCTTTAAACATTTATGTATATATTTATATGTATACGTGCATGCACCTGTTTTTTCTGTTACATTGTATTACCCTCTCTGACAGTGAGTGAATATTAACATTGTGATGCGAAGCTCTTTATAGATGTAATGATATACATATAGAGGATTTTCTTCATCATTTGAGCTTTATGTACGACGTGTGTATATTTGTGTATAGCTTTGGAATTATTTTTTTCTTTTTTATCATTCAGTCACTGAAGATAATCACCATCGCTCTTTGCTTATTTATAATAATCCTTATAATAATGCAAACCCATTAAAAGCCAATGGACTGTTTCATTCAATCGATAAATTTTCAAATTATATTAATTATAATTACAATAATAAATATTATTTGATTTAAAAATTTTTATTTTGTTCTGATTTTTAATTACATTAAATATTAATTTTCAATTTATAAATTTAATCGATAAATTTTTAAACTAAAATATTTGGTTATGTGAAATATTATTTAATTATAATAATTCGAAATTTTTTTGAGTAATTGCAATAATAAATATTGATTTAAAATTTTTATTTGTTTATTTTGATCTAATTGTTAATTACATTAAATATTAATTTTCAATTTATAAATTGAATCGATATAGATTTTTAAACTAAAATTCTGACTTTGTAGAATATTATAAATAATATTTAAAAATTTATGACGGTCAATAATTAAAATAAATATAATAAAAATTATTTGATTGAGAAATTGCTTTTTTTTTTTTCATTTCAAAGTCATTCAATTATTTTGATTATAAAAATAAATTTTCAATTTCTCTCCTATAGCCTTCAGATCTAACTAATTATATAAAAAATATACACTTCCAAATTTATAATTAATTAATAAATTAATTAAATAATATTTAAATATCAATTCTAAATTTTTTCTCAACTTCCCTAAATTTTTTTCTTCTCTTATAAAAATATTACAATCTATATTCATGTATTAGTATTATACAATTTTACAGTCTCGATGCAGAATGCAAGATTATATTCATCGCATCATCAGTACCGCAATGATTATTCGTGCGTGTCGCAGAATTTCAACCACACGAACAACAACGATAAATTGAAACACCGGAGCAATATAAAAATATTCATAAATATATTATATACAAGACTGCAATATACTCATTCTCACGTATGTGGAAACGTGAGAGTGGCACGCTTTGACACGCAAGACACGCGTCAAGACAACGGTGTACACTGCGGAATATTTAATATACACAATAACGTATTTATCAAAGAAAAAAAGAAAAAAAAAAAAGAGAAAGGTAGTTGAAGGGAAAAAAATATATATAAGAAGATGTATATGTAGATATATTTAAATATACATATTGTTATATGGTTTATAATGTTTAAGTATATCTTCACAGCAACGCTTAATTGGTATGTCTTTAATGAGATCGAGGACACAGAGTCGCAAGAATCATCGTGATCACGTATACAAATTATGGATTATAATCACGTTAGGTATTTCAAGGGTCAGTGTGTAAGGTTACTGGGACACTGTGGATATATTTAATTAAAAATATAGATTAGGGTGAATATTTTTTTTTTTTTATCATTACAAGAATATCAGCACACTAAAACCAGCTTAAAACCGATTAAAAATAATTTTTAAGACAATAATAAAGGGATTAGTATCGATTTAATATAAAAAAAAAAAAAAGTCAAAATTTTTTATGCATTTGGAACTTTGGGTTTGAATATCTTTAGAATGGCTGTTTCTATGAAAAAAGTGTAGGAGACCTTTTTTATAGAGCGTTCGATTCCCTACAAGAATGTATTATGAGCTTTTTTTTATGATGCGTAATTACTGAGCTAGAAAAATGTAAAAAAAAAAAAATTTTTTCCCATGTTATTTAAATGAAAAAACGAAAATTACGTTGAGAATTCTCTAAATATTAAAATTAAAAGCTCTGTTTTGAACAGGCTTGTTTTTTCATTGTTTAGTAAATTTTCAGCTTGCTTTTTTAATGAAAAAAAAAAAAAAAGTTGCCAATTAATATATACCTATAGAATAATTTGTGGCTACAGAATTTATTAAAAAAAATAATTGACATCAACGATATTTGTTTTTGATTGGAATATAATTACAATTGTTATGTGTATAATATTATAACGGATTGAGTGATATTATAATTTGGAAAATAAATAATTATAGGGAAGGATAATGATGATTATTATGGTGACGATAATGCTGATGATAATGGGGGAAAATAGGGGAAGCTTGAAACAATTAATAAACCCAGAGCGTCGATAAATGGTTAAATGAATTAATATAGACCTGTATTTATTTATCACTGCTCTATTTATCAATACCACCATCTAATATACATATATCACGTGGTGATTTTAATTGCGCTTGATAGCGCGTCACAACTTGCACCGTTGCTTCTCTTCACTTTGTATTACGTCATAATAAATATTGTAAAAATAATATGAAATAAAAAAATATACATTTTATTTTCTATTGTCCTCCAGGTTCGATATAACTGTGTGTGTATATGTGTGTGAAAAAAAATACTAGAATTATTAATCGACGATCAAGAATAAAAATTTATTTTGTATAAAACTTTGAACAAAAAAATTTTTTTCTTCTTTCGTTTAAAAATAATAAAATTAATATTTTTTTATATTAATTATATATACGAATTAATTCTAATGTGTGGTCTTCATAGAAACCTTTGAATGACATTAAAAAGTTGTATTCATAAAGTGTGATAATGATAATAATATTAAAAAAAAAATTTTTTTTATGTTTCATGTTGAAGAAATTGAGAAAAAAAAAAAAAAGTTTTCAATTTTTCACAGACAACTTTGTGTTTGTGTATGAAAGTTTGCACAGAGATTCATCTTATGTGTCACCACTTGTCATTGGCCATGAGAGTACATACTCTACTGTTCATTCTTATATACAATATAAATATATAAATAAATACATATAATAAAGTTGAATATGCTGCGGCATATTCAACTTGGAATTTATAGGAAGCGAATTTTGTTGCGCATAGCACATTGCCAACAAACTTTATTAAAAATAATATTAAAAAACTTTCTGTTTTCATTCATTTTATTTTCTATAATATAAAAAAGTTCATTCTGATAATATCGCACCTGAAAACTTTGAAAACTCTCAACAAATAAGTTTGCCTACAACTTTTTACTCATTCAAGTTATATTCAGTTTGTATGTACTTTTATTTTCATGAAGTTACGAGTTATAACAACAAAAGTATTAGTGTCAAATTGCGTGAATGTATAGAAGAGAATTAATAAGTGAAAATAGAAATTCAATAATTGTTATAGATACATCTAAATGTGTCAGCTAAATATACAAAACTTTATGACTAATTTTCGCACAAACTTGATCGAACTTGCGCGCCCGAGGACGTTGAGAAGACTTTGCAATTTGTTGAAAATATATAATGTACAAGTTTATATGTATACTGTATGTGTATATAGGTGTATAATATTGTAGAAATAGTTGCTCTATTGTCTTCACAAACAACGGCGAAAATAAAACGAAAATAATTAATTAATTAAAACTCTTTGTAAAAATTAATAAGAGCAACTTGATCTTTTTATATATTTTTTATACGATAATTTGAGTACGTATATATAAATTCTAATATTGTATTAATAATAACAATAATGTTGTAGCCTTTCTCAATTCATAATTATCAGTAATATGATTATAATAAAATTTTTTATGATATTTTAAAAATATAAAAAAAAATTTATTGACTTCTGAATTTTTCTCTTTAAATTATATAATTAAATATATAATTTAATTTTTTAATACTGGGATATAATTTTAAATTAATATTCAGCTGACAATAATGTAGAGAGAAGCTATTTATTTTTTTATTTATCATCAAAATGTAGATCAACCTCATAAAATATATTCATGTGCGTAAAAAAAAAAAACCTTTTTTGGCACAAGAATTTTTCCGCATTGCAGTTGATACATATGTACATCTACCCACATATACGTAATACTTTTTACATTAAATTGTATTCCCAATACTTTTCATAATAAACTGTTTCGCAGAAAAAAAAAAATGCTAAATAAATAAATAATAGAGAAGAAAAATAAAATAAAATATTAATATCTACAATTTTTATTGCAACGTGCAGTCAGCCTTGACATGCGAAAATAAATATTGTGCGGGTAAAATATTATCTAAATGTTGCCCACTTGTAGGTAAATACATACAGTAATATTACATATATATATATATATATACATATGTGAAGTGTCTCAAAATTCACGCTCGAAATAAAATGTTTGAAATATTTGAAATATTGCGCGAATTTTGGGACATCAGCTTTTTTTATTTCAACAGTGAATGCAATTTAAACACAATCGAGTGGGCAGTATAGAAGTAAAAGTAAAATCATTTTATTCATTCAAATCTTGTGAGGGACCCCCTCCCCTCCCTCATCCCCCCCACCACTTGTATTTTCCTCTCTATTTCTCGCGCTATAGCGCGTGAGAACGAAAAATCTCCGGTTCAATTTGCCGCGCGCGTGAAAGCAATATCTCACACTTCTATAAACTCTATGGGATAAATCCCAGTTAAAGAATAAAGCGAGAGTTTATTCCCTGTATGTGTATATGTATATCTTAATGTATATATCCTATATAAAGACCTATAAGTAAGAGAAACACGTTTTGAAATTTAATTTCAAGTATCAGCACGTGACGAAAAATAAATAAAGAAAATATATAATCAATATATAAAAATATAAGTTTATATATGTGTAATAATAATTTAAAATAATAGATACACAGCTAATACAATTTTTTGTTCAGTTTATATAAATACATTATTATTGTATGTAAAAAATATATAATGTAAATAAATTTTATAATAAAAAAAAAATTATTATATTAATTCAAGTGTATGAAATATTTTTATTTCTTTTACGAATTAGAAAACAAGAAGTGACAGTGCATTTTTCTATATTTAGTCAGTGAAATTTCTCCAATTAAAGCGATTTATATGTCCTCTATATTATAAATAAATATTAAATTATCCATAAATAATCGTGACATTATAACTATTTTAATAAATCAAAAAATTATAAAGATGAAAATAGTGATGACAAATAAGATAATTTCACCTCTTATATAGTTGTATTAAAAACATTAAACGACTTGTTATACAAGTTATAAATAATAAATGAAAGCAGTATTGGCAAAGTGCTTTTAACATATCCACATATGAATTATACACATTAATACAACCATACAAATAAATATTTAATTTGCATTTAAATTCCTCGGATAAATACTACGATAAAAATAGAAATTTTCTATATACATATACAAAATATAAATACATAATCCGATACATAAACTCTACTTTTTCTTTACATTCATACGTCATCTATCGTGGGCGTATTGGTGACACGAATCAATGAATAAAGCCGCAGCAATGAATGACGTTCACAAGAAAAAAAAAAAAATGTAAAAAAGAAAGCAGCAAATAAAATATATTCATCTTCAACTAAAGACAATAAAAAAAAAAAAAATCTCAATCCATTAATCAATCCGTCGTCTGAACATAATAAACAAAAAACAAAATAAAATTATTTCTACATTTAAATGATCCCCCTGTGCCATAATCATTCAAAAACAATTTAATCTACATAAAAAAAAAAATTTTTTTTCTCTCATAAATTTCCAACTTATCTTAAAGAATAAAAAATAAATAATTATATGTATATAACTAGATAACAACAACAAAAACAAAAAGGTAAATCATATTTCTCCCATATTTTATATTTTCCTTAATATTTTACCAGAGATTTAAAATAATAACAACAACAACTACGATGATAACAATGCTGGATTTATTATGCTGAGAGAGCTTGGGATCACACAAATGAGGTTTTGCTGCTCAAACCCCGTTGGCTAAATCCGTACACTAGCTGCTCATATACTCAGAAATAATATCCAGCTATCTATATACATACACATACGTACATAAAATATATACATATCGCTCTGTTTCACCGATCGGAAATCGATAACTCGCTTTTCATGTCTACTGAGAAAGAATTTTTCTGGAAAAGTTGTATGACAACATTCGCACAAGATAAAAAAAATAAAAAAAATTATCATTTTTATATACACTACAATTATCAAGAGAATATAAACATAAGAAAGAATATTAAGCAAAGAGGAAAAAAAATATATAAATAATTAAATATTCTGTTTTTATAACAGAAGAAATGAAAAAAAAAAATAAAACAAAAATAATATTCTGAATGAACCAACGAATAAAACCCGTGTGTGTATGTATACTTGTATGCACATATATTTATATGTATTATATATATACGTTATTATGTAGGTATGGAATGTCAACGTCACAATAATATGTATATATATACTACTATACAAATCGTGCACGAGTCAAGGCGTGTTTATAACTCGAGAGGTATTTCCTTAGGCGATGTGTATATAGTGGCTGAGACGCTGGCGAACGAATACCTAGCAGCAAAACGGCAACGAACCCTCTGGCATTAAATAAATTGATACACAGTGCTGGGTAAGAGAATAAAGAAAAAAAAAAAAAAAACAAAGCAAAGCAAAGAGTATAGAGAAGCAAAAGCGCTTCAGCCGCAGGTAGGTCGGCGCGGTTTCTAGTTTCATTCGTTTTCCCTCGTATATAATTCCCTCCGCGCGCGCTTGCATACTTCAGACTACAACAAAATGCGAACGCAAAACGTCTAACAGTATAAATAAATATATAATATATAATATATATAATATATACATATATGTATATACATGCTTATAGTGCAAGTTTCATTACTGAGTATGTGGTTGAATTAATTTGAAAATAGAACAAAAATATTATATAGCGGTGCGGTGTATATAATGTGGTATGCAACCAACGGTCGGCTTATTATCTTTGAAATAATGCAACCCCCCCCCCTCCCTTGGCCATTTGTGGGCATTTAAAAATCATGAATATTTCAGATTTTATATGTATGTGAATAATATAAATATAAAAAAAATTTTTTTTATCCTTTATATTATATAGTTTTATACTTTACAAATATAATTTTATTTTAAATTGAAAATTATAAATTTTATTAATAATTTCAATGGAATTATTCGCATTATTTACGTGAATATATATATATATTGTAAACGATATATTATATAATAATTATTGATGATATATCATGATCAAAATTCGCTGATAAGTATTGTTGGTAAAAATATATTTTGACATATGTTAATTATAGTTGTAGAATTTTTCTTTTTTTTGGATTGGATGTGTGAGGTATATTGTGTTTGATGGAGGATTTTAGTATGATATGAAAGTTGTGAATTAAAATATGAGATAAAAATTAAATAATTAATCTCACCGATCATCCTGAGTGACAGTAATATCAGGCGGGGGCGGAGGAGGCGGGGCGCCGTCGGTCGCATCCAGTTTGCCGGCTTTTTATTCACTCTTTCTTTTAATTTAATGTTTTATTTTTTTATAAATTTGATTATACCGTTATCAATTATATACTCTTTATATACAGCAGTTTATACGATTTATAAACGTTTCTTCAATGGAATTCCTCAATGACAGATAATTAATAATGATGGCAATAAACAAATTAATATAGAAAATTAAAAATTGAATCCACTTTAACTTTTTATATCACGCACACAAAAAATAATTTTTAACTTTTTATATCACGCACACAAAAAATAATTTTTAACTTTTTAAACATGTCCCAATTATCGTGATTATATATATTTAATTATATAAAATTTAAATGTAATAAAACTTTGGCATCATTTCCACGTAAATAATTTTCACCACAAACTCAAAAAAAAAAAACACACAATTAAATATACCTACTATACATACATATATATAAAACAGTAATTCCCACACACATCTATATAAATTTTTCCGAATATGAACAATCAAAATGTCACCACAATTATATCTTCATAAATATAAAATTAAATAAATATTAAATCTACCCACAATAAAAATCAAAAACTCATTCAAATAAAAAAATTTTTTCTCCTTTAATAATTTAAAATTATTCACAATAAATAAAATAAATTCAACGTGCAATTTATAAATTCAATTTCGCCAATAACCACAAGATTATATTGTCATCATCAACAATATTAATATCGTTTCACAGTCGTTGTCGTCGTCGTCATCATCAGGTGAAAGCAAGCAGTTAAATAGAACAGCGGCGTTATATCGTGACTCGTGAACGTGCACATATATAATGTGTCTCCAATAATCATGTGTACCTGTGTGCAAAGCATGCGAGAGAGAGCTGATGCGATCGTGCGTACAGTCCCGAACTTACTTCAAATGTAAACACAAAATATAATTTAACACAACGATGACAACATTGGTTGATATTATATTTTACTACTCAATACATCAGCTACTCCCTTCAGCCACTCTCTCTTTGCTTTACACCACAACAAGTAGGCATATGTTTATGTATATGCATGTGTATATATGTGTATATACATATGTATATTGCACACTGATTGTTACGCGCGACGATCGGCTGTGGCCATCAAGCTTCACGTATAAACTAAAAGTGTATAAGGCTGGAGAGCGAAACAACGACGGAATGCAACAACGGACGATCCTTCGTTCACTGCGCCGAGTTTCTGCTGCTGCTGTTGCTGCTGTTGTGTGGTGGTGGTGGTGGTGTTTGTTGGGCGTCGCTCCCTCTTTCCCACTTCAAACCACTTTGTCACGATATTTTTCTTCTTTATTTATCTCTATCTGTGTATATATATATCTTCTCCGCGCTTTATTTACGGGTCACTGGTCGTAATCTTTCGGTATGCACATACATATACAACTTGCAACAATATATGTGTATATATATATATAACAAATGCGAGAAACATATAAGTTTTGAAATAAATATAAATATAAATATAATAATTGTTTATTTATTATTATTTTTAATTTTTATATTTATTTATTTTTTTTTTGTTTCTTTTCTTCTAAATTAAAAACAATAATAATGAATAAAATTAAGAAATATTATTATTATTATTAATGAAAAAAATAAATATAAATATAATAATTGTTTGTTTATTTATAATTATTTTTAATTTTTATATTCATTTATTTTTTTGTTTTTTTTTTTAAATTATTTTTTTGTAAATTAAGAACAATAATGAATAAAAATAATGAATATTATTATTATTATTATTATTATTGTTGTTATCAATTAAAAAAATGAATATAAATATAAATATAATATTTGTTTGTTCATTTATTATTATTTTTAATTTTTATATTTATTTGTTTTTTGTTTTTTTTTTTTCTAAATTGTTTTTTTTGTAAATTAAAAACAATAATAATAAAATTTTAATATAATATTTATTCGTTTATTTATTATTATTTTTAATTTTTATATTTATTTATTTTTTTGTTTTTTTTTTCTAATTTTTTTCTTGTAAATTAAAAACAATAATAATAAATCAAAATAATAAATATCATTATTATTAATAAAAAATAATTATGAATATAGTATTTGTTTGGTTTATTTATTATTATTTTTAATTTTTATATTTATTCATTTTTTTGTCTTTTTTTTCTAAATTATTTTTTTGTAAATCAATAACAATAATAATAAATAAAAATAATCAATATAATTATAATTATTAATAAAAAAATAAATATAAATATAAATAATTAGTATTGTTTGTTATATATATATTTATATATGTAAGTATGTAATATTATTGTTTTATTTTTGTTTTGTCTTTAATTCAATGAAAATGCAATAAATATTCATGATAAAATGATGAAAATGAATCTAACGTGATAAATAGCAGTATATAGTGATTTTAAAAATTTTTTTTTATTTAGATATATATATACATCACGATATTGGAATATAAACTCGTTATAAACTTGAACGAGTGTATAAAATTAGTTGATCATCTCACGCAAGTTGATTGCCAGTATTATTATTGTACATATTCATACATTGCACCCGGACATATATATATTTTTTATTCTATATTAATTCTTGCTTTGCTTCCTTCTTACTTCTTCTTCCGTACAATTTTTCAATACTCTCTCTCCCTTTTCTTTCTTTTTCTTCCAGCTCTTTTTCCTCTCCCTCTATGACTTCCTCTTTCTCACGCTCAATTCCACGACATGGTTCGACTAACCGTGTGAAATGCGTTGGCGTTTTACTCCTTGTACTTCAAACGTGATATGTTATTTATACAATTAATTATTGAAGTTTCATCATGAGATAATATTTATTATATATTGAAATTATTTGAATTATTAGATATATTTTTTTTTTTATTATTAATAAAGATAGATAATAGATACGTGTAGGTAACTGGCTGTTTTACAACTGATATGTTGCGAGGTAACTCATGAAGTTGACAAACAACAAACGCCGCGGCGCTGATCTCAATTTTTCTCTGTCTTTTTTAATATTCTCTCTTTCTCTATTTCTATCTCAATTGCTTGTTTATATATGTATGTATGTATACGCGAGTATGTGTACACTGTACATTTTCTCTAACCATTCTTTTTATGAAAGGCTTCGAGATAAATACAGTCAACGTATTATTCTATATACTCTATTCAATCTTATCATCTCTTTTATCGACGAAATTCCGCTTTTAAATTCTTTGGTAATATTAATTATTAATTAGATTTTATCCTGAGGATTTATCAATTTTGTTATTGGGTAAAGATACTACTTCTCAAATTGTTATTGGTGTAATAATATCATTAAGTATTGTCGTATGATTTATTTATATTATTTTGACTTTTTCTTACTTTATTCTATTGAGGACTTGAATAAAAAATGTATGTATAATATAAAATATTACATACAATGTCGCCGTCTATTATTTGTCAACATCCATTTCTACTCTATCATCGTTGATAAATCATCACAATATTATAAATATTGTCATAGAAAATATTGAGTGAAGAAATAAAAGAAATAAATTTTTTTCTTTAATATTAAATTAATATTAATTCAGTAGAAATTTTTAATTCTTCAAATAAATTCTATCGGATTTTATAAAATAGATTGAATTTTTATAATTAATTAAATGATAGTGATTTTAAATTTATCTAAAATACAATTGAAAAAAAAAATAATAAAGAAATTAGGTCAATTGAATTAATATCTAAAAATAATATTATATGTAATTAAAATTAATTCTGATTAATGATAAAGGAACTTTAAATGCACGTACATATATATATTCTTGTATAGTAATAAGAATCGGGGTCTGATGTTAATTTTAATTTTGTTATTAGGTGTATGTGCAGGAAAATACGTTGCATAAAATTTTAAATTAAGCTTATGTCACGAATTACGAATTGAGGTTGGCGGAATTAATAAGGATTTCCGTCTAGTTCTAACACAACGAAAGGGTGAAAATATATATTTTATATATGTGCACACTTGTACATATAAATATATACAGAATTATCACCAACGTAATTGTATTCTCGGTAACATAATATCGTAATGAGGACACTGTAATACCAAAATCCTCCAACAATAAAACCCATATAATATTTCGGTTTGGCTCGCTCTCAAAAACTATTTTCATATAATACATACACACAATGTGTTCCAATTTAAATTCAGACACATATGTATAATATATCCATGTATGAATATAATATAATAATCAATTTAGATAGTTGAAAAAATTATTTGCGATTAATAAAATAATATTGAAATGATTACTTACCATGAACGAGGCAGAAACATTGATCCATCGATGAACACCGAGCCCGATAATAAAATATACCAACTTGTTGCCAATTCACCAGTGCTGTAAAATTATAAATTATTATAGTATTATTATATTTACTAATTTTAATATATAAACTGTTTCAAAGAATAATAATTACACTAACCGACTCTGTGGAATTTATTGGAATAAAATTTTGTTTATTGTGTGCACGTATCAAAAAAATGTATTGGAAATTAATAAATATACTAAAAATAGTTTTTAATTTAATTCAAAATAATTCACGACGTCTGGCGGGTTTGTTTTCAAATGTTTAACATAGTCACGTGGGTCATTGATAACTCAATCGGTATTTCTGCTTCCGTAATTAGTTTATTTAACTTACCGACTGTAGGTCAGTCGGTAAAGCAAGAATAATTTACCTTTCTATCATCAAACGATTTTTATTGTCACGTAAAAATACTTCAACGCCAGATGGCGCATCAACAATTATTTTTAATCACGCGGGAAACATACAAATTATTAATTATTATTAATAATTATTTTAATAAAGATAATTAAAACTGTTTTGGTGAATTTTGATAAATGGAGTCAAATCAATTTTTAATGTGGCTCAACTGATTTTTTAAAATAAATACCTTAAAAATAATTGGTACATATAAAAAAAAATTATAAATCATTGTAAAATTATTAATATATTTTACAACTTTTTTTAAGCCTCGAATAAATTTTATAAAAAGTTAATACTCATTTGACTCTAGCGTAGCTCACGAACATCCTCAATTAAAAAAAAATGTTTCTTTCCTCATCCACAATTGCTAATATATTTATTTAATTATTTATTTATTTAAGCAATACTTACTAATAAAGAACATGGTTGGCATAGTGTCTCTCATATCTCACAACTTTGCAGAGTCCACGTAAAATAGAATCTCTGCAAGGTCGCAGTGCTTCTAGCCCAAGTAATCCATAATAAATAATTTGTAAATCCTGCAAAGAATAAAAATAAAATAAAAATAATATCCAGTAAATCATAATTTATTCATTTTTTATTTCATTCATTCATTCATTCATTCATTTATTTATAAACATATGTAAATGTGTATATTTCCTTTTGCTCCTGATATTTCTCCCTCTTTCTTACATGTACAAAGAACATGATCAAATATGTGCATGCATGTGACCTCGCATGGTGCAGCACTCGCTCTTACAACGACTGGAAAGTCTTTGAATACCCAGTTAATAAACAGGACTCACTATATACACACATAAACATAAGTATATAAACTTATTACAGACGTTGAAGAGCAAGGCGTTCAGTGCACTTAGTCCTGAAATACATCACTTACATACATATACATATGCTGCACATATATGTATAAATTAAATGCACATATACATCACGAATCACAACGAAAAATTTTTTACTCTTTTTTTTCCCTGGAAAGTTGCATGCAAAAATAAGATTTAAATATAAAAACAAAATGTTTCCTTACATTGATAAAATATATAATCTATCATGGTAAATTAATGAATAATTGTTCATGTCTATAAATAAATAAATAAATAAATAAATAAATTTCTTAGAAGTTTCAACGTTTGCAGAGAAAATCTTTTCAGATGCAATTGCGATTCAGCATTATATTATTTTTATTTTCATTTATTATCACGTTGGATAAAAAATATTTGATAGGATAATAATTACGATTTATAATCATGTTTCATTTATCGTTGGGAAAACAAGATCATTATGTATACTATTTTATTTTACTTATTTATTATATATGAGTATATATTTATTATCAACGTTTTTTTTTTTCATTTTCTTCTTCCTCTTCGACAGCTACTATATTAACGATAACCACTTTTTTATATCAAGAACCGCCAGAATATTCTTATCGTATGGTAATAAAAATCATCGTCGCATGCAACACGACTATATAACATTGTACATACGTTAAATCCATTCAAAAGTGTATATAAATAAATATACACAACTCAAATATGTACATATACATACAACTCTTAAGGTATATATATTTATGCACATGGTAAGTCAATATCCTCACTCTCAGTGGCATAGTGGGGTAGTCACACACGATAGCCATTATATGTCTTGTATACGTCAACTATAAAACATGCTCGCAATTGAAAAATAAAAAGTTTTCATAATAAAAAAAAAATGAAAAAAAAAAAATAAACTTTGACGCCAAATAGTCTACTTCATTTTCACTTTTATATATATTCTCTCGCTGACATTTATGAAAATAATTTATTGATATGTTGTGGTAAATTTACCCTTGATATTGAATTCCACCTTTCCACCCCATTTATTTTTTATTCTGACTTTTCGTTTTGTTTATCACTACATCACGTATTTTTATTTCATTTTATCGATTACATATGATCATCAACATTATTATATATTATATAACCTTGGGATTTACATGAAGGACAATTGAAAATAAAATTTATTATTATTATTATTGAAAGAGAATATTTTGTATATATATTTAATTTTTTTAATTTCACGGTTTCTTTATGCGAATATAAAATGAAAAATAAATAATATTATGCTAGAATAATGTTGGGATATTTAAGAATAGAGACTTATATATTTTTCAATTGTCACAAAAGTGATTGATGGTATTATTATCCTGCTTCAATCTTCAAGTCAATGTGCGTGAATCCATCACAGCAATCGTTATAACAACGTCAAGTGTATTTGTACCGTTATTTATATATTTATATATAAACTCTTTGGCTGCCGCGCATCTTCGACGTCGTATCTGACAGAGGAAAGAGAAAAAAAAATGCACACTCCGAGGCAAAAGCAGGTTTTCCTCTTATAAGAAATGTTATTATCCATCGTCAGGTGCATCTCACATACTATATATCCATATATATAAATAAATATGTAGGTATGTATGTATTTGTACGTTCCTATACATAGATATGTATGTGTATAAACTCGTGCATATAAATTGACTGTATTTAAACAAATCGCTGTATTTTAATTTCCATTCCAATGCAATTATGATAAAAAATAAAATAAAACAAAGTCAGATTAGAAAATATTTTTTTTTTTTGTTGTTGAGATTTGAGCGAAATTTCTTTTATATATAATAACTTTATATATTATTCTGCTGTTTCATCATGAGAAATTATATAAAAGTACATACGAGAATAATATTAAAACGTCATGATGTTTATAATTATATACTACTTTAACAATTTTTTATTAAGACACTTTTTTTCTAGCTCTAAAAAAGAATACGTTGCAAAAAATTATTTATCATATGAGATCGAATATCGGTTTATGCTTTACTTTATCGGATTTTGCACATTTCCCTACACAGATGATACTTACACATACATTATTACATATATATATATACGTATATATTCATATATGTAATCTATCGAGTACTTGCTACATAGTGCGGCAACTGTTAATTAGTCTGGGGGATTTGGGGTGAAAGGCCGACCACAAGCTGTGGCACAGGGCGATGACTGGGAAAAAAATCGAGTCAAATAAAGAAGAAAAAAATCTGGGAAAATTATACAAAAAAAAAAAAAGAAGAAGACTATTTTCCAATACATAAAACATCCTATGCACACAAATAAATTTATATATCTAACTAATATAGTCGTCGTTGTGTATATATATTAATATTATTTGCTTAATATTAATATATATATTATATTAATTAATAAATAAATAAATAATAAATAATATTAATATATATTGATATAATAATATATTAATATACATTGATGTAATATAATATATTAATTAATATATTGATATATAATATTCATATGATATATTAAGTAATATATTGATATATTATATTGATATAATAAATTAATTAATATGTTGATATATTACATTGATATAATATATTGATATATTATATTCATATGATATATTAGTTAATATATTAATATTGTATATTCATATGATATATTAATTAATATATTAATATATTATATTCATATGATATATCAATTAATATATTAAAATATTATATTCATATGATATATTAATTAATATATTAATATTGTATATTCATATGATATATTAATTAATATTTCAATATATTATATTCATATGATATATCAATTAATATATTAAAATATTATATTGATATGATATATTAATTAATATTTCAATATATTATATTAATATAATGTATTAATATATATTATAATATACATATTAATAATATGTATATGATATAGATAATATAAATTATATAATAAATAATATATATTAGGTCGTTCGAAAAATGAGTTTGTTTTATAAATGAAAGACGATTTTTTTATATCAAAACCATCGAACTTTTTCACAAGCAATCCTTGATATATTAGTTAATAAAATATATGATAATAATTAAAATACAATAAAATTTCCCATTGGAAATAAACGAATTAATTTTTCAAAACGATCCAGTATAATATATCAATTGATTTAATGATGTTAATGAAATCAACTCACCTGAAGTGTCCTCCTGTCTGGATCACGACAGAGTGCCCGGACAAAATGTGGATCCAAATATTCAGTCATACTAGCAGCACCCTTCTTCACAATTATCCAATAATATTAAAGCAGCAATTACAATAGTTGTTGATGTTGTTGTGTAAATTAAAATCATTGAAATATCTCGACCATTGATTTCGTTTTTTTTTCTCAGACATATTGCGTCGTTCATTCCATTCAATTTTGAAACATCCAACTTGCCACTGTTATGTATATACACACATGTATGTATATGGATGCTATATACCAATACATATATTTTTATACTTTATATGTATATATGTGTGTGTGTGTGTTTGCGTTGGCGATATATGAAAGAACGAAAACAAGACACGAGCCACGGGGCTCGCCCGGGTCGCGACACTTTCACTCTGCTGGTTGGTGCTTTAACATTTCAAACGATTCAGGTCACTCGTATTATGTGCAGTATGGGGCAGCAGGCACAGGCAATATGAAGAAGATCCTCGAGAGATTGCTGAGTAAAGTGTGTGTCTGTGGCGATACAAAAGTGGTGGATATATAGAGGGAGCGAATGGCTATTTAGGTTGATAAACCATCGAGAGGTTTAATTGTCACAATAAAAAGGCCGTGTCCATTGATTAATCATCAGTGCATTGGACCTGTATAACAGAAAAAGAAAAAAAAGAAAATCATTTTTTATTATATTATACTCATTGATATTTTATTTTTTTATTTTTCATTTCGATATATATTTTTTATATATATTATATTTATATTTTTTATATATGAATATTTTTTATCTTTATTCGTATAATAGATGAAAAATATATCAAAAAAAAAAATATAGTGAAATTTAAATAAAGAATATATTGAAAGAAATATATTGAAATATAGATAAAAAATATATTCAAAAAAATATAGGGAAATATAAATAAAAATTTATTAAAAGAAATATATTAACATATAGATAAAAAATATATTATAAGAAATAATTTCAATATATTTTTTTGAATATATTTTTATTTAAATTTCACTATATTTTTTTAAATATATTTCTTATCTATATTTCAATATATTTCTTTTGATATATTCTTTATTTAAATTTCACTATATTTTATTTGATATATTTTTTATCTATTTTTCAATATATTTCTTTTAATATATATTCTATCTATATTTCACTATATTTTTTTAAATATATTTTTTATCTATATTTCAATATATTTCTTTTGATATATTTTTTATTTAAATTTCACTATATTTTATTTGATATATTTTTTTTTCTATTTTTCAATATATTTCTTTTAATATATATTCTATCTATATTTCACTATATTTTTTAAAATATATTTCTTATCTATATTTCAATATATTTCTTTTGATATATTTTTTATTTAAATTTCACTATATTTTATTTGATATATTTTTTTTTCTATTTTTCAATATATTTCTTTTAATATATATTTTATCTATATTTCACTATATTTTTTCAAATATATTTTTTAGCTACATTTCAATATATATTCATTTTTAATAGAGTAAAAAATATTCAACTGTAAAGAAAAATCTATATTTGTTTATTTGTTAAAATCATGGAATTTTCATAGCGTTAAAAAATTAAATATTTTATTCACAATATATACTCGAATATTTACGAATAAATTCTAATTATCGATAGAATATAACTATAATTATAAATATTCAATATTAATTTTAAATATTGATGATTCGAAGAAATTTTTTAAAATATTCATTTAAATAAAATTATAAAATTTTTTTTTTCCTCGCTATATGTATATTCACCACAAAATAAACCGCTATAAATTTACATAATAGACACACTCAATTGCATCAATTTCATGGTAATAATATTAATAACCCTGTAAAATAATAAAAAAAAATTATTATTCAATTTTTTTCTTCTTTCTTTTTCCCCAAGTTTTTATATCAAAAAAATCGAATTTAAATTGCCGAGTCGTATCGACCAAACTAAAAGTTATAACGGTGCGAGCTTATCTCACAGAGTTCACCGCTTGTAACATTCTCATTTATATACATATTATACATACACATATAAACACATTGCGTGCGTCCAAGTAATAATTATACACCAATGTAGTGGTAAATTCATCCATTCATATTTTTATCTCTCACTTTCAACATAAGCCACAAATATTTTCATCTACATTCATTTCACCTCAATCACATATCAATAATAAAAATGAAAATAATAGTAAAATTAAATAAATAAAGATTCTTTAACAGATTAAATATATTAAGCCCTACCAAATTCTTTAATACGAAAAATTATATAATAAATAATGCATAATTATGCCACAAAATATAATAAGATATTAAATTTAAGTTATTTCGTAGCAGCTGTGAATATAATTTTAAATATCCAGTAGTAAATAATATTTTGAACTAAATTGCATAACAATTATAATAAACAAATACTCAATTTAAATTTGAATTAATTAATAAATCAATTAAAGTAGAAGTAAAAATATTTTATAAGCCAAACTCAAGTGTAAATAGACAGCTGTGTACTAACATTTGAATCAAACTAAATTTCTTGATTTTTATTCAAAAAAAAAAAAAATGATGGTTAATTTATTTAAAAAAAGAGTGAGATATTGTGTGTGTGTATATATATATAGATGTAAATTTTAGTTCAGCCCAATAGTTCATTATCCGACCTTGGATAACATTACATGACGTCATTTCAACGCTCTTCTCACCCACTTGAATTCCACCTTGAAAGTCATGCGTCGAGGTCACACATAAGGTGCGCTCACCCTTTATTATTTTTTTATTTTTCATTATTTATGTATTCTATATATTGTATGTTGTGTTTTTACCTAGTTGACGATCATTTGCTACTAGTAATAATATAACTATCGTATAATATATCTTCTACAAGATTTATAAATACACATAGTGCAAAACTTGAGGTAAATATATGCACGTCTAGAAAGAGAAAATAATCACGTGAATTTATCGTTAGTAGAATATTGGTGCGTTTATTCACCTCACACACAAGTCTTACGTGAATTATTACATACATGCGTTACTGTTTTTGATTCATTGCTAAACAATGATCTGTATTTATTTAAAACAAATCTTCTCTATTATTTGCGAAATTTATTATTATATATTATTTGTATAATTGATATTTAAATATATTTTATTACTTGAATTATATTTTACAGTTGATTATTATGGTATATATTACCTGTACCAATGTGAGAGAATTAATTTTTGTTGTTATAGAAAATAATTGAAGAGAATTTAATCTGTAATTGCTAAATAATATAAAAATTTGTGCTAATAACTCACTATTTTTAAATAATTGCTCAGAAACTATGTATTGTCTCAATTTTAAATTTGTATTTGTTATTTATATATTTATTTTGTTCTCTTTCTTGCATATATTATTGCAAATCAAGTATCACTTTGCTAAATAAATGAATATTATTATAAGAGAAAAGAAATAATTAAATTAAATAAAACCAGTTTGATGATTACTGGATTTTAATTTGATTTGTCAATAAAATATTATTTAAAACGTTAAAAATTAATATTTAATAATATGTTGTGATTGAAAACTTTATAATTACTGCAATGTACTATTTAATTTATAATAATTTTTGCAATGACCTAAAAATTTTAAATGAATTATCATTGATCAATAAAGTCAATGACCTCCTGAGTTACTTTAAAAGATGCATATACCTGGGATTCGTGTCTCTCACATGTATATAAAATTTATAAATGCACATATACATGTACATATATCCTGGGAGATGATATAACACGTTGGAAATTTTTAACTTGTACTAAAATAAAAAATATTCACAATGTCATGGTGAAAAAGAATGAGTAAAATTTATCGTTTGTTCGTGCATTGTTTTTTTTATTCATATACTTTATTAAAATCATTTTATTTTTTTTTTTTGACTTTGCTGACACGCTGAAATTGGAATGAATTTTCTTGTCTAGTGTGCGCAACTTTGTATAAACTCCCGTTCAAATTGCAAATGGATAAAGATAGAATTTCGAGCGCTTCAAACAAACTTGTGTTGCCTCATGTATCTCAATGTACGTTATACCTCGTACATTTGTCCGTGTAAAATATATATATAAATATGTGTCCACTCGTTTTTCCGACTGCACGTGCACACATTATATAGTTTATATTTACACATTGAGAATTCTATTTAGCCAAGCGTGAGGAAATGCTGGTCTCTCTCACATTTCTAGGCCCAAGAGAAGATAAATTAATTGAAAGACGACTGGATTATAGTGTGTGTGCATGACACTGATCGGTATTTGTTCAATAATTTTATATACTACTTGTCCACATATATGTAACTATATTTATTATATACATAAATGTATATAAATGTGACTGCGACTGGAAATACTATACTATTACTATTATAATATCACCACTACTATAGTAGAACATACATAATATGTATCAATATCAAGAGGTTTTATTGAATTTTTTATCTCTACCTTTAACCTATTCACTTTTTTAATACCACAGAAAAAATAATAAAGAGGAGGAAAAATATATTGTGCTGATCTAGTAAAAAGTCGATTCCAGACAATTATCAATATATATATAAGCTTCAAAAAAGTTTAGCAAGAACATTTTTCAATGGATTTAGTAGACCACTCTAAAGTCTAAACCCTTCAGATATGAATTTAATATATATTTGAGAGACGTTAAAAGATAAATTTCGAAGTTTTAGTAATGTAGAAAATAAATTTATTCATAAAATTCACGTTTCGACATCAGTTTATATTGAATGAATAAAATAAATATATATATATTAGGGTGCTTTGTTTGAGGGGACTATTTTTTTTTTTCACGGCGATGTCGAAATATTACTCTAAATATTAAAAAAAAAATTCCAGACAAAGATGAGCTCTTAATTTTAATATTAAGTACTCGAAAAATCAATTTGAAATTTTTTCATTTAATTAACATGTAAATTTCTCCATTTTTTATTTTCATTTATGCTTAGTTTCGCGGTATTTTTATGATTTTTCATTGGTTTCCAGCAGGAATTGTACAAGAATATATAATATTTAAGAGTACTTATCACTAAATTATGTTTTGTGAACTGTCCCATCGGTAAAAAAATGTTGAAGCCGATTTTTGTTCGAATTTCATGGTTTTTTCGATTTTTCTTAGAAACTATCAACTTTACAGCAAAGGTATATAGAACCTTTTTTGTAGGAAATTAAATTTTCTATAAAATAGTCTTCTTAACCAAAACCGTAGAATTGATAGTTTTCGAGAAAAATTCAAACATATAGAAATTTGAACTATTTATATCTTAAATTGTTCCTCTATAAATTGCATAATACTATTTATTTCCATATCTACATTTATTTTTATAAATGAAAATGAAAAAAAATAAAGCATTGACTATTAAAACGTATCAAAAAAATCGTAATTAATTATATTAAATTTCTATCTACACTTATTTTAATTTAAATAATCCTTCAAAATATATTCAATAATTTATTTTCAATAGTTTAATTTGTTTCATTCATTTTCATTTAATTTTCTATGAATTTAAGTATATTTAAATACAAACTTATCCTCAACTTGAATAGCACAAATAGCTAATAACTCAAAGCATTCAAGACTTTACATAGTACACATGCATATAAATAAATATCTAATACATATACATTATACATATGTAAAGTTTGGTGTATAAACGCCCAAGTGCCACATATATCTTAAAGCACAACCCAAAGTATCCAGCAAAAATATACTCTGTATGTGGGCCATCGTAAAACCTCGAATTCAAGTCAACTCAACACAGAAAAATTCATAGTAAAGATGAGCACAAGTTTTTTTAATTTAAAAATCATAGAAAAAAACTTTTCACTTATCCCAAAATTAAATTCAAATAATTATTATAATAAATAATTATTTAATCTAATTTACAAAAAATATCTAAAATAATTTTATTATTTAAATAAATGTCTATAGAATAATGATAACCAATTGACGTTAATAAATATGTACATCAAACAAAATAATGTAAGTGTATAATACAAGATAATAAAGGTCATGACTTTTTCATTTAATTCGTAGCACATTAATCTAGTTATGAATATGTAATATACATAATAAAAATAAAATTCCACTTTCTCGAATAGAAGATATTCATATACTACATGTATATTAACGAGTGTGCGTAATATCATTTACACATGACCCGGTTATAAACAATATTTTCGATGACGCAAAGGCAAATGAGATTGCAGCGCCTGTCAAGAACTATTTTGCTGTAACTATGGACCATTGTTTGGTATGTAAGAGAGACAATTCCAAGGACGAAGACACGTCGGGCGTGTCGAGGAAATCTAACGAACCGAGACATCTATATATATATATATACATGTGTGTGTATATGTGTGACAAGCGGAAATGAAAAATTATTTCACAGAATAATTCAAAAGTTCCATCCTGACATTTATTTACATATTAAAAAAATTAAATTCATTAATTTAATAACTCGATTTCTTTTTTTCTTTCATCTATAATAAATGTTTCATCATTTTTGTGAAATTTTTAAATATCTTAAAATACTAAAGAAAATTATATTTATCTAAGATTATGTGAATTTTTTAATTTTTTTTTTTTTTTTCAAAACTTTGGGATAAATAAAAAAAATACGAATTACGTATGTAGAAATTCCTACACAAAGGAAATGTAAAACCCGTTTATTTTATGCGAAGGAGATTCGGTTTACGGTATTTCAATTCTAAGCAAATTCATGAAGTCATGATTGTCGATGCGCCACGTTGACCACAATCATTATAATGATAATAATATGTAAAAGTCCTTATGGTAATAGAGGGGGTACATAATATACATTATAGTTAGTTGCCCTTTCATATATACGCATAAGTGTAAAAAAATAAATAAATAAATAAATAAATAAATAATGAACGGGAAATGGACTCGCTCGAGAGACTTTGCTCGAGATTTAAACATAAGAAATATATTTTAACATTATAGTGCATGTGGATTAATATAAAATAGTCTCCAATTACTGGTTTTCAATTTCACTTGTTCAATTATATACATATGTATATGAATATATGGATAAATATAATATCATGTTGAATCGATTAAACAAAAATGATTACATAGATGAATTATTACGTATAGACAAAATTACCATTCGATTTTTATGTTGTATAAAAAATAATTTATATCTATGCTGTGATAATAATATACGACACTTTTTTTTTGATTATTATTTCGTAAGATTTCTCTGTAATTAGCAATGCAAAACAGATGTTAGCTATTGAATTATAAAATAATCGTGTGTTTTTATATTTTATTGGGGAATAAAAAATTTTTTTCGTTAAGATAAAAATGTTTTTGATTGAATGAAATGATAATAATAATGTGCGGAATGCAACAGAGTGTTGATAAAACGCCCGGGTAAAAGTTTGTTAGTATCAAAACCCGCTAAGCTGCCCACACACCATATACTGATGGCGTAAATGCTTATATGCACACGTTACATCCTCATTAACGTGGTGGATCGCGTCCCTCCAACGTAATTTATCTATACCCGCTCTACTCGTCGACTTTTTTTTTTTTTTTTTTCATTTTATTTATTTTTTATTATTATTTCTATAACACTACTCTATTAATTCAACTTTGTCGTATGTATAGCAGCAGTCAGATGTGCAAAAAATATATCCTTGATATGTTTATATACATATCTCTGTATATAAAACTCAATTTACATTCCAACAAACGTGAGAAAAAAAAAATATTTATAATATATGTTAATACATAAATTGATTGAATTTTTTTAAAAATATTTTTTATATATTTTCTATATGTACTATTTATATATTCTCTTCTTTAGAATCCTCATCATAAAAACAAAATTAAAAATCTGTGAAAAGATTTAATGTTAAAATTATTACACCAACAAATTTATTCAGCTAAATAAAAATTTACGATTTAATCGCTGATATACGTTCAACGCACGTTGAACCAATTTATCTTCCAGAGATAGCAAAGAAAAGATAAAGTACAAATAGAAACTTGAGAGAATGAGGAGAAAAAAAAACAAATGAGACAAAAAAAAAAATAAAATAAAATAAAAAACTTGAGTAGACACAAGAAGAGTTGGAAGATATATTCCCTAAAGAGACATAACGTATAAGAAAAGGGCAACATCCTCTTATTTTTTCTCTTGGCACTTTCTGATGTGCCTTAGACAAACGAACACCTGTGACAAAAGAACAATTAAATATTTTCTAACCACATAATATAAATATATATATATATTTATAAGTCTATACTTTGTTGCCGACCTCCCTAAAGACAAATTAATACCACAAAGTCTTTTATAATCACACGCGCTTTGTCACAAATGAAATAAAAAATATATACACATATATACATGTAAGAAACCAAAACAAATTTAATTAAAATTTCTTTTTTTCTATCTCAAAATTGAACTGTCATTAAATAATAAATATAACCCAGGTTTTCCAAAGTCTCACGCGGAAGTTCTTCCAACCGTCGAATCGTAGGTGTTGCAATAATAACATCTAGGTCAATCCCAGACTTTTCTCCGACAATATAACTTAAATATAAATGGATAAATATACATGTACATATGTATTTTCTCTCGTAATATATATCATGCGCAATCTATTGTTAGATTGTGGCTGTTTAAAAATTGAAGGAACATTCAGTAAAGACGAATAAAAATTTTGATATAAAAAATACGAATATGAAATAAATTTTCTATGTTTCATATAAATTTTTAAGAATTAAATAAACAAATAAATATATTTAATTACGAAGGAGAACAATATAATATAGATCACTACAAATAAATTCGTTGTCCGTTTTTACCCATGTTTAAACAGACATAATAAACATCATTTATATTTATTTTATTTTTAATTTTTCTCTCCAACCGTGAGATAGTTCTCATCGTATTCATCATTATTACTGCAGCTCTTTCGACTCTTTCACTTGTATATATACTAGACCAATATATACATATATTTATTACGACACGCGTCATATTGTTTATACAGATAACAATATAGTCATGCTATATATATAATATTTATTTATATATTTATTGTATTTAATTTTATTAAATGAAAGTGAACTCATCGCGCGTTCTTTGACTTCTTTTTATTGCAATTTTTCTTACAAACTTTTGTCTACAATATTATTAAATATATTTATATTAATTAATAATAACTGTTATTAAATATTATACAACATTGTAAACTAAATGTAATTTGTTTTAAAACAAAAAATAATGATCGTTTGTGAAACAATAAAAAAAAAATACTCTTTGTATTCAATTTAAGGATTTTATATTCATGACTGATACGAAGAACGCGCGGGGGAATTATTCTCTTATTGTTTGTAATATCTAAAGAATTGTGAATAGGGTCGATTTTTAATTGTCATTCGTTGAAACTATATACACATAAAATGCAGATATACATTAATACATATATATTTCAATGAGCAATTCAGTCGCTTTTCGTCATTGACTGCAATAATATATTTCTACGTATAATAATAGACATACAAATACATATACCGAATAGAACTTTGATAATAAAAAACGATCGAAATAATATATATATATAATATAACTTATTTATCTTTACAATAACAAAAGACATTGTGAATATAATCAATATATATTATATATATACACTATATAGAATGATGAGTAACGTATGGATAATCGAACGCACGCATGAATAAAGCTTCTCGCGTGAGTAAGTATATAATCTGCATGTAATACATATATAAAAGTCTCACGTTTCCAACTTGCAACGCTATATAATATATATACATATGCATACATACATATATACATATAGTCGCGTAGTAATACATATATATAATATCGTACAAAATTTTATATACGCGTACATCAACGCGAATGTCCAACAACGTTGGACGATGAACGTGCGTGGCATGGGACCGCTACCATATGGTGTATATATGGCTTCTGTTCGAAAACAACCATGAAAGCACTCTCTCTTCTTTCTCATGGCTATGTATATATATATCTGTGTTGTGTGTGTATATATATTCTCTTCTCATTATTATTATTATTATTATTTTCGTTTTATTTTGTTTCGTATTTTTATTTTTCTTTTATTCGTATTTTTTATTTTTTATTTTCATTTTATTTTTAACCGCTTGCGTGCACACATCAACGTATCCTCTCCTTCGTGTGATGCATTCAATTTTGGCTTAATTCTTAACCTACTATATATATTCCCTTCAAATCATTCAAACAAACATGCGAAAAATTATTTTTATCTTTGATGTAGAGAGAAGATGAATATATATTTTTATTTTTTATTTTTTTTTCTTCATCATAAGAATTTGTTTTTTTTTTTTTTATTTTATTCGAGGGGGTGAATTGCACCTGCTTTTAGAGGTTCAGGTGGCGTCATCTGGGTAGCCTATTAAATGACGTAATTATTTGAAATATGTACATGTTGCAAATTAAATAACATGATCTAGTTACATGATTAATTGAGGATTAAATAAAAAAAAAAATTTCTACGAAAAATTATTATCAAATATATTACAATGTGACTTTTGTAATTTTTCATGTATAGAAACTTGTGTTTTTTGTTATTGTGAATACAATACTCGGTATTATACTATTTAAAATATATATTTATATATGTATAGATGAATGATAATGTTATTTAGATAATTATAACGTGAGTTGAATAAAAATTTTAACAATTAACTTTGACATAATTTTAGAAATTTTTCAAATATACGAAATTGATTTTTTAATTCATTCTCAAGACATATATCGATGCTTAATTGATAAACAATAATTCTGCGCTTTCACATTTATATTTCTTCATAAATAAATAAATAAATAAAAATATAAATACATCAATGCGTATATGTATTTATTTTATTATATATTAAATGAATTAAATGTGAATAGCCATTGCCTAAATATATATAATGTCGACAATATGGTATAGTGTCTATCATCACCATAAACAAACTGACTGTACGTGACAGCATACATGTATATATAATATGAATATAACTATATAAATATTTTATTGAAGCGATTGCGTTTCCGGTTCCTCATCGCAACGGTTCATATTCGATCGAATATAATAATCGTTATTATTATCGTTTGCGCAATTATCCGCACGTGCCATCTAAATATTATCTTCATGATAATAAATTTCCAACGTTTATTTAAATTTTGAATTCAATGTATATATAAATATATGTACATATTCATTATTCATATAAAAATGTACTTATATATTATAATATTTAAGCAAAGAAAAAATTTAATATATCTTAAATTGAATTTAACTAAAAATATTTTATATTCAAAATTTTTTTTTTGAATATATATATGAGAAAATATTTTCGCTTATTTAATTTGGCATGTTATGGAAGAGGGAATATGGTTGAAGAGGGCAGCAAATATCTTGAGGGCGTTCTTTCGTTGTATATATTAATAAATATATGTATATATATAAATATAAATATATATTAATGACGTACCCGTCATTTTATTATGGGGGAAGTTGAATGGAGAATATGCAAGTGCTTGGCACGTGAAAGATAACACGAAAGACTATATGCGTCGAATTTTCTTACTTATTTCAACTTATAAAATGAGAAAATTAAAAAAAATACCTTTGGTCATTTTTCTTTTTTTTTTTTTTTTATCTTTATGATTAAGCTATTTAGTATGTACATATATTTTCGCTATTGTCGAATTATAAGAGACATATGGTATAATACACGACTATTGAATATATTTTTATTTTTTTCTTAAAGTGTATATTAACGTAAATTTTGTCGTGGTAATTTTTACGATGTTGCGCAAATGAAAATCCTTGTTTACCGCAAGAATTGACGAGCGAATGAGGAAATTGGCGTGAAATTGCCCGAAAATTGACGGTAAACCCTGTTGGATACACTCGCGAATAATATGTATATACATATAAATATTGTATGTAAGTATATATGTATGTATTTATGTATATAGTATTTATTCGTCCCTTTCCATATTGGTGCTTCGTGTTATAGAACGTGTACTACGTCAAACGTAATTGGATAAATTGGCGAGGATTGAAATTTAGTGTGAAGAACGCGACGATTTATTGAGGGTGCAAAATATATATATCGAAAAGATCCAAAGGGATGAAAAAAAAAAAACGACATGAGAATTAATTTCATCAACGAGAATTTATCCATCAATTTCAATTTACTTTAATCGATTACTAATCTATCATAAACACGGCATGATGATGATTAATCATTTATCATTTAATAAAATAGATGAAATTAAAGAATTATATTTGAAAAAAAAATAAATAAATGAAATATATAAATAGTACGGAATTTTATAGGGAGTGTGAATTGTGCAGGTATGCATGACCATCACCGCCATAATATACACACGGCTTTACCGGAAGAGGTTGACTGACAGGAAGTGGCGCGATCTTGGGGAATGAACTGGACAAGAAGTAAAACACGTGCAATGAGTGAATAAAATAAAAAAAAAAATAATATAATAATAATAATAATAAAGAAATAAATAAATAAATCAAAAATATTATAAGAGAATTAAAATTATTTCACATAAGACGCGCGGCTTTAGGTAAAAAAAAAAAAAATACTCTTTATAACGACCTTGGTGATCAACCTCGTGTATATATAATATATATACACACATACATATGTAAAATATACATATATACACCTACAGATAAGAATCATAATACATAGATTCGGCGAATTGTATGCACAGTAGTTTTAAAACAAATTTAAAAATTTGTCTACATGTAACACGTTTTTTTTTTTTTATTCATTAACATATATTTATAATCACAAGTTAAATGTGAATATAATTTTAACAGTATAAATCCTCGAATATTATATAATTATATTTATTTATTTATTTATTTATTTATTTATGTGGAAGAGAAAAAATAAAACGTAGGAATAATAAAGGCTTTTTATTTTATCTCCAATCTTTGTTTTTTTTTTTTTACTTTGTAGGAATTATTATATTTTTCTTTTTTGTTATTTCGAAAATATGAAAGTGAGAAAATGGTTATATTGTTAGACAGTCATAAAAAATAAAGTTCCAACAATGGATAGTGTATTCATATATGCGTCTGTGAATACGTAAAAGAAGTATCGAAAGAGGCCAGAGGAAATTGTACGTTGAAACAGGTGGAATAGATATAATATGACCGTAACGACGCGGTAACTTAAGTAGTTCTGCGGGTAACTTTACTATTTATATAATTATCTCCAACGACAACCGTGTGGAAAGTACAAAAAAAAAAAAAAATACAAGATAAATATAATATATGATAAATGTCACTCAATGAAAATAATAATAATTTAATTAATTATATGAGAAATGTAATTATATATAGTTATCAAAAAATGTTTTGATGTAATCCACGTGACGTAAATTGCAAAAAGTAAAAGCGTTTGAAAAATAAAAAATGAAAGGAAAATAATAAAATGACAATATTTTTATTTATTATATTTATAAATACCTTCATATAAATAATATTATATTTGTCATATAATTATCCTTCTCGTTTGTATTTAGTTGGATATATGATAAGATTCTTAAATATAAATAAATATAACGCGCATAATGGTGATAGTTATTACCACAATGATGATGATGATGATAAGAACGAGGTAGCAGTGAAATAAAGCCACTTAGTCAAGTGTAAAGAGTACTTCAAGTATATATTTAAGAATTAACCAACCTTCTACTGATGCTAAGAAGAATTATTTTTTTCGACTAAATCAACTGACAAGTTAAAAACTTTGAGGGAGAAAAATAAAAGTAGGTAATAGGTATCATCTATCCGAATAGCATTACACTGAGGATTTTATTTTAATATATTTTTCTTTTTTCTTTTTGAACTGTAACAAATTACTTCAATTTCCTCAGAATTATCTGCTCGTGAATCATTCGTTTTATATATAAATAATATATGATATAATGACAAGAAAATTGGTGATTTAAAGATAAACATTTATTTTGTATTCTCACAAATTAATAAATTATCTTTCAAATTTTTTTTCGTTCTGATTTATTTTTTATTACATTTACGAAGCGCGATAACTGTAAATATTAATATTACGATTTGTTAATTATCCATCTCATTAAATAAGAAAGTTATTACTACAAAATTCGTCACTCTATAATATTTACATATTCTCTTAATGGAATAATTTTATATATGTATATTAATGTTAATATTAATAATCAATTTGTTAACGATAAATAAATGAAAAAATTCTTTCGCTAATAATTTTTTTCTCATTTTTTTCATTTGTGTTATTTCAAAAATAAAAAATTTCATTGCATATATCTATTCATTTCACAGTAAATAAACTTCAAAAAATAAAAAAAAACACATTCATATATAATACTAAAAAATTCACAAGAAAAATATAAATCCGAAAAACTTTCTGGCAATATATTTTCTTTTATTTACCACAAAATATTTCGTTTAACTTCCACGAAGTAAACAATTTGCACATATATATATATATATATATTCGTGCGTTTCATTGTCTTAAAGCATGCATTACGTAAATGAAAATAGCTCTATATATAATACACCCTCGATATACATATATATCAGCTATTGTATTGTATTCGATGTGGCCTCAGCTACATGATGATTTTTCATGTCACAATAATATAAAAAATACTCTTTAAATTTGCAGTGTATATACATAGAAATATTTAAATTATTTACACATTCAAACTGAATAATATTCTTCTGACTTTGCCTCTCACACTTTGCCCTCCACCTCAAACGATATAATGTATACAAACATTTATAATGCTCCTGATCATCAAGCCATGAACAATGTATACGTTTCTTTGTCGTTGCGCTACGTTACTTCCACACGCCCTAACCCAAGAGACAACAACCGCAGTCAACCAATCCTATATATTTATTTATTTATTTATACACATACGTACATGCATAATATGTATGAATATAACCATATTAAAAACTTCCCTTAATTCTTAGCAAAATTGTGAGGAATAAAATAAAATACACAGAGTATTTTATTGCGATTACTTCTGCAATTATACCGCATATATATTATATTCATTATAATATTTAATATATATGTAGTAATTGCATTATTATTCCGACCTCCTGGCCCAGTTCCGGTGTATAAATAAACGTAACATTTATATAGAATAAAAAGAATAAAAAAAGTCACACGTATTTATATGCAATTGTTTAATTTTTGTCCTGAATAGATGAACGTCAAATGATAACGACAAACTTCATCGTGGGATTTTTATGTAAATTAATATTTACAATTGTGAATATTGGATTGTTTGAGAAATTGAATATAGATTAAGTGAAAAGATATAATTAAATATAGAGAAAAAAATATTTTGTCAAATAAAAATGTAAATAATTTCAATGAATAAATTATTTTGAAATTTGTTTGGATATATTTGAAGATAAATGATTTTATTTGGATAATCAATATCTAGAAATTGTGTACGTATATTTTTGAGTGTATTTTAGCTAAAGTGTCCCAAGTGTCCTTCTTGACATTTTAAATTCATTGAAGCACTGCTGCTGAGAGACTTCAAACTGCCATTTCTATTTTTTCCCCAAGGTGTTGTGCAGTAAAAAATTTATCCTCTACTGCACTTATATACTATATAAGAAGTATTTATTTAGAAATATATAAATGTATCTGTGTATTAGAGACAATGCCAATTTTAAATTGAATCAATTTCAACTGTCACATTAAAAAATCTATAAAATGATTCGTGAATTTTTTAAAATAAATCGATTGGATTCAATTATTTATAATCATGACGAAGAATTTTTTTTTTCTCTCTAAATTTACAGAACAATCTTATAATAGCTATTATCATATCACAAATATAATACATTAATAGATAAATAATTATAAAAATGCAATTTGCATTATAATTTAGGATGTTAATTCATTTACATAAATACGTATGTCATAGTATTTTTTTTTTTCTACCATATGTTCGATTACATTGAGAGTAATGTAAGTTTATATGTACCTACAGCTAGTACAATGATTATGCGCATGTTGAGGTAATACATATCTCGTTGTTGTTGAAACACACCTGCCTGTCTCGTGTCCCCTCGTCGGCCATATATACTCTAACGTACTAGACAATTATTTCCTTTGCATTTGTTCATATAGTAGAAGGATGTCTCATAATTCACGCAAGATTTCAAATGTGGTTAATGTATTACTTCATGCGTGAATTTTGGGACACACGAATGAATTGAATTATTTTATTTCACGAATAAAAATAATTTTAAAATAATACCAACGTTATTTATATTTATTCACAAATATTAATATTATTCAATAATTTATAAATATCAACATTAATATAATAATTAATAAATATCAACATTAATATAATAATTAATAAATATTAATATTAATATCAATTAATAATTATAGAATATTAATATTAATTAATAATTATTGAATCTTAATAATTAATTGTTTAGTATTAATATTAATCAATAATTGTATAATATTAATATAAATTAATAATTGTTTAACATTAATATTATTTAATAATTAATAAATATTAATAATTAATTGTTTAATATTAATATCAATTAATAAATGTTCAACATTATTATTATTTGATAATTGTTTAGTATTAATATTAATCAATAATTGTTTAATATTAATATAAATTAATATTTGTTCAACATTAATATTATTTATTAATTAACAAATATAAATATTAATTAATAATTTTTGAATATTAATATTAATATCAATTGAAACATCATAAAATACTTAATAAATATTAATATTAATAATTAATTGTTTGACATTAATATTTTTTAATAATTAATAAATATTATCATTAATAATTAATTGTTTAACATTAATATTATTCAATAATTAATAAATATTATTATTAATAATTAATTGTTTAATATTAATATCAATTAATAAATGTTCAACATTAATATTAATTGATAATTGTTTAGTATTAATATTGATTAATAATTGTTCAATATTAATATAAATTAATAATTGTTTAACATTATAATATTATTTATTCATTAATAAATATAAATAATAATTAATAATTTTTGAATATTAATATTAATTAATAATTTGTTAAATATTAATATTAATATCAATTAATAATTTTTTAACATTAATGTTAATCAATAATTGTTTAATATTAATATTAACATTAAAAATTAATCAATATTAATATGAACTAATAATTATTTAATATTCAAATTTATTTAATTTATTATAAAAATATGCTGGAATTATTCTAAAATCGTCATATAAAAATATACAAAAATATTTTTTCATTTTATTTTTTATCATTCAAAAATTTAATTCTTACTCAAAAATGCACCGTTTCATAGATTCAAATTAAATTTCCGTTTTCAAATAATATTACATATATTATAATAAATATTATATATATGTTTATGCATATTGCCACATGAATATTATAATGATTTGAAGGTTAGAAATTTAAAACCCGAAAAAAAAAATCATCGAGTGAATGTTCATCTCTCTTTTTACCGTCTCCAAAGTATCTTTTTACGGCCTCCCATGTCAGCCACAAGTTTTTCGAGGTATTTTTTTTTCTCTTTTCCATTCTTTTTTGACTTCTCTCCCGGACCTCGTATGAAACAGGTATTTTGGCCGATTGGACCAGTAAGAAATCGACTCGACATCATCAATGACAGACAATAATAGACAGTAGAATAAAAATTATCCATAAATGAATCATATTCAAATATAAATATTTGTCTGTATTTATCAATGAAAATACATATCTATATTATTTTAAATAAATAATTCAATTGATACACATATATATGTATATATATATATATATACATATACTCAAAGAGGAAAAAAATAATAATTGGTAAAGATATAAAATTTCTCATTGAATCACGTGAGTTTAATTTTTTTTTTTTATTCATAAACTCCAGACCGTTATTGCCCCCAAGCTTTAATAATTTATTTCAATAAACGAAAAAATAAATTATATTTACAACTAGTTTTATTATTTATTAATACTCACATTAATCATGACGAGATAGAGAATAATGTAGATAAATAAATAATCTAATTATTGCAGATTTGATTGAGTAAATCCAAAAAAACAAAAAAATTATCACAAATATAAAACACAAATTTTCACTAACTCACTCACAAAACACTCATTATTATTATTATTATTATGTATTGAAATGATTGAATTTATTTATTTAGATGGAATTTTGAAGGAAAAAAATAAATGAACAATAAAAATGTAAAATAAAAATAAATAATTAATGATTTTGTATGAGGAATTGGTAGATCAAAAAGAGGAAATAATAATTGGTTGTTCACGATATTATTTACTTTTTTTTTTTTTTGAGAAAATATTAAGAACGCGCACATACGTTTTATTATTTGTAAATGTAAAACAAAAGTACTGGAAACAACTTCGCGTGGCCGGCTGCCGTTGCCCCGTCTATCGAGACTCGTTTGGCGCGACGCTTTTCTCCCACCTTTTTTTTTTTTTTTTTTTTTCAACGAATTCTCCCCACCAATGATAATGCCGCGCCGGTTGCGCGTTGCGCGCGCTGATTCTGTGTGAGGATGTGGCGCCAATGCGACAATTGTGCGTGTGGCGTAATTTGGTATTATGTTATTTGAGAATTTAAATTTTATGGATTATTTGTTATTTTAATAATTTTTGATCGTTGACAAATAATTTAATGTATAATGTATTGTTATAGAATGAATTTATTTTTTTGTGAATTTTATTTATAAATAAACTATTTGTTTGACGTTATAACAAAATTTTTTAGAGATAATTTTAGGTTAAATTTTTATTTTTTGGAATTTTAAATAATGATCAATGAAATATTTTACTATAATAATTGTTATATGAGATATATAAAATATTATTATTTATTTCTATATACAAAATTATTTATTTCATTCTTTTTCATTTCACTTTGATGAATAATTTGATTTATTTGTCTTTACCACTGCCATTTTTTGTTGCCTCGTCTTTCCGTAGCTCATAAATCTTTGAAAGAAAAATAAAACAAATTATTAATAATTATAAAAATTTTCCATGTAAATTGATTTTAATCATGATCAATTTTAATATTAATATTAATTTACCTGTATATAAGCTTCAGTTAATGTTATCATCTGTGGCAAAATTGGCGTTACATGTAAATCTTGTAATTCATACCATTGTCCAGTTGCTCTGTGTAAAATGTGTACTCTATATGTACCTTGACCAGGCTCACCATCATGAACAATATTTGCAACTAAATCATACGTGGTGTGTGGATGAGCTGCTTTTACTTCCGGTGTCAATATATCGCCAAAATCAACGTTTCTATAATTAAACAAATTAAACAAAATATTATTTAGAATATGTATTAAAATTATTTTTATAAATGACAAATAGTAATTATAAGCATTTACTTGACAGGAAAATTAACAATTGTTGGATTTTTTTCGACGAAAAATGTATTCTTTGTAAATCTCTGCAATCAGAAAAAAAAATAAAATGTAATTTATAATATAAATATTTAATAGTCAATTACATATATTTATATGTTGAATTATTTAAATATATTATTTGTTTATTACCTTTATATACAAGATAAGATATGGAGGAAGTTCAGTGATTTCAAATCTCTTCATAAAATTTTCCTTATAGGTTTTATACTCTTTTTCTGCTACTGCATTAAATTTATTCAATAGAGTATAAAGGTTAACCTAAAAAAAAAATATAACAAATGTAAAAATGTGTTTATACATTAAAATAAATGTATTAATTTAAGAATAATAATAGTGATAAATAATTGAACGTACTTGTGGAATAATATTTTCTGTGAATTGATCCTTGAATAACGGTGGCGGTGGTAAATCACAAGTTAAATACAAAAATGGACTTTCTGTAACGGTTTCACCATACTCAACAGTATTTAATAATTCACTTCGTTGACTCTCTTCCAATTCAAGTGGCGGAATTTTTCGTGTATATATTCTCATGTGGCCCAAAAATGTTTTGTATATAATACTTGAATTACGTTTTTTGCTTCCATTCAATGCAAGATGAAGAGCATTGAGAAACCATGATAAAAAGTCAACAGGATCGCCTATTATTTAAATTTAAATTACAAAATTTATAAATGTATTAATAAATAATATTAGGTTATGAATATTTTTATACTTCAACGATAGACTTTTTACCTTGCTCTGTAAATTGAAATCGTTTTTTACTCCATAAAACTACAGCTTGTAACATTTCATGTGGACTAACATGAGCTTTAAAATTTCTTGGATTCCATAATTTTCTCATCAATTCACCGAATCTTTGAACGAGAAGATACGAAGAATCACCTGGTGGTCTTTTTACATTCAAATAGTTTGCTTCTCTTAAAAAAAAATCTCTCAATGGAGTCACATGAGATAGACCCTGAATTAACAATTTTATATTAATAAAATATTTATTATCAATTATTAGAATGTTATTTGTTTTCAAGTAAAATTTTTTACCTGCAAAATTACGTTGCAATAATCATTGGCTTTAATATTATTCATTCCTACAATCCCTGGTGAGTACATAGAGCCATCGATAGCTCTAGATTGTTTATCACTTGTGTCTAAATGAGAAATTTGATCTTTATCAAATGTTGGATTCAAAACATATTTGATGTCATCCAAAGAAGAATCTAAATAAAATGTTATAATAAATCAACAAACTTCATCATCAAAATACATATTATACACATAAATGTTAGTGATTAATAGATTTTATTTTTCCTAATACTCACCAACTATTTCATAGTTGTCTGGTAGACAATAAAATTTTAATGTATGCAAATTTAAAAATACATGATGACTTTCAGCTACACTGTGAGTGTATGCATGTGTATTTGTTCCTCTTCCTTGAAAGTATTTACCACAAACCAAACAAGCATACACATTGATTCTGGATAATGACACAGAGCACAGTTTTTCAAAGTCAAAATCCAAAAATTGTCGGTTTATTGTGTCCAAATATGGACACAAACGCGGTCCATCTGATTTAAATCGACTAGATCCATTATTGCCTGTAAATAAATAAAAAAAATTGCTATTAAATTCATAATAATTATTAACAATTACAAGCGAAAGAAACATGGGAATCAGAGGTTACATTTCTAACCTCAAATTTTATTTACCGACATATTATCACAGTAATATTGCAAGAATATAAAATATTTTATTTTTTTATTTTAATTGATACTTACTTCCAGTCTCATCTTCTGAATCAGTACTGGGATCTACTAATTTCCTTTTTAATTTGTTTTTGGCAGTTTTGTTAACCATTTTTCAATAAATATAAATATTAGCGTTATATATATATATATATGTATATATTTTCAGTGAAATTAGCTAAAATTGCTTACACCAGTGAACGACAGTGACTTGATGAAGCCGAAACAAGCCAGTTATGACGCCTGCGCACTAACAATAAATTTTTTCACGCTATACTAAGTGTATAGCTGTGGTCCATATATTTTCCAGCGTGGAAAGGGAAACATTGCTAGTGCGCAGGTGTCATGGATGCTCCATCATATCACTGGGCTCGTGTACACAATTGTCGTTCATGTATAAGTTCAAATCCACGCTTCTGATTGGTTGACATCCGCCATTTATTTCGTTAACCCATCACGTGATTAGAATTTTCATGTGAGCAATTGTAAAAAATATATTTTATTATTTACCTATATGAACTAATAAATTATTAATATAATAATACTCATACTATTTTAATAAGAGTATAAAAATAAATATAAAATTAAAAAATCATATTATAGAGGTTACAAAATTATTTATATACTTGCAATTTATGTATTACGAATTCATATTTTCGCGCCATTATGGTCATGAGATACAGGATGAAATAATTTTTTTTTTTGACCTTTGCCTTTCTATATTTTATCGATAACCCTAAAGATCAGCGCTCGCCATTTGGTAAATTTGAGGTAAGAACGTGTATTTTAAATAACTATTATTCATATCATCATAAATTGCCAGTATATTATCAATCAATAGATGAATTAATTGTATATTAATGAAAAGACATAACCAAATAAAACAAATAAAAAAACCTTCATAGATAAAAGTAGAACAATGGCCGGTCCTGGAGATTCGTGTGCCGGCTCAGCTCTTGCTAAACTCGGTCTTCAACCTATCACAAAGTGTAGTATGGCGAAATTTTATGTTCCTGCTCTTGGAGTTGCTGCTTATACGGGTTTATCAATCAATGTAATGAATCCAAGTCTAGTTGGCAGGTAATTATAATAGCAATAATTCAAGTAATTTGTATATTTTCCTCATTTAAGTTGATTTTAAAACGTATTAATTGTATGTACGATAAATATCTCAGCAAAACTACATGCAAAATGTTACATAACAATGTGATTATGATCTAATTATTCGACAAATAAGTTCATAAAATATTTATTTTATCGTTATACAGAATTTTTCCTAAAACGGATGTTACTAATTATTTGTTGGGAACTTCATTAATTGGCACTGGATCATACATTTATACCAGAGAACACATGAAAGCAGCACCTAATAGCGTGAGAATTGGATACAGGTGAATTATTTTATTTATTTACCTTGAAAAACATTAAATGTTGCTTGTTATTTATTCAAGACATTTTTTTACAGTGTGGCTGGTGCATTGCTTTTAAACTTTGGTTCTGTCTTGGTATGGGCAGTGGTGAGATCAATTATCCCACCAAATTCAGCACTCTGCACATTAGCAGGTGTAGGCACTGGTTTGGTTGCCATTAAAGTTGGACAGAATTATCTTGAATTTGTTGACAGTCAAATTGCAAAAAAGTAATATTTTCTTCAATTAAATACTTCATAGATTCCATAATAATGGAATATATTCTAAAAAAAAGTATAAATGTATAATGCCTATATATATTCACACTAATATTGATTAATTGTGAAAAACAATAACAATGTGATCACGAAAGAAAAAAAATGATAATTTTTGCACTTCATCGGAGAGTTTCATTCAACTTGTATTAAAGGGTAAGAGGAAAACAGATCAGATTTTTTTTTTTCCTTTTTTTTTTCGTCGTAGCATTTATTATTACAATATTATAATCTATAATTTAATGCAAAATATTTTAAATAAATTTTGTTGATTAATGTCGACGTGAGTTTTTGCTTTTTTATAAAAAAATAAAGCTCATTTTCATCGTCAAGTAATTTCTATACATTATACTTACATACATACATACATACATACATACATTACATACATATATATATTGATTATTTCAGAGTAAGTTACAGTTCTTGTTTTATATATTTTTTTTTCTTAAATATATTTGGATCCATTACAACAAATGTATCCATGCAATTATTGCCCGTCACAGAACACACTCTTTCTCAACTATTTAAATGATAAAAAACAAAAAAAAAACTGAAACACATAGCATCTAAACACTAATACAATTCACTGACTAATGATAATTAATAAATAATTATAATTAAAAATACTCGGCGATTATGGCCCTCATATTTATAAATACTTTTATGAATAATTTTTCAACATTGATATTAAATAATTCATATCAATATTAATAAAAATATGAATGAATTTTCAATTCAATATTGAAAATCTTTCTCAAATGATGTTCCATATCCTCGGGTTTTATTTTACAAATATTACGATAAAAAAAAAAGTAATAATATTAATACTTCAACGAAACTCTCAATGTCTTTTTGTTTTTTCTTTTCTCTAATTTTAAATAAAATCAGATAAATGTCATTTTTCTATCTCTTTCCGTGAAATATTTTTCGTCTATTTCACTTGTTTCAATATACATCAATATAACTCACACCTGATTCAATAATATCTTCATGTCGTTACTCCGACTTTATTCGATCCGATGATTCAGTTGTTGATACAATAGCATTTGTCACGGCTTCGGTAACACTCGTTGATATCCTTTCAATCGTATTTGTTATTGCATCAATGTGAGCATGTTTATGATCATGATCCTCGTGTTCTTCTTCAGATACATGAGAATGACCATGTCCACTGCCATGTCCATGCGAATGCGAATGAGAATGTGATGCTGAAATAGGAAAAAAAAAAACATTATTACATTAATAAATTAATATTTTATAGATTCATATCATGTGTATGTTTGCAGGTGGATGTTGCTTTTTGTGTCGTGGATTGATTAGCCATTACAAAAAATTTTAATAGACACGATTGGTCATAGATGCATATATGCGTGAAAGCTGATGAAAGTCGGTCGATGGAGCGGTCGGTTTGTCGACCTCGAACTCAGGTCCATTGCCAGTGGCGGAGAAAGCATATATAATTCATTCAAATAACTGGGTCTTCAAACATTTTGTAAATCGTGGAAATATATATATTTCAATTGTGAGATAATCACAATCACGATTAAAATATTATTCATCTATATTTGTTTATGACTATTCAACAATTACGCAAAGTAGTGTAATTTGGATGATTTGTGCTGAAAAAAAAATGTAATAATTTAATTGTTAAACATGACAGAGAGTCCTTTGTGGAAGCACAAGGCGAGACGATGTTATTGCGTAATATCCGGAATATTGAATGAATCATGAGGATTCAATTGTTTCTTATTGAAAATAATTGTTTTTTATCATTTAAATATTCTTTATAAACAAAGAAAAATTTATATTGATATCGAGACGATCATTGAACTCTAAAATGTACTGATATAAATTTACAATTATCAATATTTATTCATTTATATTTTATAGATAAAGTCAAATTTTCGAAATGGTTTAATTAGAAAGTTAGTTTAAATATATTCAAGTTATTCACTTGACAAAATTTCATTTCCTCAACAATAAATATTATTGTTGTATGCTGAGAATATATATTTTAAAAGTGATTAACCTAACGGTGAATCGATTTTAAACCAATTCACAACACGCGATGCACGTGCCCGTGACTCTTCTTCAAGTCACCGTGACCCCATATAACCATTTCGTAGTACAAAAATTCGATTTTCCCCTTCGCTCACTCTCTCCCTTTAATTTGCCATTGACATGATCGATCCACTTCATTCGCGAATTTCTCTCTCAATGCTCATGCAAATGAAACATCTGGTGTGCTTGTTATACAACACATTAATAGAGAGTAAAAATTCGTGGATGGTACCTTTAGCGCCAATCGGATAAAATAAACTAAAATACGAGAAATCGAATCTTTGACCTTTTGCTTTCACACATCGTAATTAAATATCAAAATAAAATTTCTAACCGCGTGATTATTCGCGCGTAAAACAACCTTGATCCACTCTAAAATAAAATGAATCAAAATTTATATATAACTCAAACATAGTTTGCATGTCTTTATAAACATGCACAAAATTTTCTCGTTCTAATAATTTTACGTGCCCTTTATAATATTTAATTTCATTTAAAAATTCCAGTTAAAACTCACTGACTAATTGTAATCCAAGCATGAGCATAAAACCCGTAATAATTGCAGCAAGCTGAAGTAATCCACTTTTATCATTAGCACGTTCTCTACCAAGAACTTCAAAGAAAACAACATATAGCAATGTTCCCGCTGCCATTCCTTGTAATATTGTTGGTGTTGCCCCCAAATTCTCGCTGTCATTATTAAAATATCCTAATGCAACGCCCAATATTATTCCAATTGGTGTTACCATTGAAAAAATTGATAAATAACCCAAAATTGTTCGTGTTGAAGCTCCTGTTACATAGAGCTCCATACCAACACAAAAAGCAATGACAAGTTTATGTGTGGCAATAGCTCCGGCAAGATAAACTACCGAGCTCAGTGATGGCTCTAAACCCACTGCCAGACCCTCGAATATTGCGTGAAAGGAGAGTGCAATGACCGCTAAAAGTCCACGCACTGATGTATCAGTATGATTGTGTGAATGTGATTTAACTGGTGGCGTTGGACGTATAACAAATCGATCGTCTTCACGACCAATATTTTCTGATGGTAATTCCAATGACGCTGACGATTGTATAAACACTGTTGGTATACCATTATTATCACATTTATTTATTTCATTGCGATTATTTGATGATTCTGATGATGTTTTAGCACTATCACGATCTTCATTTTCATATCTAAATCTTCCAATTTGCCATGAAGTTGGTGATGATGATGATTTTTTCATTGCTACTGTTGTAATTGTTGTTGTTGATGATGATACTGGCACTGCTTTATTACATCTACGTACAGAAACAGTTCTATAAAGTAAATCATCACTTGATTTTGTTTTATTTGCTATTGTTGCATGAACTATTTCTTCCACAAAATAAACAACGAAAAAACCAATGCAAAATAATAATTCAGCCATGCTTAATGTTCCAACTGCCATTAGTTGTCCATTTGATTGATGGCGTTCAACACTTTGTCGTACTTCAGGTGCCAAATGAAGAAATGTTGTGAAGAGCAATACACCACCGCCAAAACATAGCAGCAATGACGTTAGTAGACCCTGTAGTTTCAACATATAATTTATCGTCAATATCTTATGTCCATTGCAGCAATTTTATTTTTTTATTTAGGTTTTTTTTTTTTTTTCCTATTCTTTTTATATTAATATGTATATTATTTTTTTTAATCAAAACCGCAAGAGTTTCTTCGAGATCACTTTTTTATTTATTTATATACTTATATGTATATATTTTTTTATTTTCGTTTATATTTTTTGAGATATCAATACATATGTGTGTATATGGATTAGATTAGAAAGTTATATCTTGATTAAAATATATTGAAAACATCATCGAAGAAACTCACTGCGACTGATTTTTTTATTTATTTATTTTATTTATTTCTTTTCATATTAAATGATTTTTTGCGTACTTGCGCAGTATTTTCGATGGATGATGATGATGTTGGTGGCGATGAATTTAATGCTGCGGCTAAGGTACATTTTTGTTTCTTCCTGTATCGACAACGGCCAACAATTAATGGTAACATTCCCAATGTCAATGATCCCAATCCAAGAATAAACATTGCTGCAATTTTTGCTAACAATAATGTACCATGATTTGTTGCTCCATTTGATGACGCAGATAATTCTGGATTCTCCATTGTTTCGTTTATATTATTTACTTTTCTCTTTTATTTCTTCAATGTTTCACATTCAATGGTTAATGATTAACTGAGACACTCTGACCACGTTTGAATGATTATTAGTCGATATTATCACAAATATCTATCGCACATTCCCCTCTTTTAACTGATGAATTCGTTTATTTAAGTTGATAGTGGATATCGTATTGAATGTTTGAAATCTTCCAGCTACCGTTTTGTTATATGATGCCAAATCATCACTCACCCACAGTTATAACGAATGACAATATTACAAATGATACACGAGTACAACTAGCAGCACAGTGACTAATTAATTCTCCAATAACTCCAAGTAGAAAAATATATTTTCTTTTTTATCAGTTAATTTTTCATCACAGGCTATGTATTTTATTACACACACAACAAATATGATTCCATACATTTCCTTCCGTTCATTTATTATTTGTATTATTGATATCAGAAAAATACACTCGTTCAAACGGGGAAAAATAAATACATGTCGATATCTTCTTATCAACAAGAACGGTAAAATAAAAAAATTACATGGCACACCCGTGACGAATTATCATTACATTCGTTAAGTCGATCAAATATACATTATACTCAATATGTTTTGTTTCATTTGTTCAGCTATCAGGGACAATGCAAGTGTCGTCTCAATTATCAATAAAAATTAAAATACATTCTTCAAATATAAAATTATATTAATCCACCCCATTAACAATCTCACATTCATTACACTAATTCACAAATGACATTTTAATATTTAATATTTTTTCTTGTCAATGATCACTCATTTAAAAAAATTTATCAATTATTTATATTTTTTTCTCTTTTTATTATTATTCTACCACGTGCTAATGATTCTTCATCTCTCAATTGTAATAATAAGGTCGAGGTCATGAATTATTGTATTAAAATTTAATTTTATTTCTCTTCTATTTTCAGATCAACTACGCCCGGGAATCCCGTCATTAAATTTATGAATTGTTTGTCACGAGTTGACCGGCAACAACGTCACAAGTCCCATCGCGAGAGAGTGTGACAAACCTCGTCCTCGCGATGAAGCCAACTGAACACTCCTGAATATATATTCAAGAAGAGGAGGAAGGGGGAGACCCCTCATCATTACAAGCAATCCCCCTCGCTCGTCTTACGTCGCAATGTACCTCCATCGTTTCTGTATACTCTCCCTCCTCTTGACTGTTTCGTTCTTATACAACAAATTATTTCTCTTCACTCACTCATTTTCTAATTTATTTACATGCATGTTTATTCTTTTTATCCTTTACCAACTATTGTAAATTTCTCCCCTTTGTCTCCTCTTTAATCATCACTCATTGAATTAAGAATCAACCTCCTTTTCTCAATAACAATTTCAACTAAATTTATTATTCTGTGGTCATACATATACCTCCATTGATATTAAGTTATATAGATCTGTTACAACTAGTACCATTGTTCATACAAGCGAAATGTATATACATGTGTATTGTGTGTTTTACTAGTATGTACCATCTAATCGTAATGTAGCAAGAGATATTCAATGAGTGAGAGCATGAAAGACCGAGAGTAGTCGCAATATCAAAATGTCAACGTTGCAGCTCGTTATTCGGTCACTTCCGACGGATATGCTACACCGGAAATTTCACATATATTTATTGTCTAGCTACACATTATATGTGCTTGACAAATTATCATTGGACAATTATTAATGATTGAACCGAAAAAGGACAAATTTTTAATAATTCGCCAAATTGATATTTTTCATTTGTTTATTTTTTGTTTGTTTTGTACGTTGGGGAATAATTCGTGTTGAATTAGCGAATTAATATGTACAAGAGTTGATAGTGAAAGGCAAAAAAAATTATTTTATTAATGAGATGGGTAATAAATAATACTCACTGATTATTTGTAGACCAAACATCAGTAAGAAACCGATGAAAATTGATAAATATTGATGAAGACCATCTCTATTGTGATGTAAAATCTCGAAGAAAACGACGTAGAGTAATGTGCCTGTTGCGATTCCCTGAAGGAGAAAAAAAAAAATGAGAGTATTAATTAATTGAATTTTTTTTTTTTTTAGTTTTATTTTGTTGATTAATATGTTGAAATATTACCTGGAGTATTACTGGAAGCGGTCCACTGGCGGCTGTGCTTTCACCACCAACTAAAATCATACCGATACCAATTCCCAGTGGTGAAACAACTGCAAATGTACACACATAAATGATACTGAGACATTGATGAGTTCTTGATGCAACTAATTCGACGCCAATGCAAAATGCAATGACAAATTTATGGGCAGCGACTGCAGCAAACATATACCTAAACAGAATTACATAATTATATTTATGAAGTGAGATCTACATATACACGCATGAATAATTTTTATTTTTATTCTGCTGATGAATAAATTTAATTGAAAGAATATTAATGTAGAGAAAATTTATTTTACCATACGGCGTCGGGTGAACTTTCAAGACCAATTGCAAGTCCCTCAAAACATTCATGCACAGATAATCCAAGAACTATTAGCAGACCTCGCAGAGAACTTATCACAAAATCATGATGATTGTCTGTTGTAACTGTTGGTAAATGCGTATGACCGTGACCGTAACTAAAAAGTTCAAATTAATTCATTCAAGTGATGAAAAATTATTTAATGATTATAAAATTATTATTTTTCCGTTGTTTTCTCATAAATGTTTTATATATTAAGATTAATATTTATTTACCCATGAGAGTGTCCATGAGAGTGTACATTTCCTTGACACACCTGACCATTCTCCATCAATTCATTTGTACTTCGATTAACATCTTTCTTCTCAACGTTCTCCACCATTGATTCACGATGTCTCAATTTTGTATGAACTATCTCCTCCACCAAGTACATGATAAAAAATCTGTAAATATAAAGATATTAAATACACAATCAATTTAATATTTAATTGATTATCTAATGAAAAATATTTTTTGGACTTTCGAACAACCGAAAGGTGCATATTTAATGTTTATCATTTCTGATAAACAGGATCTCATTACATCATTTTAAAATGAATATAATATACAGTATCACAACTGTAATTTAACATTTATAAATATAAAATGAAGAGAAAAAAATAATTAATATGAATAATATAAAATTTCCCAAGAAGAGAAATCTCAATGGCATTGAAAATTTTATGGACACATACCCAAAGCATACAAAAACTTCAGCAAGAGGAAATTTCAAATGTGGTAAACGACCATCTTCCACAAGTGCTTCAACATTTTCCGTCACTTCTGGCAGCATATGAATAAAAGTAGTGCAAAATAATACACCACCACCAAATCCTAAAAGCATTCCAACAACTTTCGACGATCTAAATTGACAATTAAAAAAACAAAAACATTTTTAATTTAATATATTTATACATAAATAATTTTTGTGTTTTTTTATTTTTTTCAGATTCAAGGGCATTTATATTATTGATGGTGATATTTTTCTTACCTTGAATTTGAAGATTTATCTGTTGCTGTCCATTTTAAACATTTTCCCAATTGAAGAGGAATTACACCCATACAAATACTGACCATACACAATACAACCATTGTCACAGCTTTCGCTGTAAGAATTGCTGTTGGATCATGATTATGCTCATCATCATGATTAATTCCATCGGGAGTTATTCTATTTTCAATATGTTCAGAATGGAGCGCCATGGCTTTGCTTCTTTACTGATGTGCTTGCGGTAATTCACTGAAACTGAAATTTCATCAGCAATCGTTAATGATGCTCTATCGTAATGACTGAAATATTCTATTTATATATAACTATATGTATACATATCTATAGATAAGATTGAGCTGTAAGGCAAACGGTAATGATCGCATTCAGTTTTAATGCGATACAAAAATATTTTTGTTTATTTTTCCTAACTATGAATTCAAATTATAACCAATATAATATGGAATTTATTTTTATTTAATGACTATGTATAACATTAACTAATGTTTGTCATAAACGTGTAATGCTTACACAGATGTTAACAATGAGAATTTGTAAATTATTTTTTTTTTTATTTAATTTAAAATATTTTTATCGCTGGCAGACATTAATACAAATTTTTTTTTGAATTCCAATGATGAAAGTACACAGCTGAATTAACATTGGCTATGAAATGATAATTTTCATAACTGTATTATCAGTTATATTTAATTTTTAAAAATTATTTAATATTAAACAATTTATTGAGAGTTGATGAAAGTATAGAAATAAATATATAATAAAACTTTAATTGCTCTGGGAAAATGACCATAATGTAGTACGAAAGAAAACATAATGTCAATGTAAAAATATTCAGATACATTTATTCTAAAGGATTATAAAGAGAAAGAGAGTATATTATATTATAAATAGTGACAGTGCGCCGAAGAGGAAGAAATAATAAATGCGAATAAATGAAATTGGTATGTCTGTCAGTCAAGTATATATATTTTAATATAGTAAAATGTATAAATCAACGTGGGTAGTGTAAGTACATTCATCCTGCCCGCTTGTGTATAATTAAATTGTGAAGAAGAAAAAGAAAAAAAAAAAAATTGCAATAAATAATATAATGCTATATTTATATATAGATATTTATTTATATATAAATAATCTATCCTTGAGAATTGATACACTTTCGATTTAAAATATTCATCTCACCTTGTCCTTGTTATATTCAGTGAAAGAAAATATTAAAACAAAAATAGTAATTGAAATAATTTTTATATTTATTTTTTATTATATATTTCTTTTTATTTTTAAATTTTTATTATTGAATTTATGCGCGGCAAAATTATTTAATTTGAATTATCCTGTGCATTTCACTTATTGGATATCAACTAACACTGCCCGTGACACAGTCAGATATATATACTGTGGTATCATCTTTAAATCTTTTTATAATCATCGACAACAGAGAGATAACAAAAAGTGAAGTGTATATAATATATAACATATAGGTGCGGGTGGTAACGACATTTGCGTTGAGTATACTTGATAAATAAAAATCAAAAGTGTATTTTAAATTTTTTACAAAAGATTGTATATTAATTTTATGACTTTATAGAATAATTAATTTAATATAATTAATTACAAAACCGTTTGATTTTTAATTTTTAAATAATTTTTTAATTTTGTTTAATATAATTTAACTTTTAATTTGTCATTGGCCTAATTATATCTTAGAAAAAAAAAAATATAAACATAATATATTAATATAAAAATATATTGTATATTAGTTATATGAATTATTAAGAATTTTATTTTTATAATTGGGTTTTTTTTTTTTTTTTTCTAAAGTTTAAAGAATAGAATTCTCTTCTATTGACTTAAGGTCATGATGCTCAATCGCTGATGCTGCAAAGGCCATTTTATTTTAATACATTCTCCTATTGATGTACGTATACATGTGTGATTTAATGCTATTATTATTACTAATACTATTATACTTTGAGCCATGCACTAATACAGAAATACATGTGTTTATATATGTATATATATGATGTATATAGTGAAAGTATTTGAAAAAGGAGGGAATATTTAGCGAGGGGGAAGTTGCTGGTTACTTCCATGAAAAATTTTTGTTGTTCAAGGCAAAAGTTGAATGTATATATGTATAACTAAGACAAAAAAGTGGATTCTGGTTTTTACGTTTAATTGGTGCGGTTCAACAATTATTTAACAAGCCAAGAGAATCGAAAAAAAAATTAAAAAAAAAATATTTTTTATTTATTTATTTATTTTTCTTTTTGTTTTTTTTTTTTTGTTTTTTCGATTCAGATAATTTTTTTTTATTTTATATTATAAATTATAACGGTAGATTTATAATAATAAAATGAATATAACCTTTACTATTATTATCTTAATTTAATTTAATTTAATTTTTTATTTTTTTAGATTATTTTTCAATGATAAAAATATCTCCCGCAAAGATTGATTAAAATTAGAGTTATGTCACATCAAGAGTGCAATTTTAAATGCACATTTAGCCAGGAATATTATCTGTTTATACATTTCACTTTATATCACTTGTTTAAAATCAAAAAAAAAAAATAAATGAATGATGTCAATTAATGATCTTGACAAATAAATAAATCACTATATCGATTGTTCCAGATGGACAAAACAGACTTTGGATATTTATCGAAAATTGATATTATAAATTATTGTATCATAATATTCTAGAACTCATGCAATGTGATTATTTATTGGACTCGAGTATTAAAAAAATAATAAAATTATTTATCAGTTAATGATATATAGCATCTTATTCTTTTGTTGGATGGCTCGAAAAAAAAAAAAAGACATTTATAATATTACATATTTGATGTCAGACCGATTCACACGTGTTAGTCAAATAAGAAAATTTTAAATCATCTCTTGTGTTCACTTTATTTAACATTATTTAATCATCGTTTGATAAAAATAAAAATTTATTATTTATATTACATATTTAAACGAGGCTTAATAAAATAGATAAATTGTTCATAAAGTCAAAAATATATATATACACACGAATTTATGTAACATTCCTTCTTTAAATATTTATTTAAAATTTCGTCAAGGTGTAATTTTATTTTTTTTGTCACATTGCAATTTTTTTATATGAAATAAATATGAAACAAAAAATTACATAATACACGAAACATTATCTTTAACATAATTTGTATTATAATGTCATGTTGTGTATTTTTTTTTTTTATTTCTAAATAATAGTTTGGTATCTTCTGCAAAAGTGATTTTAACACTGTTGTTGATTCGTTCACGTGTCATTAAATTATTTGACGTAAAAAAAAAAATAATAATGATTTACAAATAAATTTAATAGCATGTATTAAAATTATCTACATAATAAGTGATATAAGAATACTGCATTCCATAAGCAGAATATAAGGAAAAAAAAATTACAAAGAAAAAACGATGAAGAATATATAATTCATTTGTTTATAATTCCTAACGAAAAATAATTAATTTCCTTTCCTATTTAATTGCGCATCATTGCGGCGGCACTTTGTATATGTTATTTAAATACAATGATGATGATGATGATGATGATAATATTCAGATGATTTAAAAGAGAACTAATATTAATTATCTATTCATTTGTCGAAATATTATATACACGAGAGAAATATGAAAAGTGTGTGCTTGTGGGCGACCCACGTGTCTTCATGATTGAAAATAAATACGCGTGCAAAGCATAAAAATTACCGACATAAATAAAAATGAACTCATACAAATATTCCATACATTGACAATGTAAAAAAAAAAAATACCAACTGATTATTGTTAGCATACATCATGGATTCACAAAAAAATAATAAAATAAATAAATTTCCAAGAAATATTCTTTCTAGCTATGCAATAAAAATATCAATGGATTCACACACAGCAAATAAAATTAATTTAATAAATTAAAATATAATATTTAAATTTAAATTAATTTTTTCATTTGAATTTATCATTTGTTTTATTATTTAAATTTAAAATTGAGTAATAAAATTGTGTTTGAGATATTATGCTAAAGCTATTTTGAATATTTAAATAAAGATGTATATTTAATTTATTAAGGTACTTCCCCATGACTCATTGCAATATATGAATGGTGTAAACAAAATTTTCTAAAATCTTTTTGGCTATTCACTCTGTTGTATTAATAATTATTAAATATACATATGAATGAATACAATAATATATAATTATATTACTTCAATAGAATATTATAAATTCTCACTGATATATCATTTGTGTTTAAGATACAAAAGTCAACTGAATATATTCCTGATGATTTATATGAAAGAGTTACAAATGATTGCAGCCTACTAGTATGTATTCAAAAATATACATCAGCACGTCCGTTCGTCTGGGGATTCACTGGATATACGAATAAATATATATGTATATAATAAAATAGATGTATGTGTAGGCGCGAATAAAGATTCACTGACTGCATTTGCACGAATTGAGCACATCGAAAGTTAAATTATATATTTAAAAGAAACTGAAAATAGAAGAAAAAAAATAAACGAAATAAAAAAAAAAAAAATTTATCAATAGAGATTTAGTTATAATAAAGTATAATTAATTATATTCCAGCTATAAATTTTATCAGGTAAAACAAAAAAAGAATCCCCGTCAATAAATAAAATAAACAATATTAAAAATAATTTTATTTTTTTTTTCATTTCATTTTAAACTTATTAAATAAATTACTGTATTATTTTTAACTTTAATTATTTAAAAAAAAATTTTGTATACACTACGATAATATTTTCGTAATTCAAATTGTATTTGCTCGTAATAATAATAATAATTATTAATAATAATAATACAAAGATATATTATTTAAAAGTTTATAAATGAAAAAAAAATTTTTTTTTTTTAGATGATGCAAAAAAATACTCACTCACGTGTTGCAATATAAACTGATGAAAATGGAGAAAAATAAATGATAATATTTATTGGACAATGTGTCCTTGAAGACGTAAAATAAATCACAACAATAAAATTTATAGTAAAATAAATATTAAAGTGTTTATACTGCACTGGGAGTAAAATGTTTTCGAAGGGACATTTATAAAGTAAAGTTTGAACGTGAAGATTTGACGCCACAGAGAAGAATAAACGCAGCCCAGCATCGACTGTTGTACGAGTATAGAAGAGTAAAAGAGCCTTCGTTTCTTACCTTTCCACCAGGAATTCCCCCGTTCAGTATATAAATGCAATGGGCTCTAAGAGAGACCAATTGGCTTTGGTTCACCCTGGATTTTTCCCCACTCGTATACCTAGCGCCAATTCCTTTCCTCGTTGAATAAACATTCTACTTTGCACCATAACTACAACCTATAGGTACATAATAAAAGTATATAATATACTTGTTATATACCTGCCTTATGTATTTACTTAAATAAATAAAATACTCTACATAAAATTTTAATTTATAAAGCTTCATCATTTTATGGCAATCAATAATTTATTTTCATTACATTTTCATATTTATATTTGAATAGTAAATAATATTTATATATTTATATTTTATATATACATACAATTTTATATGTATTTGTATTTGAATAAATGATAAAATTCTGACTTGTATCATTTGCAGTGTAAATTATTTATCATATATTGTCTTGAAAATAAATCTTTTATTTTTCTTTTCAACATTAGAATAATTATTCTTATATTTATGTATTATTATTTTCATTGTATTATGTATATAATTATTTTAGTTTTACTTCTGGTAAGGTGTTATCATTATTTATTTACGAATTAATTCAAAATTTTATTTCTGCACTTATATTATCGAAATAATAAATAAATAAAAAAGAAAAATATTGATAAAAAAATTTTTTAAAAAAAATTACAATCAATTTATATTTTGCATCTGATTATTTATATCTCAACGGGGATTAATTTATTATTAATCTTTAAAGACTAATTTTTGTTCTCGAGTGTTTATCGATTAAATTCGAGTAAACTTGTTATTCAATTCAAATCATATGAAAGGTCGATACGAATATATCGATCTTGTTTTCTTTCTTCTTCTTCTTCTTTTTTTTTTTCTTATTATTTTTAATAATTAATTTATTTATTATATTGTCAGATATTGTTTGAATATTCTGATGTTAAATAAAAAATTTTTAATTTCCTTATTTAATCAACAAATATTTCAGTTTAAATATTATGTATATTTATTTATTTTTTATTTTTTATTTTTACCTTGAATCCTCATTATTTATTTACAACAAAACGTGTCCTATCAGCAAAAAATATTACGTTAATCTCACATATGTAACTATAAACATTCATGTAGGTATATGTTTAAACATTTATATATTTATATATATATATTATACAAGAAAATAAAGTGTTGACAGAAAATTTTAAACATTTCATAAATGTCTCATTATTTTCATTTCTTTTATTTGAATAAAATAAAAATTTGTCATTATAGAAATTAAAATAAACATTCCAACGATATGAAGTCTAGTGCACATGGACGAGAATTAATTTTAAATTTTTCGATTGAAGTAAAGTAAAAAAAAAAAAAGTCTGTAAATATAAGTCTATTCTACAAATATAAATAACTGATAAGAATATTCACGATAACTAATATAATTACTGCAGTCTTTTTTACACAATACAAAATATATAAATATAAATATACATATTCACGTATAAACATTGGTAAAATAATTTTTTTACTTATTACTTCAATGTCGATTTATTTAAATGAAAATAAAAAGAAGTAGTATAAATATAAATAAAATATTATATTTATATTTTTTCTATGTTTAACAATTGTTGTTGGGAGTGTTTGTACTTGTGAAAAGGGCAAATGGAAACGAGATAAAGACTAAGAGCGTGTGATTATATTTATTTTTTTTTATATATACGTGAATAAATATAAATAAATAAATTTATGCAATAATTCTATTTGTTTTTTTTTTTGTTTGCACTGAACCACTCCCATGATATTTATTTAAGACAAGAAAATCTCATGGTGTATTGAAGTTTGAAATTTAATCGAATAAATATTTATTCGCTTTTTATTATTTTTAATTTTATTACTTATTTATTATTATCAATTGTTTTAAATAAAATACAGGGGAATTAATATAATTAATGTGATGTTAAACTGGGATTCCTAAAGGCCAATGAAAAATTTTCCGCATCGTTGTATATAAATATTTAAATTGTTTATAAATGTATATCTATGTGGGAAGTCACAGTTTTACTGTTAATAATTATTTCCTCATTTATTTATTATTATATACACTTGTATGATATGATTGTGGATATAGACACGTCATTATTCATTAATTTTACTGTTAAATAATATAAATGTTTAGATTTATAAATATATTTGATATTAATTATCCTGAAAATTGTCGTAATTTATTTTTTTAGATTTTTTTTTTTTTTTTTTTTTTAGTAAGAATATATAATAATAAAATAAACAATTGAACCAGGAAGTCAGGATTATTTATTTCAGTTTGCAACAGTATTTTTATTTTTTATAATAATTCATCATGTACTTTCTATACAATTAAATAAATGGGAAAAAAAAAATGAGCAAAAATATTATTTGTAATTTTAAAGAAAATAAATGACAATGTTATAAAAGTCATGAAATTATTTATGTTTTTATCACGCAACAGTTGTCAATATTATAACTAAAATTATTTCATTTGTTGTAAAATAACCACGGTAGTTTTATAAAATATTTATAAATATATATATATTTATATATAATATTAAATAAAAAAATTTATTCTTAGTATGGTCATGGTTGATAAATTATTTAGTTGTTTAGTGCAATGTCTCATGCATCATCACTTTTAAGTACATCTGTATATAATTATAAATAAATATAATAACTTTCACGATGAAATATATTTTTATATTTTTCTCAATTTAACTTTTTAAATAATAAAACATTTCGTAATAATGAACATTGTCCAGAAGAAATAAGTTTAATAAAATTATTTAAGTTAATTTATACTGTGAATTTTATTAGTAAAAATAAAATAAGTTTTTTTTTTTTTTGAGGAATTTATTTTTAATTTGAATTGAATATTAATACTGATATTTTTTTATAGGCCAAGGAGTTTAATTCAAACTGTGATAATTATTTGTTACTATGCTAATAAGTGTGCTTTCAAGATATTTAATTATCGATTAAGCTCAGCTTTATAAAGTTATACTGATAATTTATTGTATTATATTATCATAGATTTGAAAAAGCCGCATAACTTTAAACGATTAAAGTCACTCCATCTGTGTTTATTTATTTCAAACATTCAAAAAATAATAATAATTATACATCAGCTGCAATCTTATTTAACAACAGTTGGTTAAATTAATTTTTAAATTAAATTTATACATCAATTAAATATAAATATATAAATATACTTGAAAAAAACAAAAATTCGTCAGTTTAAAACAAATTTAAAATACAAAAAATTGATTTAATTACCTAAACAAATGATTAAATATTTAAATTATTGATTTGTAAATTTTATTATAAAGTAAACAAACAGAAATGTAGTATATAAATTTATTTTAAATATAAATTTGAAAAGTATTTATATTTTTTAACCTCAAATATTTCTATTTTTTTCATTCTTTTTATGATAACTTTTTTTTTTTAATATATTTAATTTAAATATACAAAGTTACTTTAATAAAGAATAAAAAATAATACTCAATAGATTTATGTTGATGATTCTCTGTCGCTTGGTAGAAGTATCCGCGTGGCAGGTAAATCCGATGATAACCGAAAATCACCGAATGTCGTCGAATAACACGATTTAGATTCCAGACACCAGCAGTTGAGCGCGGATCCTCGTGCCGCTCGTTCCACGGATAAATACGTCATCAAAGAAGAGAGAAAAAACAGAAAAAAAAACCGATTTTTTAAGTGTCAATTATGTGAGTACATACGTTTTATTATTTATTCTAAAATAAAATTTTATCCATATTTAAATTTAATATTCAAATAATTTATTCACAATTCTTAAAAAAGTTTGTTGACAATTGTACTGTGGCACCTGTGACGATATAATACCGTCAAGGACAACGGAAACGCCGATATTGAAAGCTACACACAATGACAAATTTTTTAGAGAATAAAAAATCCAAAAATTTTACAATAGAAAAAAATTATTTCAATATTTTTTACCTTATCGCATTGAGCAATTTTTTTTCTTTTTTTTTTTCTTTCCTTCACTTAATTATGAATAATATTTAAAAATTTTTATTTATCGATTTATTTTATTCGAGTTTGTATTAATTAATACAATGAATAAATTAAAAATAAATATTTTGATGGTTGTTTAAAGACAACAATGGAATTAATTAACGAATAATACATTTTTTATACGACCTATATTTCCTCATTTATGACGATATTTGTATGTATAAAACGATTGTGTTCAAGTGGCCGCTGGATTAATTACGTTACAATGAATTCAGTAGTGTGTGTGTGTGTGTGTGCGTTTATATAGCCACGTAGAATCAACTACAACTTTGTTATTGAGGTCTTTTTATTTTATCACACAACAATATGTTTAAATTGTTACGACGATAATCACGATAATAAAAATGACAAATTTTTTCCTTTCTTCACAATTTAAATTTTCTTCATTTTTAAAAATAATAATCTGATAAACAATTACATCCACACAATAAGACCCCTAACTTCCCGTTTCAATTGTCATTCAAATCGTTAATTCATCACTTTCATTATCATCATCATCATCATCATTCTCATGATATAAAGATAGATTATAATATTTTTTTACATTTGCTGACAAAACATTTTCATCAAAGCACTAAAAATAAACTGTAAACCAATATTTAATTTAATATTATAACTCTCTATAATTAAAATTAATTCAAATATTAAATTTCAATCATTGTCAGAAGTATTAAAATATTTTCATTCATTAAAATTAATAAATTTAATGAGGCATCAAAAGTTTGATAAATCGTGAAAAAAAAAAAATAATGACTCACAAAAAATTCTTTTCTTTTTTATTATTTATATTTATATTCTGACTTCAGTCACTTTTGTGACACACATGAATATTATTTTACTTTTGTGTTTATCAGGTGTTAAATAATTACAAATTAAAAATTAAAAATAAATAGCCATTTTCATTATTTACAATTATATTTTATTTTCACTCGCAAAATGAAAAAACTTTCATTTATATCAATTCCGTTATTTTAATAACAGTCTCGAAAGTAAGAGCAAAAGCGTATCATCACTTGTCTATTTGTAAAATAAAAAAAATAAAAGATATTTAATTGATCTCTATACCCACAATTTTATTTTAGTAAATAAAAAAAAAATATATATTAATTAAATATATATAAAATGCTTGTCTCTCGCTTTTATTACCTCACTGTAGAGTCAACATATATATATATTCTATATACACACATACACATTATATGTCTATACAACATATTTTATATATACGACATGCGAGCTCGTCTTATCGCACAGAGTACAGCAGTCAAACGACAAATGTACAGGTGCACAGAGGTCTTATTCATATATATTATAATAAGACATAGTTATAATATAACATATATATGTATAATAATACATACGTATATGTATATATAGATAGATATATATATGTGTATAACATTGTGCTTGTGTGATATATAAAAATTTAATTTATTTCAATTCAATTATTAATTATTCATAAATAATTATATATTTTTTTTTATTTCTTTTTCATTATTTTATTTTTATTTTTTATTATTTCGACAAATATTTTGGTCGTTTATTTTATTAATTATATATACAATTTCCTTCCTTTTGTCCACCGGAAACTACATTCTATAAATTTCAATCAGTTTTATCAATGTGAATAATAAAAAATAAAAGTTTTATTGTTCATATTTTGCAAATTTGTCTTTATGTAAAATTTTTTTTAAATGATTTATTAATTTACAGTGAAATTGAAATAAATAATTAATATTTATATATACATATATATATCACTGGTTTGTTGTAAAAACTATTGAGTAGAAAAATTGTTTTTATTGTTTACAAACACGCACAAAAAGGAATATATTTTGTATATTTTTTTTTTTTATTGCTTGGGTAAAATTATTTTATGATCAGTCATTTAATTCTAGTAACGCTCTCCCTTGCACAATATACGTGCGAATTAATTGTTACACTTTCATTCTCATTGCACGGATTCTTATTGTCTTTCATTAGCGTGGAATGAAAAAAAAAAAAAAAAGTTGTGTATAATAAATTAAAAAAAATAAATAAATACTTTTATACTCTCTCGCGATAAATAAATAAACAATTTATTGACACATATAATAAATATATTTTATAATCAATTATTAAATCATATTTTTAATTTTGTCAAATTTATTTAATTGCATATTAAAACACAGATAAATAAATTTCACTTTGACAATTAAATTTTAATTATTTCTCATGTCGTCATATTATTATGAAACAATTTCCACCACAATTAACGCAATAATATCCTTCAGTATTATCTACAATTACAGAATAAATAAAATATATAAATAAATAATACACACAGGTAAATTTAAAAAAAATATATTCTCTAAAATATCAATTGATAAAAATACATTTTTAATAGTTATAATTTAATATTATTAATAGATTAATATTTTATTATTTTTATATAGTTTATGTATCTATATAAAACCGCAAATATTTTATAAACTATCGGTATATAACTTTTGTAAATATATACAAACGTTTTTTTATATTATAAGCAACGTGAAACTTCACGCAAGATCAATTTACCTACACCGTAAAATCATTATTGTTTATAAAAGAAAAAAAAATATATATATAACCAATACATCATTACAATCGTCATAGCTATCGTTTACATATGTACACATACCCCTCAATATATATAAAATAAAATATACATAAATACTTTTACGTAAAACACACAAACTAATGACGCAAATAAAATTATTCACCTTGTGAGAATTGTTAAAGATAAAAATAAGTTGGGCTTCATACTTTTATATATCATAGATTTATACATATAGTACATATGTATCGTACTATTCTTTAACCGTACATGCGTGTATGTACATACACACATAGAGTGCATAATAAACAAAACTAGATTGAATATAAAAAAAAAAAAAAGAAGAAGAAAAAAAAAATACAAAAAAATAATTCTAAAGAATTTATTTCCTCAGGGCTTCAATTGTTTCACTTTGATAAATTATATAACTAGTTTATATAGAGTTTGATGACTAATACAAGCTATAAATATCATAAATAATTATTTAATCTATCGAAGGTCAACGATATGAGTATTAACAATATGAACGCATGGAGAAAATAATTTATAATTCAGTAATAATACTGTCTATGTGTAGATTTACGCAGCTTGTATGCATATAATACATGTTATGGATTATTATATACTTACATATATGTATGTATATAGGTATCTTTTGTATTATCAATGTGTCATAGAGATCTATAGGTTCATCCCACGCTTCATTCAATCTGACAAATCTGACCATGAACGTGCGATAGAAGAGAAGGTTGTAACCAATTAATATATATTGAATGATAGTTAATTTTAAATTGATGAAAATTCAGCTGTAACTCATGATATATAACATTTAAATATATAAATATTAGATATATGTATGTATATTGGTGAAAGAAATAGTTTGTTATGTTGTAAAAAATTTAATTTAAAAGAAAAAAATTTTTTATCTTCGATTTTTTCCGATTGATATTATTTCATTTATTTATTTTTTTTTTTTATTATGACCTCATTTAATTATCTCACACGATTAAAATCATAATTTCTCTCTATGGAATATTTCTATTTTTTATATAACATCAATTTAATGTGACATTGTATATTGTATTTATATTTATTAGGGTGTGTTATTTTTAGACAACTTTTTTTTTTTTATTAGAAAAATAATAGGCTGGAAACTTACTTTATTTATTGTCTTAAAAATTATTTGTTTATATCGGAAAACTAGTATTAGTGTGCTACTATTTTTGTAAAGATAGAAAAAACAACAATACGTGTCAGATATATTTTTTTTTTCTTTGTTTTATTTTCTGTAAAAAAAATTATTTATAATTTATGTTTAATGAATTTTATTATTATTTCAATAAAGATATAGATATTATGATATCTAAATAAAATTAAGCAATGTTACTAAAATTATTGAAATATTTTTTTATTATAATAATAAAGTTATTAGTATTGATTTGATGATAAAAAAGTTGAAATTTTATACATTTGTAACTTTGGGTTTGAATATCTTTAAAATGGCTGTCTCTATGAAAAAAGTATAAGAGACCTTTTTTGTAGAGCGTTTAATTCCCTACAAAAATATGCTATGAACTTATTTTTATGATGCGCAAATACCGAGCTACAAAAATCAACAAAAAAAAAAAAATCTTGTTTCCCCTGTTATTTAAATTAAAAAAACGAAAATAACTCAGACCCACCTCTAAATATTAAAATTAAGAGCTCCACTTGCTTGATAAATAAAAAACAATTGCCTAAAAATGGCACACCCTAATACACATATACATATAAAAGAAAAATTTATTAATCTCTTAAATCTCTAAAAGTAAAAGTTGTGAGCTTTCTACCTATACATATTTCATTATTATTTTCATCTTCTTCGCTCCAGCTTTTCTCTCTTTACACTCGTGACGGGTCGTTGTCCTCGCGGTTTATCGTCTAAGGATCCCTGCACTTTAAAATACAATGCTCACATATAAATAATAATAATAACAACAACAACCACCAGGACCTTTAAAAAATAAAAAAAAATTTTTTTCATTTCAACGCTACACAATTAAAAATTTCTCTCCACTCAATTTATTTTTCTTTATTGTCAAACTCTTTTTTTTTTTTTTTTATTTTTCCTTCCGGTTTGTCTACAATTCTCTTTCTTCATAAACAATCTCCCAATGTAAAAAATTCATATACATATATTATTTTACGCATTCATGCAATCCACAATGTCGACGTACTCGAAGCGCGACCATGACTGCGTCAATGCTCCACACACCATAATTTTCATGTATATATATTTATATGTATGCGTTAACCGATGATGTTGGGTGCGCAATGATAATGGTGTTATACGCATTTGGTGCGTGATAGTAAAAAAATATAAATAAACAGGGCGCGAGCGCATTCACTACTACACGGTAACTGCCCGGTTTGAGTTCAGTGGCCGTGACCGGTGGAGAGACTTGCACCTCTTACTTTCTCGCTGACTAACGAATCGAGACGTAATATTATGTATATAATACTCGCAAAGCAACAGCAATATAGTAACAGCAGTAGCCACATAATCACAATCGACCATTAATGTCAACAACAAATAAATATATCAGAAACAATATTTTTGTCAAAGTCACCTTTATATATTTAAAATTTTAATTGTAAGCAAGATATTATTGAACTTTACATAGAGTTTAAGCCATGAGAATTGATGCTAAACTCGGCTGATGAATAAGAAATTATATAAAAAAAAAAAAGAAAAAAAAATTTGGTAAATGAGGGAAATGTAAAAATTTACTTGATTTATTTATTTATAAATAAATATATAACAAGCGGAACTGTGTTGCAGGTTTAGTTATAATCATCGATGCGTGTCTCCCTCTTTCTCACCTCGCCCATTTTACTTCCTGTTTTACTATTTCCACCTGTTTTTTTATTTTTTTTTTTTTGAATTATATTATATTGATTATGTAATAAAAATTATATTTTATATTTATTTCAATATTTATTATAATTCTATTCGATTGATTATTCTCTCATGGTATAAAAAATGGCGCTTATATACTATTAAAGATTTATCTTGGTTCATGTATATACAAGTATACATATAATAATAAAAATAAATAGACAGGAAAGTATTGAGAAAAAAAAAATGTCATTGCCATGGGCACGCGATTTGTTGTTTTGTTATATGTTTTATCGTAGTACATAGTTCCGGACAATGTGAACGAAAATATATATCTCGCACAACAGCTGGTAGTTTATACGGCTACTCGACGACTACGATGGTTAAAATGAAAGAAAGATGTAAGAAAAAAAAAATGATGAGAGGAAAAAAAAAAAAATAAATAAGAATAAGGTGAACGAACTGACGTTGAACAAAATCTTTTCCCCGCTTTTTCCTTTTAGTTATCTTTTCTTCCTTTACTTTTTTATTTTATTTTATTTTTTTAACGTTCTTCCGGGTAGATGATCGTCTTGCATCTTATGCCTCACTTATTTCTAGATTATACAACCAATTCAAACGCATATATAATTTTCTAAATAATATATTCATATGTATAAATGTTGGATATATAAGAAGAAAATATTTAATTATTTGAATATATTATTTTTATAGCTGATTATTTTTACTGGGCCACTAGTTACAGTTGTTTTAAAAATAAAAATCTTTAAATGATAAAATTAAGTCGTTGTCAAATCAACATGCAAGGAGAATGGGAGTTCAATGTGTTATTTGCTTGGGGCTTTTTACCGTTAGTCAAGATCTTTAACGGGAGATGCAAAGACGAAGAGGATTAAAAAATACGACGAGGTAGAAAATAAAGAATTATTTAATAGTTTATATATACATATATCTGTATAACATGACGAATAAGAAATTTATTTTTTTTCTTTTGGTAAATAATAATTAAGTGAATGAAAAAAAATAAAATAGAGAAAATAATATAAAAGTAAATTTTATTATTTTTAATATTTTACTTTTATTTTTTCTCTTTTTAAAATATTTTATTTTTTTATTCATTTTCACGTGTAGGCTTATTTTTTATATATAATTCACATTATGCCATCAAGCTGTATAATATTATCTTGATTCTAACTGGAACATGGAGCTCTAATATGTCAAAAGTTCACGATCGTGAATGTGAAATCGTTCTAATATAATTAAATATTAAATAACAAAAGATATAGTAAAGTATAATGCAATATAGAATATTTATTTATTTATTTATTTATTGAGTTATTTATCCTGTGTGTTAATTGAGGTGAGATATAATTTTCACATATGACAATGAGTCAACGTAAAATATATATATTTTATCACGATTATAAATGCGTCTAGATAAGCAAGAAAAATGGATAATATTTATTATCTCTTTTTTTTTTTTTTTGTATTTCATTCTCATAACATTTTTTTATCTCTCCACAATACATTATTTCATGTTATATGCTAATAACCTTCTTCAATATAAATCAACCTTGGCAATCTTTTACTATACCTCGATGAAAAAAAAAAAAAAAGTATGAAAATAAGCCAACAATATTTAAATCCCATTGATCGTCCGACACTTTTACTGCTTCCTTATACTTGTATATTCATCTATATATGAAACCTCAAAGAATTCTTATATTATTTTCATACGTATATATATGTAAATATATTAATTTATGCCAGTGAAAATATTCACTTGTGATAATTAAATAAATTAATTAATATTGATTTATTTATAAATGTAATTTTAATTATTTTTTATATTTGTTCTTTATTATTTTTGCAGAATTTATATGACAATGGAGAATCAGCAGGTTTGGGTGCGTGACCCAAAGGAGGGTTTTATTATTGGAAAATTTGCTGACATGGTTGATGGTGATGCTCTAATTGTTCCTTTAGACCACAAGTATTCACAACGCACGTGCCCACTCGATGAGGTTTATCCAGCTGGCGAGTACACCAAAGACGTCGAAGACAATTGCAAGTATAAATATATATAAAGGCATAGTTAGAATAAAGCCCACACAACTATCACATGTCCATTATTATTATTTTTCATCTATTCATATGTACAATAGCCAATATATTAATAGTAAGATAATTCATAAAATATTTTTTTTAATAATTTTAATCATTTGAAAAAATAATTTTACAGGCGCTCTGATGTACCTGAATGAGGCAACGCTTTTAAATAATATACGCACTCGTTATTTCAAGGATAGAATATACGTAAGTAGATATTTAGATAAATAAATAAAATAAATTTTTTCTTTTAAATATTTTATCAATTATCCCACGTTTAAAATTAATTATATACAGTAGAGTACTGCTTCATTGTAGATTGTGATTAAATGAGAAAGAGATACGGTAGTGGGTTAATGATAATGATGTGAGTGTATTTTGTTATGATGAAAAAAAAAAAATTAAATGAAAGAAAAGATTAAGAAGAAAGGAGGAAAAGATTAATTTATTGTTGAGACTTTTATTCGGCTGACGGCAGATGCACTCAACTCATTAAAAAGAGTCCACTCCCACGTGTCAGATTTTAAATTGTGATTATATATCATGATGAAATGAAAGAAAAAAAAATGCTGGATGATTAATGAGATTTTCTTTATTAATTTATTTATTTTTTCTTCACAGACCTACGTTGCAAATATTCTCATTGCTGTGAATCCTTATTCACCAGTTAAAGACCTGTATTCGCCACAGACTATTAAATCATATCAGGGTAAATCACTTGGTGAAACACCACCGCATGTTTTTGCGATTGCTGATAAATCATTCAGGGATATGAAAGTATTGAAACAATCGCAGAGTATAATTGTTTCGGGTGAATCGGGCGCTGGTAAAACTGAATCAACGAAATATTTATTACGTTATTTGTGTGATCTTTGGGGATCAACAGCTGGACCAATTGAGCAAAAAATTCTTGATGGTAATTTAATAAAGTTATATATTTCATATTAATTATTTATTATATTTATTTTTTGTTTTCAATTGTATGTATAAATTTGGAATTTTAATTTGCAGCGAATCCTGTGCTTGAAGCATTTGGTAATGCTAAAACAAAGCGAAATAATAATAGTTCAAGATTTGGTAAATTTATGGAAGTACATTTTGATAATAAATGCCAAGTTGTTGGTGGTTTTATATCGCATTATTTACTTGAAAAATCGCGTGTTTGTTTACAAAGCTCAGACGAAAGAAATTACCATGTGTTTTATATGTTGTGTGCGGGTGCACCAGCGGATTTACGTGCCAAACTTGGCATCACAAAGCCCGATGACTTTCACTATCTTCGCAATGGTTGTACACAATATTTTAGCAATAAATTATCTGAAAAAAAATTAAATGAAGCGCAAAAAAGCCGAAATCACATATCAAATGGTGGATTGATTGATCCAATGTTAGATGACGTTGATGGTTTTGATGCTGTGGATCAGGCATTTACACGTCTTGGTCTTACTGAACACGAACGAATGGAAATTTATACAATGGTAGCGGCTGTTCTTCATCTTGGCAATATTGTCTTCGAGGATAATCCAGAAGACACTAAAGGTGGCTCAAGAATAGCTGCAATTTCAGAACGTGCAGTTATAATAACAGCTAAATTGTTGGGCGTTGACTCTGAAGAACTGAGACAAGCGCTAGTATCAAAGGTGATGCAAACAAGTCGTGGTGGAATAAAGGGAACAGTCATCATGGTACCGTTAAAAGTTTACGAGGCAAATAATGCACGTGATGCATTGGCAAAAGCAATTTACAGCAAACTTTTTGATCATATTGTTGCACGTATCAATAAAAGTATTCCATTTAAAGCATCGAGCTATTATATTGGTGTACTTGATATTGCTGGCTTTGAATATTTCAAAGTAAATAGCTTTGAACAATTTTGCATTAATTATTGTAATGAAAAATTGCAACAATTTTTTAATGAAAGAATTCTAAAATACGAACAAGAATTGTATGCACGTGAATCATTGAATGTACCAAAAATATCATACGCTGACAATCAAGACTGTATTGATCTTATTGAATCAAAAATAAATGGTATATTTAGTTTATTGGATGAAGAATCAAAATTACCAACGCAAAGTTTTGCACATTTTACCAGTGAAGTTCATCGTACGTGGAATGGTCATTTTAGAATAACATTACCACGTACATCAAAATTAAAAGCACATCGTGAATTAAGGGACGATGAGGGCTTTGTTATTAGACATTATGCTGGTGGTGTTTGCTATCAAACAAATCAATTTATTGATAAAAATAATGATGCATTGCATGCGTCACTTGAGGGTTTAATTCAGGAGAGTGGTAATAAATTTTTGCGCACGCAATTTGCTAATTATTCAAGCCAAAAGGGTAAATTAACATTTATAAGTGTTGGTAGTAAATTTAAAACACAATTGGGAGAATTAATGGATAAATTAAAAAATAATGGAACGAATTTTGTTCGTTGTATTAAACCAAATAATGAAATGGTGTCGCATAGTTTTGATGGCAGCAGTATTCTTGGTCAATTACGTTGCTCTGGAATGACATCAGTGTTGGAATTAATGGAACATGGTTATCCAAGTCGTGTACCATTTCAAGAGCTTTATAATATGTATAAATCATATTTACCACCAGAATTAGCAAAGCTTGATCCACGATTTTTTTGCGAAGCATTATTACACAGTCTAAAATTAAATAATAAAGATTTTAAATTTGGTATTACACGTGTATTTTTTAAGCCTGGAAAATTTGCTGAATTTGATCGAATAATGAAATCTGATCCGGAAAATTTGGAAAAATTAGTTGCTAATGTTAAAAAATGGCTTGTTAAATCAAGATGGAATAAAGTACAATTTTGTGCGTTGTCAGTTATCAAATTGAAGAATAAAATTATTTATCGTAGAAATCATCTTATCGTAATACAAAAAAATGCACGTATGTTTATCATGAAAAATCAACATCAACCAAGAATCAAAGGTATTATGAAAATAAAACATTTGAAAAGTCAACTTATCGGAATGCTGGAGATAGCAAACCAATTAAAAAATGCAAGAACTCAAAGCATTAATGACATTAAACATTTACAATCAGAGTTGGAACTTTCTATCGAGAAGATCAAGGTATAAAAATCAAAAAAGTTATGACTTAATTAAGTTATTTTTTTATTTCATTAATTTTCGTTATAAAAAAATTTTTTTTTTTATGTATAATTAATTTTTTAGAAGAATTCAAAGATGAAATCAATTGAAATTGATGCATTATACACAACATTAACTAACGGTGTGAATAAACAAATGGGAAATCTTCAAGATCTTGTGAAACAACAAAAAATTGCTGAGGAACAGGAACATTTACGTAAAATTCAACAGAACATAGAGTTGGAAGAGAAACGAAAGACAGATGAGTTAGCGAAAAAGAAAGAGGAAGAAGAAAATCGGCGTAAAAAAATTGAAATTGAAGCAAGAAGAAAAACTGAAGAAGAACAACGACGAAAGCAAGAAGAAGAAGATAAAAAAACTGCTCTTGCACTCCAAGTAATTAATTTTCACTGTTTAATTTATATTCTTCACACATCAAATGCTGCAAATATTTACTATATTAATTTTATTAAGGCACAATTGGAGAAAGAAGCCATGGAGGAGAGTCACTATCGTGAGCTGATGGAGCAAGAACGAAGAGATCATGATTTAGCTGTTCGTTTAGCTCAAGAATCCAATGGACAAGTTGAGGATTCACCACCACCAGTACGAAAGTAAGTGCCTCTATTTTTGTTTCTTATATTTCTAATTCATATTATTAACGTGTTAATAGACGAATATCCAAAGTGATTTTGTTCGTAACACCAGTAAAATAAAATCATTTACACATCTTGTACAAAGAAAAAAAATTTAATAAAAGTTATGCCCTCATAATTTTAATTCACACTCCATAATTTTATTGTAATTGCACAGTGGATCAGACGTGCGGGTTACTACAACAAACAACAACAGGCTCAACAGGTACCAAAACTATTTAGGGTCTATATAGAACATCGAACTACGCCTTATATATAATTCACAACTGTTCTAACAATTCTCTAATTTAAACAACATTTATTTCCATTTTACGTAGTAACCATATTGACAATTCCTGCATGCATATTTTCCTTGTTTATTTTTTCGTCCATTATATATTTTATCATCATCATGCACGAAAAATGTTTGCCATAAATAAGAATAAAATAAAAGTCAATTTAATATAAAATAAAATTCTCTAAAATATTCCGGTTGATTTAACGCGGTAGTTGCATGCTAAAAAAATAAATATAATTCAAGCAATTTCATTCACTTTATTGCTAACGGTAAATTTTATTATTGTAAATGCAGATCGGAGCAAGTTCGAAATCATCAGGCAATGATGACAAACAAAAAATATGATCTTTCAAAATGGAAGTACTCGGAATTACGTGACGCAATCAACACATCATGTGACATTGAATTACTAGAGGTAATAAAATAAATTACAAGTTCTTTCTGCTTTTTTTTATTCTTTCTTCACATAATGCATCATTAGTAAATAATTTTATTAACATGGTAAATTTAATTTTGTGCAAAAGGCATGCCGTCATGAATTTCATCGCAGACTTAAAGTTTATCATGCGTGGAAAGCACGAAATCGTCGACGAACAACAATGGATGAAAATGAGAGAGCACCACGTTCAATTATGGAAGCTGGTAAAATTAATTTTTATACATATTCTTCTTTTAATTAACATAATAATTACTACAAATGTATATGTATATTCACGAGATTATTCATTTTAATTTCATGCACTTGGATAGCTGCTAAATCGCCACGTAATCCATTAAAACAACAAATTGTCGAATCATCGCAGCGTTTCTTCCGTATTCCATTTGTTCGTCCAAGTGCCAATGGGCAAACGGATAATCCAACGACTGGTGGAAAACGTGGATGGTGGTATGCACATTTTGATGGACAATACGTTGCAAGACAGATGGAATTACATCCAGATAAACCGCCTATACTTCTTGTTGCCGGTATGTAATTTAAAATACAACTTTTCAATAGATAACATCACAATTACCGATTTATATTCATGTATAACATAACATTGAATCATTATATAATAATAAATAAAATATTATTATGCAGGTATTGATGACATGCAGATGTGTGAGTTGAGCTTGGATGAGACCGGTTTAACGCGGAAACGTGGCGCTGAAATTCTTGAGCATGAATTTAATCGTGAATGGGAACGTCATGGTGGAAAACCATATTTAATTCCAAGTGATCGTACGAAGTGAAATTATCTTCAGCTAAAATTCAATTTGTTTATATAGATGAATCGCTTCTTTATATTTATAATTCTAGTTTACGCTATTGAATACATGTAGCGATTGTTTACAAATCTCCATCTTGATATTTGTTGCTTTTATTTTATTTTATTTCATTACATTCCCATTTGCAAACACACAAAAAAGTATTCATTATAATTATATAAATGCAAATATGCTGCACTAAAAGAAAAATAATTTTTATTTGTCAAAGTATTTTATTCTCTTTTTTTTTTTTTTTGGTTATGTATGAATGTTCTTGGGCTAATTTAGACATTGAAGTATTCATATGAGCAAAAGTTTAGAGATCGTTGGTCAAATGATTGCGCATAGTTACATATTATACTTTATTATTGATATAAATATTATTAATAATAAGAACAATGATGATGATGATAATATAATTTAGCTGTGTCTATGAGCGTGCTATATGTTAATCAATTTGTTATAGTGAGGTCATGATATGAGACTATAAAAAAAGAATATTACATTGTAAGCATATTTCGTTGAGGAAGTTTATTAAAACTTTGAAAGAAAAATTATAATAAAATAAAGTTTCACACATTTGTACATGTATTATTAATCTTTACCATGAATTAATTGTTTATATTTAAAATGGAATAAATGGCTCGGGGCGAGGTGGAATCCATCCACCAAAAGCTGTTTCTAATTCCGTTGCCACTGCCAAGCAAAGTCTGTCATTATTTGGCGCAGCGATAACCTAATTAATAATAATATATATTTATAAATAGCTTTAATTATCTTGGGGAAAAAGAATTATTACCTGAAATCCAATTGGTAAACCTTGGCGATTTAAGCCCATTGGGACTTCAGTCGCGGGCAAGCCAAGAATATTACACAATAAACAATACATTCCAGCAGCTGATTGAACAAATATTTGACCAAATCGTGGCGCGGAAGTTGGGAAAGTTGGATAGATAAATACACCATCGTCGCCCAACATTTTCTATTTATAAATAATAATTTAAAACTTCTATAATAGTAGTAAATGTCATGATATATATTATGTAATATATTAGTTGAGAAAAAAATAAATTGCTTGGACGTACAAGAAGTTTATTTTCAAGTAATTTTAATTTTCCTGAGTATTTTGCTGCTCTAAATGGAAGTATAAATCCGTTAAATTTTTCCAAATTTGCCGCAAATATTGCTGACTTTGAATAATTAGAACATCCAAATATTGATTTTATCATTTCCCATAATGCATTTACTTTAATCTGTTTAAATAAATTATAATAAAATTATATTCAGTGTTAAATAATATTTTTTATTTGATTTATTAAATTAAATACTTACCTTTGGATCTTTTGGATGAATTAAAATATTTGGAATATCTGGTATCTCAAACAATGATAGTATTCCCAATTCACAACTTTCTGGCAATTCAGGAATAATTGCCTAAGAAAATAATAAATACAAAAACTATATTAGCATTTTCATAATGCCAGTTTTATTTTTTTTTTTCTTGTTGTCACAATCAAGAATTTATGCATCACCTTATCAACCTTTGCTCCAAGCTTTTCAAAGTATGTTGCTGCTCGTTTAATTGCATTTCTAATTTCATTGTCAACCGATTTAATTCCATAATTTTTTTCCACATTCTCCAGATAAAATACTTTGAGCTTTGCGAAATTCACCGGCTCATCTAAACGTAAATTTCGTTCACATCCAGAAGACATTACTTTTACAAGTGCATGAAGATCTTCAGCATAACGTGCAATTGGACCAAGAACTAAATATTTCTTAAATGCATCACATTCTGCCATAGGAAAATGACCTTTAATAGGAATTATTCCTATTTATAAAGCAAGAAAATAAAAAATAACAAAATTAAAATTAAAATTTCATATCGAAAAATATTGATATTACAATAACTTTATTGTTACCTGGTGTTGGTTTGTGTCCAAATACCCCATTAAATAATGCTGGTATTCTGATAGAACCAGCAATGTCTGATCCAATACCAAACAATGAAGCACCAGCACCTATTAAAGCACCCTAAAAATTTTTATAGATAAATTAAAACAAAAAAATATTCATGAATTTTCTTTCTTAAAATTCTGATTGTTAAACCAAATATCAATCATGTCCAACCTCGCCACCTGATGATCCTCCTGCTGAGTGTCTACCATCATATGGATTGCGTGTAACACCATAAAGTAAATTGACTGTTTCAAAACCCGAACATATTTCCGGTGTATTTGTGACACACAATGGAATAGCACCAGCTGCTTTCATATTTTGGACTATCAAACTATCCTCATCGGCCTTAATTCCCTCACGTACTTTAGTACAACCAGTGTAACTCAGTCCTTGACATTATAAAATATAAATATCAATCAATATATATTCAATTCAATATTTACATATAATTAAAATTTTTATTTTATTTCAATATTAAATATTAAAAAAAATATATTTGTGTAATGATATATACCTTTGAGTCCACAGCTTTCTTTAACTGTGAAGGGCACACCAAAAAAAGGCATTTTTTCTTCGAGCTGATGAATTGTAACTTCATGAAGTGCCAACATTTCATCATATTTCTTGGCGTCAATCAAAGCCGCATCAAAACGATCATCAACAACTGAGTTTAATAATGGATTCACTTTTTTAATACGTTCAATATATGTTTTTACAACATGCTCACTTGAAACCTGAAAATTATATATCACACATTATTATTTATTTATCTATTTAATAGAGAATATAAATATATATTATTTATTTTTTATTAATTTTTTTCTTACTTCACCGTGACGAATTTTTTTTGCTAATTTTACAGCACTTATATTCAACAATTCATCATTTGCTGGAGGCAATTTTGGTGGTTGTTTACAATCACGAATCCAAAAATATGGTTTTAATATTACAAGTATTATAGCTGATAGCCAAGATAAAAAGCGTAAAGTCCACTCCATCCTTAAGTGAATTTTAATATAACATTGTTAATATATATCTTGAATATTAAATGAAAAAATTAATTAATGGAATGAATAATTTTTTGTGCATTATTTTACATTGAATACATTGCTTTGTATATTAATTTATGAATATATTTATTTATTTTAAAAACGCTACGTATTTTTTAGTCTAACATAATCTGTTCAGTCATGCTGATGATTTTAAACTTAATGTAGTATGATTAAATGATTATACTGAACAGAAATTCGTGGTGTGCATCGCGCATTCATTGGATATATTTATTTATTTATTTTTTTTTTTCGTAAATAAAACGTGACGGTAATGCGGAATGGTCCTAAATGCGTTTCATTTTGCTATGCATCGACCACACAGTCCCAAGTGCGTTTGAATAGACAATAATAAAATTAATGACAGTAATACAAAAGCGAAATTCAATTTATAAATGAAGAAATCAATGATGACATTTTTTTTTCTACATTTACAAATAAAAAATATAAAATTGTCAAATAATTATATTTATTTCTATTACTGAAATATTAATTATATAACTAATTATTTACTGATATATATATATATGTACAATAATAATTAATAATGACAGAAATATTTAATAATTTATCAAGAAAAATTTATTAATCGATTTGTTAAATTTTTATGTCTGAAACAAGATGTTATAATAATTATAGTTGCAGTATAAAACAATTATATGAGATGTTTATTTCTTATGGTAACTTGTTTTAATGGGACTGTTGTTCACTTATCCCCATGAATGTTCATGGTTTATTGAGAAAATATAAATATTTGACCCGAATACCATGAGGAAATCGTAAAAGTCTCTCGCATTTGTATACACATAATATTTATTTTTATTTAAACATTAAATAATTATTTATTTCCCATTTGCCTTTTTTTTTTTTGTTTCATAAACATTTTTTTTTGTCTTTGCGTGCAGAATAATATTTTTATAAAATTGCTAGTTTCAAGCAGAAAGGACAAAAAATTCTAAAACAATTTTTATCATCGTTTTTTTTTACACAGACACTGAATACAATAATATTATAACATATATCGATGACGACAGATTTAATGACAGAATATAATGACCAATGTATTAATTAAAGTTAGTTTTATCTCATGGGTCAAGATCGCACTTATCAAGGAGATAATTAATACTGCAATTTAAATTAAACTTAAACTGCAAAACGCAAAAAAAAAAAAAATAAATAAATAAATTATTTTATTGATAATTTAATAATTATTTCTTGGTGTTTGTTTATACAATTTAAAATTTACCATTGAGCCAAATGAATATAAAATATAATGAAAATAATATTTTATTTTTATTTTATCAATTTATTAATTTAATAAAATATATTTTTATTTCATTTTATTTTTATTCTATCAATTTATTAATTTATTAACAAATATATTATATATATTCATTAAAAAATATATTTATATATATATATAATGAAAAATTAAAAATATAGATACTTACTTGAATTAATAATTAAATGCAGAGTATAATAAAAATATTATTTATATTTAATTTCAAATAATTTCACAAGAAAAATAATTAATAAACATTTCTCTAATGATTATATAAACTAATAGATGTGTTTTGATTTTCACATCAGTGAGATATATTATATATACACGTTCGTCAGCCACGAAGACCGAATCATGAATGTTACTGAACATTATTTAACACAAAGTTATACCTTATTCCGTTATGTGGTCTAACGTGTTTGCAGAATGTATGCCTACACAATGACCGATTCCCCTTGATTAATTTTTCACCTTCATTACATCCGATTCCACCACCACATGCATCCTAATACATATGTATAACTAAATATATATATTAAGATAAAACAAAAACAAATTAATAATTCAAATAAAGCTCTGACCTATCGACCCAACTGTTTTGTTGTCTTCACCAATTTCTTTTATTAATTTACACATTGTTTTTTTTTTTTTTTTTCTTTTAATTCATCATATATAATACTCGTATTTGCAGAATATCGGAATATTAATTTAAATCATATGTACACCGGTATAAAAGAATTATTTTACATTAATTAACATTTTATTTCCGAAACGTTTTATGCATTTTTGTAATTCTTGACGTTAATTATAATGAAAAGTCAGTAAGTATCTTTGAAGGTTGATGGTAATATCATAGTTGTATCACAATGTATTAATATGTATTGTAAAAAAAAATGTTTACAGATGTTGCTTGATCTTGATAATTGATACAAAAAAAAATAAATAAATATACAAATTTACATAATCGTGTAGATAAAAAAAAAGATTCAATGAATATTAGATAATACGCACTTATAATACTCAAATTAATTCCATTTTTTATATAAAGAGATAATATATATATATATTCGTTTATAAATGAGCTTTGATTTGTTTGTTAAATAAATAATTTAATATTTTTAAATTAATTATAGGATTAAATGACCGATTATTTTTTAACCCATATTCTGTGTCTTTTTTTTTTTTATGGTTAAAATTTTTTGTATTATACATAAAATAGTTTTATTTAAATAAATAAAAGATATTATAATTTTTATTACTAATATAAATAGTAAAATTTAAACACAAACACAATTTTGAATTGGTGAAAATTGTTTTTTTAATAATACATTATTAAATGCAGTTTGCAAACACACTTCAATCGATGTAACGTAATAAAAAAATAATTATCTATTTGTTTATTTAATTATTCTCATTATTATTATTATTATTATTGTTGTTGTTGTTGTTGTTGTTATTAATAATATATAAATAAGTGAGATAATCAATATGTATAGAGTACTGCTGATCCCGCAACGAAATTATAACCGGATTATTTATATTATTTGTACGAAAATTATTTTCTAATTACAATTTTGTGTTCTTGTATTTGTTTTTTTTTTTCTCTTTTCTATTTTTATATTAGAGCATCACGACTTGAGGGTTCTTGCCATCCACCAAAGACTCTTTCTATTTCACGTGCCACTGCTATTGTCAAATGATCGCAGCCTACATTACCGACAATCTAAAAAAATTGAAGAAAAATATTTTTTTTTTTTAGATTCATTTTTATTTTAAATCTGCTTTTCTCTTTTGTTTTATTTATTGATGTAATTTTTACCTGTACTCCGATGGGTAGACCTTCTTTATTAAGCCCTAATGGACATTGTGTCACGGGTAAACCAATGGAATTAAAAATCATCATGTAAGTAACATCGCAGATTTTGGAAAATATTTCATATGGAAAATGAGCTGCAGATGAAAATGTTGGGCAAATCAATACACCATTTTCGCCTAATAAATCCTATAAATTGATATAAATTTATATATATACATATATTTTTTATTATTTTATGTACTCATTTTTATTTTACTAATAATATATGATAATTAAATTAAATATTTCATTACTTTGAATTGTCGTTCTATCGCTTTGTTTTTTTCGTACATTAATTTCTTATAATTCTGTGGTAATGTATTTGCGAATTTTTTCAATATTCCATACATAACATTAGTAACTATGTGCGAAGACATACCAGTAATGTATTTTAATACTTCAACAGTAACACTATTCCATTCCTAGTCAATTTAAAGAAAAAATATATATCATTATACATTTCATAAAATTACATTGAAATTTCAATTATTTATAATTTATTAAATATTATTATTTTGCTTTCACATACATGAGGATTCGATCCTTTTTTGAATATTGTATCTACACCATCCAATTCCAATAACATCATTACACTCGCTTCAAATGCATGTTTTACATCAGGTATTTCAGCCTAAAAAAATAAAAATTAATGATTTATCAATTTCAAATTAAATCCACAACTTGGGAATAATTATTACTATTATTGTGTTATTAATAAAAATTATTTTTAATATATACCAATAGTAATAACTATCAATAATCAATTGACTATTTGTTATTATTAAAATTATTATTAATATTTTCGTTATTTAATACCTTTTGTACTTTTAATTTGTGTCCATTCTCAAAATGATTAACGACTTTTTGAATTCCATTAACTATTTCTGGATCAATACGATTCATTACATTTGAATTAAAATTTTCTACATAAAAAACTTTTATATCACTCAATTGAACCTGTAAAATTAAATATAATTATATATTTAATTATTTAATTCCTTTAAATATATATAAATATAAATTTAATTTATTACTTCTTCGTTAAGTCGATTGTTTTCTAATCCTGGCTGGACCATTATATTTAAAAACATAGCGAGGTCTTGGGCATATCTAACCATTGGTCCAATTGTGAAAAATGTAGGCCATGCAGGATCATCACAAGTAGGCGTATGTCCATCAATTCCAATCCATCCTAAAATTATAATATTAAAATGATACAACAAACAAATTGATTTATATATATATATTTTTTTCTTTTTTCGTTACCTGGTGAAGGTTTATGACCATAAACACCACAAAATAATGCTGGAAGCCTGGCAGAGCCACCAATGTCTGATGCTATACCAAGAAGTGACGCACCTGAGCCTAATAATGCTGCCTATAATCAAACAAATAATTTATCAGGCAAAGCACGTGCTTTAAAGTATATTCAAAGCTAAAAATTCGGGGAAACCGATACATTGACAAGAGAAAGTAGTCTTTTTTATCTTCTTACAACTAATTCCATTAGAATAAAATACAATAGAAATATAATATACAAAAATAAATAAAAAGAAAAGAAAATGACCAATGACACCATTAACTTTCTCATTGTTCACCGGAAATAATTTATTGTTATTATTTATCATTACTCACTTTCTCATATTGCATTTTATAATTTAATTCCTTATTGTTATTACTTTATTTATTTATTTATTTACTTATTTATTTATCAATTCATTTTATTTTCTTTAAATAAATTTTTATTTTTGAAAATTTTCGGGAATAAATTTGATAAATAAAATATAAATTTAATATTATAGATACCTCACCACCAGATGAACCACCAGGTGTTCTTCGTGTATCATACGGATTCCATGAAGTACCAGTTACATTGTTAAATGTTTCCCAACACATACACAATTCTGGTGTGTTACTTACAAGTAATGGAATACCACCTGCTATTCTCACACGTTTTACTACATCAGCATCATCACGAGCCTTCACTGGATGTTTCAATTTAACTCCAGCATTATTACTCATTCCTGTAATTTAAAATAAGTGAAAAATAAATAAATGACTTGGACAAATATTAAATATTAAGGATCAAGAAAAATGTCAACTTGAAGTGACAAAAGTTTTATTGAAGATAATAGAAAATCAAATAAGAATTGTCACAATTTTATTGATTTATAATTAAAATACAATTTAATATTTTAGAAAAGTTTCAAGTGATTAAAAAAATTATTATAAAGTTTTTTTTCTTTTTTTTTTTTCATTATAGACATTTTTTATTGACAGAATAGTTGGACACTTGAAACTTTCCATGCGTAAAAAATGCGGAAGGAAAATGTTTTATTGTAATAGAGAGCATTAACTTTATTAATTTATTTTATTTAAAAAAAAATATATATAATAATTTACCTTTTACTGCAACGCTCTCTTTAACCGTGATGGGTATACCGAACAATGGTGTATCATAAGCAAGTGCCTCCTCTGTTTTTATTCCAGATCGCACGAGTCGATCAGCTTCACGTGCTTCCTCAAGTGCAGCATCAAAACGATTTTCTACCACAGCATTCATTATTGGATTCACTTCTTTACATCTCATTATATACGCCATAACCACTTCTTCACTTGTTACCTATTTTAAAAATGAAATAAATAAATAAATAAACAAATGAATAAACCAAAAAAATTTTAAGTCAATTGGAAAGTAATATCGTCAAATTTAAATATAAATAACTACATTTTTACAAGTATTTATTTTTAATTATTGATGTAATTATCCTTATTATTTACAACCTTTTGTCATTTGTTTAATAAATAAACAATAATTCTTCTCGATCTGATATTAAATATTTCCATATTAAATGACAAAAGATTGTAAATAACGAGAATAATTACATGAATAATTAAAAATAAAAGTAAAAATTTAATTTGTTTGAGTATGCAAATTTTCAATATCGTATTGAAAAGAATTATTGTTTATTAAGCAAAATTAATAACAATATATACAGAAATGTCATTACTTTCCGATTGATCTAATACAAATATTTTATTAATTATATATTTTTTTTTTAAGTAATTATTTAAAATGATTTAATATTATTTTTATTTATTTTAAAAATATTGATATTGTTAAATAATACTGTATATCTTTTTAATTTACCTCTTGTTGACGAATTTTACGTGCCATCTCAATGGCAGGTATAAGTAATAATTTATTAACAATTGGTGGACATTTTTTGGGTGTTCTCATACGTCTTATCCAAATAAATGGCGCGATACAACAACGAATAATAAATGATATTATTCTGAGAGATGTTTTCACCGTTATGTTCAAGAGATCCTGTAAAATATACAAAAGATCATATATAATATTAAATATTTCATCATTTGTTTACATTACACATATTTGCCATCGCATAATAAGTATATATTTATTTTAAAAAAAAAAAAAAAACTGATGTTTGGATAGTTTAAATGAATAAATAATGTTGCTTTTAAAAGCGCAACATGAAAATTTTTATTTATTTAAGCATCATTATGTTCAAAGTAAAATCATTCTATCTCCATTTAATTAAAAAAAATAAAAAAAAGTGCATTTGGTCAAGGCTTCAAAATGTCATTTGAATAATAAACAAATGTCTTTAAATATTTAATATTTTTTTTTTTTTATTTTTTTCTTATGAACGTAACAATTATTTTTCCAATGAATTTAATTTTTACGTCATATACTTGTGAATAATTAAATTATATAATGAAAGTAAAGACAATGTATAATGAATAATTAATTTTATTAATTTATATTTATTTTCTAAATTCACTTACCGATGAGGAGAATCGTAAATCGCTATAAAGCACTGTTAAAAATGATAGTGCTAAATCCATTTTAATTTTTTATATTTAATTATCTTTATCTTTATGTTTATTATTAATTTTTTTTTTTGTATTTTACCTAAAGACGAACGATAATTAATTGTTTAGAATTAATTGATTGTATATTTTATTTGAATTAATATTAATTTAAATTAAGTGATAGATAATGTAATAATTTATGCGACCTCATTAATATTATTACAAAGTGATTTATTGACACTTTTTTATATTTGTTTATTTAAATATATTTACACTTTCACACGTGTATCTATAAATAACGTGATGTGAGTTGAAGATTTTTATTTAACACGTGTTTTATATTTAATATTCATAATAAAATAAAATTTTAATTGAATAAAATATTTTTAATTGCTGGTCACAAAATATTTAAATAAATAATTAATTTATCAATAAGATATTACTGTTAATTTAATTTTTATTAATTGTTATGGATAAATAATGCGTGTCACTAATATGTACAAAATTAATTATTATAAATTGATAAGAAATTGTAGAGAAAAATTATTTTTCTTCTTGAAAAATTATTATATGATAATTTTAATTGTTCATTTTTTTTAAATAACGATATTTTTTGATGGACCGATCAACTAACACTAAACTTTTATAGCATACAGTCAAGATATTTAACGCGTCTCAAGGGTATTTATTCATGCGGTTATGAACAAAGTTTCAATGGTGGGAGGACGAAGAGTATTTAGCAAAACGATGACAAGAGTTCATGTATGTATGTAAAAATACGTCACGCACCAGTGCGAAAGGTAAATTCACTGGCTTCTTCATGCAATAGTTGTTATATACTATATATATATAGTGAGAGTAAATAATCATAGAGTCAATGAATGCAGAATGAAAGGAAAAAGAAAAAATTATATTTATTCGTATTCGACATTGAATAAATAAACTTGTGAGAATTAATAAAAAATGAAATAGAATTTTTTTTTTTTTTTTTTCAACATTTGCCATTGTTAATTTATCATAAAATTATAATTTGTTATTTTATATATGTTAAATAAGTCAGGGGTATTTTTATTTTTAATTTATATTTATATTTATTTATATGAATTCATAATTAAAATTATATTATTGACAATAAAATTTATATCTAGGAACAATTTTGTTTTGTTTTTTTATTTAATTATTTTCGATGAAAAAAAAAATATTATTATTATTTGTGGTGAATGTTATTAGAGAAATTTATTGTTAATTAAATTTTACAATAGGAAAAGTTGTAATATAATGTTGTTATTAATTATATGTACGTGTAAACAAATATAAATATTTATCAAAATACTTTTTCATTTACTTGAACTTTAGTATTAATTATATGTTCTATTTTTATTAAATTTAATTTGTATTTTACTGTAATTTATTATTAAGTTAAATCAATCTTTTAATATATATTTCTGTGACTTATTTAACATTCTAAATTTATATTTATATAATAATAATACAGTGAGAGTATAATATAATAAAAATAAAAATCAATAAGGACATCTAACAATGATGTAAAGGTGAATTGGATAAAATATGTTAAACAAATTAAACAACATAACATAAAAGAGAAAAAAAAAAAAAAGTCCAATGATCGAGTGTAATATAAGAACTTTGAATTTACTTAAGAAAACTCTTTTCCATAAAATCTTATTATTTATTTTAAAATCATAAACAAATAATGACATTTATTTAGACATTAACCACAACGGATTTATAATTTAGTAATAGAATATTGCTTCTGTATTGCTATGCAAAAAGATAATTAAATAAAAAAAAATTAACTTCAATATGTAACACAAAATTTCGTTATATTTTTTTGTTATTCATTTGTCAACAACTTTGTATAAAAAATTCACTAAAATAACTCATACAGCTCTTTTATTTATTTTTTTGTTTTCTTTCACATCTATTATTGACATATTAATATTCACGTGTCATATTGAACATTAGTCTTGACATTGACACAAGGAGAAACTATATATAATAATAAAATAAGTCTAAAAGATTTCCGGCATTGATGAATTGTCCAGTAATATATACGTACCATAATTTGTCTCAGTTTTATTTAACAAAAATATATTCAATCATTGTTCACTTTAGATATTTATTTTTGTATTTATGTATACATACATACATAAATAAATAAATAAATAAATAAATATATATAAATGTGAATATAGGATTATGTACACTGGACTTAGAGATGATCTGACATCAATAACATAAGTGAAAAAAAGAAAAAGATATATTATATTTATGTTACAAGTGATTGGATTTACGTTGACCATGAATATAAGTTCAAAAGAATTCATTAACAATATATAATTCTCCATTTACTACATGTATTATATGACCAAATTATTTTTTACGCAATGCATATATTATTTATATTAATGGATCATCGCGTGAATGTTGTTTACCGTGGAATTATTAAGTCTGCGCACATGTTGGATAGCAGTCAATGTGAAAATTTAATAGTAAGCTGTTGTAATTCTAACAGAATAGTTACATACTGGGCGATTGAGAAATTTAAATCACTAAATAATATTTGAAATTTGTTTTAGAAATTAATATTAAGATTGTCGTATTTTTATTTTAATTAAAAATTTATTTATTTTTTTGTATTTTTAATATGAGTGTTGACTCACCATTATTTTTAATTTCTCTTTCACTTGACGTTTTTGAATAGTGTTTGTATTGTTGTTGTGATAATGGTGTGTGATTTAATGATGAAATATTTGAATTGTAATTTGCTTTTCCACTTTTTTAATTTCCTCTTTATTGTTTCTTTTTTTTTTTACTTTTGTTGCTCACTTTTCACTTATTTAGTTGTTTATTCATCTGGATCTTCACTTCTTTTCTATTATTCATAAAGATTTATAATCTAATCCGCCTTTTTTTCAGCACTTTTTCACAATTTTTTATCATTTTATATTTTTATTCTACTTTACAAGTTTCACATTTCATATTTTTTTTTTTTTACACTTCACATTTATATATTTAAATATGGATGAACTGATTTTCATATGATTTATCAAATGTTATCATTTGAACTTTGTCGAATAAAATTTTTATAATGAATAAATAAAAAAAGTATAACATGATAAGTAAATTTATAGTGTACAAATTTGTTGAAATAATTTAATTTAATTGAGTTAACCGAACCCAGTGAATGTATAATAACGACTGATGCATTCATCGTGACTAAAGAAGAAAATAATTTCCATCAGGTTATTGAATGAGTGGGGCAATAGCTAAACAATGTCAGAAAAAAAAATTTTTCTTGGCTTCATTCACACACATTTATACGATTATCAGATTTATAAAATTTGTAGTTGTGAATACAAAATATTTATTGATAATTTATTAGATTAAATTTGCATATAAATAAATACCTCATTTAATAATATTAATAATTATTTGTTTATGTAATTATTTAATTTAATCATAAAGAAATTTAGATATGCAATAATATTTTTCCAAAACTGAAAAGCAAAACAAATGACGTGAGGTCATTTTTTCTTATTACATTAGGTTGTCATTTTTTTTTCTCTCCAACTTACGAATTAATTTATTAACCAAAAAATAAAGAAGGTAAATCATTAAATTTTACATCGAGCCGTTAATTTATTTGAGAAAAATACTATTTACATTGCACAGGTATATTATCACTGAAATTTTTAAAGACAAATAAGCAACGTGGTGGTTTTACATTTGATAATTTAGAAAAAAAAAATTGATTTACGTGTAATTTATTTTTAGGATAAATTCATGAGTGGAAAAATATAATTATCAAGTTATATAGTCACCATAGCGTATACTTTGCACCACGTAAGCTTTATCATTTATCCTCTTTAATAACGCTTAATTAGGTATTCCAAAATTTCACAAACGCAATATTAATTTATTTTTCTTTTCGAATAGAAAAGAAAACAAAAATTTACAATAGCGATGATAAATACAAAAATTTTGACGATATAAAAATCAATTTGTTGTCTTCTAGTGATAAATTCAATGATATTATATGAAACAAGTACAGGATGCGCGTAAAAAATATTTAAAATTTATATAAATGAATTATTTCATTTTGAAAATTCAACTTTTATCTCTTAACTATAATTAAACGGGCAGAAGAAAATTCTCAACTGACTCTTTATCATTGATATAAATACAGGCAACGTATTGACATACAATTAATTTTTGCCTTGTTTGTTTGTTTGTTATTTGAATGCCAGTACTATGATAAAGTTTCATGTCATGCGAAAAAAAAAAAAAAAATGCTTTACAATTATTTATAGTAGATTGAATTTAATAAGCTATAAGTAAATATTATATGCGAGGACACGACGATGCTCAAATTTAAAATAAAAATAATTATTCATTCAATAGTAGAGTACTATTAATTATGTAATTATTCAATATTTTTTTTTTTTTTGTTCACTCATTTTTAAGTACTGAATACAATATATAAATCGGCATGTTTATTAGTTATAATTATTTACGAGTTTATAATTTATTTTATTATTTTAAAAATCTTCGAATAAAAATATTCGAAGTTATTCATTCAAGCCCACATGTGCTTTTAATTATATTATCATCAACAAGATGAAAATATTTATGTTACCATGTTAAGAGTGGTAAAAGTACACTTTTGAGAACGTGGAACTCTCGATTGAATACATAAATAAAGTATTCATTGATATTTTCACACGCAAATTTTCATCAAAAAATTGCTCGTCCGCAAAAGCTTTTTTTATATATAAAATATAACTGTTTTGTTTCTTTCATTTTTTACTAGATATTCAATACATTGAAAATATTATGACAATACACAATGGAGACTCGGTATTATATTATTTCTTTTTTTTTCTCTCTTTCCTTTCGTGACTCTAAATATATATATTTATATAATTGTGTTTAATATTTCTCCACATTGTATTTTATTTTTCGGATTATAATCCTTTTGGTACGCATATTCATTTTGTTCTATTCGCTAGAAGCCTAATTCAATGTATAATTTGGAAGAAAATAAATGATAAATACATGTAAAAATTCACAATTGAGCTAACGATAAAAGAAAACTATTTAGCAAACAAGGTAAGTAGTCAGCTTTAAGATTGAAATTATAAAAGAGAATCGTCCTACCACCGCTAATATAATTTTTATTTATTTTTTTTCTTTTCATGGACAACGCACCATAAAAAGACATCCGGATTTAATTCGAATCTACATATAATTTTAATCGTGCGCATTTTTTGTGCATGACGTTTGAAGAATTATTCTTGCAGCTCTTTTCCGATCTATACATTATACATAACTAATATAAATTGATATTTCCGCAAACTAATCTATATAATTGCAAAATAAATTATAATTAATCAATTAATTAAAAAAAAAATTGGATGTAATATAAAATGTAGTCTTTAAAAATATCTTTACAGATTGAATCAACTTCCCTTGTCTAATGCTAAATAATCTAAAAAAAAAAAAAACAAACTGCAAACAACCGCAATCAAAATGAGAAAAAAAAACACACAAAGAGAAGCAATAAATTACGATAGAATATATATACTCTTTTCGATTCTAATTAACTGAGAAGTAAAGATAAATTACTATTAAAACGCGATGAAAACATAGTGTACGCATTATATCATAGCTATATTACAAAAAAAAAATGCCAACTGAATTGCTTTTACCAACACTCTATAATATTTTTCATCTATTAAAAAAAATATAAAAGAAAATTCCAGTATCATACGTTCAGCTTGAAAGCTAAATGCAAATATTTCAATATTTGCATTTATACGAATTGTGTGATTTTAATTTTCATATGTGAACCTTTTTCATTTTTATATTTTGTGCAATTAGCAGCAGGCGTATTATATTTAACAACTTATCGCTTTTAATTGCAATAATTTGCTCGATTCACTATTTATCTAAACAGTAAATCCAAAAAAAAAAAAAAAAAAAATATATTTATCGTGTAGCCAGAGAGTAACAGCACAGGGTGACAATTCTTTGGAGGAGTAATAACGTTTTGTTCTGTTTTGTTTGCTTTTTTTTTTCCAAGAAAAAAAAATGATTCCCAAAATAAATAATTGCTCATCGTGCATCTTTTGCAGTTAATTTTTCAATTAACTCTTGCAACGGTGCCAATTCTCGTCTCTCAATTAAATTGAATTCCTGAAAGTAATACAACATTTAAATTGATATAAAAATATGTAAAATTATTAGCTACAATAAGTCATGTGATTAAAATTAAAATTAATCATAGTTTATTTTTACCTGAACAAAAAAGATAAAGTGTTTAAACGATGTATTTAAATGAGCTTCTTCACCTAATTGCACCACCTCACTAAAATGTTGATGATATATATGAGCGTATACTCGAAATAATCGTTTCAATATTGTTTTAGCAATAGAAAGAAAATTTTTAGGAAAAGGAACACCTATAAAAAAATATTTATTAATTTTATCCAATACTCTAGTGTAAAATTTCCATAAATAATATCATCATCAATACTAATATACCAATTAGTTGTTTATTTCATCAAAGAAACTTGCCTATTTTCGAAGGAAAAAGTGTTTCATCGTCCAATTGATCTTGAACCCAAGTCATCAAATAATCAATATATTTTGGAGCTGAACATTTGATTGGTTTTTTAACTGTATGACCATCCGCCCAATGATATTCATATTTAGGTCCTGCAGACATAATTGGACAACTTTCTTCTGTACAAAATTCCGTAATAGTTCCATACAACATATTTATTTGATTGAAAAAATCCACGGCTAGAAATAAATATTTAATAATACAATATTAATTCAATAAGTCTTTTATAAATCTTGATTGTAGTAAACCATTCATTCTTTTTCTTTTCTTTTTATTCTTTTTTTTTTTCCCCGATATTTACTGTTGACTGCAACCCATTCATTGAGATCCTCTCCTTCAGGCAACATAACTGCAAGACGTAAATTGCCTGAGCCAAGTGTTGCTGCAGCATGTTTCATCAAGTCATACTGATGTGTTCCCTCTGGAATATTTTTTTTTGGCTTGAATGTCTTAGAAGACCGGCTTCCACTGTTGTATGAAAAATAAATGAAACAAGAAATTAAACATATGAATAGTCCAATACCATACGAATAAAATAATTACGAATTAATTTTATTCTATCATTGTTATTTATATTCAAATATGGTTGTATACTCTGCGGTCGAAAAATATATAATGCACTATGATAAATGACTCATAACATCTCAGGAATAAAATTATAGTAATGACGTGATGTAAATGACAATGAGAAGGAAATATGATGTATAAGGACGAATAAAATGGAAAATTATGATGAAAATTTGTTGGTAATCTATTTTTAGAAAACTATTAGCTTTCCAGACGAAAATTAAATTATATACATAGGTCAAGAACCTAAATTAATCAGTAAATATCATAGAAAATAATGCATAAATAAAAAATATAGTAAAATACTTATGTCAATCAATCGTTGATTAACATTATCAATTTTATATTGCGATGAAAATTACCAATCAATCAAGATTGAAAAAAAAATCAATAAATTTATTTTTTTCATGTTTCTTTCATTGAATATAAAGCTTGTCATCAAGGATATGGACAACAAGGAGATTGGTGAGAGGAAGCGAGAGAGTATTGTTAGAAAGTGGATTTTCATCCTGAAAAATTATGGAAAAAAACAATATAATAATGGAAAAGAAAAAAAAAAAAGAAACTTACAATAGGAAGCTCATTTTGCCTGTGTATAGTTGTCGCGTCAAACTGCGACTTTTTGTGTTTTGTTACTACTATGGCGGTTTAAATTTCAATGTGCCACATAAATCTGTTGTCACTACGTATCCATGAGCAGGAAAAAAAAAATTATGGACACAATAAGTGTACACTCACTGAATGAAGGAAAATTATGTATTAAAGACGTTTTGTCAACGATCCATATACTACATGTAAATGAATTTGTCGACTGCACTTGTTCCCCTCCGTTTTCCTTGTCGCTGGATTCGTGTTCTACACCACCATCTATCTATCTACCTAAAATTCTACTGAATTACGTCACGTCCGGTGATTGGCTGCGGTACAAATAAAATTTCTTTTGGGTAGATTTTCATTTTATATAATTACGCATGCGTTATATACACAATTATCCCGCCTAATTTTTACTTAAATTGCGATTACAATTGCGATTGATAGAAAATATTCTTGTGAATGAAAAATCATTTTTATTAAGAGAAGTGACCTTAACCTCAAAATAATGTGATTATATGAATTTTGTTTATTTGATGATGAATTTTACCGGGTTAAATGTAATATTGTCTTAATATATGTAATAATTTGTGAATAAAGAGAATAAGACTAATATTTATGATAAATAATTTAATATGGAGGCAATAATAACGCGGCACGCTTTTATTTCGATTAAACCACTTTGTGATTTATTAATGAGATCGCCAAATGTTCAAAATGCAATTAACGTGGAGAAATGTATTAAAAATCTTTCTGATCAATCAGTTCAGAATTTGATAGAATATATTTTGTATCCTACAATTGTTCATTTGCGAACTAATATCAGGTAATAAAATGAGGTTAGGAAATTTTATGAAAATTATTTATGATAATATTATTTATTTTTTAGTGAAAATATCAAGCTACAGTTGATAAACATAATCAAAGTTGCTGTTACCAAAATAACAATTAAAGAAATTAGAGTTTTAAATAATTTATATTTGTGCTTGGTTTTTGCAATCCACGATAAGCAACAGCCCAGTTTATGTAAGAATCCATACACAATCTCCAAAATATGTTAATTTTGTATTTTAATATTGATATTAAATTTAAAATATAACTTATTATTTTCAGTAATTCCAATGAATGAAGAATTGAAAGAAAGTGTTGTTCAATGCTTGAAATATTTAATTATACATTCGTCAACGGACGTCATTGAATTATTTTATACTCGTGAAAATGCAGCTAAACTTAGCCAAAGCATTTATGCATGTATTTCTATTGCAAAAAACGAAAAATCACTATCATTAAGGTATCTTATTTATTCTCAATCACTTATTTAAATTCAACATTTATGAATACATATTTGATAATTTTTATTATTCAAAATTTCAGAATTGCCGCAATCGAGACATTAATTGTGTTGTCATATGTTCACGATGAAGCTGATTCTTCTGATACAGTATTGAGAAATCAAATTGCGAATATAATAATGTTATTTTTACCAGGAATCGTCAAAGGTTTACAGGACATTTCTCAAGGAAGTGACGTTCAAAATCATAAAATAACATTGATAGCCACTCGTGCACTAGGAAGAATTCTGGCATTAGTAATGGAAGATTTAACGCAAGATGATGAAATTCCATCGCTTATAACACAGAGAAAACCAAAAACAAATGATCTTATAACAGATCCATTAGGAATTTTATTGCGTGATGAGGATCGAAATGGTATGGAAAAACACATTAAAACCGTACATCGAAATCAAGCATGGTTAGATGCTGCCTCGGAAAAACTTCAAGCACCCATACGAAATTTAATCAATTTAACTAAGCATCAACATTATAAAGTTAGAAAAGAATTGAATGACGCTGCGTCATTGATACTTTCGAAATGCTCACGTAATATGAACAATAATTTTGCCGAATTGGTGGAAGTTATAATTGCTCTATCAGAGGATGATGTTGAAGATGTTAGAAAACCAGCAGAAAAATCATTAAAACAAATAAGTCATAATGTCAGTAGAAATTATAAAATGCGATCAATTCTTGAATTGCTGGAGGAACGTTTTTACAAACTACTCACAAAGCTTCCTCGAATTATTCGAATGTCAGATAACGCTACACAATTATCATATTTAAATCAATTAATAGGATATTTAAGATTATTAGGAAAAGAACGATTACCACAAATAATGGCATCTGTTGCACATTTACGACGTTTACTTTTGTCGCTCGTCTATGTTGCTGAATTTGACTGTACCGATGTGACTATTATCGAAGAGAATCAACTGAGAAGTATTGAATATTCATCGTGTACTGCTGTGCCTTCATGGAAAAAATTCAAATTCATTCGCGACAACGCAACTGAACAAAAAATAATTTCAATTTGTAAACTTCTTGGCACTTTAGGCGATTTACCAATTTTAATTGATTGCATATTCGAACTCATCACTGATATGCCACAATATCAAAAAGAATTAATTTTACTGATGAATTGGATAATAATATCATCAAATGACACACCCTTGTCATTGTATCAACAAGTTATTGATTATTATATAGCACCAGATTTTTGGTATTTACCAATTCAAGTGCAGGACGATGTATGTTTGCGACAAGTACAAAATAATGTTATATTATCTTGTCTCTTGACAGAGGGTTTAGGATTAATTGCTGAAACTCTTCAGAATAATTACCAAAAATTTCTTTTAAAAACTTTATACTTAATTATTGAAAAAGCTGGTAGTGGACACGGATTGAGCAGTCTTGTAGGCTTTAATACACTTGAACAAATTGCTCAATCTCAAGGACATACAAATATCGCTGATTTAATTCGCACTAATGTCGATTATTTTTCCTATCACGTTACAATTAAATTACGAAAAATTGAAAAATATCCCGGTGTATTGAATGTCGTATCTGTTGTAATGAAATATAGTACTTTAGATTTATTACCATGTTTGAAAGAAATTGTTGAGGATGCATTGATACAATTGGGTGCTAATTTTCAACAATCAAATGCATATTCATTGTTGAAAGTACTTTATACATTTATTGTGTGTATCAAACAAATGGCGTGTAATGAAAATAATAACCAGAATAATAATGAAACGCAGCAGGAAAAAATAGATGTGAAAGAAAAAGTAATTCAAACGTTATTGGAATATTACGAAGCGAAAAAAGTTTCAGAACAAATTGATAATGATGATCTTGGTGGTACACCCGAAGATATATTTAAAGAACTGAAGGAAAAAGAGGCTAATGATGGTCTAGAGGACTATAATTTACCAGAGGAAAATGAAACGAAGGAACCACCGGCTCATGTAACAATGATTGAAAGTGTTATGAAGCGTTGTTTACATTTCTTACCGTCAAAAGATATTTCCAAGACATTATTGGCTATGCAAACACTCCAAGAAGGACTTCCCATTCTTTCGTCGTGGAGTGAACAATTATTACCTATTGTTCATCAACTTTGGCATCCATTAGTTGATCGATTTCACGATTCGAATATTCTCATTATGAATCGTGCATGGCAATTACTTTATACGCTTGCAAGTTTATCAGAGGATTTCATTCGAAATCGTACATTGAAAAATGTTTCGCCTGAATTAGCTAAATTTCTCGACAGCTCTTCTAAAGAAAGTTGGAAAAAAAATTCACAGGATGCTTATAAATTTACGCAAATGTTTAAATTTCAAAAGTTGCTTTTAACACAGTTGGGATCGGTAGCGAAAAATTTGAAACTTCATGAACGTGATCTATGGAAATTAGTGACAATAACTGAACCTTATCTCAATTCTTGTCAACATCCAGAATTACAAGAATGTTGTGTGCTTTTGTATAAAAATATAGCAGATTTTAATGGCGATATTGTATGGGTAAAATGTCTTAGTATATGGAATTTTCATGTTGAATCAATTCCAAATAATGAAACATTTGATATGAAAATTTTAAAAACAAATAATGATACTAATAACGAATATAGAAAAAATGTTTATGAAATATTGTTGTATATTGATCAATTAAAAAATAATCGTATGTAGATAATGTTTCGACAATGTGAATATTTGTACAGGCGGTTGCAAATTTTTATACAAATGTACTTAATACTATATATGTACATATAAAAAAATGTGTTTAATTATTTTTTTTTTTAACTTTCCTAACCTAGAACAGAAAACCGAAATATATACATTACAACATTTCAGTCATTCAATCACGCTTACGATGATATAATTAAAAAAAAAAAAAGAAAACAAGTTCTTAGAAACTTGAAGGATTTTAATTTAAAATAAAAAATTAATTGAAGAAAATTTCAAATATAAATTTTATTATCGCAAGAAGCCAAAAATTGGTCGTTTTGGTCCAAGTGCTTCTTCTTTTTTCAGAGCTTCCATTAATGCATCATTTAATTTGTTTCCCACTTGAGTCGCAGTCTGTAACAATAAAAATTATTTACTAATACAAAATTATTAACTAATTTTTAAAATTTCTCGTTTTCTATACCTGTAAAATTTTAAGCAGAGTAGTTGACAAAAGACTTCCATAATCTGTTTTGACAATCGATGTTATTTTTCCATTTGCAGTTACTGATACAACAACACTAGCAGAAACACATGCTTCCTCTTCTGCAGTTGGATCCACTATACAGTTATCTCCAATCTAAGACAATAAAGTAAAAAAAAAAAATATTAATATTTATCAACCATCAAAATTATCAAATGAATTATATTTCAGCTATTAATTACTTTGCACAATGTAATAAGAATCGGAAAATTTTCCACATTTAATCTCATGCAATCAAATGGATCATCGGACACTTGAATATCTGCTTCACCACCATCTAATGTAGCAGCAGTTATTTTCGGAATTTCTGTACTGAATAGAGCAGCTTTAACTGCTGCGCCAATAGCATCAAATAAATTTCCACCGCATTGAAGAACCTGTTTATAAATAAATTTAAATAAATAACCATTTTGTTGTTATAATATCTAATTTTATTGAAGTAAATATTAATTAAATACTTACCAAAACATCAACGTACATTTTCCAACATTTTTTCTCTTTTAAAATACTCAGAATTTTCAAGTCAAAAGCATTTGAAGATTGATAAGCATTTGTTAAAATATTGCTAATCTCTGTGCCTAATTCATTACCACCTTTGCCTTCAAACTCTGGTGCTGCATTTGCAGAACTGCAATAAATAAAAATAATAAATCAAACAAATTTATTAAATTGATCGCTCAGAAAGTATCTGAAATTAATTTTTATTATTCATTTACTTAATCTACAATTAAAATTTGCAAACAAATATTCTATAACATCAATGAAATATTTACAGTATATTAAATTATACATTACTAAAAATTAAATAGCTATTTAGGTCACTTACAAGTCAACGAAAAATTCTAGTTTTCCTTCGTCGGGACTATTTGGAAAAGGTGTATCAACTTCTACTTTAACACTCACAAGAACATCAGAATTGCCAATTCTTAATCGAGTGGATCCATTTGTTTGTGGCATTAATTTTGTTTCAACTTCAATTGAACGATATTCACATTGTCGACGTCCATCAGTTCTAAAGTCTGCCTGTATCAATTTAAACAAAACAAAACTTGCAGTAAATGACCGCATGTATATATAAAAAAAGCAAAAGTGTATATTTTAAATTATTATTTAAACTTTCTTACATCAACACCATGAAGAATAAATGTTTTTTCTGCTAAACTGAGTGGATTTTCAGCCATGATTATCAATAGAACTTAGAAGTCATTCAAAAAAATATTTATTATTTTATTTAATACCATAACCTATCATATATTTTAGGTTATATTTTTTCTCTAAAATTGGAGTTTTGTATCACTACATCCAGCAGCCACATGTGGAATACTTTTATATATTACTATCCTTAAACGAAAGGTGGCGATACCTGACTATAACTAATGTTTGTAATTATTGTATTGTTATTTATTTATTTATTTATTTTTCATACAGTGTGAGACCTTTTAAATTGTCAAATTTGGATATTATATACAAAAAAAAATTCTTTTTAAACTAATAATTTCATTCATTTTAATATAATTGTATATTCAATGAGAATTGTATCAATATTTTTGCTTTTTTCAAGATTAATATGTAAATAGTTATTAATTTTGAGAATATAATCTATGATATTTATTATCAAGGTTTATTTTTTTATTAATTGATACTTTCAAATATTAAACTCTCCTAAATCGACTGACTGAATATCAGTTGCTCCAAAATGAATCATCAAGAAGTATATTCACCTATAAAACATGATCAAAGTATGATTTTTTTTTTTTTTTGTTATATTTAATTTATGTATATGATAATATGAATATCATATTGTTTATATTTCAATGTAATATTTTTTTTCTCCAGGATCTGCTGTGGTTTGCTCAATTATTGTTGCACTTTTATGGGGATTAACAAATCCATTGATAAAAAAAGGTGCTCATGGTATGGATACTATTGTAGCTCAAACAATAGTGTCAAAGTTTTTTAAACAAATTTTATTTCTTGTCAAACGCTGGCAGGTTTGTGAATTATTTTTAATCCAATTATTTCATGAATTTCAATAATATAAATAAACTAATCAAATGTTATTTTTTTTTAAGTATTTGCTACCATTTCTTCTGAATCAATGTGGTTCTGTTTTATATGTTTCAAATCTTGGAAATTCAGATTTGTCTTTAATTGTACCTGTGACCAATGGCTTAACTTTTGCATTCACTGCTATAACAGGTTGGATATCAAAAGAAGAAAAATTACCCAAAAGTAAGTTTTTTTTTCACTTATTTATTTTATCATATCGCATTCATCAAAATTAATGCAATAAATTTACTATACAGGTTATTTATTATTACATAGTACGCATTATACATTGAAATTATTTGAAATATTTCATAATGTCAGTAAAATTATATTTATATTTCATCAACAATGAGTAATATTTATACAATGGCATAACGGAAATTACATTAATGATATTTTTTTCTTTGAAAAAATGAATTATTCATGTTTACTATATTTTTTTTTCAGATGTATACACAGGGATGTTTCTCATTTTCTTCGGGAGTATTTTATGCTGTCTTGAAAAATTCACAATCGTTTAATTACACTCTTGCGCTTTTCAAGAAATCATTAAAAAAATACAAAGGTCACTTGCAGAATATTTATTAATATGTTAATTTCATGTTCTCTATGTATAGATATGTATATGATTATTTAATTGTTTCCTGTATTTTACACATTATCAATTCAAAGAAGTTTAAACCTGAACATAAATTTTATAAGAACAAATTCACAATCAATTATTAAATATATGAAATTGTATATTATTATTCAAAGTAAATTATCAACATTAATTCATAGGAATTAACTTTAAGAAATAAATGTGGTAGAATTTATTGTTTGATAATATCGTCCTAATAGAGAGCTTGTATTTTAATACTGTCAAAGAACATACATTAAATTCGCCACATAAAAAAAAAATAGTTACATAATAATATATATTGTTTCATCAGAATTTTCTACAAAGTATAAAATAAGGCATTTTAAATAATGTTATTGAACGCTTCAATGTTTAATACAACAAAAAATAATTCAACAAATAAACTATTTTAGGTTTACACACTAATGAATAAAATATTTGTTAAAAAAGTATTTTATTATTAATATTCACAGCTGAGTGTACATTTTTAAACGTTCAACTTGATCAGAAATTTTTGCAATCGATAACTTTTTACACGTGTGTAAATAATTTGTACAAAAATTAATAATTATGCTGCTATTTTGGGCAACATATAATAAAATAATTGCATTTTTTTTTCTTTGTTCTTGTTATGAATGATCACATAGTAAAATAGATCGTTTCTGTAATACAATTTACGTACTAATAATCTTCATGGCTCGTAACGCAGCTTTTGAAGCAATGAAAATATGATAAAACTACGACGTAATAATCGGAAGAAAAGGCAGTAGTAGTACAATATTATTTATAGTGTGTCATTATAACATCATTTGTTTATATGTGTATATATTTATATGGTTAAAAACCGCAAGAATCGAATTTAATCTATATCTTGGAAGTATTTTGAAAAAAAAAAAAAAAAAAAAAGAATTGATTGTTCCTAGTTGTATCAATGTGAGCAATAAATCACTCAATTCATGAGTGAATGTTTTAGCTTAGTGATAATTTATAACTGCAGCATACTCACATGATGATATTAACGTAATATTGTGCTATCTATTCAATTATATACAGCAAAAACTATTGGTTTTTGGTTTTGCATTATCACCTTATTATAACTGCACGGAATTTGTGGAGCCATTTGAAATGAGAAATCAAATATATTCTCATTATGATTCAGCACAACCATTGAGACATTATTATCATTGCCTATTATGTACATATTGGAAAATTTGTATAAAATGTTTTTTTTTCTCTTTGTTCTTTCCTTCTTTTTATACATTTTGAAATCATTTTTCTTTTCATATGAATTATTCACTTTCACATTTTGTTAAATCACAATTGTTACTCCAAAACAAACAATTTCCAACGCCACTGTAACATATCAATGAGACAGCAGCAAAAAATACAAAACTACAAATGATACATGGTTTACGTTCCAAAAAAAAGCCAATTAAATACAGCACCACAAACATAACATGTGTTTGAAGTAATGCAGGGTTCACTGGTTTAGGTATCAGTAGAACTGGAATTAACCACTGTAGACAATACATCCTTCCACGTTGGCAAATTAAAATTTGTCCTCTCTTTGACACATTCGTAATTTCATCAAGTGAATATATTCATTATTAATACCTGAAAATTCATATTAAATTTATTATCATTTATTCAATGTCAGTTTTATTCTTGAATTTTTTTGATTAATAATAGTATGTAAAACTTCGTTATTAGACGAACCTTATAAATATCCATGATAACATTTTAAAGTGTTGACTACTGTTTATTTATAAAACAAAAATAGTTCATTTACCGTGAAATTTATTGAACAAAATAGTTTGGTTGTTATAATTTTTACGTCGAGCTATGAAGATTAAGATAATTTTTTTTCTTTATATAAATATTCAACTGACTATATAGAAACTAGCAATTTTATCCATGGCATATGACGGAAGACTGAAAATAATAAACAAAAAATAGATGGTAATTTTTGTGAATTGCTGTTTAATTACGACTGCTGCTCACTCTACACCATGAATGGGTACTATAACCTCAAATATTTTATTAGTCGATAATGAAGAAATTGAAGAATTTCTCACAAATCAACACGATAAAAAGAACATTGATCAGAATAATAAATTAATTCAATATTTATTCAATTCTTATTGATTCATTTTCATTAATTTTGTTCTTATTGATTATAGTAATTTATTTTTAACGAAAAACACAAAAATATGTTTAACCTAAAAATTAATTGATAATTTATGACAAATAAACTTAAATATATGTACACTATGTATAAGTAACAAATGAAACTTTGTTTAAAATTAATCTTCTGGCCATGGTTTTCCAATTCCTTGGCTCGCACCCATCCGTGATGGATCTTGACTTGGATAATGAATAGGTGCTGTCCCAGGCGGAAATATTGGAGGTGGAGCAGCAGCAGTGATTTGAGGTGTGAACATAAATTGTGGCGCAACTGGTGGTGGTGGAATCATCATCGGTGGCATCATTCCCGGTGGTGTTGCTTGTAAATTAAAGAAGTTATTACCCAAACTCTCTGCGGGTGGTAAAGGTTTCGGAAGTCCTGGTACAGGTTCCAACATTTCTCGGGTTGCTTCAGCTGCAGATATTGTTTGTCGTCCTTGCGAACGTCCCCACTTTATCGTTAAACGTTTTCCACCCAATATTAATTTGTTGAATGTTCGTTCTGCCGCTGCTTCAGCTGCACTTCTTTGTGTATATTGGATAAATGCACATTGTTGTCGTGGAACCATAGTTACTGAACGAATTTCACCGTATTGATAAAAGTGATCGCGCAACTGCTTTTCAGTTAGAACATCACCTAAGCCACCAATATACAATGTTGTAATTGATTTATCCTCTGGTGGCTCTAAAACAGGCATTGCTGCAGCTCGTCGCATTAATTTATCAGCAACCGGATCATTCACCCCATAATAACGATCTTTAATATTTTGATCAGCCAATGGATCATCAGGATCTGTTGGTTTCTCATGTCGATATGGACATTCTTCGCCTCGTTTGCATTCACCTTTCACCCAAAACGAACATATATGAGGTCGATTTCGTTTATAGTATGGACTAGTTCGTGCAAGTTTCATTAACAAATCACTTGCGGCACCGGATTTTCCTACAGCACCTGCAGGACTTGTTGGATCTATATTTCCAATTTCTTTATCAATATTTTGTACGTAATATTCTTTGTTCACATCTGAACGTGGTAAATCATCTTTAACTTTCAACGCTGCATCACGAACTTGTATAGGTAAACCATATTCCAAATCAAGCAAACATGTTTGGCAAACATTTTTTAATCTACTGCACGTTTGACACACTTCAGTTTTTTTAAAACGCATTCGTGCACCAGGACACCATCTGAATACTGTGAATGGACGTACACAAATTTTACATTCTTTGCCATATTTTTCTTTGGTCATACGAATATAAGGATTATCACCAAGGCACGTGGGACACAAAATTGGAAAGTCCTAGAAATAAAAATATATTAGGAATATTAAATATAAATATATACATTGGGCACAATAGGATGAATTTTAGATAACTAAATACTTACGGCATCTTCCCAATTTTGTCTATTATAAGTATTTGTCGTTTTTGATGTAGCCATCGTAATGTCGGAGGTTCGGAATCCGAAAGATGAAGTGAAGTAAACGAAACTAAGAATAATTTTATATAGAGGTATTTTGCATGACTAAAAATTTTGTGTACGAGCGAGCGCCCTCATGCCAATGACGTGTATATTGGAAACTAAAATAGCTTGTGGGGACCAGCCTTACGTACGCGAATGCCCCTCACGGGCAATAACACAACTAAAATTCAGTATTTTACCCGTTTCGACTTTGTGTTGTCACCATGGAGAATAGAGGCAGGCGCCGAAACTTGGGAAGATTATTTTAGTTTCAAATATACACGTCATTGGCTTGAGGGCGCTCGCTCATACACAAAATTTTTATCCATGCAAAATACCTCTATATAAGATTATTCTTAGTTTCGTTTGCTTCATTTCATCTTTCGGATTCCGAACCTCCGACATTACGATGGCTACATCAAAAACGACAAATACTTATAATAGACAAAATTGGGAAGATGCCGTAAGTATTTAGTTATCTAAAATTCATCCTATTGTGCCCAATGTATATATTTATATTTAATATTCCTAATATATTTTTATTTCTAGGACTTTCCAATTTTGTGTCCCACGTGCCTTGGTGATAATCCTTATATTCGTATGACCAAAGAAAAATATGGCAAAGAATGTAAAATTTGTATACGTCCATTCACAGTATTCAGATGGTGTCCTGGTGCACGAATGCGTTTTAAGAAAACTGAAGTGTGTCAAACGTGCAGTAGATTAAAAAATGTTTGCCAAACATGTTTGCTTGATTTGGAATATGGTTTACCTATACAAGTTCGTGATGCAGCGTTGAAAGTTAAAGATGATTTACCACGTTCAGATGTGAACAAAGAATATTACGTACAAAATATTGATAAAGAAATTGGAAATATAGATCCAACAAGTCCTGCAGGTGCTGTAGGAAAATCCGGTGCCGCAAGTGATTTGTTAATGAAACTTGCACGAACTAGTCCATACTATAAACGAAATCGACCTCATATATGTTCGTTTTGGGTGAAAGGTGAATGCAAACGAGGCGAAGAATGTCCATATCGACATGAGAAACCAACAGATCCTGATGATCCATTGGCTGATCAAAATATTAAAGATCGTTATTATGGGGTGAATGATCCGGTTGCTGATAAATTAATGCGACGAGCTGCAGCAATGCCGGTTTTAGAGCCACCAGAGGATAAATCAATTACAACATTGTATATTGGTGGCTTAGGTGATGTTCTAACTGAAAAGCAGTTGCGCGATCACTTTTATCAATACGGTGAAATTCGTTCAGTAACAATGGTTCCACGACAACAATGTGCATTTATCCAATATACACAAAGAAGTGCAGCTGAAGCAGCGGCGGAGCGAACATTCAATAAATTAATATTGGGTGGAAGACGTTTGACGATAAAGTGGGGACGTTCGCAAGGACGACAAACAATATCTGCTGCTGAAGCAACCCGAGAAATGTTGGAACCTGTACCAGGACTTCCGAAACCTTTACCACCCGCAGAGAGTTTGGGTAATAACTTCTTTAATTTACAAGCAACACCACCGGGAATGATGCCACCGATGATGATTCCACCACCACCAGTTGCGCCACAATTTATGTTCACACCTCAAATCACTGCTGCTGCTCCACCTCCAATATTTCCACCTGGGACAGCACCTATTCATTATCCAAGTCAAGATCCATCACGGATGGGTGCGAGCCAAGGAATTGGAAAACCATGGCCAGAAGATTAATTTTAAACAAAGTTTCATTTGTTACTTATACATAGTGTACATATATTTAAATTTATTTGTCATAAATTTTCAATTTATTTTTAGGTTAAACATATTTTTGTGTTTTTCGTTAAAAATAAATTACTATAATCAATAAGAATTGAATAAATATTGAATTAATTTATTATTCTGATCAATGTTCTTTTTATCGTGTTGATTTGTGAGAAATTCTTCAATTTCTTCATTATCGATTAATAAAATATTTGAGATTAAAGTATCTAATCTTGTACTCGACTCGAAGACTTCGACATTAGAAAGTTGACTAACCGAAAAAAAATCTTTTTTTTCAATTTTTTTTTCCTTCAAATTCTTAGTTTGTCTTCTGTTCTTGATTGTTCGCGATAAACAATTGTTTGTTCTCAATTTGTTTAATTAAAAAAATTAAATAAAAATACGCCCTAAAATTGACCCCCTATTGTAATTTTTAATATTTTTCTGTCACCGTTGAATAATAAATATCCATTCATTATTGTTCAATTCAACAGTTTTACAAAACTATATTACCCACCAGTAACCTCCAACCAGAAGTTGAATTTGAAGAAAAAATAACTGACAAGTGTCATAACATATTGAAATGTAAGGCCGGGAGGACTATGAGAGGCTCGTTTGTACTTTGTATATAATGAAAATTATAGCGAAAACCACGAAGCCCAGATAGATTCACCTTAACATAGGTGTAAAAGAGAAACAAATAATAATGATGAGGTTAAGTTAGTTGCATTTTGCATGCAAACATCACTAAATCAATTTGTTACCCTTATAATTAGTACCTACGCAGTACAACCTCATCTTATTCATTTTTCCATGATATTTGGAAATTTAAAAATCGTAAACATAACCATATTGCCAGTAACGTGTTCTTTATGAAAATGTAGCTTAGGATAGTTCGCACGAAATGCCGCCAGTGCCGCATGACCAAATTGAGATTTTACTTCGGTCATGTGGCACTGACTGCATTTCGGCGAACTATTCCTAAGATACAGATATTAGGCTCCGCCCCTAGGTAAAAATTCAAATAGGGACTCTGACCCACCCAGAAATTTTGTTGGAGAAAGGGAATGAAACTCCGCCTCTATAGGTGGCAGAGAGGGAAATTTTTCCTGCATTACTTCGTCGGGTCGCAGCAGTTACTTTCTATCAGTAGCGATAAAACAGTCAACTTGAATGGTACGTAGCATTTCATCTCCCATTGAATATACATTTTTAAAATATTATTATATATCGAGACTCTCTATTACTTGTTATTCGTAGTTATCAGACGTCGAATATAACCTCCAAAACGTTTCAGTAAAATTCACAAATTAACTTCTACTCCAGAGGCAACCAAAAAAAAATTCAGTAAATTTGTGCATTTGGAATTAATTATATTTTCCACCGATAGTATAATTTATTAATAGAGAAGTAAGGATAAAAATACTAATTTATTATAATGGCGGGCTATGATAAACAACCCATGAAAAGAAGTAGACCATGCGAGCGAGAACCACGTGAAATAGATCGTGAACGTAAAAGAGCACGTTCAGGAGAATGTCGAAATCAAATGAAAGATATAAAATCGCTTGATAAAAATCAGAAGCCAAGTCCAATATTTTTTATTGATGATGAGACGAAAAAGGAAGCACGTGCTGCAATAGCATTGAAAAAACGTCAGGAGGAAGTGGAAAGTATGATAAAACGGCAAGATGAAGAAAGAAAAACATTTAGTCGGAATGATACGTCTACAACATCCAAATGTCGTAGGCGGGATGAAGAAGTGAAGGATAAAGATAAAGAAAATGAGGTTGAAGCAATTAAAGAGTGTTATTTGGGGTCGACAATGAAAAACCGTCGAGTGCGTCGTATGAACGATCGAAAATTTGTGTTCGATTGGGATACAAGTGAGAATACATCGGTTGATGATAATAATATTTATAAGGAACGTCATCAAGTGCAATTTTTTAAACGTGGAAATTTAGCAGGCATTGATATTGAAGCTCAAAAACGTGATCAGAGTGAATTTTACGGTGAATTATTGGAAAAACGACAAACTGAAGCGGAAAAAGAGCAGGAAATAATGAGATTGAAAAAAGTGGAAAGAAAAGAAGAAAAGCAAAAATGCAGGGATGATCGTCATTGGTCAGAGAAAGCATCGAATGAAATGACTGAACGAGATTGGCGAATATTCCGTGAAGATTATAATATCGCGATAAAAAGTGGACGAATACCAGATCCAATAAGAACATGGAAAGAATGCGGATTCCAAAAAGAAATTTTGGACATTATTGATAAAATTGGATACAAAGATTTAACACCAATTCAACGACAGGAAATACCAATTGGTTTACAGAATCGTGATATTATTGGTGTAACTGAAACTGGATCAGGAAAAACTTTAGCCTTTTTAATTCCATTATTATTATGGATTTCGACTTTACCAATAATTGAGAGACTTGAGGAAGCTGATCAGGGTCCATATAGTATTATTTTAGCGCCAACACGTGAATTGGCACAACAAATTGAGGAGGAAACAAATAAATTTGGTCAACCATTGGGAATAAGAACAGTTCTCATTGTAGGTGGATTATCAAGAGAAGAACAAGGATTTCGACTTCGTATGGGATGTGAAATTGTTATTGCTACTCCTGGACGATTGATTGATGCACTGGAAAATCGTTACCTTGTTTTAAATCAATGTACATATATTATATTAGATGAAGCTGATAGAATGATCGATATGGGTTTTGAGCCTGATGTACAGAAAATATTGGAATATATGCCGGTGACAAATTTAAAACCTGATAATGAGGATGCAGAAAATAAAGAGAAATTATTAACAAATTATAATACGACAAAAAAATATCGGCAAACTGTTATGTTTACAGCAACAATGCCTGACGCTGTTGAACGATTAGCAAGAACGTATTTGCGTCGTCCAGCAGCTGTTTATATCGGTAGTGTCGGTAAACCAACTGAAAGAACAAAACAAATTGTTCATATCGTGAGCGAAGCAGATAAACGTCGTAAACTCATGGAGATTCTCAGCCGTGATGTTGAACCGCCGGTTATTATTTTTGTTAATCAAAAGAAGGGTGCTGATGTTCTTGCACGTGAATTGAAAAAACTTAATGTAAGTATAATATTATTTCAATCATTATCAAATTATTTAAATCACAATCAACATTCACTTTTATTTGTCTTTAATATTAATGATTGTTATTCATTGATTTTTTAGTATAATGCTTGCACACTTCATGGTGGTAAAAATCAGGAGCAGCGTGAGTACGCTTTAGCGTCGCTTAAAAATGGATCTAAAGATATATTGGTGGCAACGGACGTTGCTGGTCGTGGTATTGATATCAAGGACGTGTCTATGGTTATTAATTATGACATGGCAAAGACAATTGAAGGTATATATTAATCATAATAATTTTATATTTAGTTATATCAAATGTTGAAATATAAATTTTTTATTCTAACTTTTTTGTTCATTTTTACAGATTATACCCATCGTATTGGTAGAACTGGACGTGCAGGGAAAGTCGGATTGGCAATATCATTTTGTACAAAAGACGATAGCCACTTATTTTACGATCTCAAACAAACAATACTTTCTAGTCCCATCTCAACGTGTCCACCAGAATTACTTAATCATCCTGAAGCATAACATAAGCCCGGAACTGTTGTCACCAAAAAGCGTCGTGAAAAAAAAATATTTGCCTAATATTTAAAAGTTTGATTGATTAATCAATCAACCCACCAATTATATTCATATATATTATTTTACTTGCAATAACAATCAATGAACATCGATAAAAAACAATTACGCATACATTTTTAATAGCTGAAAATAATATTATTCTCGTGCACATAATTAAATACTGAATATTATAATACAATATTAAATCATGTATATATTTTTATTCTATGAAATATAAAATAACGAAAACAAAATATCATTGGATTTTTCTGTCAATTTTTTTGTTCACTTTATTACTAAGCTTTTTTTAAAAACCTTTTTACATTGACCAATATGTGCACTTACGTTCATATCATTCGGTTTTTTTCTTCAATGCATGCTGATTTTTAATCGTAAAAGAATGTATTGGAATAATTGAATGAAGCACTGATAATATTTGAAATTTAACCTCAAAATGACTGACACTATAATGTACATTGTACGTGTTCAATACGATATAACACTATACTTGAATGTTGCGTTGAAGTTACAATAGTGAAATAATGTGTGTATCTTGGATTAGTGCATACGTATATATTTACGGCTATGTATTATGTAACTGGCTAATAACACAAATAAAACTCAATATTGTATACTTATTTGAGCATAATTTACACAGAAATTTATAGACTATGTAAATGAATAAGAAGGAATATTTCTATAAATTAACAATGAATGCCTGCAAAAGTTTGTATGTGGCAGCAGGATTTAAGGAGGATTGCATAAATATATATTTAATGTCCCAATTTGAAATATTGGAGCAACTAACATTTCATAATTTTTGTAATATTTGGAATGATATAAAGTTTTCTTATGTATTTGCGTAAGTTTATTTGTTTAAAATGAATTAAAATGATATGGAATATGTACATGTATATACACATATATTTCATGATATAATATTAAATGATATAATTATTTTACAGAAGACGTGGATTACATGCAGAATTGGTAGAAGCGCTTGATATTGCTAAAGAATTTATTTCGGCTCATGTAACTTATTTAAAACAATCATTGGTGGAATATTTATCTGTTGTATGGATTGTTTTTTATAATGCCAATTTCACAGCCAAATAAATACGAATGGTTTATTTCACAGACCAATTGTAAAATATATATTATAAAGCTACAGAGTCTTCTTTAACATAATAAACAATACGACGTTGCTGTATATATTCTCAATCAATTAATTGAAAAAGATATATGCATTCGTTTATTTATTGTCTGAGCATGATTGAGGTAAATTTTATAATTTATATTTATTTTCCAAATAAGTTCTTGCTAATCGTTCAACAGCGTCAGGCACTGTTGCTGTAAACATAACAGTTTGCCGATATTTTTTTGTCGTATTATAATTTGCTAATAATTTCTCTTTATTTTCTGCATCCTCATCATCAGGTTTTAAATTTGTCACTGGCATATATTCCAATATTTTCTGTACATCAGGCTCAAAACCCATATCGATCATTCTATCAGCTTCATCTAATATAATATATGTACATTGATTTAAAACAAGGTAACGATTTTCCAGTGCATCAATCAATCGTCCAGGAGTAGCAATAACAATTTCACATCCCATACGAATTAGTCGAAATCCTTGTTCTTCTCTTGATAATCCACCTACAATGAGAACTGTTCTTATTCCCAATGGTTGACCAAATTTATTTGTTTCCTCCTCAATTTGTTGTGCCAATTCACGTGTTGGCGCTAAAATAATACTATATGGACCCTGATCAGCCTCCTCAAGTCTCTCAATTTTTGGTAAAGTCGAAATCCATAATAATAATGGAATTAAAAAGGCTAAAGTTTTTCCTGATCCAGTTTCAGTTACACCAATAATATCACGATTCTGTAAACCAATTGGTATTTCCTGTCGTTGAATTGGTGTTAAATCTTTGTATCCAATTTTATCAATAATGTCCAAAATTTCTTTTTGGAATCCGCATTCTTTCCATGTTCTTATTGGATCTGGTATTCGTCCACTTTTTATCGCGATATTATAATCTTCACGGAATATTCGCCAATCTCGTTCAGTCATTTCATTCGATGCTTTCTCTGACCAATGACGATCATCCCTGCATTTTTGCTTTTCTTCTTTTCTTTTCACCTTTTTCAAACTCATTTTTTCCTGCCCTTTTTCTGCTTCAGTTTGTCGTTTTTCCAATAATTCACCGTAAAATTCACTCTGATCACGTTTTTGAGCTTCAATATTAATGCCTGCTAAATTTCCACGTTTAAAAAATTGCACTTGATGACGTTCCTTATAAATATTATTATCATCAATCGATGTATTCTCACTTGTATCCCAATCGAACACAAATTTTCGATCGTTCATACGACGCACTCGACGGTTTTTCATTGTCGACCCCAAATAATACTCTTTAATTGCTTCAACCTCTTTTTCTCTATCTTTATCCTTCACTTCTTCATCCCGCCTACGACATTTGGATGTTGTAGACGTATCATTCCGACTAAATGTTTTTCTTTCTTCATCTTGCCGTTTTATCATACTTTCCACTTCCTCCTGACGTTTTTTCAATGCTATTGCAACACGTGCTTCCTTTTTCGTCTCATCATCAATAAAAAATATTGGACTTGGCTTCTGATTTTTATCAAGCGATTTTATATCTTTCGTTTGATTTCGACATTCTCCTGAACGTGCTCTTTTACGTTCACGATCATGATCACGTTCACGTGATCTTGAACGTTTCCGTTTTTCTTTTTGATCTTTTGATGGACTACGCAATTGTCTTCGCTCTCGACGTAGTTCTATCTCATGTGGTTCTCGCTCGCATGATCTATTTCTTTTCATGGGTTCTTTATCATAGCCCGCCATTTTAAGAAATTAGTATTTTTATCCTTACTTCGCTATTAATAAATTATACCATCGGTTAGAAAATATAATGAATTCCAAATGCACAATTTTACTGAATTTTTTTTTAGTTGCCTCTGGAGTAGGTTAATTTGTGAATTTTACTGAAACGTTTTGGAGGTTATATTCAACGTCTGATTATTACGAATAACAAGTAATAGAGAATCTCGATATATAATAATATTTTAAAAATGTATATTCAATGGGAGATGGAATACAACATACCACTCAAATTGACTGTTTTATCGCTACTGATAGAAAGTAAGTGCGACCGGACGAACTAATACAGGAAAAATTTCCCTCTCTACACTCTACCACCTATAGAGGCGGAGTTTCATTCCCTTTCTCAAACAAAATTTCTGGATGAGTTAGAGTCCCTATAATAGAGGAAGTCTGCCAACTGGGGCCCATGGAGTGATTCGTCGTTTACAGAAAATGGCCGCGCTAATGAAAAAAGAACAGGAAAGAGTCATTATTTTAATTGAAAATTCTAATCATGAGTGGGTTTTTACGAACAGCGTCACGAATAGTCAATTGTGGAACTTACTCACGACGTATTTTTCATACTATTAATTCTTATATTTCCCAAGTTTCGGCTCCTGTCTCTATTCTTCTATGGTTGTGTTGTAATTTTTATTATATACAATCGAGCCGCCCTCTATAGTCTCTATTCTCCATGAGTTCAAGCTCCATTTTTAGTTATTCAATGGCTTCAGTGATGGCGCTCAAGTAAATTTCCAACATAAATTCCGTCCACTCTAGGTTATTTATGTAGTTCGTGACGCATCAATCTCCATTGAATCGTCCGTCCGGCTGGTGGCGGCGGTCGTGCCGGACGGTTAGAGCGAGTCGCGACGCAGAAGGCCACAGAAGCCTTCTGGCCAAGTACAAGATGGCTACGTCAGACTCGAAAGCTCCTATCCGAACTGTTAAAAGAGTTCAATTTGGAATTCTTTCGCCTGATGAAATAGTAAGTAATATAATTTCATCATGGACAACAATTATCTGATAATTATTTTAACGATTTTTAACAGTATTAATGAATAATACTATGATTTCATTTTGCCGTTGGTTCCCGCTTTCTCGCCATGATTAGTTTTATGTACTATTGCGCACACACATCGTTATCAAAATAAAATTCCTCCGAATATTCAAAAAATTTGTTTATAATTTCAATGATTAAGTTTATAAATAAAATTATCGTTGGAAAATATATTTTATAATTTATTTTTATGGTAAATTTATTAATAGTTTTTTTTTTTTTACTTTTATTATTTATCGACTGTGATACTTTTCATTTTAGCGACGAATGTCCGTCACTGATGGCGGCATACGATTCCCCGAAACGATGGAGGGAGGCCGTCCAAAACTTGGTGGTCTCATGGATCCTCGACAAGGTGTTATCGATAGAAATTCACGATGTCAAACATGCGCTGGTAATATGACTGAATGTGCAGGACATTTTGGACACATTGATTTAGCAAAGCCAGTATTTCACGTTGGTTTTATCACTAAGATAATTAAGATTCTTCGTTGTGTATGTTTTTATTGTTCAAAACTTCTTGTTAGTCCACATAATCCAAAAATCAAAGAAATTGTTATGAAAACAAAGGGTCAACCTCGTAAACGTTTAATATTCGTGTATGACTTGTGTAAAAGCAAAAATATTTGTGAGGGCGGAGATGAAATGGACATAAACAAAGATGGAATAGAAGTACCAGCAGCAGATCGTAAACCAGGTCATGGTGGTTGTGGAAGATATCAACCAAAATTCCGACGAAGTGGTTTAGATGTTAGCGTTGAATGGAAACACGTGAATGAAGATTCACAGGAGAAAAAAATGCCTTTAACAGCTAAACGTGCTTGGGAAATTTTAAAATATATTTCAGATGAAGAGTCATTTATTCTTGGTATGGATCCAAAGTTTGCACGACCTGATTGGATGGTTATAACAGTTTTACCTGTGCCACCACTTTCAGTGCGTCCTGCAGTTATTATGTATGGTTCAGCCAAAAATCAAGATGATTTAACTCATAAACTTGCTGATATTATAAAATCAAATAATGAATTACTTCGTAATGAACAATCAGGCGCGGCTACACATATATTAGTCGATAATACTAAAATGTTACAATTTCACTGCGCAACATTAGTGGACAATGATATGCCAGGAATGCCAAAAGCTATGCAAAAATCAGGCAAACCATTGAAAGCTATAAAAGCAAGACTTAAAGGAAAAGAGGGACGTATTCGTGGTAATCTTATGGGAAAACGTGTAGATTTTTCAGCACGTACTGTCATTACTCCAGATCCTAATTTACGTATAGATCAAGTTGGTGTTCCGAGAAGTATTGCACAGAATTTAACATTCCCAGAAATAGTGACACCATTTAATATTGATAAAATGCAAGAATTGGTACGTCGTGGAAATGCTCAATATCCTGGAGCTAAATACATTGTACGTGATAATGGTGAACGTATCGATTTACGATTTCATCCAAAACCATCGGATTTACATTTACAATGTGGCTACAGAGTTGAACGACACATTCGCGATGGTGATTTAGTTATTTTTAATCGTCAACCAACGTTACATAAAATGAGTATGATGGGTCACAGAGTCAAGGTATTACCATGGAGTACATTCCGTATGAATCTTAGTTGTACATCACCGTACAATGCTGATTTTGATGGCGATGAAATGAATTTACATGTTCCACAATCAATGGAGACACGTGCTGAAGTTGAAAATATTCATGTAACACCACGTCAAATAATTACACCGCAAGCAAATAAACCGGTAATGGGTATTGTGCAGGATACTTTAACAGCCGTAAGAAAAATGACTAAACGTGATGTTTTTATTGAAAAAGAACAAATGATGAATATATTAATGTTTTTACCAAGTTGGGATGGAAAAATGCCACAGCCATGTATTTTAAAACCAAAACCATTGTGGACTGGCAAGCAAATATTTTCGTTGATTATACCAGGTAACGTTAATATGATACGTACACACAGTACACATCCAGATGAAGAAGACGATGGACCATACAAATGGATTTCACCTGGTGATACTAAAGTAATGGTCGAGCATGGTGAATTAGTAATGGGAATTTTATGTAAAAAAACATTGGGTACATCTGCTGGCTCTTTACTTCATATATGTATGCTGGAGTTGGGTCACGAAGTTTGTGGAAGATTTTATGGAAATATTCAAACTGTAATTAATACATGGTTACTATTGGAGGGTCATTCAATTGGTATTGGTGATACAATTGCTGATCCACAAACATATTTAGAAATTCAGAAAGCAATTAAAAAAGCCAAAGAGGATGTAATTGAGGTCATTCAAAAAGCTCACAATATGGAATTAGAGCCAACTCCTGGTAATACTCTTCGACAAACATTCGAGAATCAAGTAAACAGAATTTTAAATGACGCTCGTGATAAAACTGGTGGTTCTGCTAAAAAATCACTTACTGAATACAATAATTTAAAGGCTATGGTAGTTTCAGGATCTAAAGGATCAAATATTAATATCTCTCAGGTTATTGCTTGTGTGGGTCAACAGAACGTTGAGGGTAAACGTATACCATTTGGTTTTCGCAAACGTACATTGCCACATTTTATTAAAGACGATTATGGTCCTGAGTCAAGGGGATTTGTTGAAAATTCATATCTTGCTGGTTTAACTCCGTCTGAATTTTATTTCCACGCTATGGGGGGTCGTGAAGGTCTTATTGATACTGCGGTAAAAACTGCTGAGACTGGTTATATTCAACGACGTTTAATAAAAGCTATGGAGTCGGTAATGGTACATTATGATGGGACTGTGAGAAATTCTGTTGGACAATTGATTCAATTACGTTACGGTGAAGACGGTTTATGCGGTGAAACAGTCGAATTCCAAACTTTACCGACAATTAAATTAAGTAATAAAGCATTTGAAAAGAAATTTAAATTTGATCCAACCAACGAACGTTATTTACGACGTATATTCGGTGAAGATATTGTACGTGAAATGATGGGATCAGGTGAAGTTATATCTGAACTTGAACGTGAATGGGATCAATTAAATAGAGATCGTTCAATATTACGTGAAATTTTTCCAAGTGGTGAATCCAAAGTAGTATTACCGTGCAATTTACAAAGAATGATATGGAATGTACAAAAAATTTTTCATATTAATAAACGTGCACCAACTGATCTCAGTCCAATGCGAGTTATTCAAGGTGTAAAAGATTTATTGGAAAAATGTATTATTGTCGCTGGTGAGGATAGATTGAGTAAGCAAGCTAATGAAAATGCTACACTACTCTTCCGTTGTCTTGTACGTTCAACATTATGTACAAAATGTGTATCTGAAGAATATAGATTGTCCAGTGAAGCGTTTGAATGGTTGATTGGAGAAATCGAAACAAGATTCCAACAGGCTCAAGTATCACCTGGTGAAATGGTTGGTGCATTGGCTGCACAATCACTTGGCGAGCCTGCAACTCAAATGACATTGAATACTTTCCATTTTGCTGGTGTATCATCGAAAAATGTAACTCTTGGTGTGCCAAGATTGAAGGAAATTATTAATATCAGTAAAAAACCCAAGGCGCCATCACTAACAGTCTTTTTGACTGGGGCTGCAGCAAGAGATGCAGAAAAAGCTAAAAATGTTTTATGTCGATTAGAACATACAACATTAAGAAAAGTAACAGCAAATACTGCTATTTATTACGATCCAGATCCACAAAATACTGTAATTGCTGAGGATCAAGAATTCGTTAATGTTTATTATGAAATGCCTGACTTTGATCCAACAAAAATTTCACCATGGCTACTACGTATTGAATTAGATCGTAAACGTATGACAGATAAAAAATTAACTATGGAACAAATTGCCGAAAAAATTAATGCTGGTTTTGGTGATGATTTAAATTGTATTTTTAATGATGATAATGCAGAAAAATTAGTATTGCGTATTAGAATAATGAACAGCGATGATAATAAATTCCAGGATATGGATGAAGAATCTGTTGATAAAATGGATGATGATATGTTCCTTCGTTGTATCGAAGCAAATATGTTGAGTGACATGACATTACAAGGAATTGAAGCGATTGGTAAAGTTTACATGCATTTACCACAAACTGATGCGAAAAAACGTATTATCATAACTGACACTGGTGAATTTAAAGCAATTGCTGAATGGTTATTAGAAACTGACGGTACAAGTTTAATGAAAGTATTGAGTGAAAGAGATGTTGATCCAGTACGTACATTCAGCAATGATATTTGTGAAATATTCCAAGTATTGGGTATTGAAGCTGTACGTAAATCAGTTGAAAAAGAAATGAATGCCGTATTGCAATTTTACGGTTTGTACGTAAATTATCGTCATCTTGCATTACTTTGCGATGTTATGACAGCTAAAGGACACTTGATGGCCATTACTCGTCACGGTATTAATAGACAAGATACTGGAGCACTTATGAGATGTTCATTCGAGGAAACAGTTGATGTTTTACTTGATGCTGCGTCTCACGCTGAAGTTGATCCAATGAGAGGTGTCTCTGAGAATATTATTATGGGACAATTGCCACGTATTGGCACGGGATGCTTTGATTTATTGCTTGATGCTGAAAAATGTAAATCAGGTATTGAAATTCCAATGGCAGTCGGTGGAGGTATGATGGGATGCGCTACTATGCTCTTTGGCAGTGGTGCAACACCAAGTATGAGTCCTCAAATGACACCGTGGAACCAAAATTCAACACCTGGATATGGCACATCCAGCATGTCACCAGGTAATAATATTAACAATTTATTAATTAAACTTAATTCATTATTAATCTTTTTTATTTCTTCTTGTCTAATATAATAATTTATTTTTCACAGGATCAGGAAGTGGAATGACACCTGGTGGTGCTTGTTTTTCACCGTCTGGTGCTTCAGATGCATCAGGATTATCACCAGCATACTCTGCATACTCACCACAACCTGGAAGTCCTGGTAGTCCAGGACCAAGCATGAGTCCATATCCAATGTCACCGGCTGGCGCTGCATCGCCAAGTTATTCGCCAACATCTCCAGCTTATTTACCAACTTCACCAACAATGACACCATCAAGCCCCAATTATTCACCGACAAGTCCTACTTATTCGCCAACAAGTCCGAATTATTCACCAACGAGCCCGAGTTATTCACCAACAAGTCCGGGTTATTCGCCAGCTAGTCCTAGTTATTCGCCTACTAGTCCTAGCTATTCACCGACAAGCCCAGGTTATTCACCAACAAGCCCGGGCTATTCACCAACAAGTCCGAGCTATTCACCAACTAGCCCAAGCTATTCGCCAACAAGTCACAGTTATTCACCAACGAGTCCCAGCTATTCACCAACATCTCCGGGATATTCACCAACGAGTCCAAGTTATTCTCCAACAAGTCCTAGTTACTCGCCAACGAGTCCTAGTTATTCACCAACTGGACCAAATTATTCACCGACAAGTCCGAGTTATTCACCAAGTTCACCAAATTATACACCGCAATCACGATCATATTCACCAACAAGCCCATCATATTCACCAAGTTCACCACAATATTCACCGGCAAGTCCTAGCTATTCACCAAGCAGTCCAAAATATTCGCCAACGAGCCCAAGTTACTCACCGACATCACCATCATTTGCGGGCACATCACCGCAATATACACCCACAAGTCCAACATATTCACCAACAAGTCCAACAACTTATTCACCAACCAGTCCATCATATTCACCAAGCTCACCGCAACACACAGCGAGTGGTAGCACAAGATATTCACCAAGCAGTCCAAATTATTCACCGACAAGTCCAACATATTCACCATCAAGTCCACAATATTCGCCATCAAGCACCAAATATTCACCAACAAGTCCAACTTACACACCAACGAGTCCAAGTTACTCGCCAACAAGTCCAACATATTCACCGCCTGTGCCCGGCTATTCGCCGACAAGCCCAACTTATTCTCCAGCTTCGCCCGCTTATGAAACTGATGATTGAATTGAAGAGTATAAAAGAATGGAGACGAAGTGAAAAATTATATTTACTATTCAAACGTAATAATATGTTCTTTTTTTTTTGGATTCTCTGTTATTTTAAATTCTTTTCTTTTTACTAGTTTTTATTTTATGTAAAATATTCTGTTAGACGTATTTTGATTTCGTTTCAAAAATTCAGGTTTATTTCAATTTTTCATTTTAATATTGAAAGTTATATTGTAATGAACTGAATTATATAAGTTATTATACTACGCGTTTGATATATTAATTATTGAAATGTCGAATTTAAATAATTTCAATAGAATTATATCATCTTAATATCTAAACGAAAAGAAAAAGCTCATATGTAATGAACTGTTCAATCTATTGGCATATATTTTTTGTAAATAAAGAATGTCGATTATATGACTGAGATGATTATCATTATTCGTATTTTATAGTCATTTACTTAATGAATACATTGCATTGATGATAAATAGCAATGCATATCTTATGCTTGTCTTTGTGTAAATTTTGAAAAGCTATCGATGTTGAATATTTGGATTCACGTATCTTGTGGGGCTTCTACAATTCCCACCATAAGTATAATTATTCAGTCGTGTGTATTATGCTATCAAGTTACATTGAGCCACAAGAGAACCGGTTGCACATTACGCAAAGTTGTATGAAAAACTTTGACAGCACAGTGACATTACATTTGTTATAGAATACTTTATACAATAATTATGGAGCTAGAAAGATCATCGCTATTAAACAATGAAATCAATTCTGGATTAAATGTTTTTTTTGCAACTTTATGCATAATTGATATTTTTGGTGTCTTTCCAATTATAGCACTGCCTCATGCAATGGTACAATGTGGTGAGTTCTAACTTCATTTCTTTGAAGTAGTTTATTCAATTTATGACTTCACTTATCATTAGAATTTTTTCTTCATTTATTTTATCATTTAAATGGTCATGATGACATACATTTCATTACAGGATTGTTGGGTATTCTTCTAGTTATTGTTGTATTTATTTTACAAATTTATTGTGCGATATTACTTGGAAAATCATGGATTATTGCCAAAGCATTGGATCCACAGATTTCACGAAAAAATCGGTATGTATATTTATTGATATCAATGCTAATTCATTCTGAAACTAGATAAATAATATTTATATTTAATTTATTTATCATAGATATCCATTGGCAGCTGTTACTGAATTAATTCTCGGTCCAAAAGTACGAATATTAGTTACAGTATTATTAGATCTTACAGTTTTTGGTTGTGGCATTCCCAATTTACTTGTTGGTACGTTTTAATATCAAATTAAAATTAAATTCCACTAATAAATTTTCTATTTATTTAACCGTACATTAAATTAATCTTTTAGCTTCACAGAATTTACAATTATTTGGACTTAAAGTTTCTGATAACAGCTTTGATCTATCATTCTGCTATTGGTTATTGGTAGTTGGAGTATTACTCTGTCCGTTAATGTGGCTTGGAAGTCCTCGAGACATGAAGTATTTATTATTTATCAATTAATATTATTCTTATTACACAATTGAATGATATGATTTTATTATAAAAATTTTTATTATTTTAGAACTTTAGCTATTTGCTCTACAGCAGCAGTTATGCTCACAGCAATGTTAGTTTGGTGGTGTATTATTACTGATGATCAAAATCTTGATACAATATCTGTACCCACAGCACCATCCTGGGATGTATTTATATCAGGATACAGTATGTTAGCATTTCAATTTGATGTTCATCCAACATTGATGACAATTCAAGTTGACATGCAACGTCCACAAGACATTAACAAAGCTGTGATTATGTCATTTTTCGGTCTGCCTAAATACACATTATAAAAAACAAACAATGTTTGATTATAATTTTATTTTAAATATATTTTCTATTTGATACAGTGAGCGGTTTACTTTTTGGAATAACAATGGGTTTGGCTGCTTGGAAATACGGTGGAAGTACAACAGCAAATATATTACAAATAGCACCACCAGGATATGTTAGTCGTGCTGCAATTCTTCTCTCTGCAATTCAATTAATTTTCTCAAGTGTCATCGGACATGCTGCATTATTTTTACATCTTGAAAATGAACTTCATATTCAAAGGAGTATTGTTATCTACAATGAAAATTTAATCAATTTAACAATTGATAATTTTAAAATATTAAATTCTTCTGATTGTCTTTAATTTTTTAAATATCTTTTTAGGCTTTGGATGGAAGCGCTGTGCAATCAGATCAGCTTTAGTTGTCTTGGGTGTTGCAGTAGGTGAATCTGTGCCACGCTTTGATATTGTCATGTCTCTAATTGGTGGTACACTTACTGGTCCATTGATTTTTATTCTTCCACCAATAATTTATGCACGTGCTCGAGCTTTGAAAATGAATTTTAATAATGACAATTCAATGTCTGAAATTTTTTCTACGACTGAGCGACGAATTGCTGTAGAAAAAATGATTGATCATAAAGCACATTCTCAATCAACTTATTATGGAATGACAGATGATCAACAGCGTTATTCATATATTTATTATAATGATAATGAAGATAATGATGAGGATTCAACGGGATTGTTGAGTGATATTGATGATGTAGATAAAATAATAGAGAATAAACAGTCGGGATTTGATGATAAAATGCTAGAAATGATAGAAAGAAATTCTGAACCAACTTCATTACTCATAGATGCTACTAAACCGGAGAAAATTCATAAGAGGAAGATAAGAAAATCTAGTAGTATTGTAGTGAGGCCAAAAGCTGATTATAATTTATCTCAAACGATTAATTGGTTCGGCTACTTTGTGGTTTTTATGGGAATTTTAATTACTGTTTCCTCAACTTATATTAATATTAAAAATACCATTAGATTTGTAAAATTCACACCGCCATGCATTATTAATGCATCCATCACTGCTATATAATTGCAATTGCATAAATATTCCTCACAATTAAGACTTTATTCATTATTGGCAAAAAAATTCAATGTTGATTAGACAATATTGATGTAATAATTAATTTTATTGAAGTATAAATATTATATATTACTATTTAACATTGATATAGATTACACATGTATTTTGTCATTATAAATTTTTTCTTTTTCATATATTTGTGAGGTTATATCAATTATTAATTTAATTAATTGTTTATGCAGTTATATTTGTGTGTTTATTTATATATTTGTATTGAATAATAAATTAAATTTACAACTTTGAATTTTCCAAATTATCCGCCATTTTATTTAACTCCATCTTCAGGTTTTTTTTTTCTTATGTTGGGTGCAGTGTGCATTTCCCGCGTTAAATTGCGTTGTTGAAGCAGAGGATAAAAGTTGTTTGTTTCACTATTAAATTAATTTAAAGTTTATAAATTTATAAACAATTTTTAAAATAGTTGGAAAAATTTAAACAAAAATGGATACGGAGCAACGAATAAAAGATATGGAGCGAGAATATCTCGACTTCTTGGACGATGAGGTGAGAATTTTTCATTGCTAAATTCAATAAGTGAAAAATATAACCCTAAAATAAATTTTTATTTATTTGTATATTGTACCTTTTAGGAAGATCAAGGGGTATACTCCAACTTGGTAAAGAATATGGTTGAGGAAAATAAATATCGATTGTATGTAAATATCAATGATTTGAGACGAAAAAATCCTAAAAGAGCAGCAAGGTAAAAATTTATATTTTCATGCAACAGGTGCATTAAATAAACACTCGTACATTATTATTTTATTAATTAATTATTGAATTAACTGTCTTTAGCTTACTCGAAAATTCTTTTGAGGAACAAATGGCATTCCAAAATGCATTGAAACAATTTGTTTCAACGGTTGATCCAGAGTATACTAAAGGATATGTTGAATTTTTTATTGGCTTTGAGGGAAGCTTTGGTAACAAACACGTGACACCAAGAACATTAACATCAAGATTTTTATCAAATCTCGTCTGCGTAGAAGGAATCGTAACGAAATGTAACTATATAATAATAATTAAAGCTTTTTATATTATAAAAATTCCATCTTGGCCAGTATTAATGTATAACTTTTTTTTTTCTATCAACAGGTTCTTTGGTAAGGCCAAAAATTGTTAGGAGTGTTCATTACTGCAGTACCACAAAAAGTGTCATGGAACGAGCTTATACTGATTTAACATCATTTGATGCTTTTCCCGGTTCTGCAGTGTATCCCACTACGGTAGATATAATATATTTATAAATACTCATAGTTGTATTTATACAAAAAGAAAAAAAAAATAATTATTAATAATATACATTAATTATTATATGGCAGGATCCTGATGGAAATCCGCTAGAAACTGAATTTGGTTTGTCGACATTTAAAGATCATCAAACTCTTACCATACAAGAGATGCCAGAAAAAGCACCGGCCGGTCAATTACCACGAAGCGTCGACATCGTTTGTGATAATGATTTAGTTGATTTATGTAAACCTGGTGATAGAGTTCAAATTGTTGGAAATTATCGATGTCTTCCAGGAAAACAAAATGGTTACACAAATGGAACATTTAGGTATAATTATTATATCATTAAACATATTTATAATCTAAATATTCCTAAAATATCATTGAAATATTCAATAATATTTTTATTATTTTAATTTCAGAACTATACTCATTGCAAATAACATTACTCAATTGAGTAAAGATGCGACACTCACTATTTCTCATGAAGATGTGGCAATGTGTAAAAAATTAGCCAAACACAATCCACGTAAAGATATATTTGAATTATTGAGTCGTTCACTTGCTCCATCTATACACGGCAATGAATATATAAAAAAAGCTATACTGTGTCTTTTGTTGGGCGGCGTTGAAAAAGTTTTGCCAAACGGTACTAGACTCAGAGGAGACATTAATATTCTCCTGATTGGTGATCCATCAGTGGCTAAATCACAATTGCTTCGTTATGTATTGTGCACAGCACCACGAGCTATTCCAACGACTGGTAGAGGATCATCTGGTGTTGGTTTAACAGCAGCAGTGACATCCGATCAAGAAACCGGTGAACGAAGACTTGAAGCTGGCGCTATGGTCTTGGCGGATCGCGGTGTAATTTGCATTGATGAATTTGATAAAATGTCAGACATTGACAGAACGGCTATTCACGAAGTGATGGAACAGGGAAGAGTTACAATTGCTAAAGCTGGCATTCATGCAAGCTTGAATGCTCGATGTTCTGTATTAGCAGCGGCCAATCCGGTCTATGGACGTTATGACCAATATAAAACTCCAATGGAAAATATTGGTCTTCAAGATTCGTTACTTTCGCGTTTTGATTTATTGTTTGTTATGTTAGATCTTGTTGATTCAGAGCAGGATCATATTATAAGCGATCATGTTGTGAGAATGCATCGATATCGTAACACATCGGAGCAAGATGGTGAAGCGCTGCCGTTAAACAGCAATTTGGATGTTTTAAGTACGAAAAATCCAGATGCCGTTGCAGCTGAAGAAGCAGAAAATCCTGTTTACGAAAAATACGATCCATTATTGCACGGGAAATCGCGTTTGAAAACTGATCAAATTCTCAGCGTTAAATTTATGCGAAAATATATTCATATTGCTAAATGTATGAAGCCAAAATTAACTGAGGAAGCCAGTCGTGAAATCGCAGACGAATATTCAAATTTACGTTCAGAAGAAACTGTAGAATCAGATGTCGCACGAACACAACCAATCACTGCCCGTACATTAGAGACATTAATTCGTTTATCAACAGCCCATGCCAAAGCACGTTTGTCAAAAACTGTTACTGTTGAGGATGCACAGGCCGCTATTGAATTAGTTCAATTTGCATACTTTAAACGTGTGCTTGAAAAGGAAAAGAGAAAGCGCAGGAGACGTGATACAGAAAATAGCGCGTCAGAAGCTGAGGCTGAAGATGAAACAAGAAAGAAAAAACGAAATAAAAAAAGTCGTCCAGGACCTGGTGAACCTGATCATGATCCTTATGAATATGACAGTGATGACGATTCACATATTGATGCAGCAGTTAGATCAGTTACACGCTCACAAACATCGGCTGTTGCTACAGAAATATCAACGGTTGAAACACCTATGGAGGAAGACACTACACCAGCTACAATTACCGAAGAAAGATTCAAATTATTCCGTACTTCTTTGCACAAACTCTTCCAACAGCAACGCGCACAATCGCTTTCTCTCACCAAGGTTAAACAATTTGTTAATACTGAACATTCTCCTGAATTCACATCAGGTGAAATAACTGCGGCTATTCACAAAATGACTGAAGCTAATCAATTAATGCTTGCAGATGATCAAATTTTCCTCATTTAAATTTTATTTATTTTCAATATGCATTATGTATGTCATACTTTTTTTTATCTCTCTTTTCAAATTATCTCAATTGACAAGAAACTAATCATTAATAACCCAACTCATATGTATACAAAATATTTTTTATGTTTTTTAAGAATAAAACTAAACTGTATTAATAAATACAACTTTATTATTTGAATAAATACCTTTTATAATGATTAAAAGTTTTATAGTGGGTATGCAAAAATTACATTTGTATTTATACAATCAACTATTTTTTTATTTAATATATATATATATATATATATATATATATATATATATATATTTTGTCATTGATAAATAAAATATGTTATCATATCCGTGATTACAAATATTTAATTAATTTGATATTAAAACACATTGCTATTTTTCCAAGGGAATCTCCTTTTGCACCACCTAAAAATTTGAAGAAATAATTATTTGTTTGATCGGATAATTAATGAATTATTATTTAATTAAAAGTATCAAGCATTAGTATATAAGAGAAAAAAATGATCCGAAAGCAGATTAATCTTGGAGCGCGTGTCAGTCACCTGAATGCACGCCCTGAGGTAATCCTGCTCGGACATTTCTTGCGCTTTAATAGGCGGGACTTTTCCCCGTCGGCGCAATTCCTGCTTCGCCTCGTTCAAATCAAATATTGTTACTGGATCCAGCTTGGATTTGAGCACCAGGCTTGCCAAATATTCAATGTAGTGCTGCCTGCGGGGAAAAGTACCCATTTTAATGCTTTCACAAATATTGAAATCCAATTTACCTTCGACAGATCCCTCCGATAATCTTCAGGATCACGTCGATACCAATTAGGTGGTAATTGAAGCCCGGCGCGTTTCAAATATGTTTCAAGATCGTCAATCGTCAATAGTGGTAGTGGATCAATGAATGGTTTTGATAAGCGAATTATTCGAACAAGATACTCAACATAATGTACCCTGAATATTGGATTGTATTATTTGGTATAATTTTAAATGTATGTTTATTTTTTCTTGTAAATTCTTATTTATAAAGATGATAAGGTTAAGAAAGAAAGAAGAAATTTTCTCACCTACATAATCCCGCATGATTTTCAATCACATCAACATTGCAAATAGTATCAATTACACCGGTTGGAGTTTCTTTTTGTAGTTGAACTTTACATTTACGATCGCCCATGATATTTTTTGTGTTAAATTGAATTCCATTTTCCTTGAGTAAGTTCTGTAATTGTGCTGGTTCTTTATCACGAAGATAAAATAAACAATTACGTGGATGATGCGCGTGAAGACCAAGTTTTGCGCAATAATTACTGACTGTGCATTTGGCGCCCATCATAAAAGCTTTTCCACAACCGCAGCAAAATTCGAATTTACATTGATGACATGTAAAATGCATACATCCTAGAAAAGTAATTATCTGATAAGTATTTATTTCAATTTTATAAAAACTGTAGATATTTTAATAAATTAATTTTACCTCCGCGCGAGAGTGAATAACGAAATTTACATTTTGGACAATCAATTCCATTATCTGCCAAATGTTTTGCCAAACCTGCTGCCTGATTATCTGGATCATTTTTGTCTTTCCATTCCGCAAATTGTTCGCACGTTATTCCTTCATGTTGTTTCTCCCACTGAAAATGACAATTTATTTTATTTATTCATAATTTATTACTCGATTTTTATCTTTATTTTAATTTTTTAAATTGCCATAAATAAATCACTTACAGGTCTTCGACAAAATGCGCAAGTAACTGAACGACAATCTGGGCAAATAAGTCGTTTCTGATTTGGATTAGCATAAAATCCGCTCGAACACTAAATTACATATAATCAAATATATTAAAAATAAAATAAACGCAAAAAATAAAATATTTTATAAATATAATTAATCACTTTTACCTGAGCACACCATTTAAAATTTGGATCCTGCATCAAAGTCCTGTCTCTTAATTTTCTTTGAAAGAGTTCGTGAATTGGTGGATCAAGTAATGATTTCAATTGAATATCTAAAATACTAAAGTACTCAAGTATTTCATCTTCATTAGCATCTTTTAAATCAGGCTCTTTGCAAAATGGACAAACAGCGTCCATAATATTTCTATCACTAATTTGGATAGTGAAATAATTTTTTGCACAGTCATTACAACATCTGTGTACACATCTAAGCATAGAAATAATTTGACTAGCAGCAAAATGACCAGTGCAGAGCTCGCATTCTTGTTGAAGAAATGCAATGGCTGCCTCAATACTTGTGCACTCTTTAGCAGCATGCAGTGCTTCATCATCTTGGAATTTTAAACTTATTAAATTTGCAGCAATTTCGGCTTCCTCATAGCTTGATACACGGCCCTCTGCTAGCAAACGACGAGTTGTTCTCTACAGAAAAAAATTATAAACATTAATAACATCATCGTCTTGATGAAATTTTTATAAAATAAATTTACAGGTTTGATATAAGGATTTAATAAAATTTTCTCCTGATGATGATGCAATAAGCAGGTGCTTGATGCATGAATAAAAAGCAGTAATCATTATACATACAATGAAATAATAGAATACTTACTAAATCTGTATGGATTATAATAAAAAAAATAATTTAAAAATGGTTCTATGATAATTTAATATTATGTGTCAATTCATATTCGACTGACCTCCCTCTCATCTTTCGGCGAATTCTCGCGTTCTCTCTTTGGACTGTGCTGACGATTAATCTGCTTTGAATTTTTCCGTTCATATGTTGGAGAATCACCTTCGAATTGTTGAACATAACTCGCGACAATTGAAAAACGTTTACGAGGCACCGATTCTTTTTTACTAACTATTTCTGGCTCTGATATTTGTATTTTTAATACTTTTGTCTCATCTACTTTTATTTCCATGAGATCAGATTCATTAATTTTATTATTGTCTGTATTTAAAACAATTGGAGATACCATTGAAATATTATCAGACACTGATATTTCATTTGAATTACTATTTTCAGACTGTTGACTATTAGAATTGTCGCTAAATTCTTCTTCTTCTTCTTCTTCTTTTTCTCTGGGTTCTTCTTCTGAATCATCCTCTTCTTCTTCTTCTTCTTCTTCTTCTTCATACTCTGAATTTGATATTTCAGCTTTAATATCGTCTAACGTTTTCTTCAACATCAATTCAGCGCTGGTTAATTCTTCAGTTGAATTAAGCTTCTTAAAAATCACAGAACTTTTTGTATTGGAGTCAGAGGTTTCGGAAAAGCTAGACTCAGTAATTTCTTCTTCAAATTTTTCTTCATTTGAGTCTTCTTCATCGTATTCTTCTTCTTCTTCTTCCTCCTCATTATCATTATCTTCAATTAATTCATCATCACTTCCTTCAATTCCCTCACTGGAATCACTACAGCTTATTAATTTTGGTGAATTCTCTGACTTTACACTAATATTTTCAACAATTAAATCATTTGATTCAGTTCGAAATAATTGTTTCGCATTTTTTTCTTCATTATCTTGTCTCGTAGAATTTTCATCAATCGATATTTTTTTTTGTTCTGTTGATAAATCTTTATCAAATGACAATTCAACATTTACATCGTTTGATATTACATTATTAATTTTATCATTGTTCTCTACAGTAGGCGCTATCAATGGTTGTAATACTGGAATTATTCGTCTAGGAATAGGATTAATATTTGATTTATTTGGTTGTAAAATATTTATCTTTAATATTTTTTCATTTATTACAGACACCGTTTTTCCTGCAACTAATGGCTTTTTACAAAATACTGGTATTCTTGATGGTAATTGTGTTTTCGGATTAATAATTTTATTTCTCAATTCGTTCTTCTTCATTAAACTCTTTTGATTATTCTCTTTCATATCTTTATTAATTAATTTTACTTCTTTTACACCATTTACACTATCTTTCACTTTCTCATCTTCATTGCGAACATGAACTGACTTTTTCAATGTGCTTGCTGTCGTAATTTTCTGAGTAGACATTTTCTCTGAAACTCGATCGGCAAACTCTTTAGCTCGCGATAAAGCTGAATTCTTTGGAGTTCTTCCAACTGTTGTAATTTTTTTCTGACAAATAAAATTTTTTTTCGTGGGTAATTTTCTTAACATGTATGCTCTCTTCACCGGAGATTTCGGTCTTGGTTTAATACAGATTAATCGATGAACAGAATTACTATCATTTTTTTTTGCATGCGATTGCAAAAGAAGCGATTTTTTAAATGATTCATTCGTCGAATCGATGGGAATAATTTTATTTGGCGATTCAATAATTAAAGGTTTTATCGGCTCGAATATTTCTCCTTCAATTAATTGTTGACTAGCAAATTTAATCGACTCAGCAGTTATTTCTCTCGAGTCGGAGATGCATGATAAATTTATTTTAAGCGAACCCGTCACCACTGGAGATTCCTCAACTGGCGCAGCATCATTGACAGCAATTAAAGGCGACTCAACTATTTTTAATTCAAAAATTTCCGGCAAACTTGATGATGATAATGCACTCAATGATAGCTCATTAGATTCAGTAATTTTATCGGAGTCTTGTACCAATTGTTCATTGGGTAAAATATTAATATTTTGTTCCTCTAAAATTAATTCCTCTTGATTCAATATCTGCGGCTTTGATTTATTCAATTCATCTACATCGCCTCCTGTAGAATTTTCAATCACGTTTCCAGCATCAATCTCTATCGTATCAATCTCTAATTTTTTTGTCATTATTTTATCTGCAGTAATTGATAATGGTTCAATATAAATTGTGCTCCGTTTTACTTTTGTTGATGTTTCAATGGAGGATAATTCCTGCAAGCAGACGGGCAATGTCCTTTCTGCACTACTACTCACATCAGGAATAATTGTTTGGTCATCAATAGAAAAAATTTTGTTAACTGCTTTATAATTGTCAGGATTATTAATAACAATCGGAGAAGCTTTTGTGAATGTGGGTATAATGATAGCAGATGACTGAAATAATTCTAAATTATTGCCAACCGATTCAGAAACGAATTGTTTTTGTTCCGTTTCTTTTATATTATTAATATTTTTAGAAGCATCATGAATATCAGATGAATTTGAATAAGCAATGGAAGATGAATGTAATAATGAAGTAGTATTCAATGATTTTTTATTACCATCAAATGTTGATTGATTTGCATTAATATTTTCATCAATTTTATCTGATGAATCGTCAATTATCTTTGTCATAATTCCAGTTTTAGACAGAGGCAGTCTTGATATCATGCTCGATAGTCTACTTTTAAATGATTTAAATGCATTCATGCGTGATGAAGGTATTGATTGGATGATTGGCGTTGTCTCAGTCTTTTTTTCTTGTATAACAATTATATCAGACTCATTTTCAAATTGAGAATTTGTACGTACCGATATATCGGAATTTATCGCATCATCTTCAATTTTATTCGTAGCAATTGGAGCCACATCTACTGTGACCGTTTCTTTTTTTTCCAATTCTTCAATAGACATTATTGTCAGATCATTTTTATTTTCATCCAATTTTTCGTCAGAATTATTCTCTATAAATTGAAGCGTCGACATTTCGCTTAATGAATTTATTGTTTCACCGGATTTTTCCTCTTCTTTTGGTACATCTAGTACATCTGGTGATTTAACCGAGAGTCCTTGAAGTGCTACAGTCAATGGCCCAAGAAATTGTTCAGGCAATGATTTCATTGCTGATAATAATTGCTCAACAGTCACATTTTCGGTGGGATTAATTTCTATTTGTTCCTGATGTGTCGAATTATCAATTTTCGTTTGTAAAACCACCGGTGTTTTATATTCAGTTACACTATCCTTAAAAATATTATCTGCCGATGAATGAGAATTGTTATCCGAATTTTTAGAATTATCCTCAATTAAATTATTTTCAATTTCCATAGATTTAAAATTTTTCGATAAATTATTTTTATCCTCCATGAATTCAAAACTGTTGGATAAATCATTTGGATTATTATCAGTGACTACTGAAAGATTTACCGCAAGATGATCATAATCATTAGTCTGCATTGATGTTTTAAATTCTTCATGATGATCCGCCTGCAACTCTGCGAAATTATCAAGTGAAGATAATATTACCTGCTTCTTTGCATCCAAATCCAATGTTCCTTGTGACTGTTCATGAATTCCCGACATACCCGAAACACCGGCTGCATCTATATAATTAATAATATTTAAAAACAAAATTCAATAGAAATAAATAATATGATATTTAAATTTATTTTTTCTGTATTAAAAAAATTAAATAAAAATTTACCCGCTCGAGGAGCAACCTCATCATTTTCCACCCCTGCAGGCGGACCCCATATACGCATTAGAAACGGTTTTAACTGATTTTTTTGAAGCTCTAACAATGCAACGTCTTCATTTCCTGCATTATTATCAAGAGCTCGAACGACATCAACAATTGGAAAATTTCCTTTCAACATTATTCTTGCGACCTATATAAATTCATCAATAACATTATAAAAACAATATAAAATTTCATTCATCATTATAAATTCACCTTTTGCTGCCTTAGTTGAATGGCTTTAGTGACACTAGTCCATACATCGCCTTTGCATAATCTTAACACGTCTTTTGCTTCGGCAGCCGAAAGAATTCCGACATCATTATCGCGTTCTGACATTTCTTTACCTCGTATTGATACTAAAGTTTGAACAGTCTCGATGAGATGTGGCCATTGATTTATTAACCAGTCTATTGGATTTGTGGCAGCTTGAGCTAATGCCACTTGAATATCATCCGCAGAGAATCCCAATCGCTCTGCTTCACGTAATAATTCAACAATTTCTAATCCTTGACGTGTTAAAGTTGATATACTCGGCGAAGGTGGTCCAATTATTCCTGTGTCTGGATAATGTCGTGATTGACTGGCTTCCTGAAACAATTTTCATTCATAAATTAATTATATATGTATAATATTTTATTTAATTATTATCGCACGTCAACAATATTTTCAAAACATTTCTAAATAACTATTACTAAACACTACTACTGCTACTGTTACTAAAATTATACAATCACACCGAGACAACGCAACAGAAATAAAATAAATAAAATATAGGAATAAATAAAAATAATATTGCAAATAAATGTCAATTAATTATGTGTATGAAGCAATAATTCTTTGGTGATTACAGGGCTGACTATTAGTTTACCCTAGAATGATAGTAAAGATGCGTTGAATCAATAGAATTTCTTCTTGTTCCATGTGATGACGTTGGTTGTAGAACATATTGATGATGATGATGAACTCTTGGATAAAGATCAGGACTATTTGTGTTTCCCATTGGATCCTAAAATCAAATCTCAATTCCGATGTTACTGATTATTTATCATAAACAACAAATAAAAATTAATAAATATTTTTATACTCACCTCAGAATCGCTTTCGTCCATGTAAATCATTCCTCGTTGCTCCGAATGAGTTTTAGATTTTTTTATTGTACCATTAATTTTTGGTGGAAGCTCATCGTATGTCTAAAAATAAAAATTTACAATACAACAAATAAATAAATAAATAAATAAATAGCAAAGGTATGTGGTATTATTTTTAACGAACCTGCGTAGCAATACTTTGTGGCGGTGGAGATGTTCCTCTTTCTGTTGATGCCGTTATCAATTGCACCGATGAAGAAACATTTGACGACATTTGAGATTGATTATTTAAAGTAGGAAATGGAACAGAATCAGGTAATATATCTTTGGATGATTTTGATTTTGATTCATCGTCGTGCGAATTAATTTCCATATCTCTAATGGGTGAAGTAGACGTTGAAATATGAGAATATTCTTTTTTCTCTGACTCAATTAACAATGGCGACATTGAAACAGATGATTCTATATGATTATTATCATGAATTCCATCTGCAAAAAAATAAAATGAGCGAATAAATAAACTTATTTGTTTATCGTGGAATTAATTGGAATAAATATGGGAATATTTGCTTGAATGAATAATAAATTAAATACAATCTAAATATAAGAATGTTTTTACGTCATTTTATTATTCATTCAAGTACATAGCAAAATTTAAAAATGTATGTATGTGTGTACGTAAAATATATAATTATTCAAAAATAATAAATGTTATTTAAATATTTTTGTACCAAAAGAAAAGCTTATTTTTCGTCTCATTCTACCTTTGCTTTGTGCAGCAATACTATCGCCACTCTCTTCGCTATTGGATGTTTTTAATATTGGAGTTTGTTTGTCAATATCAGGACTAACTGTCTCTACAGCGTTCATTGGTGGATCAGAAATATTTGTTGGACTTGGTGGTAATGCATTTCTTTTTGTTTTACAGCAAACAATGCACACACGAATTTTTGCTTCATTCACAAATGTACAATGTTCACATGCCCATTCTTCTATTATATTATCAGTTTCTTTTTCATCTACAACGACCCGTTCATTTTTCACCGGTGTAACCGGAGGTTTTTGCTTATTAATCAATTTTTTTTCTTGCGAAGAAACACTTTCATTCAATCCCAAAGTTTTATTCATATTCACGTCATCTTTTTGACTGATATCTCTGTTAAATAATTTCTGCTGTGTTTCTTTAGATGATAATTTTTTATTATCTCTACTGTTACGCTGTGAGCTCACGGATCCTGCACATTTATGAATTGATTCAACTCCATCATCTGAAGAATTTGTATTTTTTGATCTATGAACATTTATATTGGACTTTCTTTCCACAGAGTCACGTTCACTCGATCTCTGTCGATTTCTCAATGTACCATTCTTTTTTATCACTGTTCGCTCATTGTCATCAGCAGATTCTGATGGTCGCCGCGACTTACGATCTTCATCTGTCTCGGAATTATGACGCGATGATGATGTAAATCGTGAACGTGAATCAGCATTGATAGATCCTGCCCGTTTTCGACCGTGACTTTCATCAGTTTCTGAATTTTGTCGCGATGATAATTGTCGTCGTGAAAGCGAACGCGATGATGAATCATCTCCATGAACAACTGATGCAGCTCTTCGTGATGATTTACGATCATCATCATTTTCCGACGGTTGTCGAGAAGAAAATGAACGACTGTCTAAATCATCGTAATCATAATTTATATTTCGAGATGATGTATTGACTCCATTATTGCGATCCTCAGATCGCCATTTTCTAAAAAAACAATTAAAAACAATAAATAAATAAATATATAATATTGTAAAAAATTGAACTTATTAATTATCATTATCTTCAAATATTATCAAATATTTTCTGCTCACCCTCGACGACTCTTTGACGCAGTAGAACGATTATCATTCATGTCTTTATAACCACCACTGCTAGCACGGTTTCTTGAAATACTTCCTCGTCTAAGATTTCGCGAGCTTCGCAAAAGTCTATCATCAAATTCTGAATCATCGGACTCTTCCGAGCTTGCGTCCGACGTTGATTCGGGCGATCGTCGCGATCTTGAAACAATTGATTTCCTGGACTTGAGACTGGGTGTCGGTGATGCAGCTCTACTACGACGACTTGATTTGTAACTTCGCGCTGGACTTTGACACCGAGACATATTAGCTGGTGGTGGATAATGTGGCGGAATCATTCCTTGAGAATTGTATCCCATGGGATAAGCCCACATTGCTGGATGATTCAAACTCATAGTAGAGCCACCCAATGAATTGTCCCAAGGTGTTCCTGGTGGATACCACATCATTGGCATTTCTCTTGGTCGAAGTTGCGCGACGGATTGTGCCTAGAAGATAAAGAAAATTTTATACTATTATTTATACAAATAATTCTCATGAATAAATTCATTGAAATACATATATAAATTATTACTTGTTGAATTCCCGGATTCCATAGATGCTGGGTAGATAAGTCACAAACACTCGCAGACTGCATCATGCCTCTTATAGGCAACGGTGGAGCATTCAAATTATTTCTTGGATTACCAAGACTGAGTGGTCTTTGATTTGGAACATCTCTAGATACATCTGCTGTTGGGAGTCTTCGTCTATTAGCATCTTGAGCTCGCATTGCCTCTTGATATCGTCTATAACGTTCCTGGAATAAGAATTTATATCATGGTTTGGCAATTCACCAGAAAATATTCCGATGCAATTAAATAATTCCCTTTGAATTTTTGATATTTCTGATATAATCTACCTGAAGTGTTGACATTTTATCCATTCCTGATGCAAGAGAATCAGTGCCAGCTGTTGTTGATGTGTTCAATGATTGAACTGATCGCGAAGACAATAAATTTGTGGCTGGTGTTGATGGTAATGGTCTTCCTTGTAGATTGACGTTGTTTCTTATCAATGCTCCACTTTTATTGCTCGACGAAGCGCTTCCAGAATCCTGATTAATTGTTGATTTTGCCTATAGGCGCGGAAACCTGATATTTAATATCTGCCACGACGATGGGAGAACTAGTGAAGTTGCCAAAATAAGGAGGATTTATTGCTGTATAGTTCCATAATCTTCAGACTCGATGTAATAAATTTGATGACGATTTTTATAACAATATAACATTTTTTTCTTTCATTTTATTTTATTTTTTTTATTTTTTTAAATATTTTCGTGTGAGGATAAGGGATATGGAAATTATCAAAGCAACTATAATTGTGTGTCAACTAAAAAGCCCTGTAATATGTCCTTTCAAGTCAATTTGATTACATTTCTTAGTTTGAATAATTTAAAAATTACAAATTTAAATGAGAAAATTATCAATTGTAAAAAGTGTCTCGATATAATATCGTCGCCTCGGTGTGACATGTTTATTATATTATTTTTTCTCTTATCCTTTTTCCTTAATCAACATCTTAAACTAAATCAAATAATCACAATGACTCGAGTGTTTTGAATAAAATTTTACGACACTATTATTGCAAAGTGATAGATCGCAATTATCAAATTTAATAATACAGCATAAAAAAAAAATACGCTCAAGTTCGCATAACGAAAATAAATGACTATATAAATGAATAAATTAATTAATAAATAAATGAATAAATAAATAAATAAATATGAATTGCAAGGCCTTTTAAATATCAGGCAAGAACGCATCCTACCTGAGTGTTTCTACGATTTCTTCTTGGTGGTGGAACTGGTGGAATCAATTGTGTCTCGCCTTTTGGTGGAAGTGGTGGTCGTGTTCTGCAATCTACATTGCCACCAATTCTTCTTCGTACATGACCACGTCTCTTTGGATGTTTATGATTCATATCATCGCATGTTTCGCAGAAGCTCTCATTACATGCATCACATCTGGCAAATAAATTTTGTATACCGCATAAAGCACATTTTCCCATTAAAATCACTGTTGTTGATGTCGTTAATTTCGTTTCTAAAGGTTTATTATTTTTTCCGCCTGTTTGTTGAGAAGTGGAATTTGTTGGAGTTCGGTTCAACGGAAATTCAATCACTTCATAATCAGGATCACCACAATCCCCAGTCAATGAAGGCGGTGGAACTTTTGGTGGCGTTGGTGGACGGTGTGATGATTGATTTCGTGGATTTTGATGCTCTTGGGCCTTAAAAATTCATAATAAACTGATTAATTTTGATTTTTATTCAATTTTTTTAATAGAATTAACGTACCATAACCCAATGAGGCATTGAACGTGCCATTCGTAAACGTGTCGATGGGTTGGAGATGGCCATTGGTCGCCATTTTTCAGATCCAGGTTTCTAATAAAAAATGTTGAAGAAAAAAAAAAAACAAAAGGATCAAGATAATTCATAAAATAAATTACGTTTAATAATTATGATTAAGCAAATTAAAATTAATTCAACTATTAAATAAGACAATTGTTAACCAACAAATGTATATACATGTATTTATAATCATAAAATGCATGCAAAGTGTTGGAGGGACAAAGCGGGGAGCATCGTTGGGCGATCTATTTGTGAAACTAAGGAAAAGCATTGCTCTCTGTCCAAGAATAAACTCAAGCAACGAAGCACACAAATTTCATTTTCGCTGTAAAGTTTCATCTTTATGACAATATTTATCCTATCGCCATCATCAACAACTGCAACACACAGATATTATAAGTATTATATGGTCCCAATTTCATCGATGATATTTATTCTATCAATCTGAACATAAAAATAAACAACATGATTATAAGCTGACGTAAGACATGTATCAAATAAAATCCAGGCATTTTACAAAGCCAATGCGGAAATACTCAAATAGAATTAACAAAGAATACATAATTAACATATTAAAAAAACTTTTTATCTTTATAGCATTAGACATATTATATTATTAGAATACATGAATTTATATAAACATTGCACAATTGTAGATTTGAATTAATTGAAATTAAACACTAATTTACATGGCACACTTACACTCATGTGACCTAAAGTAATAAGTCAACTTTTGTTTTGTACGTTAAAATATATTGAATAATGATCGTGATTGTAAATGCATCAACGATGCAACCGGCTAAATGTGAATAATAATTGTTACGTTAACGCACGGTCTTCATCTACCGGTATCAATCTCCACTGCCGTTCACAATTTTCTTGCAAGCCTTGTGATGGCTTTGTACACACATTTATAAATGTATATATTGCAGTGTGTGCACAAATATTACCGCAGTACTATAGAGAGCCAGCTACATAATCTATTTTTAAAACATACAGTAGGCTACTGGATTGTTGCCACCTTTTGATGTCGCGAGACGAGGGAATCCACGATCATGTAAATATATCGGGAGCTTTTATATTTCCACCCGGAAGTCTCTGACATGAAATTTTATCGGTTGCATATACATATATATAAATAATAAAAATAAACTCTGCGTGTTAATCTGTGATGTGTGATTGCAATAATGCATTAATTATATTTGTATTCATATCGTTTGTAATTTAATTAAATCAAATTGAGGTTAAGGTTAATTTATTAATTTTATTTACAAAAATAAAATGTAACGTTTGTTCATTTATATTTTTTTTTTATACATAAATAATAATTCATAATGCCTATTATAATAATTTCTATAGAGTATAGTTAGGTTTAATATAAATATCTATAAACATTTAAAAATTTTCATGGTTATAAAATCTACCGCCATCTTTGTTGCGTGCGCTGACAATAAAGCGGCAAATTCAAAATAATCAACAGCCATTTTTTTTCTCATATTCACATATGCGCATGCGTAACATAATTTTTGTGTACATTCTCACACAGTCGCACACATATACACCAATACATACAAATTGACGGTTGTGTGTATACATATTTTATTCATAAAGACTAGTTGAAGGAGGACAGTGCTTGCTTGAGAGAGAAAGAGTGATCATCGATCCATTACCATTTGCAGCAATCAAGTGAGTGTGTAAAAGTAAGTTTTATTTTTCAAAATCTACATTACTTATTTATCCATTTACTCTTCATATATCATATTCCATTTATTATCCTAACATTAAATCACAATATTACAATTTAAAGTGAAAAAATATGCGGCGTGGCGTGATAAAAAAGAATTAAACAAGCAAAAAAAAAAAAAAAATTCGTTGACATAATTCCAACAATTCCAACGGCATTTCCTTCCTCAACTGAATCCGCCTACTCATATCAATGTACACAATTTGCCAGTTTGTATTTGTATGTATCTGTATAAGTGGGATCGTCAGATTATTCTAATCATATTATATTATAATAAATAAATAAATAAACTTCAATGCATCGTCGTTAGAATATTTTTGTTATAGCATTTTAGTCAACCAACCAACGTCAACTACGTCATAAAATGCACGACGGTGAATCGATCAGAGACGCGTGAGAATTAAACAAGAAAGACATATATTATTTATGTATGTATATTTGTATATATTATACACATATACATAAGAAAGTCGAGAGGATCGTATACATATATTATATAAAATATGTAAAATGAGAAGTTGAGGCAGCAAAGCGTGGATTAGATCATTGAATTACAGCATCCCTGATGCAAGCATTTATTATTTTCTCTCCTGCTGAGAAAGCATCAGGGTATAAGTCCCCCGGTTTCTTTCTTTTTTTTTTTTTTTTTTTCATAGCTATGCACATCTGTCCTTTATATATATATTTGTTTGTATATACCTATTTACTTGGTTTATATATTATTCTGTACATGAAATAAATATCCTCACGATAAAACATTTGATGAATTGAAATATATAAAATGTAGAAAAAAAAATATATTTGAATATTTAATCAGAATTGTATGAAGTTTATAATATTGTTAATAATGTGATATGATTAGTAATATCAGTAAGATAAATATGGGAATAATGAATTAATATTAATCAGTGAATTGAAATTTATATGTAGGTTTTGATATTTAATATTAAAATTAGTTGCATTATTTTTATGGTGAATATTTATTTATTTGGTTTGTTGAAGTTATGAAAATAATGAAATTATTTATTCACGACCCTTTGTAAATTGTATTTGATGTGAGGGAATTATAAAAATGGGGTGTGGTCTTATTTGGTATTGTCAAAGTTCATAATGCGATTTAAAAAAAGTATTTATATGGAAGATTGATAATTTTATATCGTAAACGATGTCATGAAGGCCAAAAATTTTGATAACATCTAATTGTTCATTGATTTGTTAAAGTTTTGTGTTATATATAAAATAAAATGCGTATAAAATGGTTTTTTATTTTTATATTCAGATGTAAAGTAGAATTATATTAATTATTTTGTTTATAATAATCAGTAATATTAATGATTTTAGTCAGGTTTTAATTTTATGAGAATTGAATCATTGTGCTGATGTTCACCCCACACATAATTAATTACAACCCACATATTATATTAATATATTCATATATATGAAACTATTACACATTTATACAGATAAATTACTGAGTTATTCAAATGATTAATTTATATAAATATAATTAATTTGTTCAGCTGCGTTAATAACAAGAAGTTTTTTTATTTTATTTTTTTTCATTCATTTTCATCACTTGCGACAATACAAATTGCAAATGATCACGTAATAATTCAATGAATTTATTTGTTAATATATTTTTCAGAGGGAATAATTGAATTATACAAGTGAAAATGGATCCAGAATTTCCAGGACAACATACAACAACAACAACGGTGACAACAAGCACCACAACACATCCAGGCTCAATAAGATTTGATCCTTCGTATATAAGGACTAGGTCAGGACTTTTGAAAGCCATTCAAGTGGTGAGTAATAATGACGTAATTATTAAAATTATCAGTTATGACATACTATACTTAATTAAGTTTATTTATTTATTCATATTTTTTTTTCAGAGCATGAATCTTCTGGGATTTATTTGCATAACATGCTCGATATACAGCAGCCATGGTCGTGGTGGATGGTTTAATACAGTGGCTATGGGTGGATTTTGGTTCACTGGAATCCTCTTGGCACTTTATTTATTTCATGTAGTTGATAAATTCCAAAGGATACCATGGAATAAAATTGTAAGTATTACTTATTTTTTCTTCTTCTTAATTCGTTGGAGAAATAATTTATATTTATCTGACTCGGGCCGATAGGAATTATCAGTGTAGCAATTTTTTTTTTTTTTAATTTCGCAGACAAAAATTAGTTTCACTTACTCATATTTATCATTTAATTCGAAAGAAAAATTTTAATGATCTTTCGCTGTCTTTCACTTACACAATCTTCACTCATCATGCTCATGTGATTTCTTTCTATACTTTCATTGTGTTTAACAGTAAATGGAAACGAGATATATTGTCAGGTATGTAAGCGAATCCACACACAAATTTCCAATACAATGATAATTAATTTAATCGAGCATTTTATCGACAATACTGAATTTTACCCGGTTTCTCTTTAGTAATTTAGTTACGCTAGTACTTCATAATATTTGCGTAATTTTTATTATTCATACTTTGAATAACGTGAAAAATGAAACGTTTTTTTTTTTTTTTAATTGAATGTTCTCACAAAACAAAGCATTTAGTATGTCACGCAGCACTTAACGGTTAATATGCTCTTATTTAGGATAGTTTTAGTACATCAAGTTGCAAATATTTAATTACCTTATGATATTTAAAATAATATTTTTACCCCATTCAACAAATTAATTATAGTTTTATCCTAATATGGTTCATGTGTGTTCGATAAATAATACATTCATTAATCAAATAAAGCTGCACAAATAATTTTTAACGCTTTTTAGAGCGTTTTTTCCAATTTTTTAAACGCTGTTAATGAGCTTAAAATTGCCTGAACTCCATTCAGAATATATTATTTACAAAATTAATATTTAGTTCTCTCATTAAATTATTATTCGTTACAGGAATTTGTATTCTGCGCATTATGGACAGCATTTTATCTGCTAGCTGCATCACTTGCAGCTGATTTAGCTAAACATGCTGAAGCATTTGGCGTTGCAGCGGTAATTTAATTTAAAATTAATTTAAAAAAAATTTTTGTGTTTAATTTTCACTCATTGAATATTAATCATTGTTTTTTTTCTTTCTTTTTTCTTTCTAGTTCTTCGGGTTTTGTGCCATGGTAGCTTATGGGTATGACGCCTATTTAAAGTTCTACGCAATCAAACACGGAACACCCGCTCAGGGTCAATATGATTCTTCCAAACAAGTATCAACAGTTACAAGCCCAGCTTATTAATTAATTACACATTAATTATTGGCAAATAAGTTTTGCTAATCCGATTGAAGTTAATCATATCCACACGACATATTATACCTACCTCTGTTAAAAAAAACAAAGCCGTTATTATTATTATTATTATTATTATTATTATTATTATTATACATGTATAATCGAATGTTGCATAATTCAAAATATTTGTTATTTGCATTGTAACGTTATATAGATAGTAGCAGTTGCCTTTGAAAAGAAATAATATGCGCGTGCTCCTAATTATTAAATTGAATTCAATTAGGAATTCAATGTTGAAAAATAATGTTTTATGATTAACGATAAAGAAAATTTTGAGAAAAAAATTATTCAATACAGGATAGGCGAATAATAAGCGAATTATAAAGACTGTACATATTTGTATATTTATGTGCACATTAATATTTTTCTTCAATCTTTTTTTATTATTTTTGGTTTAGCTTCTTATTAAAAATGCATTTCAATATCTATTAATTCTTGAATAATGCATTATTATTTTACTAATGCTCTTTTAGTCTTTTTTTTTTTCTTATTATTATTGTTAAATAGATATTTTTCGGTTTATAATATGTCCCAGTGGTACTGTTATGATTATCTGATATATATTTCTCACTATTTTTCATTCGAAATTACTGAAAAAACAAAACAAAGGTATTATAGAGGTGTAATATAATTTATTCAGTACAATTCAAAAATTCATTATATGAATTACTAATTTTAATGATATTTTTTCCACTATATATACATAAATACATAATGAAAGTACAAGATCATAATAATTAGAGATTTTTGTTTCTCTATTTAATAATTTCATTTCATATAAGAGCTCTCAAATAATATTTATAATTTTATTCTTACATTTTTATTCTTAATGGGCCTATTTTTTAAAAGTAGAATTAAATTTTGCTTGCAATTTTATTTCCACAATTATATTAAACATTTATCGATCTAAAATAAAAAATGAATATGGCTTATTTATAAACAAATTAAAAAAAAAAAAAAAGAATACACAAACAATTACTAATTTTCTTTAATGCGAATTGCGAAACAAAAAAAAAATCAGTATCTATTATTAATTTTGCGTATTTAGATGCACACGCACCCATGAAATGGACCAATTTCGCAAGAAACGAATATATAATGCAAGCAATTATAATATTATAAAAATATTTAAACTTATATGACGAAATAATAATTAATAGAGTGGAAAATAAAAAGAATAGTAGAATAATCACACCACGATGTAAGAATTATTGCGAGAGTGGATGAAAAAAAAAAAAAAAAAAAAACAATAATACCAATAATAAACAATAAAACATTATTGTTTGGGGGAGGTAAATAAGTTGGAGTCTATACAAGAAATTTTAATCGTGTGAATAACTATATTATTTTAATTTCTGTAAATAGGTTGCGGTCTTCGAGTCTGTTTCTTTCCCATACTTGACAAATCAATTGTTTTTCCATTTGGTAATACCAATTTATTCTCTTGATAATCAACAAAACCATTATCTTCATTGTCCTGCTGTTCTTCATCATCACATTTAATTCCCGTTTCATATGTATATTCACGTCTTATACCATCAGGATCAACATATCCATATTTACCGCGTGTTACACAATCGATACCAATAATTTCTTCTTTATAAGAGCCATCGTCATTCTCAAAGCCCCATGTAATTGATCCATCATCATTATCCTCTCGCCATCGACGAATTATTTGTGCAACTGGTTTTTTCTCACGATAAGACGTCGCTTTTTTTCCTGATTGTCTGATTAACGATTGCTGCTGTTGTTGCGGTTGTTTTGGCTGTTGTTGCTGATGATGCTGATGTTGATGATATTGCGGTTGCTGCTGATGTTGATGATATTGTGGTTGCTGCTGATGTTTAACAGGATTTCGTATTTCCGGTAATTCCTCAACTGGTTTACGGTATTTAACTGGTTTCGGTGGACGATATTGAATTGGAGCTATATTTTCATCAAGCAATTGGCTTTGTCGTATAAATACCGGCGTCAATGGTGCTGCTTGACTTGGACGAAATTGAACTGACTTGGGCGTTATCGGATTACTGTTAGATACAAAATTGTTGTGAGGTTGAAAAAATGGTGGGCCCAATGGACCAATTTTAACGAGTGGTTGTGGACCTATTTCTTCCTCTTCCTCTTTTGTTTCTTCACTAACGGGTTTTGTTGGTTGATCTTGCTGTAATAATTGTGACGACGGCGGCGGCGTCGTCGTTGGATTCTCAATTGGTTTCACTGCCGGTAACAAATTTGGTCTATGACGTGCTGCTGTAGGTGCAGAAAATTCATTTGTGTCCGCTGGCGATTTAGATCTATGCAATCAATAGTAAAAATAAACAATAATAAATTAAATATAATTATTATATATTTTATGAGATGTATATATTTAATGTTGAAGATAAATACTTGATTGGAATAGGACGACGGATGCGTTGATGAGAAATGATTGGTTGAAATTGACCACCTGACGAACGACTTGTAGGTCGTGGTACAAAACGACCATGTGGTCGTGTACGTTCTTGAATGGCACCTGCATCAACCTCTGGAAATTGTGCTCGAACTATCTCCACAATACATATGAATAACTGAAAAAATTCGTGCGTATAAATATATAAATTATTAATTAATTAATTTATTCATTACTTTATGGAGTTTAAATCAACTTTCCTTATGTATATAAACCACCAGAAATTTCTATTACACGCACGGATAAAGTTAAGTAAATCCCCGGCACGTGCTACGCGCCAACATTTAAATCACTTTCTCTCTTTTCCTCATATATGTATACATGTACTCTAAAACTATAAACGTTCAATTAAGTGAACATACTGCATTCCACTTGATCCAATATATCCTTTTATTTTATATACTATTATTGAGTCAATGAACGATAAAGTTGACTTGAAGTTTTACCTGTATTTTATTGTCTATGTAATAACTTATATTTTATATATTATAAAAATTAATGGTTCTTTTTTTTTTGTTCATAAGGAAACAATTGCGCGAATATGATGATCATTATAGGTATTAAATGATAAATATAGTGCGACGTGACAAGTATAGTGTTTAGATAAAGACAAAAAAGAAAATTGGAAGGAAAAAATGTCCATTTCTGAGCGAGATAAAGACCTAGTGAGACGTTAACCGAATTATGTGGACGGTGGGACGTGAAAAGTTACTTTCTCTTTCGTTGGGCAGTCACGCAACAAATGTAAAATTACATATAGATATACAGATCATATGTGTTTATGTATTTTTAACGAACGACTCTCGATTCGGTCGTTAAACATAGATGCATGTGAAAATTGAAGAATAAAAAAAAAAAAAATTAATATTTGCTCTAATTTCAAAATTCCAATGGATTTTAAATGGAAGAAGAAAAGTAAAAAAATTTCATTTATCTCATTATCTCCAAGGAGTGGAGAATTAATTTCATATTTCTATTAACTTATTTATATATTTTTTTTTCAGTCCATATCATTGAAAATAAATAAGTAAATAAATAAATAAATAAATCACAAGTATGTAATCTTATATCACGACACAAATAATTTCTCGTGTATATAATTGTGACGAATATCATTTTAGATGCACATTCAATCAACCGCAAATGCAATTACATCACAATCCAGTCTATGGTATGCCGAAGATTTTTCAAACCATTTACAATCATCGATAAATCTATAAATCTAAATACATAAATTAAATATATCGCCACTTTAAATTGTATATTACAAATATCTTCCGTATTTATTTTACTAAAACAATAAGAAATTCAAAACATTCATAAATTCTAATAATTTAAATAAAATTTAATTGAATTAAATAAAAACCTAGTAAGATATTATTATTGTCACTAATAATTACTATACAAATGAAGATAAAAAAAAAATACCCCGATGATTTGGTAGAATTAATCAGACTAAAATGTACAAATATGGATTAATAAATAATTCAAAAATATTTAAATATGTATAAAAATACTCACGACAAGTTTGATCGGCCCAGCCATGTCTTTCACGCAATGTAAGACTGGGTGTGGTGTGTTATGCTGGACTATCTCGAGCAACTCCCCGTTCCTGTGTTCTTATACTTATATCCCCGTTAAATTGCTATAGCACTACTCAAGAACAGAAGCAAACTTTCCTTCGATATATACTGAAATTGTATCGTGCGATTCACTCTACTTTGATGGAATATAAGTTGTGGTATCGTCGTTGAATGAATAACAATCACACGCACTTTTGTCTTCTTTTCAAAACCATACATGTATTATAAAATAATACAATTGATTTTATTCTATACGACAATATTTCTTTTTTGCCAATGGTTATTATATTTGTTCCATTTACATTTTTTGTAAGTATAGTTGCAGGTATATTCATCTGTCTGTATGAACTCACTGTCAAGCAAGTTATAACTGATGATGATGATGATGATGATAATGATGATGGTGGTGATGATGACAATGATAGCAGCAGTGTCACTTATTGAAGTATCATAATGACAGAGGTCTTTCATATTTACATCTTAAATTTCGTTGTAGATGTATGTAAAATCTCATCATTATAGTCCTTAATTTAAACCACAAGATTACATTATTGCGGTCATTGAGTATGATATTTCCTACGCCACAGTCATCAATCTGCAATAGAAAATATTCTACAGAAAAATAATCATATATATTTCTTCTACCACATATCAATGCCATTGCAAGGTTATGGATATTTATATACAAAAGATATATTTAATTTTTATTTTGATTTTGTTTTTACACATTATGTAAAAATTAAATGATATATCTAATATGACTATTTATTTAAACTCTTTCTATTTCAATATTACCTGTAGTGTTTTATTCAATTTTATATTTATTAAATATTAGTTCAATAAATATTGTAATATAATAAATATTACAATACTGAAAATAAATCATATTTAGTGCATCTTAATTTTTTACCTTTGGCTACTTTTTGTTCTAGAATTACAAATTATCCACTTATCAGTATTCAAATAGCGTTATATTTTAATTTAACTATCTAGCTTGATGTTAACCATTTCTTGCATAATTCATGTTTATACATATATACTAATGGTAATATGACAATTATAAGAAGGTTATTATTCAATAAAGTATGTTGGTAATTGCATATGCAACACTTCAAAGAGAAAGTCCGTCAATAATAATTCGAATGAGTGAAAAAAAAAAGTGCACAGACATTTGGAAAAAAAAAACGAAGATTTTTTATTGTTCTGAAATATTTTTTTTTTAAATAAACTCAGCAATTGCACAATTTGCACAGAAACTTGTAAAAGCTTTTTTTGCATAAATAATACATATGTTTATGTATATGTACATATATATACATAAGAGGGGTAATATTTATATATATTATAACGACAAGATGTAAGTTTTGTAAATTGTAATACATATAAGGGAAACGTGAAGCAACAATTTTTAGGTTAGGATATTTTCACGAGTGTTATTTTGTCTTTCACTTGCTTCTTGATGCTCTTTATTGCTATTACACGACAAAATGACCTCGTGTAACTTGACAAAATCGAGTATGAGAGCAAGCATAGAACAACGAAAGGTGCAATAGCGTGTGAACCTAAAACGTCTCATTAATCCTCATCATACAAATAAATATATACATACGCAGGTGACGCTGCTTTGTTTCTCCATTCATATTATTATCATACATTTTTTTTCTCATTTCTTTTTATTTATATATTCATTTTTTTCTTCTTTTCCCTTATTATTCTCCCCTCGTGTAATTCTATAAACACTTTATACATATTATATTAAAACAAATGTACTTCCTATTTATCTAACCTCAATTGAATTGTGAGAAAAATTTCAGTAAAATATACATACAAAATACTTACACGTATCCTTTGTTTGTGCAACATTATACTATTTAATATATTTATATATATATATATATTTCTTGTAATGACATACATGAAATTGAAAAAGTCATTTATTTTTTTGCCTTATTTTTATATACTTTTCTATAGATATAGTGACAAGAGTCAACATAAATCTCTCGACATGGGACAAAGGCAAAGAAAAATCAGCAGGAATGTTTGGTGCATGCTCCAAAATAAGATGGTTGATTACATATATGTATGTATGTGAGTTTATATATATATATACATATGCTGTAAAGAAGGAATCCATAGGACTCACAGGAGTTAGCCAGACAGATGATTTTATGCCGAGAGGTTGAAACTGCCCCCCCAATGCGAAACCGGTTCCCGCGCTTCGCTTTTTCGCATTTTTTTTTATTTCATTTGGTTTTGTTTTACTTCTATTAATTTTATTTATTTTCTCAGACACACGAAGCGGACGCTGAACATTGCTTCGAACATTATTCTTCACCACCAGCATCATTATCATCATCATCGTCATCATCATCATCATCATCGACATATGGACTTTTGATCCTAAACATTGAATTAGGAAATGATAGAGGGAGTTTATGATCAAATGTCATTGATTACAATGTCAATTCTTATAATAATTGAATGGTATTTTAACCACATTAATCGATAGACTTTTGTTAAAAGAAAAACTTTAATCTTTGCAGACATTTTGCATGTCTATTCTAATTCGTTATTATGGATATAATACAAGTAAGTAATAGTGTATAAATACAATATAAGTTGAGTTATTTAAAGATATACATACTGGGAGAGCTTTTATTTATTTCAGAGTGTCGTTGTGTGGCTACAAATGTAAAGTTTAAAACCAGACGGAAACCATTGCGAATAAGTCAAGGGGAAAAATGTAGTCAAGGCCATCATTGGCATGAATTTAACCGGCATACTTTCCAATTCCTCCTTTCAAGGGCTACGAATGGTTTTCTTTCGTCTTCTTATTCTTCTTCATCCTTTGCTTTTTCTTCCATCGTCTTCTTATATTCTTGTTCTTCTGCTTCTTCCCCTACACCACCTTACTTCCTTTACTCTCCACTTTTCGACGTTGGCTTCCTCTTCTCTACCCTGTGGTCAGCCCTCCACACGCGTTTACGATCGCCAACAGTGCTTGTCTCACGACTTCAAATTACGTTCGTCAATTTATTTATATTTACAATCGATCTTTAATCTTTATTTTATTTTATTTATCATTGAATTTTTATTTTAATAGGTTGATATTCACAGTAATTTTTATTATTTTCTTCAAAGTGTGAACAATTTTTTACAGATTGTTGAAGTTTTACACACATATTTATATATTTATCAAAGGAAAATTATTTCAAATGATGATCAAATCATTGGTAAGCAATTTTATTTATTATTAAAAAAATTAATAATTTCTTTTTATTTAATTTTGATATATATTTTAATGATGCGAATAATTTAATTTTAATTCCAATGAATTATATTTGACAATGAGAAATTTAAAACGTTCGTCACGCCATGACTTTCAGATCAAGGCTGTAACGAAAGTGAAAATTTGCAATGAAAAAGAAAAATAAAATTATACCATGTATATAATTTCATTCGCATCTTTTGAATATATTTATATTTAATATATTTTCTCTTCACTGAACCATGAATACACTAAAACACTTAACGTTCCATATAATAATTTTTTATACAAGTTAAATAATTATTTAATCAACACTTATAATTAAATTATAATAACTAATTATATATCGATTTAATATTATACTTTAAATTGTCATTTAAATAATATTTATTCATTTATTAATTTGTTTTTTTAGAAATTGATAAAAGAAAAGAAGATAAAAAAAGTCTGGATGATATGGAAGTAATGAATTAATGAAGGTATTGTAAATGTGCACAACGAAATGTACAAAGAATCCTTAAGGCTCGCTAGACAGCCTCACCTGACTACTACACACGCAGACTCCGGTCAAGGTCATACGATTGGCGTTCTTTTTTGCACGTTCCATGATTCTACCCGGTGTCCCAAGTATAAAGGAACATTGTCAGATGCCGTTTTCACAGGGATCAATCGATTAATCCAACCAATGAATTGTCAAATAATTATTTGTCATTGATATTCTGTCATTTATTTTTTTTTCTTCATCATTTTAATTTTTATATCATTAGTCAAATGTTCATTCAGTCATTATTCTTTTTGAATATCCAATAATGAAATTAATATATTGACATTATTGAGAATTTAAAATATGCAAAGTGTCAAGAATTGGTAACTCCACCACCGTTGGCGGATATTTACAGTCAATGGGGTAAGAGTTTCCATTTCTTGATGCTGTTCTCATCTAAATTAATTTTAATTAATATCATAAATTCATCGGATTATTGTTAGATTTAATGATGACATTATATATTAATTTATATTATCATCTTCATCGTTTTTTGTTTAAAATAAAAAATTATAATAAAAGTTAATTTATTGCGATTTTGCAGTTCTGAGAATTTCATCAACATCAATTTTTTCCTTTGTGATAAATAATTCATGAATATGTATGAGTCTTAATTAATTAAATGTAAATATTGATATGCACGAAATTAAAATAAGAAAAAATCGTTAGCTCTTTTTTTTTTATGTTCAAATATTATCGACAAAAATAATGTGTGCACACACAAATGCGGGTTTCGAATAGTTTTGTTGGTAAAATCAATTTCCTAACCTATCAACGTTTGGTCAATGATGAATCTGTGCGCGCATTCAAATGGTTATTGTATTGCGCATTAATGTTCATTTTTACCTGCCAAAGTAGTTTTAGGATATTTATAAAACAAGGATCTTCATTTTATAGCGTCAGTGCATTTAGAAATTTTGTAAAAATTCAGGTGTAACTAATTAAAAAAAAGTCAATACAAAACAAAATGGAAGCAGAGTCTGTGGATCTTGAAGATGGAGAAGTCGTTGATGATGAGGTGAATTTATATATTATTCAATTGACAAGTTTTTATAACCTCGATGTTTAATAATTTATGATTTAACAAATGACACTGACAACTTTCAATAATTATTTTACAGCCACTCGATGCATTTAATCCATATAAAGTTTTACAACGACCACTCACCTCAAATAATTCAAAACCAATAATTGAAACAAATTATAGTGATGAATCAGAGGATACATCAGAATCAGGTAGCGATTCAGATGCACAAATTGCATTGCAAAAAATGAAACGACCTAAACTCAAAGCAAAAAGACGAAAAGCTGGTGCTGATACATCAAATGTACCAAATAAATATAAAATATGGTGTACTCAAGTACAAGAAGAGGCATTAACAGAGGATTTAGTGTCTTGTGGTGTAACGAAAAAACTTTATCAAGGAAGAAATGTTGAGAATTATGAATTACCAAGACATTATCATCTAAATGGTTATGAGCAGCCGAATAATAATAGTTCGGATGAGGAAGAACCAATAGAATCTAGAACAACTAATAAACGTACACAAGCAGATAGACGTAATGTTAAACTTAGGTTAGGAAAAAAGCAAAGTTCAATGGATGTAGATACACAAAAAGGTGCTGTTAAAACAATATTAGAATTATCAACTACAGTTGAATCATCAGATTCAGCAGTTGCCAGTGATATAGCGGAAAAACTTGATGAAAAAAAAGACTCATTAATTGGTATATAGATATTAATATTATATATTAATTAATTTTTTTATAAAAAGCATGAAAATTTTATATTTTATTATTTTTCAGCAAGGGTTGTTAATAGAGTTGGTAAAGCGAAGGCTATTGAATTCTATGAAAAAACAATAGAAATTGAAAAAGATGGAGGAATGTTAATTATGAATGGATCAAGAAGAAGAACGCCTGGTGGTGTTTATTTACATCTTGTTAAAAATGATGATCACATCCCTCAAGAGCAAATACGAGAAATATTTGCAGTGGATAAAAAAAAAGCAGTTGTACAACGGAGAAAAGTTGAAGCTGCTAGGATACGTGAGAAGGCAAATAAATTAATGAAAAAATTAGAAAGTAAGTGAAGAGTTGAAATTAAAGCTTGTAAAAGCTTCAGCGAATTTCTTGGAAATTATTTGTTTATCAATAATAAATATTTTACTATTTTTAGATGGTTCAGATAAAGATTTGCCCGCGTTATTGACACGTGCTGAATTATCCACTCAACAAATTGCTGAAGAAGCAAGATTGAGACGTGGTGAAGGTATGGACAGAATTCCTGTTGACTCTGATCGAACAGTTTCAAACCCACCGCCCAGTCCAGCTACTGATGATCCCGATCACACTGAAAATATAACAGTTCAACGCCGAATACAAGATTACAGTGAAGATTTTCTTGATATAGGTGTTGATATAGACAGTATGGAAATGTTTTAAACAAATATTATTATACACATCTGCACACAATTTTACGTAACACATGATAGATAATCAAGATATGTTGAATCATTTGGCCATTTTTTTTTTACAATTTTAATTTTTGGAGAATTGATATTTTTGCAGACGAATACATTATTTACCATTCATACTCAATTAATTCTAAACATTGTATAATATTGCAAGATGATTTGAACAAATGCATTAATGCCAGTATTATTTTATTCATTTATTATTGTCGTCATCACAAATTAATTTTTTTTCATTTTGTATATGATTTTATGTTCATATTTTATTTCATTTGTTTATCTATGCATTAAAAACATTTATAAATAAGTGTTGAAAAAAATAATACTGGCTAATCGAATGATTATTTATATAAAAAATACATCCTTCAGGCCATATGAATAGTTGTTAATACTCTTATATTATAACATTTATTATTCATTGAATATGTTTCAGTATGTTTTGAATTTCATTTAATTTCGTATCTAAATCCTGACCACTATTTGTGATCGAATTTCTATTGCCAAAAACAAATACAAATTATATGTCAAACAATCTGTTTATTAATAACAATAATTAAGGAACTTTTTCAAATGAAAAGATTAATTAATGTGAAAAAATTTTTATACTTACAGGTGAAAATACGAAATTTTATTTATCAGTATATTAAATATCAATCAACAATGTTAATAAGAAAAATATTTGAATATTATTGTTATTTTAATTAATAATGAAATACTCACATTTTTTTTATATATATAAAAAATATTAATAAATTCCTTCTTCAAAATCATTTACATAATTTTTACAATTACTAAAAATTCAAACAATAATTCCATAACCTCAAAAATTGGCGCTTTTTTCTTATATCGTTGGCTATACTGCCAATGAATCGTATGTGCGTGCGCGGCCATGTTCACATTCACCATTCACAATTTTTTTCGCTACTCCATTTCAGTAACTCGATTTGCATCGAAAATAATGGCTGCATAAGATTTTATTTATTTTATGCTGCTATAATTCAACGATATCAATCGATAAATATATAATATTAACTATCAAATCATCAAAATAATTACTTTTCAACAGTGTTTCATCGATTTTCAATTTCATAAATACATAGTTCAGGTGTTTTTGCAGCCAAGTGCATATACAATTCAACTGGTAGGTCACAATTTCGGAACTCGCACAAACTCATCGAAATTGGTCAGTCAGGCATGTCGGAAAGTGAAGCTGTTGCATCCCAACAAAAACAGCAGCAACAGCCACAGCATTTTGCCCAACAGCAACACAATTCAAATTCAATGGCGAATATGGCATGGCAATATCCACCACCAAACAATATGAATCCTTATCAATCGTTTCCCAAGTAAGTATTACGCATATGTATACATATAGATATATAAAGAGAAAAGAAAAAAAGCACCAAAATTATTGATAATATAATATCATGAAAAATTGTCTTGATAAATACAATGAAAAAAACATTTACAATTTTATATTTATTTATTTTATTTATTTACAATTTTTTCTCTTTCAGTCAAATGTACGGTCAAGGATATAATCCACAAGGCCAAATGTATTATTATCCTCAAGGAATGATGCCTGGATATGGACAAGCTTTTAATCCTCAACAGATCCAACAGCAGCAGCAGCAACAACAACAACAAAATACTCAAAATAATCAAGGGAAACTTCAGCAGGGACAACAACAGCAACCACCTATTCCTGGTCAGCCAATGGTTCTTGATGACGATGCCGATCTTCCCCCTCTGCCACCAGGGCCGCCGCCCCCCTCTCAACCACCACCACAACACAATAATCAACCTCAAACTCAATTACAGAATCATCCCATGTTCATGTACAATTCTTTTCCCTATAACGGATGGAATGGTGTACAAAATGATATGACACGTGAGTGATGATTGGATTAATTTGTTCAATATTTGATTTATAAATGTAGTAAAATTAATTTTTAATATGATTGTTTTTTTCTTTTTGTAGAATTCAATGGACAAGTGCGTTTCAATCTGCCCAATAAGAAAACTGGTTTAGGTTTCGTGCCGTCGGGAAATAGTGGAGCAGCAAAGAAAAAACGTCGGAAGAATAAAAATGCAGCTCAATTCAACAACTCACAATTTCAGGCAAACAACGTAATGACTAATTTTTCACCGGGTGCAGAAATAAAGGCTGAATTACCGCCATTACCTCCGGCACAAAATGATAATGTGTTACCAGTAGCAGCACCAATAATTGTTAAACCACCGGAAATGGTGCCACCACCACCATCAATTATTACCCCATCACCAGCCCCACAACATACAAAATCCCACAATACACCCCAGATAAATACAAAAAAATCAACGGTAGGTAGCACTCCAGTTGCTTCAAATTCAAATCCTGTTGATGATTGGCCCGACAGCTTGAAGAATTATGTTAATCGCTGTTATGAAAAGTGTAAAACAGCGGTTGATAAAGATCAGGTTGAAATAATATTGAAGGGTAAAATAACTCGGGCAGCAAATGATGGCTCATTATGGGTTAAAGATTGGGACAAGGAGCCATTACCAAGTATCCATAGCGAGCGCATGACAATGACAATAAAACCGAAAAATTCACCGATAAAACCAAACAGTCCATTGTCAGTTACGCCGGGAGGCTTGCGAAAATCAGGCCTCTCGACATCATTAGGGGCACGTCTAGGTGCACGTCTATCTGCAGGACATCGAAGATCAAAATCACGTACCCGATCGCGTTCACGTTCGCGCAGTCATAGTCCACCGGCCCGTAAATATAGTAGACGTAGCAGCTCGTCATCATCAAGTGCAAGTGATCGTGGTCATGATTATAAATCATCAAAAAATAAAAAATCAAATCGCAGCAAGGCTAATCATACACCAAAAAAAATCAAGAAGACTAAACAGCCTAAGTCACATTTCTATTCCGAGTTTGGTTTAGCTACAGGCAACGGTGAGGAATTGGGTACCCAGGAGAAACTTCAGCAGCGTGCAGCACGATTTAATGATTCAATTAATAGGAGTAATAACACTAATAAAGATGACGAGGCTAACGAATTAGATTTCACAGGACTTCATATTATTGGTACATGTAAAGACATTGAAAAACCGTACTTGCGTCTTACCTCGGTAAGTTTTTATGTTTATATATAATTAATTAATTAATTAACTGTAAATTTTTTACTTTATTATTTATATTGTTATTTTTTATTTAAGGCTCCAGCTGCATCTGCGGTACGACCGGTAAGTGTTCTACAAAATTCTCTGGCTCACGTGAAGAAACGATGGGTTTCGGAGCAAGATTACAGATACGCGTGCGATCAATTAAAATCAATTCGTCAAGATTTAACCGTCCAAGGTATTAGAGACGCATTTACGGTACATGTTTATGAAACACACGCGCGTGTTGCACTCGAGCGTGGTGATCACGAAGAGTTTAATCAATGTCAGACACAACTTAGAATGCTTTATCAAGATGTTGGTGGAGAAAATCGTTGTGAATTTGTAGCTTATCGTATATTATACTACATTTTCACTAAAAATACACAAGGTAAATGTTTTTTATTCTATTATTATTTTGAATTTTTAAATATAATTATTATTCAAATTATTTATCTTTTAATTTGTTTTATTTTTATATTCATTATTTCACAGATCTTACAACTATTATGGCAGATTTAACTACAGCAGACAAAAATGACGAGTGTGTTAAACACGCGTTAAAAGTACGTTCTGCCTGGTGGTTGGGTAACTTCCATTCTTTCTTCAAGTTATACAGTTCAGCGCCGCGAATGGCTGCTTTTCTCATGGATTGGTTCATTGCGCGGGAACGAAAAAACGCTTTGAAGCACATGATCAAGTCGTATGTATATTATTTATATAAAAAAGTATTTGTTTTTGTGTCTGCTTTTTCTCCAATCAATGATCCATTGGATATAATGATGAATTTTCATCATTAATTTACATGAAGAATATTATTTTGGTTCCGTACACAGTAGTTAAAGAAATAATCTTTGATTACCTACCCATTTCAAACTTTATTTTTCCCCACTATAAATGTCTAACTCTACAGAATTTCTGTTTCAGGACAACGTTTCAGCAATTTAAACATTTTCATATTTCATATAAATTATTATTATTTTTTTTTTATTTATTTATTTATTTTTTTTTTTCTTTTCTCTCTTTAAATTCATTATATAATTGCAATCGAGTATTTACGAAAATTACTAACAAATTGATTTCTTCTGCTGTTTAGCTATCGACAAAATTTGGCGGTTGATTTCATCGTAGCAGAATTGGCGTTTCAATCTTTGGACAAGTTTTATGAATTTGTGACTGAATTTGGGTTGATTTATGCCGATCCGGCGCGGCAACTTCTTGATTGCAAGGCGAGCAGTGGCTCAATAGGCGGTTGGTAAAACCCGGCGACATTTGTTCTTGTTCTATTGTCGAAACAAAAAAAAAATGCATCCTCTCGTAGAAGATAAAAATATCGCGCCTCATCGCGCACACATGTATATATGTACAAATTTGTATATATATCATTTCACATAAACATATATATATGTATATACTTGCTGTTCATACATATATATATGGCCGCTCATAATCGTGAGTCTTTATCCGCATTTTTACTGCGTGAACAATGGGAGACCTCGTCCATATTTTTTCCCGGGATAAATCCGCCACTTCACTCGTTAAAAAATTGTGCTACGTCGCTGGGCAAATGCTTGTGATCAAGTAAACGCTCAATGAATCATATTCATTGAGTATATATAAAGCTCTTCGAGTGAGCAAATGAAAAATTCCAAAATTTGTATATAAAAATCAAGGAAGAATGGTGAAAAAGACTTTTCCACACTATTTCAAACATGATGAATTTCAATGAGTGGGTTGCTTCGTTTAATTCTATGTATAAATAATTCAAAAAATATATATATATACGTATATATATATATATACATATATATAATCATTTCATGCGGACTCGACTGACACTCAACACGTCGAAGCTGCAAATTTTTAATTTGAACATCATACATATATATATATTCATTAATGAAAACGCATATATATATACATATATGCATATATATATATATATGTATATGCATGAATTCAAGTTAATAATATTTCAATAGAAATATATATATATATAAATGCATCACAATTTTTTCATCACCTCGTTGAATCGAGGATGGATCCATTTCCACAGAAATCAACTTGATGGATTATTCCTGAATACTTTCAATTATATATGAGGCAATTGGATCTACGTCACAACAAACGTTCAATCAATACACCACAATTGAAATCAAATTCAATGTTGGAGGAAAAAAAAAAATAATATAATTATTAATTAAATCAACCATCCAACTGTGCATACATCAACTATCTATTTATTATCGAGGAATGTTCGATGAGCACAGACAACCAGCAAGAAGAGGATCACCTGTTTATTAGTGATATGTTAAGTTTTATTAATTGATTAATTAATCATCCATTGTGATGTTGTTGTTCATCAAAAATAATTGAAAAAAAAAAAGAAAAAAAAATGATAAGAAAAATGAAGATTACAAAGTGCGCGCATCACAATCATCAATTTTTTTATTTTATTTATTCCCGAAATTAAATTAACTAATGATACACACAGTCACACCAATTAATTCACCCTAAACTTGTCTCACTTGTATCTAGATTTTGGAGTAATCTGCAACAAATGTGCGTAATAAATTATTGATTTTTTTTTTTTTTACATCATGTGTATATATATAATATATGTGTGTATATATTTTTTTTTCCCAATGATTCACCAATACCTGAAATTCATTTCAAGTCTTTTTTTGTTATTTCATTTGTATTTAATTCTACAATCAAATATTTATTACTGAATTATTGACAGTATATTTACGATTACACCAAATTAATGGTTGAATAGATTAAAATAATAGTAATATTAATAACAATAATAATAATAATAATAAAATACGAAATTATAACAATGAGATAAAAGTATGTATGCATCAGGCTCACACAGAATTTTTTTTTTTCTTTTTTGGTAATGTTATAATTCACAAAACATCAATTATTTCAAATAGTAAATTTGATTTACACAGAGAGTGACACAAAGCTGTTATATTGAGTTATATTTCGTTTAAGAATATCTGCACACAGCCCCAAGACCCGCTCGAAGCGTGCTCTATCCAATTTAACGCATTTTAATGATCCACGTGCAACAACAGTTGCTGCTCTTGGCCTGTCCAATAACAATGCAATTTCACCTAAATATAAAAAATATAAATACATTAGGATTATACAAAATAATGAAGAATACGTTTTGTTAATTTTTTTTATTCGATAAAATATCAAATGGAATTTTTAATATATACCAAAATAATCCGAGGCGCCAAGTCTTCCAACTTCAGTTGGATCTTCACCTTCGCTACGTTGTTGAAGAACAACTGCTGTCCCTTCAACAATTATATAAAAATCTTCACCAGGTTCACCTTGTCGTACAATCGTTTCGCTATCTTCAAAGACAACTGGTTCAAGTGCATCAGCCACTGTTAATCTTTCCCATTTATCCAGAGATTCTGTAATATATTATCAATATCAAATGAATAATAAATACTAAATATTGATATTAATATTATTAATATTAAAAAATCGTGCTAAACAAAAAGAATTAAAAATATTTTTATGAAAAATACGAACCAAGAATTGAAACTCGTGAGAGAAATTCCTCATACATTTTCCTCTTTCTAATTGTTGATCCCATAAGAATACGTCGATATGAATCTCTATCAATTCCCCATAATTTAACATCGGTTTTGGCTCTAACAGTAGCTGCACGTGGTGTTCCATATATCAATGCCAATTCACCAAAACTTCCACCTTCGCCAATTGTCGTCACTAATTCACCATTTACAAATATCTCAACCTCGCCCTGATCAATAACGTAAAAATTATCGCCCTCGTCACCTTAAAAATGATAAAATAAATTATTAATTAAAATTATGAAAACATATTTGGAATAGATTGAAAAAGTAAAATAAAATATATATTTAAATACCTTGACGAATAATTGGTTCGCCTGGTAAAAATGTAACTGGGAACATGGCATCAAATATATCTGATCGTTCATTTTCATCAAGATGTGCAAATAATACATTTTTAGCAATTGCTTTACTCAATGCCGCCATAGTTTTATAATCCTTTGGTACAACTTTCTTTACATAACTGGTGGCATCCTCTTCAGACACTGGTTCAGCTGATATTCCACCACGACGTCGTGGTACTTGAGGCCCTTGTTGACCTGCCGGCAGATCCTCAATGTCCTCAGGACTCGTTGCAATTTGTTGCTTTGCATCATGCGCCTGTTCCTATCCAAATAAATATTCAAAACAATTTATTATATTTATTAGATTATATAATTTTAATTAAATAATTTCTATAATATATTTAACCAGCAATAATTAACAGTGTTATTAATATACCTCAGCCATTATAAACATAAAAAAATATAATATAAAATAGTATTCTATTTCAAAATATCACGACTTGACTTGATAAATTATATTATGTTGTGTGAAATTATAGCAAAAAATACAATCTACGTTTATTATCAGTTTGTATTTATTCTCACAAAACTTTCTGCTAAATATAGAAAATATCACACATGGAATTTGTTCAATCACAAGTGTTTAATAAACTTAAATTTTGCACATTGTAAGTAAATAAATGAAATTCCTTGTCAAATAATTAAATTAAATATTTATCACGTGAACTAGATGAAATAAAATTAATAATCAACTTTGATATTCGCTGTAAGACTTGAGCATCTTTTACTTTTTCAATGTTTTTTATTTCAAAAATATGAGAGAATGTTTCTGGAGTTATTTTTCCCCACTCTAAAAAATATATTTACTACCATTGGATGAGATGTCACATATACTCGTTATATTTTGAGCATATTCTAAGATTAGTTTGCCAACTCCCTTTAAGTGGAGCTCACACAGTAGACAGTAGTGTGCTCCAATTGCTCTCTATACATTTTTTTTTTTTTTTTTCGTATTAAATTAATTTTATGTATATTATATACTGACAAATTTTCGACGCGCGCACGTTGATAATTTCCTCTATATAATAATCGCTTTTATATTGTTAATATTAATATAAAATACAAACAAAGCGACATATTTTCATTATCATAAATTACATATTCACTCATAATCATAAACAATTAAATGAATAAGTAATATTAATTTTTTTCATGTATAAAACACTGCAACAAATGAATAAAAATAAAAAATTAAATTACACAAATTGCAAATAATAAATACACAATTAATCATATTTATAATAACAACGTGTGATTTAGATGTACAAATAAAATTAAATGATATTAATTATGAGATATAATTGCAATTATTAAAAATAATAACAGTAAATAAATACATAAATTTTGTCTTACCCGCTCAAGTTTTTGGAAATATTCTCGCAAAAATGATATTGGATTTTGTGGACGGCCAACACATAATTGTACAATACAATCTCTAAGAACTTGCTGAATATTATGTCTCTGTACATAATCCTCGCATTCTCTTAAACTTTGTTCCTCTTCAAGATTGGCGGCCATATTTTTTTACCAACAGTTTATATACTCTTTCAACTGCAATATGACCTAATTATTCATTAAATCCCACATGTAAATTATAATTTAATTAAAGACATGTATATTTAATATATAAATAAAATAATTGAATACTCTGGGCTCATTTATTTTCATCCTTGAATAAAATATTCAAGTTCAATTGACAATTTATGTATCTCAAATCTAATATTGACGTTCTTATATACAAGTATATATATATATATATATACATATAAATGTATATGTAGATAATTCATTTTCTTGTCTAATTATATTATTTTAAATATTATAAACTTTCTTGTTTATAGAATAAAACACAATCAATTTATAAGAAAATGAAAATATTCTCAGCATTATCGATAAATTATTTTTATCTTTTTAAATGTATTATTTTTTTTAATTATTAATAATAATAATAATGAATATTAAATTATTAAACAATGTATATGAAATATTTTAAATACACATTTGGAATATAACAATAAAAGTAAATGAGCACAGGTAAAAAAATTCAAGGTGTACTAACAATTATTTGTTTTCTATTAGTTTATATACATATATGTATATAATTTTGCCCAGTTGTATATACACAATACATGTATATTGTCTACTCTATTTTATATATTTAGGCTAAGTGTATTTTTTTTTTTTTTTTTTTTTTCGTTAGTTAATTCACTGTTCAATCATGATTGTGCTGTTTAGTGCAACAAAATTCACTTATCACAATGTATATTTATTATCTACAATTCGGATAAATGCCATTTATTATTCCACAAAAAAAAAATGGTTTAAAAGAAAAATATCAAGAGTGTTTGTGTGTGGATATCGGTCAAGCTGTCAAGATCAATAATATGAAGCGTTGCCAATAGATAAGAGATGAAATAAATAAAATAAAATAATAAAACGCAAAAGTACAGCCAACAGAGATAAAATGAAATCATTCTCCGACGGTACATTCCGAAAAACATAACCTAAAAACCTAACTTACCGACATTTGATAAATTCAATTGGCGCTTGTTATATAATAATTTATAATTAAATAACAAAAATTGAATGAGATTTTCATTTGTTTTAATTAATATAATATTTTTTCATTTAAAGTTTTTTACAATGTTTTGAAATGTATATATTTTTATTTTTATTATTTGCTATTGCAACGCATGAATTAATTTTAATTGAAGAAAAAATAGGATGTAGCAATGATGATGTTGATGATGAGAATAATAATGATGGAAAAGTAAAAATATCATCACCATGTACAGTAAACTCTCTTCCAAAGGAAAATCATCAAGTTTATTCACCAAATGTGAGGAAAAATAAAAAATATCAAGATGATTTCAATAAACATCAGTCACATTGCGATTGTGGAATTAGTGGATTAGGAATAATACAAAAAATTCCATATCATGATCAAACTTTAAACCCTATGGACATACAATTTTCATCAGCATGTGTCAGATGTGGTCTTTGTCTTGTTATCGCTGATAAGGTCAATCATATGATGATTTATATATAAAAATATTCATATCTATGTTATTAATTTATAAGTTCATTTATCGGCGAATTTCAATGACAAGGTTTTAATTTGTTACATATAAATAGATTAATAAAACATTAACGGATGTTCATGATGCAATGTCATCCGATCGATGGCTCGATGATAAAGAAGTTCAAGTTCTTTTCAAAATGATTTGTGATCAATCGTTTTCACGGTGAAGAAAAAAAAAAAATTAAATTAAAAATATAGAAGTTGATATCTCTAATTATTTTATACATCAAATAATAATTACACCGTTTGTTTATAGTTATAGGTTACGAGAAATTGATAAAGAAAGATATATCGGTGAAGGTTTACCGGGTTCAATTATCGTTGAATCAACAGCAAATGGCCTCTGGGCAAAAAAGTAAACAATTATTAAATTACAAAGAAAAATATAATACACACTATAATTATTGTTAAAAGCATTTTTTGATATTTCAAGCTTACAAATTAAATGCAATGAATTATTGGAAGGTATCACCATTCAAAAACTTTATAAACAATGGCAAGAATATCATGGTAATAATGAAAATAAAAATTTAGCAACAATTTTATGCAACGGCGATATAGGAATACTTCGTGATTGTCGAAGCATCGTAAATGTTGGATATTATCCTAAAAGCGAAGAACCATTTCATGCTGGTGTCAAAGTTAAAGCAGCTTTCAATTGTATTTGATAAAGTATAAATTATAATTATTCAAATAACTTCATAATATATATTTTAATAATAATTATTTTTGTCTCTATTCCATAATCTCATGTGTATTAATGTTGAAATGGAAATACGTATTGATGATTATTCATGTCAACACGTGTTGGTGAATGTTTCCACGACATTCGATGAATTTTTAAATTACGATTACGTCGATTATGCTCATAATAAAAATCATTTTTTGATTCTTCATTATCGTTATTCATCCAGGAATTTTCGCAATTTAACACACGTTTTTTCCTCATACATGGCATAATTATCCCCATAAAACGATTTTTATATTTTCTCCATTGTTTCCAAATACGTTCAAGTAAACCAAGAAATACAGCGGTGACAATACCAATAGCAAGTATTATAAATGCCGAATAAACATCAGCTATACGTGCGCTGTGAAATGTCGTTGGTTCATTGCACTTGGGCATATCTGGCAGCATTGTCTTATAAATTCTATCGATAACGCCACACTCGTGCATTTTCAATATACTATTTAAATAACAAAACATATATTATCCTAATTAAAAAATTACAATCAAATAATACAATGAAGTTTTTTTTTTTCATAATTGCATTTCAATTTCTTTACCTAAGATTAATAATTTTTCGATAAGGACTGTGCTTTCCCATGGGCAATCCAACAGTGGTGAAGGTCTGTTCAATTTCAATTTCCTTCAATGAACATCTTTCTTGTATAAGAGATGTTTTAAGTGCTCGTCGTGCAAGTGTTGCACTAACAAAAAATCCATAACCACCTTTAACAGCTTTTTTCAATCCAACAATAGTATCTAATCGAGATTGTCGTCCATTGAATGCTTTGATATATAATTGCCGAAGATTGCTATCATTAGTATTCTTCAAAGCATTTAAAATATCATTAGTAATCAACCATTAAATTCACTTCTTGTCAAAACAACTAGAAAAAAACAAACAAAATTACATATCAAGTGTTTGGAATTGAAATAAATACCCGCATGAATTCGTCATCAATATCGCTGTATCCAACTTTGAAATTATTACGCAGTAAATCTTCAATTGTCTTAATACCCGTTGCTTGAACAGATAGAATCGAAGTAATAAAACCAGCATAAGCATTATATGTAACCAATGCAAAAATAAGACTAGCAAACAAAGCTATTTTCCCAGAGAGAGTTGATGGATGCCAAGGTGAACCTGAAAGAAAAACAAATATCGAATAAAAAATATTACATTATGGATAATAAAATCTGATGAGTGAAAAAATAAATATAATATGCATTATCAATCTGTTTATCTCTTGAACCTTGCATGCAGATAATGCCAGTGCACCAGAGTGTTGCATCACCCAAGCCCTCATTTTTTTCCATTGAATTACCAAACATATTTTTCGCTGCATAGTTAATTGAACCAATAGCCAAGACAATGATTAATTCTACAAATGCAACGCATAATAATAAACGATTATTGAAAGGCTGTAAAAAGATATCTCGCATTGAACCGGACTCCGGTGGACGTATGTAAATATTCCTCCTATGAATTAAATCAAACAATTGATGATTTTATTAATGTATAGATACATTGTTCGCAAATTTAATTGTCTTATTCTATAATTTATTATTTTTTTAGTCTCTTTCTTTGACTTGCATGAAATATATTAAATAAAAACTTACGTGTATCGTATCAGAGGATGGGAGAAACACATATCACGACGACGTTCATCATTAATTGTAATATATCCCAATCCAATATCCACATTATTATTGTATACATCACCAAGAAGATTGCTCCAGACTTTGTTTGTTATTGTACCAACTTTTTCATGTGCCACAGTCTCCAAACTATTATAATCATACATAGACACAAAATATATATATATTTATGTATGTATATGATTATAATAATATAATGATAATGTCCATTAACCTATCATGTCACTTGATTAAATTATTTTTGCAAGTCAATACGCGATGGTGATAAAATTAAAAGAAAAAAAAAATTGCATGTATTAAACACACGTGACTGTCAATGATCTTTCGATGACTCAGTTTGACCCGTTCCCCTCAATCAACTTCCCCAACACGTGAATTATTTTCTATTGCATATTCATTATATTTTAATTTAATAATTACATACCTTGCATTAAGACTATTTGCAAGAAAATTAATGAAATCATTTAGTGGTTGGGCCTCATTTGTTTGCTCCTCGTATGACGATTTTTCCTCATATTGATCTTCAATTGTACCGTTAATAATACCAACAACAATTGGTAGTCGACGAAAATTATTTCGTAATATTACTGCCATCTGAATTATAAATTAATTCAACTTTGGACTTTGATATGACAGGTATAAAATTTTCTGTGCGATTATTTTTTTTCATTTGTGTAAACAATTGTCTTGTATATTTAGACTTACCGGAAGTTTGAGTCTCATATCACCAGGACTCCAAACACCAAGTGAATCGACAATCAGACTAGAATTATCTACAATTCTAATTTTATAAATATGGACTAAATAAAAGCTGACAGTACGATTTTGCACAAGTGAATATTCAATATTCTTCGTGACATTTTCATTAATATTATCATTCACTAATGTAATATCTCTGTATTCATATTTATCAATGTAATTACGTATAGACTGGCATGTTCTAAAATGAATCATCGAAAATTATCATTTAATATCCTTTCACCAATATTAATTAATTTAGTTAAAATTCATTTTTTATTCTCAGATTAATTTACCTATTTTTGTAATGATGAGCTTGTTTATGTTGCTTTGAATTTTCTCCAGATGCAGTTGCAATAACAACATCGGTATTGATACCAATTGTTAAGTTACGAAGAATTCTATCGATTGAACTGTCATTTGGTGCTGTAGTTATTAATAACCATGAAATATAATAATCAAAGAGTCTTTTATTTGAAGCCTAGAACAATAATATATTATAAATAAACAAAAGATAGAATAATAATTGAATAGATAATTTAATTTATTAGAGTACATAATACCTCACCACTGTTAAAATATTATCCGGTGCAGTAAAATTAACATGATCAAGCAAAACGATTGCACCAACACGATGAGTTTGAATGTGAAGTGCTTCTGGCAATTTAGGTGCATTGGTCGATTGAAAGGACAAGCTCACTCCCTGTTCGATAAAGCAATATAGTAGAGGTCGTACATAATCTAAAACACCATCTAGAAAAATAAATAAATAAATTTTTCAATGAATATAAAAATTAAATTGAATTATTTTATCAATTAAATTACCATTTCCCAATGGCAAATCGTCAAAGATAACAATTTGCTTCCATGATCGCCACTTTGAGTACTCAAGAATTAATTGAAGTGTTAATGGCGATGGTGAATTATACACAGAGTTTTGATTTAAAATCAATATTGTTAAAATCAACTTGATCATTCCAAACATTTTTAATTCAGTATTAAATTTGAGAAATATTAAATTGATTTTAAGAAATTAATTGAATTTTCAGTGAGCCGATTTGATGAATATGTACTGAGGCATTTTGCGATATTGATTGATACAAAAAGAAAGTAAAATAAAAATGATGAAAGAATATTTTTGATGTTTGCGTGCAGCTCATTTGATAAATGTCAGAAACAATTGTTAAATGTCGACAGTTAATTTTCGAATAGAAAATATTCATTGTATGAATATCTCATTTGTTGATGGACGTAAAACCGATTAATATATGAGATATCAATCTATTAGAATAATAATGTCATAAATAAATTCACTAATTGTCTTTCACAATAGTCATTTATCTTCAATGATATGACAATTGATAAACAACTTATTATGACTACTATAACTTGATATTAAAATGATAAAATATCAAAATTTATATAATACATTTTCATTGTTATATTGGTGTATTAATTTAGATTGTAAAATAGCAATAATTTTTACTATGTTATAGAATCAATGTATAAAAAATTAAAATATTCATATAAATAGATGAGGGCAATATTCGATAATTAGAATCAAATTAATTATGGAAATGTGAGAAGTCATAGTATATAAATTTTTGTCGATGTCACGTAATCATACGTCTAAGAGTTCAAATAAATAAAAGTTTGGGGATAATAGAAAAGCCATGAGCTAACTATATATTGAGGTATGATCAAGTTAAAATGTGACAATTGATAAAATACTTTGGTCAGCCGGATTGATAATAGAGTTCAAATGTGTTGTTCAACATTTTTGTTGGTCCTGAAATTTATTATAAAATTATAATTTGTTGCAAGTGCAATATAAATAATTAATTAGATAATATTAAATTCAAAAGAATATAAAATATCATGCCACCAAATACCAGCAGCTCTGTCATACCAAATGAATCAGTCCATCATCGAAATCATGAAATCACATCAATGGAAATGACACTGAAAAAACCAAAAAAATGGTATGAATTTGAAACAAAAATCAAATGGGGCAATACGATAATTATAGTTGTACTCCACTGTTTGTATTTTTATTATGCTATTACATTTCCATATCGTCAGCATCCATTTCTCATTCTCTGGGGTAAGTATCAGTGAATTTATAATAAAAAATAATATAATAATTACAATTATTAAACGTTTGTAATACATTTTTTAGTTTCTATTCAACATTTACTTTACATTTCTTTATTCATTCCTCTTCTTCTTATATATAACGTTAATAATTAATAAATATTTAATTGTATTTTGAGGTTATCTTACGGCAGAATTAGGCGGGATTGGAGTCACGGCTGGTGCGCATCGTCTTTGGGCACACAGATCATACAAAGCTAAATTACCATTACGTATAATTTTAGCTATTTTATTTTATTCTGCTGGAATGGTAATATATATTAATTTATAAATATTATTAAAAAAATGAGGATGAATGATCAAGAAATTATTCATATATTCTATTTTTTATTTTACACATGAATATAAATGAAGAATAAAATGTACTATTGGGTGAGAGATCACCGGGCTCATCATAAATACACAGATACAGAGGCAGATCCACATGATAGCACTCGTGGCTTTTGGTTCAGTCATGTTGGCTGGTTGATGATGAAGAAAAAAGATATTGTACGGGAGCATGGGAGAAAAATTGATATGACTGACATACTGGAAGATCCAGTAATTCAATTTTTTGATAAGTATGTTGATGATTTAATATTTAATTAAATAATTCATCAAAATTGGTAATTAAAAAATGGAAATCCATGTCTTTTTTTCTTTTTAGATACTACGCGATTATTGTACCATTGTTATTCATCTTCTTCCCAATTTTTATACCAGTTTATTTCTTCAATCAGAGTTTGAAGTATACAATTATATCACAATTATTTGTTCGTTATCCATGTATATTAAATGCTACATGGAGCGTCAATAGTTTTGCTCATTTATTCGGATATCACAGCTATGACAAGTAAGTAAAATAATTTATTTATAAATTTTTATTTATATATTGCACTTTAATATTTATGGTAGATAAGTAATATATGAATTATATTATGATTAAAGGAACATTCGGCCAGGTGAAAATTTATGGGTTTCCTTTTTTGCTGCTGGTGAAGGCTGGCATAATTATCATCATGTATTCCCATGGGACTATCGTGCAGCAGAATTTAAAAGCTTTTTTTTCAATCTCACGTCATTATTGATTGATTTATTTGCAAAAATTGGTTGGGCTTATGACTTGAAGCAAGTAGAACCAGAACAAATACAAAAAGTTGTTGAACAAAAAGGAGATGGCACACATTTATCATATAAGAAATAAAAAATTATAATTTGATAGAAAAAAATGGCATGAAATCATTGAAATGAATTATATATAATATATATATATAGAATAATTGCACAAATCTTAAACAAATGAGTTTGTAAAGTGCTTCTGGTGATT